>QPKB01000005.1:20690551-21290551 GCA_003546025.1 Camphora micrantha | reverse complement strand
TAGTCAAAGCTCACAAAATGAACTGCAACAGATTTTCAAAACCTGCCCACCGTCTTTAAAACCCTGTTTCATTGACTTCCAGATGGAATAAAACTTTATTGATTTTTAGGAATACTCTCATACCTGTTGGCTTCCAGTGGGATTTTGTTTCAACTGATTTGGATCTTTCTAAAAATTATTAAAAATGGGACAGTGGGCCTGTGTCATGGACTCTGCAGTGCAGAAAATTCAGCATGTTAACCGGGAATTGTGCACATAATCACGACGGGTTCTGTTCGGTAAAAATCCACTAAAGAAATCACAGGAGCTTCTCCTCTGGGTCCATTAACTCTAATAAAAATTTCAGATTAATTGGAGTTCTAAAAAAATTATGAAAATTCGGACAGTGGACTCAGGTCATGGACCAAATTCTGTACGGTAGAAATTACAGCATTTTTCTTCAAATATGAGTGCACTACCTCATAAGGTTCCAGCGATCAGAAAAATCCATAATTAAATTTGGGACTTTATCATCATATAAACTGAATTTCCATGAACCTTCAGGCCAATCCAAGTTACAGAAAAGTTATGAAAAATCGAACAACAAACCCGCAAAACCCGTGAGATTCAGGATTGTTATTTTATTCTCTAGTCGTTTTTTTTTTTCCCTTCAAATGCATGGAATTTTTTTATTTTTTTATTTTTTTTGGTATAACAAATGCATGGAACTTAATGTTATTTCTCATCTCTACATTACTTTAAAGATGGACTGACCCCCATAAAAACAAAAAAGCCCAAAATGATAATGATGAGACCATCGCGTTTCGCCGGTGGCATTGTGATGAGTGGAACCCATAATCTCTCACATGAAGGAAATCAAATAGAGTCATGGCCGTTTACCATGACTGGGGATCACATTTTTTACCGTTTCAAGGCTTGGTCGGGAAACCTCGGAATCAGTTGGTACTTCAAAGTATCGCTCCATATAACACGGTGTTCCCACCCCCTATCGGGTCTGGAAATCAGGTCCGACAACCCTAATGAAACCCTAGATTATGATCAATGAAATTTGAAAAATTAGCGCTAAATCCAAACTCTTAATCTCTAAATCCTGATTCCAAACCTAAATCCCCAAATCCTAATCGAAACCCGAAGCCCTAAATCACCAAATCTTAAATGCAAACCCTAAGCCCTAATTTCCCAAATTCCCATTATTCGTAAGTATAATTTTCCATGGATTGATCGCCCACCGAGTGGACATTTGTGGTGAATAAGGCTGAAAGTATGTGACTAGATTTTATTTATTTATTTATTATTTTGTGGTGAAAATATGTGGCTAGACTTGACTCTTTTGGAGCAGGGTTTTATATTTCTGTCCCGGTCTTTGTACCCATGGGGACCACCCGTGCCGGACCAGTACAGTCTACTCGATTCTAAGAATTATAAGAAAATCTTAATTTTAAAAAAAAATAACAAAAAATTATTAAAAATATAAAAATTGAGCTATTTAACATGTATCCGATCTAAACATAATGTCATTGTACTTCAACCAGTTGAGCTATATACAATGCTCTCATAGTATCTTTGTGAAACTTTTATTAAATATATTAATTTCTTTCCGAAACAATCCTTGACTTGAGCAGGTGCCTGATTCGACTCAGTCCTGGCTGGCACTGGTTCGACTAGCCCAAGTTGACTCGGTGTTGACCAGAATTTAATACCATACTTTAGAGTCAATAAAATATATTTTTCCTGTAGGAAAAAAATACAAAAAAAATTAAAAAAAAAAAAAAAAAAAAAGCTTGTTGGCACCGGAAAACATTGTATATCTATATGTTGCTGGATTTTTTTTTGGGTGAAAGAATGTGGCTAGACTTTGGAGTCAATGAAATATACTGTCCCTGTGGAAAAAAAAAATCGTTGTCACCAGAAAAGTCTTTTTCTTTCTTTTCTTTTATTGACAAATGTTCACCTAACATAAGAGCTTTTTTCTGTAGAGAAAACCAAACTTTTCCGCTCCACTTCCAAAAGATTGCATGATGCACAAACACGTGCTAGGGGCGGACCACCATGTGATGAGACTCGATCAATCTTTGGAAGATAAGAAAAGAAAGCATTTTCCAAATCAAGTAGAGACTTCTAATTAAGTCTTTCCTTTGAAATTTCGAAGTCTATGTGGAATTTTCAAGTCTTTCTCTCGTTTTGAAAGAAATCGTGTAAAAATCAAAGGGAAAAAATGCCTCTTTTTTCATAGGACGGGTTGTCACTCATCACATCTTTTGATGCGAAAATCTTATTGACAAAAGGACTACAACCAATCGGTTTATGTGGGCACTAGACAAGTGAAATGAGTCCCGTATTGATAAAAATGGATTTATGTAGGGCTACTCTCTCCCACTAAATGTTCTATAGTAGTTAGGGATGGCAATGGGTTGGGTTTAAAGGGGGGCCCAACCCGACCCGACCCGCTCCACTCCTATTAAGGGTGGGTTTGGCACTGATTTTCTTGGAACGGTTGGATTTGGGTTTTGTTGATGCAACCCGCCCCGCCTCAAATATATATAATATATATTTATTTATTACTAAAAGTACAAATAAAATTCATATGCTACAAGTGGTGTTGGGCATTAACTTAAAGCATTTCTTTAAAATAAAACTGTGTTTGAATTATACCAAACTATTTTCCATGCAGTTATATATTTAAGAAGTTTTAAGCTTTAAATCTGACCTAACCCTTGTCCAAATGGTGCGGGTTTGATATCACATGCCACTGAACCGTCACGGGGCAGACAAACTTGAGACGAGGCGGTCGGGTTTGGGTTTGGGTTTGGGTTTGGGTTTATCCCAACCCACCCCGTTGCCATCCCTAATAGTCATTGTCAATATTACAAGATTTAAAAAAAAATTCCAAGCTTTTGAACTTATACATAGACGGATAAAGAGATGGGCAAAAGTGTCGTTTTACTCTAAAAAACTTATGGTGGCCGTAAGGCTACTAATTTTGGGACATAGAAGGTATTAAATTGAAAAGTCAGGGGGTATATGCAAATATTGAAACCACATGGGCTTATTTACAAATCCTAGAAACATTAGGTGGGGTACATGCAAAAACCTCTATTTTCATTAAGTGTGAAATAAACTACAAAAGAAATTATTACACATATTTCCAAATTCCATATTGGTAGTAAAAGACAACCATTCAGGAATAGACTCCATTTCTTGTGTCCACTGCAAATTCATTATCTTTCTTTTAAGTATTCTCCTCCATTAATTAATTATTTTGCCAATGTACACATGATGTAATTTTTGAAGAATTGTGTACAAACATTCTATCAAAGAGTTGCATGTATTTTCTACTTCCTCTCCTTTAAAGTGCTATAGTTCAAAAAATTACACCGATTCCAAATACCACTCCAATTCCAATTCTATCCACATGTATTACAAATCAATTTCTCCAATTCCATCCAAGCCAAAACTACTAAAGGTTGATGGTGGTGTAGCCACAGTATCTTCACATTTTGTTGATAATGGTGGTCCACATAAACCAATATTCCCAAGGAATGAACTATTAGATTTGGAAATATATGGAAGATAATGAGGATCCAAATCAGCCCCTAAAAATTTTATTTAGGCCATCGAACCAAACCAATTGAGTCAAGCTCAAATTAGGCTTAAGCCCATCTAGTAGAGCAATTAGTGGCACCTTCCCAGTAAGTGGCTAGTGAGATAGGCCCTACTAACATCCCAAATAATCATGTCCACAGATTTGCCACTTGTTTCTGTATCTTGGAATCCTAGACTCTGAATTATATCATTATATGACCTTTTTTAGAAGCTTAATTGTAACTCGGACGCTACTTGTCAAACTCTAAAAAATTAGCTTGGAGAGAGTCAACATGACGACATGGGAGAATTTTTTTAAAATATTTAAAAATTGATCAAATACTTATAAAATTAAATATATATGGGTATTTACATGTATTTATAATAATAAACTCAAATTACTAAATCTATATATGCTGGGAAAAAAACTATAATGAGATAAACACAATGATAAAAATAAGCTTAAGACTTTCTTGACTAACTGTCATAATCATATTGGGGAGGTCGGATAGAAAAATCATCAAAAAATAAGAATTTCCATTGATCCAAATAATCGATGATTTACAATTGTAAACATATGGGTTATTCTTTTTTGGTTGCCAAACATATCTTCAAGAAATATAAAAATGTCCATTCATGGTCTAAATCAGTCCCAATTGCTATTTATGGACGGACCTTACCAGCATGCGATCAGTCAAGCTTATAAGTCTTTTGATTTGACATCGGTAGGTGCAGGGCTTGTAGACTTAGTCTTTGATTTGATATCTTTAGGGGTCATTAGTTTGCACCATTTAAGTGTTACGCATGAATAGCCATTAGGGGACGTTTGTGCACAAGTAATTTTCATGGAAAGATTAAATTGCCACATCAACAAAGTCTATGATTTTTAGATACATCAAAAAAGGTTTTCTGCTGAAGTTAGAAATTCATGTTTGGTGCAAATTCTTTTTCCTCGATGAATTGGTGTTAATGTTGTTTGGTGTGGCTATGGATTCCTTATTGAAAACTAGCATTATGGCAGCGATGAAATGAAGCAATAAAGAGGGGAGAAGTTTTCTGTGGAAATGAACTTGTCATACCTCCCATAGGAACTTTATTTCCAAGCTATTCGAGGAAAATGCTGACGTGGCAACAAAGCATTTCCGCATAAAATTATTGCACCAACGCATGAAAAAATAGTTTTCTATAGAAAAACAGTACCTTTTCTTCAGAAATGGGTTACACATACGCGTCCTTATGTCCAATCACATTTGTTTGTCCTAAAATTAGCTAGTTTTTATAAAGAGTTAAGAGAAATGATTTTTTTTTCTAAAGGGTGTTCTGAAAAGCATTTCTTCCTTCTAATCAATATGAGATTCAAATTGAAATTGAAATTTAGTAATTATCTAGAACATATTTTGAAAATGATTTTCTTCTCTATAGCATTTCTCATTCAAATCTAAATATAGTGGAAAACAATATCAGAGAAAAGTGGTGAACCTCTCCAAGGGGTTCTCCATCAATCTTTAATTTTCTTCCCCTTATCTTTTTCTCCTAATCCAAACACATCTCAAGATAAATAGTTGTCACCAATCAAACTAAGATTTCCGAACGTCGACAGGCTACAAGAGAAGGAAGTATACAAGTCTTTGGGATGCCATCCTCCTTAATTTTCGACTCCCTTTGAATATGCATTTACAAGTCGCCCAGTCGGTCCCACACATTTATGGCAATTACCATACAAAAAGAATCTTCTCTAATGCGTGGATTGGCCTCTCCCATTTATGGTGATGACTTATTAAATGGATCCTTCTTTCTCAAGCTTGGGTTTTTGACATGACATTGGATACAAGTGGGTTCATTCTATTGGGATTTTGGGCTAGAGAGCCAATAAGGATGTTTGAAATCATATGGGGTAGGTCGGATCGAAAATCCTCAAAAATAAGAACTTACTTTGGTCCAAATAATCGATGATTTACCATTGTCAAACATGGGTGTTCTACATAATGAGAAAATAATTTATTTATTTATTTTTTTTTTGCCAAACATGTCTTGAGGAAATATAGAAATGTCCGTTCTTGTTCTAAATCAGTCTTCAACTGCTATTCATGGATGGACCCTAATAAGTCCTTTTTGATAACAGTAGGTGCTTGATTGTGTCTTCTATACTTAAGTACTCTTTGTTTTCTTTTTTCCTTTTTTGCAATTCTATTACCCTTAAAGCAAAAAAAAGTACTCTTTGTTTTGGTATCTTTAGGGGTCGTAAGTTTGCATATTGTAGGTGTTTACATAAATAGCCTTCATGCAAAATTACATTTGTTTGTCCTAATTTACACTAGCACAATTACCCATATTAAGCATGGGCATGACCCATGTGGTCACTATCTCCACTTTACTTTTGACATTTTATTTTATAAATAATTATATATAAGTGTTGTGTAGTGCAGTGATCAGGTTAGTTATTTAAAAAGAAAAAATAAAAAAAACAAGATGTCATACGTTCAAATCTCACAAGTACATTTTAGCCTTCTACAAATCAAGGACGTATTATCGTTGTCCAAAGATGTTTTAGCATTCCCACGGTACATGAGACAATGAAACTTGTTTGGTATTAAACTTTCCCCAGCCCACCTAATAACTTTCCTAGTATTTTACTTCAAATCTCTTTTCCGATCATAAATCCATTACCATCCTTCTCTCAGCCCCTCTGTACAGTTTAGTCCACTATTTTATTTTTTTTATTTTTTTAAATCAAGTTATCAAATCTATCCAAATGAAGAAGCACATCACAATCAAATCCCACACGCCAAGATGTGAGTAAATGAGGTTATTTTTTTATAAAAGTTCTTGACACTAGAAAAGGTGTGACACAATTACATATATATGCATGTTCTCGGTTAAGAAGGCGTCGATACAAATAAATTAGCTAATTTTTTTACAGATTTAAGAGAACTGATTTTTTTTTTTCTAACGGGTGTTATGAAAAGTAATTTTTCTTTTAATCAATATGTAATTAAAACTTAAACTTAAATTAGTAATTTCTTTTATCTATAACATATTTTGAAAAGGATTTTCTTCTGCATATATAGCATTTCTTATACAAATCTAAATATAGTGGAAAACAATATTAGAGAAAAATGGGGAACGTCTCCAAGGGGGATTCTCCATCAATCCTTGATTTTCTTCCCTTTGTCATTTTCTCCTAATCCAAACACATCTTAAGATGAACAGTTGCTACCAATCACCCACTTTCTCCTAATCGATCCTTGATTTTCTTCCGTTGGTCCCCCACACCCACTCACCCACATTTATCGTGATGTCTTATGAAATGGGTCCTTCTTTCTCAAGCTTGGGTTTTTGACATGACATTTGATATAAGTGGGTATATCCATTGCAACCGTCCCCCTCTTTAAAAAAGAGGGATTTTGACTTGTAGCATACCTATAGAGATAGGTTTCCTCGCCCCCTTCCCAAAAAGTCTAATTTTCCCTAAACCTTCTTCATACTAGGAAAAATGACAAAATTGCCAATATTATTATTTTTTCTGAAGACTGTCCATATTATTTTTATTTTATTTTTTTTACCCAAGAGATAGCATGCACACACGGGAAGACAGCCTCACTCACGTGGGAAAAGAGTCCACATACACTAGAAGAAGGCCCACACAAGTGGGAAGAGAGCCTGCACACGTGGGAAGAGACGGCGTACTTGGAGTTTGAAACTTGGACAGTCAGGCGATAAATTGACGCTTCTTACCACTCAGTTAGGAAGTTGTTCTCAACTGCCCATATTGTTAGAGGAACCAATATGTTGTTTCTGAATTCCTGATTATTGTTCAAGGGTTTATGTGGTTGGATTTTATTGGAATTTTGAGAATGCTAGAGAGCAAAAAAAAAAAAAAAAAAAAAAGGGGTATTTGAACTTTGCAGGGCTTGGACATTTATTGTGACATTTATTGTGAATAGATCTGAGCTTGCGTTGTATGTGGTTAGATTTTTTTTTTCCTTTTTGGGTGAAAGTAAGTGGTCAATGAAATATATTGTCCATATAAAAGAAACCTCACTGGCGTCAGAAAAGTCCTTTTCTCTCTTCTTTTGTCGACAAATGTTACACCAAACAAAAGTGCTTTTTTTGTGTGGAGAAAACTAAACTTTTCCACTCCACTTCCATGAGATTGCATGATGCACAAACGCGTGCTTGGGGTGGACCGCCATGTGGTGAGACTCAATGAGTCTTTAGAAGATAAGAAAAGAAAGCATTTTCCCCATCAAGTTAAGACTTCTGAGTCTTTCCTTTGAAACTTCAAAGTCTATAGTAAAGAAGATATTTATTAAGACCATTTTCCTTTCAAAACACTGTCTGATGTGATTCCAATATTGAAATCTATTAGTCAAGAAGGTTTCTAGTCACTATATTTTAGAAATACTAAGAAAGTGTTTTATATAAAATTATCTAGGGGGGAATTATAGGATTACAATATTAAACTTTTTAAAAGGAAATATATCTTTTTCTCACGTTTCTCGAGTTGTTAGAAAAATGAGTTTTTTTTTTTTATGTTTAGAAAATGAACGATTATATTTTTCTACTTTATTCTTTTCTTCAGCTTCTTTGGCGCATCCAAAACTGTCACTCTAGTGGTAAAAAATCATTCAATTTGATAGGTTGATGAATAAATCATAATTTTACCATTTTAGGATTGAATTCAATAACTTACTTTTATTTTTATAATTTTTATGTCACTGTCCAGTTCCAGTTTTAAAACATAGATTTCATACAATAACAATAGTGTCAAAGTTCCTCCCATCTCGTCTAATACTCCTCCATTGGGAATGCTGATGAACTGTATTCAGGTCCTATGGAAGAGGGAGATTATTATATGAGGCGTGCTACACACCCCGGGGGAAACCCCGGGATGCACCCCGACTCCCCATGCGAGCCGTTGGATCCCAGCCAACGGCTCCCATGGGGAGTCGGGGTGCATCCCGGGGGAAACCCCGGGGTGTGTAGAATTTTTGTTATTATATTTATACTTTCTGTCACCATATTGAAAGCTTTCTCGACTTAATATATTGAGTGTATGCCTTTTGAGTTTAGCCGGTAGAAAAAAAAAAAAAAAAAAAGCAAAGATACTTTAAACTATTAGTTGACCATCAAAATCATGAGTCCACCGATGGTGGTCCCCACGATTAATAACGTGTGGAAAGAGTGAGATAACATCAAACAACTGTCACAATGACCACCCCTCCATTCACGTTTCAACTATAGCAACGTCTCGTCCTTGGCCCTACTGACTAGCATATGAGAATGATGGCCCACCCAATGGACATTTGTGGTGAATAGGGCTGAGATTGTATGCTGATAAATGATAAGCAAATAAGGAAGTGTGTAATTGTTACATCATTACGCGAAAGGTAGGCTAACACACTTATTAGGGCATGTTTGGATAGGCAAAAAATAGAGTAGAGTGAAGTTAAATGGGCTATAACAGTCTAAAATTTCAACTCTACCCCGTTTGGATGAGTCTGGCCCAATAGATGAAGTAATGTTGTGAGCCACATGTACTTCATTTCACTTCAACTCTAAATACTTCCATTTCTTTGAGTAAAAGTGGATTCTACTTCAAACCTTATCTTCAAAATAAGCATCCAAATGGAGTGAAGTGGAGTACACTACTTTAACTTCAACCTACTTCTCTTCACTCCACTCCACATGTGAAATCCACTTCATTTCACTCTACTCATCATTTAGGGATCATGAGTGGTGTTAGGGCCTTTCTCGTTATCCTAATTTAGGAAATAATTCCATCCCCTTTATTTTCTGGTAAAATTTATAGATGTTAAACTAAGAAGGAGAATTTAAGGAGTTCTACATGTTTGAAAATTCAGATATTCTTTGAATTCCACAAAAAAATTGGCCTTTACTTCGACACACACACATGCCCGAGGACCGATCTCTGCTTGCTCAAGTTAAAATTATCACACCATTCCAGCAATTCAACCTAGGCAAAAAAATAATAATAATAAAAAATAAAAAAATAAAAGAAAACTAAAAGAAAAAAAATCATTTTTGTGTAATGATGAAAATATTTCACAATTGTCATTTCTACTGACATAAATTTTCACATATTCAAAGAAAACGACTCACATTTCTTCTTTTGACATGGAAAAGCAGTGCACCAAATGGCAGCAAAATAGAATGCACAATTTTCCAGAGTTTGTTATGCAAACATGCCCTAAAGCAGGTCATGGGGAGTCTAGTAAATTGAAGTTTTTATTAATAAAAATAATATTTAACTATTTAGTTTTTAATTATAAAATATCTTTTCATATTTTTTTGGACATTCAAATGTGAGAAATGTCCCAACCAATCGGTTTAAACTCGGAGTCAGATGTGTCATTTTGTGGATTTGGTCTTCTCAATTCTCGTGTACTACCAACCCAATTTACAGCCATGTTGTTTGAAAAATAGGTTGCTACACCAAGTTGTTTTGAAGCAGAGTTTAGATAGATTTTTTAGATTACTTTTTTTTTTTTACTTATTGTGTATAACTAAATCAGATTTTTTATGCTAATTTGCCAATTTTTTGTATTCGCAACAAAAAAAATTATATTTAACAGTCACAAGTTCCAACAGGTACCCTCTTTAAATGTCCCATGTTGCTTTGGGAAACCCCCCAAAAAAAAAAAAAAATTTGTACCCATTTTAAATGTCAATATGAAGGAAGCCAAAATGGTTGCTCAAGTCACTTGGCCAAGTGGTAAGGAAATGACGCGTCAATTCATATTTGGCTATCCAGGGTTCGTACCTCGGGTACATCACCTCTTCCACTTGTGCGGGTGTATGCAAGCTCTCTTTCGTCCCAGCCTCCTTTGCTGTGGTACCCAAAAAAGAAAAATCACTTGGAAACACCCAAATTTTCTTGAACAAGTAAATCCAAAATAGTATAATGTTAATTGTAGTGGAGTCCATATGTAATTGTGAGAGGCCACCTTAATAAAAAATTAAGTCTTACAATATTGCCCAGATATGTAAAAGTTTTGGCCATGACAATAACCAAGTTTTCATAGGTTTAGTAGTTTAGCGAAACTTAAAAAGTTTTGGCGTTTCATTCTCACTTCAATTTACATTTGAAACACGGGCCTTCTTTCTTTGCATAAGATATATAGGAATTGAACACAAAAACTCAATGTGAAATGAACTCTATCAAAGGATCATTAAAAATATGAGAGGTGAAGGATATAAGGTGAAAACATAGATATGACATTTGTTTTTCTATGTATTGAATTACTAGAGTAATGGTTGAATATTCATTTTTCATCCTCCCTTGATTCTATTTCTATTAAAGAAAAGATTATTTGATACTCATTTTCTGAAAATTCACCTTTAATCTTCATTTTTAACCACTTATGGTGTGAAATCTATTTATTTAATTCTTATGTATTCTAATGCAAACAAACAGTCCCTAAAGCCAATTCAAAGACATGGACATTGAAAATAATTCACTTATTATTATTTATTATTTTAAATAATTAAAATATTATTATATATTTTCCCTTGCATGTTAGGAAATAAGGGAAAATATATAATTTGTGTAGCCGACCCCAACATAGTTGGAAAAAGACTTTGAAGATGATGATGATGATTTTCCCTTGCATGTTATGAATAGGCCTGTCAATGAGATAGGCAGGGCCTGTCAGGTGTTGTCCAATCCTGGCCCTAAATTGAACGGGCCTACATCAAATCCCGTCTCGTACGGGCCCAGGTTGGGACAGGGCCGGGCCTGGGCTTAGCCCGATCCTAGACAGAAGCAAAACATTCTCTAATTATTCCTGCTGTCACCAGACACCCGCTGTGAATCGGACTTTAAACCCTCCTCCTTTTTTTCGGGCTTGGGACCGGCAATGCAATGCAACAAGCAACATGACCGAGTAACCAACTTTTTTTTCTTTTTTTTGCCGGTGACAGTAGAAATCAGAAAATCAATAGAAATAAATGAGTATCCTATAGGCTATATGGGTCAAGAAATGAATGAGTATTATATATGAGTCAAGTTAAAGTAATGTTGGATCAGTTAAAAACTTCTTTTTTTTTTACGGTGAAATCACTAGAAATGAATGAGTATCCTATAGGCTATATGGGTCAAAAAATGAATGAGTATCATATATGAGTCAAGTTAAAGTAATGTTGGATCAGTTAAAACCTTCTCTTTTTTTTTTTGGACGGTGAAAGTAGAAGATAAAAAGATCAATAAAATAAATGAGAATGAGTATCCTATTTTCCTATATGGGTCAAGTAATTTAAAAAAGAAATGAACAGAAATATATTGTCCAAACCCAGCCCACTGGGGTCAAATTTTTTTAAAAGCCCTGTATTTTAGGGCTTGGGACGGGCCGGGCCTAAACGGGTTGGGCATCCTCTGTCCAGTCCGAGTCCCATTTTGGTCGGGCTTTAAAATGTATTGTCCAAACCCAACCCATTGGGCTCAAATTTCTTTTAAAAGCCCTGTATTTTTGGGCTTGGGCCGGGCCGGGCCGGGCTTTTTATCCGTTTCATCCCGTCCCATTGACAGGCCTAGTTATGAAGGGTTTAACCCCTCGTCTTCCCTTCTTTTTTTTTTTTTTTTTTTTTTTTTGATATTTTGTCATATTTAATTCCAACATGTACCGGACATCTACCAACCTAAAGATAATATATGTTGTAAGATAAGGGACTTGAAGGATTTTCTATACCTTATTTTGATAAGAAGTTTTGAGAAAATGGATCACCTTGTCACAGCGTCATGATCCAATCTGATTGCCTATTGTAAGATTGTAGCAAAAGCTTTTGGCTCCTTTTAATTAAGGTATATTGACTCTGTCCTTGGCACTTGGTGTGCAAGCTGCTGCAATTACAAAGAAAAAAAAAAATTTAAACACTGATTTGAAGGTTTGTTAAGAAGTTGAACTCGTTCTATTTACCTGTTTCATTCAAGTCATAAAAGCTATAACTACATCATGAGAGGAATATGCAAACATAGAGATAAAAAAAAAGTGTTAGCTTCCTAGATACAGAACATGGGATGGACCAACTAAGTATTCAACCCATTCGAGATTTGCCTGTTTATCAGGCTTTGAATATGGTTAGGACCCAATATAGCAGCAGTTCGGATCATCTAAGCATGGGCCTAGTTGTTCATACTTCATCCACGAGACTTAAGGATACAATACATGCCGTAAGGTTAAGGACAATATATTTCCTCCAAGGGAAGGACCAAAAATAATAAAATCATTACACATGGAGAAATATTTTCAGGCAAGTTTGATTCCATAGAGATTGATGCAGGAAGGAGGCCTCAAATTGAAACTTTGGTCTTCTGCAAGATAATCTACACAATTTCCCACCATGAAAGGGAAGACTTCATAAATAAAGAGGAAGAATAATTTCACTACATCATCAAAGTTGTTCCTTAGTCACATGTATACAACTTGCTTGGCTTCTTCTAATACCCATTACTAAATGGGCCATTGTCTCTTAAAAACTTCTCAAAATTGTACGATGTCGGGTTCATTGTATAGGTAATCGAATAATCCATCAAAAAAACTTAATTGTGTTGATCAGGCACCATTTACACATGAAGCATACCTAGTTTTTATAACAACATGATAATATACTAACAAGAAGATAATAATAAAGGAAAGGTATACTCTCTAAGTAACATCCAAATGGCCAAAGAAGAGCTAAGCATCCAAATTCTAACTGCGTATGATTATACCTCGAAATTCAGGACTTATTCCAAGTTGAAGTTCCGGAAGGCCGAGTTTGGTAAAAGAAGTTGAAATATGAGTATGACAAACCTGAGAAGTTCAGAATAATAGAATTATACAACATGGGTTATCTCAGATATACATCAATTAACCACAACTGTAAGTCCCCAGTTTCATTCATTCATCTCATTGCCAAATTTGAATCAAACAATTTTGCCAGTGAAAACAATTGCTTTCACGTCATCTCTCTGTAAGCTTGGTTGTAGTTATCTTTTAAACGGAATAATACTGAAAATATATAAAATAAAAATGGCTTTCAGTACATTTTTCACACAATTGTAGAAACCTACAATAGGGAATCAAGTCCAGCATAAAAGTAGAAATTATAAAATAAATTGTAATTAACAACAAATGCTCATGATACTAATGCAGCTAACACTAACAGTATATACACATAGCAAATGATCATTTGAAATTGACAAGATGTGAATCATTTACAAAGTGCGGTGGATGAGGTGATTTTTGTTACAATCACTTGTACGGTTTCTCTTAATAAAACAGCAATACTGAAAGTTTTCTTAATAAGACAGAAACACCTTGTATCTAACAATTTCTTCTAAATTGCATGTCCTTCTCAGGAAGTTATTAATTAAAAAGAATGTAGAGTAATCCATTCTGTCCTTCTCATACAAATGAATATGAAAAGGTTCTTACGAGATTCTAATGACCCCACCACTTCACACGAACAATGAAAGAAATCTAGGAAGTGGTTTTATGAAGCATTTAGCTCCTTCCCATTTTAAGATGATAGCAGTTCCACAAAATCAAGAAAGAGTTTCTCAGGCTTGAAAATTCATGTAAAGGGAAAGAAATTTAGAAGAGTTAATCACCTCCATACCCGGAAAAAGGGAATATAATCTACAACTTGCTAGATTTGAGAGTGAATGGTAGAATTATCCAAAAACTCATTTTTTTATATAGTTTCATGATGCATGAACCCCATAAAACATTAGATTCCAGGACAAGGCAAATTCCCAAGCACTAAAATATACCAATAGAAGTGTCATTAACAGTAAACAAAGTGTAAATACAACACAAATTATCAATATTAAATATAATTCAAATTACCAAAACTACATTCTTTGCAAACATATCAAAAGGGAATAAAAGGAAGAAAAAAGTAAAATAAAAGGGAGAAACATTGATATTGTCAGGAAAATAAAAAAGGGTTTGACAATTAAAGGACAGTGAATTCATCTGTCCCCACCCCCATCTTCATTCTTCCCATGTTGATTTTGTTTACTGTTATTCTTTGATTTTGCGATTGCTGTAACCGGTATTCTATTAGAGGAAAAGGGAACTTTTAGTCAATGAAATTTATAGGGTGATGGCTGATGTGATAATAAAACTCAATTGCTCCACATCATTAATTGAAGATCATATGCATTCCGTTATTTGTCAATCCCTTGCATTTTTCAAACATGAAACACTGATAGTTGTTGTTGAAGAATCTTCATGGAAGATAATTATAAAATAATTCTTTAAATGAATTTTATATCATTCTACTTAAATGCAAGACAAGTGAATATGAAAAGGCTTCATACTATAGTCAAAATTGCGTAAGAGTGGGTGCATTAAATTTCACCCAACCCCAATCCAATGGGAAAGAGACAAGGAGAGGGGAAAATAATCTTATCAAATGGAAGGGGTGAAATCTAAGGTATGGAATTCACAAACTGCACCAAAGTAAAAAATAGAAATGACAGCCCATGAAAGGCTTCAAATGCAAAACCAGAATTCAATCTACAAAAGAGCAAACTAACTATAAAGCACTTATAGAAATGAAAAAAAAAATAAAATTGCAACTAAGTACTAACCTTTTGATTGAGATCTGGTTTCCAAGCAGAACTAATTAACCTAAGGAATCGGGCTCGATTTTCCTAGACCCTTTTCAAACAAGTGTTTCAAAGTTGATTTAAAAAATCCCAAAAATGAAATAATTACAAGAATAAATAACAATAAGCTCTAAGACCCATCATCTGGAAAAAAAAATTCTAAAAGTAGTAGTAGACTAGTAGTAGTAATAAAAGTAGCAGTAGGTGAAATAGAAATGATGAGATAAAGACTGCTTAGATACTTGATTTTGGAGAGGAGATGCACAGTAAAAGTTAATAACAAAATCTAATTCCCATTCACCTAAAAAATAATAAGTAACGGGATCTAAAGGGGAATAAATACACAAAATAAAAACATGGAGATAATAAAGAATAGTTAAGAAAAACCCCAATTTCCATTCACACAAAAATGTGAAAATAACAGTATCTGAAAGGAACTAATTACACAGCATGGAGATAATCAATACCTTCTCTTTCCAATTGGGCAGATGAGTTTTAAGTGATTCCCTCATCTTCCACCAATTTTACTTCAATTAACTTTGGATTGTCGTGATTTCAAGTCGTCAAAGATAAAAATTGGGTTTTTTCATGTCCACTATAATCTTTTCCAAGGCAGCAACTTCTGAAATGCAGAATCAGAAAACAGAGTGATCCTGATCCCTACCTATTTACAACTTGGATTGTGAAACAAAGCAAACTATCTCACATTCTATAGATCCATGTGACTTTGATCACAATTGCAAGAAAATTAAAGCAGTTAAAGTAAACTTTCTCTAGACCAAGAAATAATTTTTTCACTTACAACAATTCTGTTAGCACACACTTCACATATATTCAGTTTCAAAGTGTTCCTCCAATACGGCCCCCTATGAATTGTCCCAAGTTCATTAATTGAGTTAATTATTTTTTTAGTTTAAAAGTTGGCAAGCTAATGGATTATTTGATTTGTGCAATTAATGTGTTTTATGGACTCATCTGCACCCGAGAAATCAAGTCACTTATAAAGAGAGATCTAGATTTCTGTTTTTCATCTTACTCAAACAGGCAAGTTATGTTCTGTTATACAATTTAAATGGATCAAAAGATGTCATAGGGTGTTCCTAATTCCTAATCATGATATAAATGCATAGTTATATGTCATTATAGCTTTCCCTTGTAAAATTGAAACTCATGTACAACAGAGAAAGATCATTGGAATTTATCCAAACAATTTTGTAGAAAGAAATCTGGTCAGCTCATCAACACATGCTACGCTTGTAAGTTAATTGTGGACTGTTGATCGGTATCTCATTGCCAAGCAGGCCGTTCTTCCTATGTATTGACTTTTCCTCTCAGAATGTAAACTACTTATCACAATCAAGAAGTTGCAGAGGTACCCAATTCAGCATATTCTAATATAATCCAAAATAAGTAAAAAATCAACAAAATCACCAATGAAAAATACATGAGAATGAAAAAAATAGCAACTCTTGTTCGTGCTCTGGCTTGTGCCTGGATCGTGCTCTAGTTGGGAGAAGGGATGAGGAAGATCAAATATGCTTGATCAAAAGAGGACTTCATCTAGTAATTATCTCCACACTAATATCTAAAAGTTATACATGGACAAGAGACGTTTTTCAAAATATTGCAAGGACATCAAAGAAGATGAGTACCATAATTTAGTAAGGTAAGGGTAAATAGATGAGATGGATAAAGATACAAGGCAACTCATATTAAGAATTAATGAAAAGTAGGAAGTAAATATTAAAAAACAGAGAAAATTAGAAGCAATTGGACAACAAACTGGGGGAAAGTGAGTTACAACTGAGAATATTAAGATTTTATAAGGAGCATAAACACTAAACGAAGACATCAATGGGAAAAAAAGCATGAGATTTTGCTCTAAGTTAGCGTTGGGTTTCCATAATGAACATCATCAATTTGGTAGACAGTGACTTGCTTTGGTGATATTCAATTAACTACAAATAATTCAACGTATACCTAAGATGTAAATTGTCTTTCCACGGCTTCAACTAACTATTGCTTTCAGGGAAGGAAGTCCAGTTCATCCTTATCACAGAGTAACAAGGCATAAGTAAAGACAAAAAAATTGACAACCATATATAAATAGCACCACCAAAGATTGAACATTCTACAATTCAATAATGAGTTCAGTGGGCTAATCAACTCTTTAACTTGAGCATTGATTTGGTGGCTACTTGTTTTCTTGGTTCAAATCTACAAATCATAAGAACTAAAAAAATTCATCCAACCTAGTGGAACAACTAAAAGAAAAGTCATTTAACAACACTACTTACAAGTTTGACATGCCTTCAATATTGCCTCAAAGAAGCTGTCTCCAATTTCCTCAAAATCACAGTCTGCACGGATTTAAATTTTTGAAATCAAGGTCTCTTTTAGATACAGTTAACTAAATCAGGAAGAATCAAAACATGCTGTATTGACATTCCTAAGTAATTCACTGAAGAAGTATACTCAATTGAATGCAGATTACTCTTTAGGTCCAACTGAAAATAATGCAAATACAATCTAAAGTTCAGTCTCTCAGTATGCCAACCAGGGAAGCCAATTACAATTTATTCATTTTGTCTAGTAATGCTAATTAGATTTCAATCCAATTCAATTGGCATTCAAAATTTCAAATTCAGCCAAAAAAATGAGATACAATAGTAACAAGAAGCAAAGGAAATCACAAAAGATAAAAGATCAAGCTTTTGCCCAAAAAGGGGAAATTTTTGGAATATTGAATGCACTTTGTGAAACTATGGAGATATGATCAGTTAAATGTCCAATTTAAGACTTTAGCTGCATACTCTTCATCTCATGCCTTAAAGGCTTAAACCAATAGCATCTATAGTTCTATAGTATTGGAGATGTTCTAAAAACAACTATACCTTATTTTTTTTACTTCACATAAAGAAGTTACAGAGGCATGTTGGGACCACACCCCATCTCATAATCCATTATAAAATCAGATAAACAAACACTTGAACCACTATCAAAGATATTTACATGAGAAAGTATTTTGGTATCAAAGATAATGGTACTAAAATAATTAGAGTTTTTTTTTTTAATGGCATGGATGTTGCAACAAAAATTAATACAACATTTGAATTATTCAAATAATTTTAACAGTAATATTATTTATTAATTTATATTTTTAATTTTTTTTTGCCTTGGGAAAAAACCTTTTATATTAGCTCTTATGAATTGAATTAAAATTAGTGAATCTGCAAGAGGAAATGGCCTTAGTAGTATGGCAGTGAACGGATTGAGGTTCAATCCATATATAAATTGGCTCATTGAAGATCTGGAAGGATTGAGGTTCAATCCATATATAAATTGGCTCATTGAAGATCTGGACTATCGAATGAGTCCGTGGAAGACCTAGATTTAGGGTCTAGACTTAAAGGAGCCTATAGCTTGAGAGGAGAAATAAAAAACACTAAGAAATACCCAAAATAATAAGGCAACAATCATTCAAATGGAACCCTAACCAATTTATACCATTCTATCTCTTGTCAAATGGGTCAGTGGGTCACACAGCCCATACCAAATAAAGCCCAACTTGTGGGTCAAGACAAGTATCGTTTGTAATTTATTATTTGCCTTATTAGAAGATATGATTAGAAGATAATTAAGATAGATTGATTGTAATTAGATTGGATTGATTGTAATTTTCCTCAATCATTGTAACACATATAGAAATTCTATATCTATATATTAAACGATCGTGACCCTAAAAAGGGATCATCGAATTCACAAAGGATTTTCTCTCTTCTTCCCTTAGTGGATTTGACATGGTATCAAAGCCCAACTCTATACAGAGTTTCTGAGTGGTCTTCTCCATCTTCCAAGCATTGGAAGTCGTCTAGTGTCTTCTCTACTCAAGAAATCTTCATCAGCTGGTCTGATCAAGGTGTGATCATACGCGGCCCACCCCAGATCCACACTGCTGTATCTGGAGACTGCAACCACTCTGGTCGCCCACTTCTTCTGGTATTTGTGGACATTTTTTGAGGATTTTTAGCCTCACAGAGATAGGCTTTCTACCCCTTCTAGAGAAATTTCAGTTTCTGCTGTATCTTTCCATCACAGTCGTCCAAGTTTTTGGATTTAGTTCTTTTTGGTGAGAAATCTGGCTTGTGTGGTGCGGATTTTTAGTCTTCATCACTCTATGATCTCTGATTGATCATAAATCACACTTATTGTTTGCTGCATCCCATTCTGTCTACAAAATCATGGTCGCCTGGGTCCATTTTTTTGGAACATGTGTATTTTTTGAAGGTGCTATCTTCTCTGATTGATCCGTTGCAAAATTGGAAGTCCTCTTACATCTGGTTAGCATTCTTTATCAGTTTGATTTAAGAACAGTTGGACTTTCTTCCACAGTTTAATAGATCTACTGATTACTGAAATGGACAAGCATGACATTGCGTTGATCAAATTTAATGGGAAGAATTATACTTCCTGGTCCTATCAATTTCAAGTCTATCTTGAAGGAAAGGAAATGTGGGGACTTGTTTCAGGATGGGATCCACGCCCTAAGGAAGATGAAAAAAAAAATACTCTCTTGGAATACAAAGGACGCCAAGATAAAAACCTGGATTCTGGGTTCTGTTGAACCCCAATATATCCTGAATCTCAAACCTTACAAGACCTCCAAGGAGATGTGGGAATATCTGAAACAAGTGGATCACCAAGGGAACTCTGCACGTCAATACCAGCTTGAACTGGAGATTGCTCAGTATTCCCAAGGCACCTCTTTAATCTAGGACTATTATACGGGTTTTCTTAATTTATGAGCAGAATATGATGAAATCAAATACCTCAATGTATCTGAGGTAGCTCTTTCTGAGATTCAAAAATTACAGGCAACTTCTCACAGAGACCAGTTCCTCATGAAATTGAGGTCTGAATATGAGATCATTCGTTCCAATCTGATGAGCAGGGTTCCATCTCCATCCCTGAATGAGTGTCTTAATGAACTCTTGAGAGAGGAACAACGTCGCTCACTCAGCATGTTCTGAAGCACCAATCCTCAGTATCAAGTATAATAGATTTGGAGGAAAATTCCATTAGAATGGTGAATCCAGTTGCCCTCAAGGAACGATTGCAGTGTTACATATATAGGGGCTGAATGCCCTCATTACAATCCATTAATCTCTCAGATCCTATATTGTAGCTAACAACTATGTATTATCCTTTGACTCATTCTACAATACAATAACTGGACTGGGCCTAAATGGGCCTGCCTAGATTGGGCTTGGATTGACACCCCCCCTCAAATTGATGCTGGGGAGTCATAAAGCAGCAATTTGGAGACGAGAAATTGATGTCGAGGCCGAGGAAGTCCCTTGGTGAAGATATCCGCAAACTGAAACTCTGTAGGGACATGAGGTAGACTAATTACATCACGCTTATATTCATCGCGAATAAAGTGGCAATCAACTTCAATATGCTTGGTGCGTTCATGGAAGACTGGATTTTCAGTGATTCGGATGGCCCCAGTATTGTCTGCATGCAATGAAGTAGGAGAGGTTTGAGCAAACCCGAGTTCCGAAAGAAGTCCCCGTAGCCATAAGATCTCAGAACAAGCAGAAGACATTGCCCTATATTCAGCTTCTGTGGAAGATCGGGACACACGTTCTTGTTTCTTGCATTTCCAAGAAATGAGAGACTTTCCAAGGTACATGCACCAACCAGTAGTAGAACGACGTGTGTCTTGACAGCCTGCCCAGTCAGCATCCGCATAAGCGGTCAGATGAAGAGGATTATCCTTTGGATAATATAAACCACGAGGGACAGTTCTCAGCAGATAGCGGATAATGCGCTTCACAGCTGTCAAATGAAGGTGTCGAGGAGCAGTCATGAACTGGCTTACAAGATTAACAGCATAGGAGATATCGGGTCTAGTGATGGTGAGATAGACAAGACTTCCCACCAGGCGCCGATATGTATGAGGATCAGGAAGAAGGTCGCCATCATCTTTACTCAGCTTGAGATTTACCTCGACAGGTGTATCAACGGGCGAAGAATCATGAAGGTCAGCCAACTCGATAAGGTCTGATGTGTATTTGTGTTGATTAACAAAAATACCTTTGGAAGATTGATGCACCTCTAAGCCCAAGAAATAATGCAAAGGACCCAAATCTTTCATATGAAAGTAATTCCGAAGGGAATCTTGGAGAGATTTGATCATATTATCATCCGTGCCAGTGATAATAATATCGTCAACATACACCAGAAGGACAGTAACCCCTGTAGATGTGTGGCATAGAAAGAGAGATGGATCATAAGGGCTCTGAGTAAAGCCACTTTCGCATAAGCGACCCCTGAAGGTTTCGAACCATGCCCGAGGAGCTTGCTTCAGACCATAAAGCGATTTTCGCAGCCGACAGACGGACCTCTTGGAGGGAGAGTGGACGCCTTGTGGTATACGCATATAGACTTTTTCTTGCAAATCCCCATGGAGAAATGCATTTTTGACATCCATTTAGTATAATGGCCAAGACTGAGAGGCAGCAATGGCTAGAAGTAACCTAACAGATGTCATCTTTGCCACAGGTGCAAACGTCTCCTCGTAGTCAATGCCATACTCCTGTCTGTTTCCGAGTGCCACAAGTCGAGCTTTATGTCTATCCAACGACCCATCAGATTTAAGTTTGATCGAGTAGATCCATTTGCAACCAATGGGTTTAACTGCAGAAGTACACTCCACAATATCCTATGTGTGATTCAGATCCAATGCAGCTAATTCCTCCTTCATGGCCTGGTTCCAGCAATCTTGTTGGACAGCCTGCAAATAAGAACTTGGGATAGGGATAGAAGATAGAGTGGTCATCAAAGAAGTATGGGTAAATCCATACCGCTCAGGTGGTCTAGAATTTCTGGAGGAGCGACGTAAGATAGGAGGAGGCGCGGAACCAGTTGTCGGTGGAGGATCAGGGGGAGGGCCATCTGCAGTGGGAGGTTTCTCCCGTCGGTGGTATACAAAAGCAGGATTAAACCTAGTAACAGAGGTTTGATCTGAAAAACCTGGTAAGATAGCTGGTGAAGAGGGATGAGGACAGTCCATGTGATTTTGGAAGAAATATTGATTTTCAAAGAAAATAACATTTCGAGAAACCCTGATACGACGACCAATGGGATCATAACAAACAAAACCTTTCTGATTAGTGGCATAACCCAAAAAAGCACACCTGCGAGATTGTGCTGTTAGTTTCGTTCTTTCTGTGGGAGGTAGATGAACGAAGCAAACACAGCCAAATGTATGTAGGTGATCAAACACAGGATGATGACCAAACATTTTAAAATGAGGCGTTAAATGAGCAATGGTAGGTGATGGAAGGCGGTTTATGAGATAGACAGCCGTGGTGAGAGCTTCAGTCCAAAAACGAGGGGGAACGGATGATTCAATCAAAAGAGTTCGAGTTACATCAAGAAGATGTCTGTTTTTCCGTTCCGCTACTCCATTTTG
Source organism: Camphora micrantha (assembly GCA_003546025.1). NCBI lineage: Eukaryota > Viridiplantae > Streptophyta > Magnoliopsida > Laurales > Lauraceae > Camphora > Camphora micrantha. Next base: position 21,267,872 of record QPKB01000005.1, on the reverse strand, counting down.
TTGTGGAGTATATGGACAGGTACGTTGAGAAATGATTCCTTTATGGTTTAAAAAAGATTGAAAATCCTTGGAAACATACTCCCCCCTGAGTCTGAGCGCAAAATTTTAATGCATTTAGAGAATTGGTTTTCAACATAGTGAACAAAAAATGTAAATGCATTAAGAACATCAGACTTCGAATGTAATAAATAAAGCCAAGTAAATCTGCTGTAGTCATCAATGAAAGTAACAAAGTACTTGAAATGACTATGTGAAAGGGTCGGAGCAATACCCCAAACATCACTGTGAATTAAGTCAAAACATGCAGTGCTCCGTGTGTTAGAGTTTGAAAAGGGTAAAGTTTTACTCTTTCCTAATTTACAAGCATCACATTCAAAAGAAGCAGAATCAACAGGTTTATTTATTAAGCCAGATTGAAATAAAGTAGACATTGTAGAAGCATTTGGATGACCAAGTCTATTATGCCACAACCGGGAATTATTCTGAATGAAAAAACAAAATAACTGATGTAAAGTTTTATCGTGAATAAATGAAGACACAGGTAAGGAAAAAAGTCTTCCATGCTTAGGCCCCCTCGCGACCACTTCCCCGACTCCTGGTCCTGCACAACACAACCAGTAGAAGAAAAGGAGACATTGTAATTATTTTCAACAAGTTGACCCACAGAAACCAAATTGGTGGCAAAATGAGGAGAAACTAAAACATTGGTTAAGGGTAATGGGCCAGGGATATCACCAACAGAGGTGATGGGAAGATGATCTCCATTTGCAGCTTGAACAGTAAGATGACCAGTGTAAGGAACAACATTGTGTAATTTTATGGGTGAAGAGGTCATATGGTTACTTGCACCAGAATCTAAGTACCAGGTATTGGAAAGAGATGAATCAGTACCTGCGATGTTCATGGATGCTAAGGCATTGATGATCATCTGGTTGACCATCTCAGGGGTGAGAGGAGCTGGTGGCGCAGATTGGGATGAGGAACCAGGTTGAGAGGAAGAATCATATTGCAGAGAACTGCTGAAGTCAGACGATGCATATGGTGGAGTGGTCACTGTGTAAGCACGAGGAGCTGACGGCACTGTGTATGTACCAGGGGCAGACTGCACATAGTTGCGGGAAGTAGAATTGCGAGTCTTCTTCCGACATTCTTCAATAACATGCCCCGTGGCCTTACAATATCTGCAGATTTTTGCCTTGCATTGATTTGCATAGTGACCATATTTCTTGCAGTGATGACACTGAACTTTATTGATGTCCCGAGGAGGTGGTCGGGTAGTAGCAACATAGGCAAGCGGAGCTTCAACAGACCGTTGTTGTTCCAGAGTTGTTTGAGTGACTTGACGTTGTTCTTCCCGTAGAAGCTCCTGAAGACACTCATCTAAGCTAGGAAGAGAAGCCCTGCTCATCAAGTTAGATCGAACTGTCTCAAACTCCAGACGAAGTTTCATAAGAAATAGATCCCGATGGCTACTTTGCTGGAAGTGAAGGAGTTCAGGTAGGAGAGCTTCAGAGACCGTGGCAAACTTAATCTCATCGTATTCAGACCACAATCTGCGAAAGCCATTATAATACTCTTGAACAGACTGGGTGCCTTGAGTAAATAGAGAAATGTCAAGTTCTAATTGAAATTGACGAGCAGCATTGCCTTGTTGATAGATTTTTTTAAAATAGTCCCACATTGCATGGGCAGTTTTGCAAGGTCTGAGGTTGAGGATAAAATGTGGGTCAACTGACCCCAGTAACCAGGTCTTTATTTTAGCATCCTTAGTTTTCCAAGCTAAAATCTTCTTGTCATCGTCCGCGGGTTTAGGTTCAGATCCATCAATGTGTGCCCAGAGTTCCTTTCCTTCTAAGTAAATTTGAAATTGGAAGGCCCATGAGCTCTAATTTTTGCCATCAAACTTAACAAGGGTAATAATTTCAGATTTGTCCATGACTACCCAGAATAAGCAAGCAACCCAGAAAGCAGTAAACAACCAGAATGAGGAATTACTAGCAGAACAGCAGAAGGATGATCAAACAGCAGTAATAGCAGTAAGTAGCAAATATCAACAGCAGGAAGAAGCTTAGATATGGCAGCAGCACTTGTGCAGACCACAATCAGTGGTGAGGAACACAATCTGACGGTTCAGATTGGTAATGTAGTGCAGCAGACAGCAACCGGCAGAGATGCAGAGAGCCACAGAATGATGAACAAGCAATCAAACCAACAGAACAAATAGCAGAAACTGGCAGCAGTAATATACCAGGAGAAGGAAACAGCAGAATGATGAATTACTGCAGTCACTAGCAGCAAGCAGCAGTAAACAACCAGAACAGGCAGCAGCATATATCAATCAGCAAAATATGTCGGAAAATAGCCCAGAAGCCAAAAAAACGTCCAGGTCGTCAGGGATAGGAACAGGACCTGGGCCCCACCTGGTGATCTCTTGATAGATCAGAGAGTGGGGATGGTTGAGCAGGATAAGCACGCAACTATTGGAAGTGGTCTTGCACAAATCAAATCCAGATCCAGGATTTTGGACGGCCGAGATGAAAACAAGTGAAAAAAACTGAATTTCTACAAAAATAGGTAGAAGGCCTACCTCTGATGACCAATAAATGTTGGAAAAATCTTCATAAATAAGAGGATATTCAGTCGACCAAGAGGGAGGAAGCCGCTGAGATGGTGATGATGATCACTGGTGGGCCACGCCTGATCTGAGATGATCAGGGACGATCAAAGAGGATCCGACAGAAGAAGATGATCACAGATTGGCTTCCAAGGCTAGGAAGATGACTGATACAATCACAGATGATTGATTTGGCTCTGATACCATATCAAGTATAATAGATTTGGAGGAAAATTCCATTAGAATGGTGAATCCAGTTGCCCTCAAGGGACGACTGCAGTGTTACATATATAGGGGCTGAATGCCCTCATTACAATCCATTAATCTCTCAGATCCTATATTGTAGCTAACAACTATGTATTATCCTTTGACTCATTCTACAATACAATAACTGGACTGGGCCTAAATGGGCCTGCCTAGATTGGGCTTGGATTGACACTCAGGACACTCTTCTGATGTCGCATATGCTGCCACTGCCAATTCAATCCCTGGTGTTTCTCACGGTTCTACTTCTACTGCTAAAGGACAAAACTTTGCCAGAGATCTCAGCAAAATCCAATGCTTTGGCTGTAAGAGCTATGGACACTATGCTTCACAGTGTAAGACCAAGTTTTGTAATTACTGCAAATCAAATGGTCATGTTATTAATGATTGCAAAAGGCGACCACAAAATCGCACTCCACGAGCATATCATGTCAACATTGCAGATGCTACTACTTCCAGTGATAGTCCTTCAACACCGGTCATGCCTTCGCCACCTCCTCCCTCTACTATTGCTCCCCAAATCACTCTTGAGCTTATTCAACAAATGATCATAAATGCCTTCTCTGCACTTGGCATTTCAGGTAACCAACAATCTTCTTCCTCCATATGGTTTATAGATTCTGGAGCTTCCAATCACATGACCTCCTCTCCCACTCATCTTTCTAACCTGCAACCATACAATGGCAATTTGCAAGTCCATACTGCTGATGGTCAGAAACTCCCTATTACAGCTACTGGTGATATCATTCATTCATTACCTCTCACAAATGTCTTTCTATCTCCTCATCTAGCTACAAATCTTCTATCTGTTGGACAACTGATCGATGATAATTGTGATGTTTCCTTTTCTCGCTCTGGTTGTGTTGTGCAGGATCAAGTGTCGGGGACGGTGATCGCGAAGGGGCCTAAGTGTGGACGCCTGTTTCCTCTTGTCATGCCTTTCTCTCAGAATAAACAGATTTCTGCTTTTTCTTGTTTTTCTCCTCAAGATGTTTGGAGGCTCTGGCATAATAGATTAGGCCTTGAGGTTCATCAGTCAGAAAAAGGTCTCATCCTCAACCAACACAAATATGCTATGGATCTCATTGAGATGGCTGGTCTTCGAAACTCAACTCCTGTAGATACACCTGTTGAGGCCAATCTTCAACTCGCCCACGATACAGGAGATCTTCTTCCTGATGCCACAATGTATCGTCATTTAGTCGGCAGCTTGATCTACTTGACTATCACTCGGCCCGATATCTCATATGCGGTGAATCTGGTTAGTCAATTCATGACACAACCGCGCCATCTCCACCTCGTTGTTGTTCGGCGCATTCTTCGCTATGTTCTACATACACCATCTCGTGGTCTTTTCTTTCCTGTGGGCAATTCGACTTCTCTCATCGCTTACTCAGATTCTGACTGGGTTGGTTGTCCTGATAGTTGACGCTCTACCACGGGCTGGTGCATGTTCTTAGGGGACTCGTTGATCTCCTGGAAGTGCAAGAAACAAGATAAAGTCTCCAAATCATCCACAGAAGCTGAATATCGTGCTATGTCGGCCGTCACCTCTGAAATTGTCTGGCTTCGGGGTCTCCTTTCTGAGCTTGGATTTCCACAATCTGGTCCTACACCTCTTTATATCGACAATACCAATGCCATACGGATTACTGAAAATCCTGTCTTCCATGAACGCACAAAGCATATTGAAGTGGCCTGTCATTACATACGTGATGAATTTGTGCGTGAAGCCATCTCCCTTCCTCATGTTCCTACTGGACTTCAAATTGCAGATATATTTACCAAGGGACTTCCTCGGCCAAGACACCAATTCTTAGTTGGCAAATTGATGCTTGTGGATTCACCCGCATCAATTTGAGGGGGGGTGTCAAATGGGTCAGTGGGTCACACAACCCATACCAAATAAAGCCCAACTTGTGGGTCAAGACAAGTATCGTTTATAATTTATTATTTGCCTTATTAGAAGATATGATTAGAAGATAATTAGGATAGATTGATTGTAATTAGATTGGGTTGACTGTAATTTTCCTCAATCATTGTAACACATATAGAAATTCTATATCTATATATTAAATGATCGTGACCCTAAAAAGGGATCATCGAATTCACAAAGGATTTTCTCTCTTCTTCCCTTAGTGGATTTGACATCTCTTAGGTACTCTTTTATGTGCATTTCACATTTTTTCATACCATTAGTAAACTCAAATGAAAATCATATTTAAATGGACAGGAAAATTTGATAATGAGCAAAAACATAAACTCACCAATTCATATAAACTTGTTTAGACTTTTTTTTCGATAGAATAAACATAATACTCCAATGTACCCTTTTTTTTTTCTTTTCGACAGAAAAATGAAAAGAACAATTTTGGTTCGGTGAAACAAAGAACATCAATTGATATGAACTTACATAGAAACAGATACTCCTATAAACATTATTTGTTTTCCACCAAAGTTGTACACACTACACAGGGTCAAGAAAGATTGCCCACAGAGGATATTACCAAATATCCCCTCATTGAAACACCATGCATTCTGCACAAAATTAACAGCGGAGTTTCCTAATTTCGGAATAACCCATTTTCCATTTATGATAGATTTTTATCAGAAAAGACAGACTTTTAGTCTTTGAGCCTGTCAACTTCTAGGTTTATTTTTCAGACACTTGAGAGGCTTAATCAAGGGAATCAACTCCCCAAAATAATAAGGCTTCAATCATTCAAATGGATGATTCATCATTATAGATGATTCAACATAAATCCTAATGATAACATAAGCCCAGGAACTCGATTCAATCATAAAAAGAGAAGAAAAGAGTCAGATAAAATAATAGCATCTAAAAAAACTGAAGCAATCATCTTGCAAACTAGGGGTGTAAAAAAAAACCGAGAAACCGTCTAACCGAACCGAACCGAACCAAACCGCGGTTAATAACCATATTCCACGGTTCGGTTACGGTTACGGTTAATGAAATCCAAAAACCGCATGGTTCGGTTCGGTTACGGTTTTCCATAAAAATTCACTGCGGTTAACCGAACCGAACCGTAAAATGCGGTTTGGTTAACCGCACATGGTTAACCGTACCGTTATAAAATAAAGGAAAAAAAAGGGGGGTTGAATGAAAATTTTCGCAATACATAAGTAAAAATTTTCGCAAAATTGACTGGTCTTAAGAAGTTATTGTATATTAAACCAAAAAAGAAGATGCAAATTGAGAAATTAATATTCAAATTTTTCCACGGTTATTAACCGTAACCGAACCGTCTTATACGGTTAATCGCGGTTCGGTTTTCTACGGTTTTTGTCTGCACGGTTACGGTTACGGTTTTCAAATACAGAAAACCGCGGTTACGGTTCGGTTAACGGTTTTCCCAAAATAACCGGTTAACCGAACCGTTACACCCCTAATGCAAACCTGGGCATAAGTTGTGAGCTCTTGGAGTTCCACGACAACAACTTGGAAGGGAAGCGAGCTCATGGTCCCTTTTTTTTTTTTTTTTTTTTTTTCCTCTTAAGACAGTGGAGAGGAGAAACTAAGAAGCATGGAGAAGAGAAACAAACAGCAGAGTGCATCTGGTTTTCCTTTCTTAAGGTGGAGCAAAGAAGAATGGAAAGGAGAAATTAAGAAAAGAGACCTCATCTAAGTCGACAGCTGGCCCCCCATGAGTAGATGTCTTGGAAAAACAGAAACAATTGCATCCAGGTAGACCCCACAAGCAAGTGGGTCATGGTGGTGGAGAGAATTCGTCAAGCAGCACACTTCTTCCCTTTTATATATGGTGGTGTAGAGAATTCATCAAGCAGGACACTTCTTCCCTTTTATATAAGGGTAATAGATAATAGATATGCTATATGTTTTATTGTCATCCATTAAAAAAATGCAAAATACTTGCTCCTCCCTTTTATGACTATTTTGCATTTTTTTTCCACCATTGAGTAGCGTTGCTCCTCCCTCTTTTAACAGTACCTATTCAATGTCAAAATGCTATTTTGCATTTTTTTCCAAACCTGTCAAACTCTACCCATGTCAAAATTGGGAAACCCATACCCACCCGAAACCCCAAAAGAGGGAAAAATAAAACACACTACTACTAGTACTGCTGCTAAATCTGCCCACAATGGGGCAGTTATCAGCAGCTAGAATAGGCAGGTTGGATACTTGACTATGGCAAAGAAAAAATCACCATGGGTGAGATATTGTTTTTAAATCTTATGCACCTCCAAATCATTACCCATGCTTTTGGAGCAGAAAATAAGGAAAAAGAACAATCCCACTAAAGGCCTATATGGATCTTCCTAAACTGAGTGTAACAACTGGGATCAAATCAAAATGAGGGCGTCACATGCATTTGAATAACCTGATCAAGTGACAGTTGCGTCACATGCATTTGAATAACCTGATCAAGTGATGTTGTTTTGTTCTTTTCCATAACAAATTACAAGTACACATATATACAAGTAATTAGATTTACAGGTAGAGAGAATGCTAAACAACTAAGTTCCAAGGAACCAAACAGGGCTTTATGTGGATCTCTAATATTCGTACTGCCAAGAAGTAGAAAGAGAATGGATCAACTTCCTTTCTACTTTTTAAGTATACAAATGCATTGGTTGCAATATTGTGTACATCCAAATACATTTAACAATATAAACAAAATCGAAAGAATTTCACAACTGGTGGCACAGAACATTGGCTAAAATCACATGCAAAAAGAAGTATTCTATGTAGCTTGTTTCCTGATCGTGAGCTCCAAGTGCAGAGCTGCGATGTAGTATTAAACTGGTGAAACCAGGTCGATCCACAGGAAGCAATGTAAATTAAGGTTCCTCTTCAACTCGTACCTGCCCTAAATTAAAAATCTAAAACTAGACTAAAAATTAAAAAATTACAACCATCATTCCTACTTTCCAAAAATTAAATTAATTACAATCCAATGAAAAGAAAACTTCCTAAATCTAAAAATCCTAAACTAAAAGATTCTAAAAACTAAAGTTCCTACAAAGAACACACAAGTTAAAAATTCCAAAAGTAGAAAGTTTATAAAACTAAACAAAATTAGAAACTATCCTAAGGTTAGAAAGTTAGTAATGCAATGCAATGCATGCTATGACAAAGTTTCCTAATGCACAAATTTTATATGAGGTGCAAACTTTCATAAAACAGGAACCTAATCTAATACAATCTAAAACAAAATTTCATGGTTGGAAATTAAACTAGGATGATGTATGAATTCAATTAAAAAAAACAGAAGTGGAAAAGAATTAAAAACAAAAAAGTAATGTTTGAATGAATGAGACCAACAAAAGAAGAATGCAGATTTCTGCACATAGGAAGAGCCGACCAATAATTTTGTAGCCACTAGTTACCCCTCTTTCCGAAACTATTTTGATCTAAAATTCTGCGATATGAAATTAGCCTCATTAAAATTCAATCCAACCAAATTTCAATGAAAAACTCACTGACTTGATACGATAACAAAATTAAAACTTTCGGATCAGAATCTGTCTCACTGCAGAAATCCAGATTCACATGCATGTGATTAGTCAATCAAAAATCCATCTTCCCAAGATCTTTTCCTTCTGAAAATTTTTTGGATTAAAGGTAACTCATAAAAAAATAATTCTTCCAAAATTCGGATTAAAATAACATCATTAAGTCACCTTTTAAATTATTCCAATTCAGGTCTAGTTTTATTTTTCAGTGTATAAATTCAAAAATCATATCTTCTTACACAAATCATATTGACCTAAAGAATGTAACCATTAGACATCTCGATCACATCAATTTTACCTACTTCAATCACAAACACACAATCCTTTCTTCAAGATCATGCATACAATTAGCATTTTTTTATCCTGAAAGGTTAACCAGCTTGAGCTGGAAATCTTGTGCTTAAGACAATTAGCACAGGTTAAAGGAACTTGCCAATCTTGTGTACTTCATGGCTTATGTAGTTCCCATAATATATATTCAATTAACTGTCATGACGTACAAATGAAATCACCTTCCAATTTTGTCCAACTTTCAGTTCATATACCTGCAAGAGAAGAGGTCTCATGTCTCTAAACATCTTCTCATCCTTGCAAAATGAGAGTATCAAATGATCAAGGTTACATCTCCAACGAATTGCACCTCCAACAATGTTTGTCACCTGTAACAATATAAAGAATTGTAACCACTGTGCACGTAATATTTATGTTGTCGTTCTCTCCATAGCAAAAAAAAAAAAAAAGTCATTAAAACTGTATTAAAAAAAAAAATGAATCAGCCAAATTTAGTTTTAGTGAAAAAATTATTAAAACTACCAAATAAAAAAATAAAAAATAAAAGACCTGAGCAAGCCTTCCATACTGCAAACCTAGATTAAAATTGAATGAGGCTCATTTGTCCATCTCACTGATGGACATCCCATATTTCAAGGGTTTAAATTCTTAAAAAATTTACGTTATATGGCCATTCTTGATGGGTGAGGGCTCGGTAATGTTCCAAGTGGGAGCCAACTATTATCTTTAATCTTATAGGATTAGAGATAAGGTGTCTCAGATGTTTTCTATTCATTTATCTCTTGTCAAGATAACCTCTTAGCCTGTTGGTGAAGTTGTGTTTGCATACTTCTGATTTGTATGATGGGGAACATTCAAAGTCTAACAAGTTGAACTAGTCCATTCACCATCCAAAAGGGTAAGAAAATATTTTGATAGTCAAGCTAAAGAAATCTTCAGAATGTAGAAGGTAGCTCTGAGAACTTTCACGTATATCATTGCACCAAGAAGGTGGAAGTGCAAACATAAGGAAAAACTTCCTCGTGCTTGGAGTGCGATAATGACACCAAAAAAGAGCTACGCAACAAAAGGAAACTCAATTTTGGTTATTTGGTACATGATAGCATTTTATTCACAAACCTTGTAGGAGTTCTCTTTTCCAGTCTCATAAAACATATCACTTGGTAGGTTTCTAATTCCCATACACCATCATGGCTGAAAAATGTGTCAAACAATTCAGAACACCAACCACCTAAATTATGCATTATGTTCCTCTGCATTTGAATCATTCAGCATACTCTATTTTTACTATCAATTTCATACTTAAAAATCTTCATCTAAGGATTGGCCTATCGATGCTCTACGCATCAAATCAGTTGTTTGGGTCACCAAAAAGGACTATGATTTTCAACTGAGAGTTGACATATTTCCTCCATTATAAACTAGAATGGTGTTTCCACATATTATAAAAGCATGTTTCTAACATATAATGCAATGATTTCAGAGATTCAAAAACAAACAAATAAATAAACTATATAAAATGGAACAGGAATCTTTAAAAGCAATTATACCAATCTGATATCTTTATCATCCAAATCTCGGGTGTGCGGAACCCTAGTGTCCTGTCAACGTAACCCATCTCATTCTGGCCAGAATTCTTCCCTTTGTCATTCAGAAGGTCTGCAAATGCACCCCGTTGTTCTATCCGCAGCAATCTCACTGCAGAAACTACAACAACAAAAAGAAATATAATATCATCACCATCCATCCTAAATGTCTTGAATAATTCTAAAAACAATATAAAAACTATGACATCATAGATTCTGCCTTTGTGGCTGCTCAACGATTCTCTCCCAAAGTTGTAAAATATATAGCAAGAAAAACTCCCATCAACATATCGATTGACTCCATGTACCAGTACCACTGTTAGCAAACAAATATTAGCTCCTCAGCATCACTTACACGCACACGTTAGCAGCGCAGCCCCCCAATGCTAACGTGAGCCAGCGGGAAAAACCACTTTTTTTTTAAACTGTAGGAGGGCATCGAAATTACCTGCCCTGTGAGGGGAAACCTCCGATTTCTGCTTCTGGGTCTTCTTCCAGCTCCCGAAATCCCCTGAAATTCAAAACCCCATTCATCAAAAAAGAACTCGTAATGGGACACTTACAGAAACCTAGAAACCGCTCCCAATAGCAAGCTAGCACAGAACGGGCTGGGTGTCTAATTGGCTAATGTGCACAGTGGCGACCATCTGCCAAAAAAAAGAGAAACCCAACTGAAGTCTATCCAAGAAGAAGCGGTTTAACAGTTACCTGATCGGTTTGAATTGGGTCTCTTGTCTTTCACTGCGCTGTTGATAGCTCGGAGAGAGAGAAGCCCATCGTTAGAATTGAATGGAGTTGTTGTGCGAGGAGATTTGTTGGAGAGAGAGAGAGAGATTCGAGTGAGAAGAGATAGAGAAGCGATGAAGCGCAGTTGCTGTTCCCTCCATTGGTTTTCTTTTTCTCTCTTTTTTTTTTTTTTTTGGGCAGAGAAACGAAGCATGAGTTCGCGAGAGCACAGAGAGCGAGGCACCGATAACAAACAAGATATGATTTTTGCATGCAACTGGAATTGCAGAAAGAAACCCCGGGGCTTGTGGGGCCCTTTTCCCTTTGATGACCCTGATGGAGCAGACCATGTGGTACTCAGTACTCTTGAGTGGTTGTTCTAATGGGTTTATTAGATGTGGGTCCCAGGGTCCCAAATCATAGAATCCGGGATTGAGTCTCTAGATTGTCCAACTCTGCAAGGTTAGGTCCAATTGTTTGAATACTAGAGCCACTCAAAATGATGGGAATCCATTTCAAGGAGACTAGCATATGGCTAAATATCATCCAAATTGAATAGTTTTTTAATATAATTTTTATTATTTACCCATTTTATTATATTAGCATCATGATCTTCTCACATTCTCCTTGCATCATTTTTATATTTGATCTAATAATGTCATTGGCATTTTTGGGAATTCGACTATATGTGGCATTGTGTGCTTCAACATTCTTTTCAATTTATCATAGTATTTTCAGGTTTTTCCTAATCAGGTGATATTCTTCGTTATTTTATATTCGGTATTTATAATACGTTGACAAAATTTATAGCAGTAATGCTATAGATAAGAGTTAACACAATACAACGTCAAACGTCAATCTAATACAATTGAATACAAATATATCATTATCTCATGCATTTGAATCATAAGAGATATGGTGACTGTTATGTTTATCTTGGACTCGAGTTTGGTGGATGAGATCATTGGCTAACGTTTAACCACCCAAACAAATAACAGAGTGTCTCCAGTAGGTTAATTTTCTTCTGAATCGCTTTCTTCTTTTCTTTTTCTTTTTTTTTTTAATTAATCATTAACTCTACGTGGTGTCAATTTTATATTGTAATTATTTAATAGCACAAACAGGATGTGGACTACAGATTTGGAGATTCACATGATGATGATTGTACCATGAGAAAATAAGCACACAGAACATGTGAATGTTATCATCAATCTAATGATCATAAGGCTCAAGATTATGTCAATAAGTTTTACAAAATGGAAAGAAAATAGTTATTAGTTCCATTTGATTGTATCTTAACTGAGAATAATGTATTCATAAAGCAAATACTTTATAGATGAGAGGGACCGCATCACAGCAAGTTAGGCTATGTTAATGTTGTCAACTATTCCATGGATTTAAAAAACTGTCATTCTATATAAAAACAAATCTCAATTGCATCAGATACCTTTCTAGTTACTTTTGTACTTGCTGATATGAGAGAGACTGCCAGTCGGGCCAACTATGTAATATGTGAGATACCAAGAGGCAAACGAGGTAGTTTTTTTTTTTTTTTTTTTTTTCAAATTTCAAAATTTAAGAGGTTTTACTTGGGTCCCATATGCCTTATGCTGGATCGATTTGCACTCAAAATTGCAAGTGTCTTACCAACTGTTTCTCAACTTTAAAGAGAAATAATATTTTCTTGGAGTGGGTTAAGAGTGTTGGGGTGATTCTGTGTAAGAAATGAGAGAAGTTATTTTAGAAAAATAAAGAAAATAAAAAGGTTAAATGATTTCTAAAACATCATATTTTATGGCATTTAGTTAAAGTGAATCGCTTTTTAAGGAAACAATGATCATTAATTTTTTATTCATGAGATTAAAAAAACTCATTTCAAGAAATTAAGAGGAAAAATGAAAATGAAAATAAAAATTATGAAATCCACTTCCAAAATACCATGGGTTGTCGTGTGGAATATCTTTTTTTTTTAATTAATGTAGAACGCTTTTTGAAGAAATTAAACGTAAATCAATTCCCAATCAAAGAGATTAAGAAAATTCATTTCAATAAATCATGAAAAAGGGAAAACTAAGATGATGGAGTTCATTTCAAAAACACCATATCTTGTAGCATAAGAGATCATTTTTAATCAATCAAAATTTTCCAAAAAGTATAAAACTTTTAGCTCTTTTCAGAAAAGTAAATAATAAATTAGATATTTCAAAATGGTATAAAAGTTTTCCATAGTTTTTTCATGTACTTTCCAATGGCTTCTCTCCGTCACCGAAAACTTTTTTTTCTAAAATGCAAAAATACCCTTATGAAAGTATAAAAAGATGGTTCTTGTTACTAGGAAAATCTTCAAAGAAGTATAAAATTTTTGGCTCATTTAAAATATATATATATATAGAAAATTTAAATATTTTAAAGTAGTATATAGTTCTCCATAATTTCATAGTTCTTTTAATCAAGTCCTCTCTGGTACTTTCTCTCCAATCATTAGGCAACTAAAATATGGGGGTGTTAGACTAAAGAACCATATATAATGGATGGTTGTGTTCCCCCACCAACATCCAATCCCGTTTACTCTATGTGGACCATTACTTTTATAAACAAGTGTTGACTTTGAATTAGATAAAGAACTATCAACTTGTTACAAATTTTTTGGAGGCCGCAGTCTTTAACAACCATTGTTATTGCTCTCAATTAATCCAGATTACAACAATAAATTATAAACATGGTGAATCAAAATAGTTGTCTTATGATTGAAGAAAAAGTACTGGAGAGGACTTGATTGAAAAAACTATGGAAAACATTTATATTAATTTAAAATATTCAATTTTAGTTATGCTTTCTTGAAAATGAGCTAAAAGTCTCATACCATTTTGAGAATTTTCATTTGATCAATGTAAAGTGCTTTTAAAGAAAAATAAAAAATAACTCAATTCCCAATCAAAGAGATTAAAAAATTCATTTCAACAAATGAAGAAAAAGATAAAGAAAAAAAAATGAAAAGATGATGAAGTCCCATTGTAACAACTTGCGATTGCACGAGCAATTTCTATAGGTGCTAGTCAATGATATTTATGACAAAAAGAAAAGAAGGACCTCGTTGTACTAGGAAATGGTAAGAAGATGAAGAAACCCACACAAATCATCATTTTGGAAAACAAACAATGGAAAGACGACAAGAATAATACCTCCATGGATAAGATGCTCGAATTTATGATGCTTCAATATAAAAGAGCTTGGAAAACAACCTTTAGGACTACGTTGCAGATTGTTGAGGAAGGAGTCAACGAAATCGCCAAATGGAAGAAAACCACCGGAAGGAAGAAAGGGAAAATAGGGCTTCATGGGTTTTGTAAGGCTTAAACGAGCTACGATGTTGTCGCTCAATGAAAACTTTAATAAAAAAAACAAAATTGGTCATAGGGGACCACTTCCACGTAATATGAACTATTGGGGCCCATTTTGTTTAGTGGCCATCTAAGGTGATTCTTCGGATAATTTCCTAAAAAAAAACAAAGAAAGGTGAAGGACTTGGAATAGAAACAAATGCTATAAAAACTATCAATTGAAGTCCATAACTGCTAATATCTCAATTGTCTTATTATCAAATTAATCACATATTAAACACATGATATGATCAATTTGGTGGTGAGTCCAATCCTAAATTGATTAAAATTTGTCCCAGCGCCAATGTTCAAAGGGACCCTTTGATCATTGATCTTTACATTTATATGACAGCCACATTGATCCAATCTACAGAAAAGGCGGGAGAGAATTCTGCGAGACCTATCCTCGGAGATCTAAATGCCAATATATTTTGGGAGTTGCTATATGCACATCCACAGTTGCTCGATGCACATCCAAATATTTGAAGACCAACATGTCCATTTGTGAAATGACGAAAATGGACATAACTAAATGTTTTAAAATCCTCCAATTGCTCTCTAAACTACCATTAAAAAACTTAGGTTTTCCCTCCATTTTTCTTTCTCCCTCTTCCTCTTCCTCTTCCATAATCGTTCTCCTTATCTACATAGCTATGTGCATCCTAAAACTGATTAGGACAGAGAGATCCTCTAGACCACTTGGAATAGGATCTGCCTAACAATCCTCAGCTACCTTCTCCTCTAGAATGACTGGCTGTGCCTCCTCATTAGTAATATCATCATCTATAGCCTCCTGAGAGGCTACATCCTCCTACGACTCCTCTATCGGATTTAGGAGTGGATCCTGTCGTGCCTTGCGTCTCCACTCTGACGCTATTGGGCTATGACGCTCTAAGGTGGATGAGCTCACAACACCACCCTGCAAGGTCAATGGACTATTAATAGCGCCTATGCGCCCTGACGTCGAAAAACAACCACGTCGAACTCGTCTTGGCGGCATGTCTTGAAATATATACATCATCCGGATTAGCAATAAGCAAGCAAGCTCATTGATTGCAAATTTAACTAATTGCGGACATAACTGCACGGAATCTCAGAGAACTGTACATCTGAAACTGCACGGATTTCATTAATCGTTCATATCTCCAACTGCGCGGTTTTCATTTGCCGTGCATATCTGAAACTGCATAGTTTTCATTAGCCGTGCATTTCAAATATGCACGTTTGTGAAAAGCCGTGCATGTCACATGGACGGATGTGAAGCGCTGTGCATATGAAAACCTGCACAGTTTTTATATGCTGAGCAAAAAAATATTGCACGTCTGCGAGTCGCCATGCACGTTTGAATGTGTACGGATCGTGCACGAATCTATGTATCCATGCATAACGCGAACAAATTTCTTTTTTGTTGCTCCGCTGGTGATTTCCATTCTCCTTTCTTACATCCCTTCAATTCAATCATATTTCTCTCCCAATTGCAACCTACACTTTGTTTTATTTGAATAGATTACAACTTTTCCTAAAATATGATTATTTAATTGGAAAAAAATTATCGTAAAAGTAAAAACAAAATTGGAAGAAGTTGAAAATGAAGAGTTTACCTTTGGGGGAGAAGATAAACGGTGCTGAAGCTTCGTTTTGCCGAAGGAGAAAGCCGATGAAGAAGATGTAATGCCGGCTCTCGTTTTTGAGATGTTCTCACCGTGGCTACCATTTTTTGTGAAGAAGACGAGAAGAGGAGAAAAGGAGAGGAGAAAGAAAGAAGAGGAGAAGGGGCAGTTGCTGAAATTCTAGTGGTGAGCTCAGGGGAAACGGATAGTTGATATTTTGAATGTGGTGAGCTCAGAATGTGGGTGGGCTAACAACTTACGTGGGTGCATTTAGAATTTCTCAACATCAAGATTGCAACAATGAACACCAGCCAAGCTACATAAAATCAATTAGGCCACATCAAAAGTCCATCCAAGTGCAGAGCAGATTTGTTGCACCAACTATAGCAGAAGAAATCGTCTCTTTCTCAATGGAACCCATGCAATCCGGACAAGAAAAAAAAATAGAGAGAAAAGGCAAAAAAATATGCAGTCAATGAGGAGGGTTGAGGAAGAATAAAACCATTTAGTTTTACTATTGTCGTACTTCAATCCAAGGACCGAAGATGACAGTTGGGATGCCGAACTTCGTGCACTTTGTCTCCCAAAATTCCAGTTTTGTTCGATTTCTCAAATGAGAGAGAGAGAGAGAGAGAGAGAGAGAGAGAGAGAGTATTACAAGCAAAAGGCTGAAAACAGACGCTCCTAGAAGCACCGAGGGTAGTCTAGAGGACCGGATCCAAGGCCTGGTACTGTGTCTCTCTCATCCCGTTCTCCTTATTTTCATCCAATTTATCTTCCTTTTTTCCTTTTCTTATCTTTTCTTATCCATTTGATAGTGAAGAACTATTTGTGCTTGAATTTTGAATGATTCTGTGTCCATTATTGGCATCTAGATGGAGTTACAAAGATTCAAGTAAATCAATTTAGGTGGTGATAAAAAGATTCTGTTTTCTTTTTTACCTGATGTTCTATCCTCACCATCTGCTACTATAGCATTCAACCTATTTGAATAAATGCCCCAAAGAACTGCTCTATTCCTCACAACCTGTTTGACGAATCACCAAGGAGGGACAACATGAGGCTCTGATACCTATCGCTAATGGTGGAGGTCACTGGCCAGTCCTAAATTCTTACTAATAAAGTAGCTTTCAATGCATAGAGTTACATTCCATTATATAGATTCTGTCGGACTTCTCTTTTTTATGTGTATTATCTTAAGTGTCCTCCACATCCACATGGGATTAGCTTTGGAAAGTAAGACAACATCTTTCTTCAAAAAAGGAAGCCTATTGTGGATGTTGCCTCAGCTCACAAGCAATTACTACATAATGAAAAAGATGGAAAATATTAGATAGAAGACATTTTCACATCCTATATACACTTGTGAAATCTTCACCCTGGCTTTATTAACCCTCCATTGAAGTCAATTTCAACTCTGGCCTCGAATGATTGTTGGGTGCAAAACTAATTTTTTCCATTTTCAAATTATCAATAATTTTTAACTATATCTGGCTTGACAAACCATGAGAAATCATCGAACAAATTTTTTTTTAAAACGGATAAATTTCATTAAAACCAGATCAAATAATTCAAACAAAAAGCTTACATTCACCTGGACAATTTCACCAACCAGTCCGGGAAGACCTAAGAGAATGCATATAAATACATTCTCATGTTATATTTCTATATCTTCTCCAAATTATCAATCTTTGATTTGGCCAGATTCTTTGTAAAAATGATCCAATGGGGTGCGTTAGCTAGACATGAACTTGAGCATAAACACCAAATCTTGTCTTTCATTTTATCATCAACTGAATTAGGCTGACAAGGACAATCATGTCACCTACATAGTAGCATTCTTCTAGGAAAGAGAATGAAAGATTTCATTTGTTGTAGGTTGGGGTTTATAGCATGTGCATCATTCATATATTGTAAATAGTCAAGCACTCATTGAACATGCTATTGACCACACAATATCCAATAAATTCTTGGGGTATGTTCAGTTCTCGTTCATGTCATATAAAAACCAAGTGAGGAGGTACAAAATCATTGTTGCATGTTTTATAATTTCAAGTAATTTTCATAATGTGTTACTAAGAATGGGTATATTATAGGAAGTGAACCCTCCTCCAAAGATTCGTCAAAACAAATTTGATTGTATAGAATGCCTTTTTATTTTATAAGTAATTTCGGGATTTTCATTGTTTCATGCTAAGAAAGGGTATATTGCAGGAAGTGGATCTTGCTGCAAATATTACTCAAAATATGATGGTATAGAATGCATTTTTTTTAAGGACTTTCAGGTTTTCATCATACAAATACAAATATATATATTCCATTCTAAAATTTACATCAATTATCTCAAAGTCTGTTTATCCTGTCTTGCCATAAAAAAGTCCAAATCAGTCCATTGTACGCCAGAGTGACATGATGTAACCCTTGTTTTATCCTGCTGGAAACTATTACAAAGACTCTTTAGTTTGTTTAACATTTTAGAAGAATGTTTTCTATTCTTTTTTTGCTCAATAGTGCAGTGATGTTATTGCTCAGCTTTTCTATGTATTAGTTTTCTTTACATTTGGTATTGTAATTTGTTTTCAGTGGCTAGGATTAGGAGATTATAGCACAACCATACTACAAGGAAAAGCACTTAAGTCTGTCAAACCACTGATCCCTTAGCGGCAATGCACCTCAGTCTCACCATTATTGACTAGAGACCAATCCTCGGTCTCCATCTAGGTACCACTCCTTAACCAGTGATCCAATCTAGCAAAAAAAAAAAAAACACTTGTGTTTTTCTACAGCAGCGATAAGAGGTTGGGTGAGGAAAGATGCAATAAAGAATATAGGCTTGTTTGCACACAGGCTTCCCAATGTCGCTAATACTTGCTTGGAAGGGCTTCTTGCTTTGACCATAAAAGGTGTGTGCTTGATCTCCTTGTTCAAACAAATTCTAAATTAGTTTAGGAACTTTTGCTATTGAATTAACATCTCAAATGGAAAAAATCTTCTATAGGTAGTTTGGGCTCTACCATTGGGGCAGAAGGTGTTTTGACGCAAGCAGTCATGTCCATCAAAGCAATTATAAACCAAAACTGAGCCAGTCATGAAAAGGTGATAAACCACTTTGCTCTAAAATCTGTCTTTTTTAGGTTCTGTTTCTTTATATCACTTTCATTTTCTAACATTCGTGAGTTCCAGATCTATAGTCTCCACTTTCTAGACATGCATCTAAAAGTTGATTGAAACCTGTTTCATTAGTTCTACTGTGAGCAGTGTCGATTTAATTTAAGTCAACTCCTTTTTTTTTTCCTTTTCTTACTTTAAGAACAGAAACATGTTATGTCGTGGCTGTTGTCTCACCAATACTTCTATGGAAACTGTTTTAAATTTTATTAGCTGATTTTCTATTCTTCTGTTTTAAAAATTTTACCAGATCCACTCTCAAAATTATTTGCTTCTCTATTTATTTCTTTTGTATGATAAGTAAGTAGCCTAATTGGGTTGACTGGATTTTCTAGGGTCTGAATGTGTTTGGGGTTTCTTTCATGTTCCAGCTCTTTTTCTTCTTTGGTTTAATCTTTGGGAAGTAATATCATGCGTAATGTTTTTTCTTTTCTTTTTATGTTTATTGGATATAGGAGACTAATTCAATGGGTCTTACCTATTAGAAACATAGGGCTGGGAGCTTATATATCATTCTGCTCCTCTTGGATAGAGCTGTCACTAACATTTTTTTTTTTTTTTGATATTATAGTTTTGGAGTTTCATGGAAGATGGCGAAAACACATTTCATAAATATTTCTGTGTGTTTGAATGGTTACTTCTTTATATTAATTGTAAACTATGATTAAATATTATTATTGCATCATAAATCTCTATACTTGCTCTAACTCCAGCTGCATAAACCTTAAGTATATATTATTCAATCACTGCTATGATGTGAGAAATTGATATCAACCCAACCTGTCTGTGGAAAAATGTGTTTATTCTACTTTTGGTATTAGGATTTAATCTACTAAGGCGGGAAGATTGTTTCCTTTATAAGAGTATATTATTTAATGGTTTGCTCTTCATATGAAGCTTTAATCCAGTTTATTGTGTTTATTATTTAATGACCCCATTTGTATGGAGTAGAAAAATGGAGGCTAGATAAAGATCTTGACTGAAGTTCTATCTGTGGTCTTTCTCATATGGATTTGATGGCCACTCAAAGTACATATTGGATGGTTTTAAGTTTTATGATCACTTGCTTTAAGTTTTATGATCACTTGCTTTAGATTTATGTTATATTATAATTATGTAAATTTTAAGCCCTTACAACAATTTCCTGTACAATTATGTTGGTGTCCATTATTCAGTTTTGTAGTTGGTAGCATGTGATGCTTCTAGCCAATTTTACAAGGAAATGTTATTCTGTTGGAGAATGTATATATGTTCTACAGTTCCTTCTGATTTTGCGTTGCATTAAATACATAGCTCTCTTTATGAAATATTTTTCGCTTAAGCTCTTTTAATGCATCAAAAAACTTTAGTAGCCCCATGTGAATTAGGTGTCTCTTATATCTATCGTTTAATTGATCATGTGAATTTGTGATCCATCGGGCTGAGAATAGCCTAACTTTGAGGCCATCAGGTTGTGGCATAACGCACAAACCTCTTGTTGTTCAAACATATCAGAAATCTTCAGTAAGCCCAAATGAATTAGCACTTCCCCCAATTTGAATTTCAATTGATCATATGAATTTGGGCACTCTGGCTTCATCTAACCCACTAAGAATAGTCCAACTTTGCTATCATGTTGTTCCTAAAAGCGTTTTGGTGGTAGGGTGACAATTTTTGTTGATTTCGCAGGTGTACATGCCATTTCATGGGCTATGGTTATTGGCACTGGGTTGGAACCATCTATACAGAAATAACAAGATCGATTTCTGTCGCAGGCTGCGATCATGGCCGTTGTTGATGTCTTTTGGAAAGCTTGACCTAGGTATTTGTTGGAAATTTTCTTCCATTATTTCTTCTGCATTTTTTTCCATCTATTTTGAAATTACATGGAAAGTTGTTCGGCCATGGTACTTATTTGCTAGGCCCTGCGTGGCCAAACATGAGAGGGATGACGATCAGGGAGGAGAGGGAGAGAGAAGGAGGGAGAGGGAGAGAGAGACTGGGAAAGGGAGATGGCGCAGGCAGTGGTGGGCGTTGGGCAGTGAGAGAGGGAGAGAGATAGGGAGAAGGAGAGGGAGAGAGACAGGGAGGGTTGGGGGGGGGGTGTGGAAGGGCGAGGGCGGGCGGAGGTGGGAGACCGGGGAGTTGTGCGCAGAGCAGGGAGAAGGAGGGGAAGGGGGTATTTTGGGAATGTCCCGAGGGGTCCCATGGTCTGTTGTGCGAGGAGTAAAGAGAGATGTGCATATATTAGCTCCCAATTTTTTATGGGAAAACAGCCCCATTCATGGTGGACATTACTTTTTAACCCAATGGCATCACTTTCCCTTTCCATGAAGGAGGAAGTAACAAAGCAGTTGGGAACATTATTCTCAATCTTACATGGCTACTTCTTCTTCTTCCCTTGAATTGCCTGTTTTCATAAACACCAACCTTGGAACCCATTTAGCCATGGCTGTATCTCCCGACATTACAGCAGGTGATCTCAAAAGTAAGTGAAAAAAAAAAAAAAGCAATCTTTTCTGCTCTAGTAACTTCTAATCGGCTGATTATTTTCTGTTCTTTTTAATCTCCGATTCTTGGTTGAAACACCATAGCTTTTTGTTGATTGATACGCTATATTTTGATGATAATGGATTGTTATCTCTGTTTCTTGAGATTGGTTATTGCTAATTTTTCTTATTCTGGTTTCTTTTGTGCGTTTAAGGGTTTTCTTTTTTCATCTTATTTTGCTAGTTGTTGATGAAAACGGGGGGTTCTTGATGCGCTTTTTGAGATGGGTCATTACTATTATATCTTATTTTGCTTTCCATAGAGAAGAACTTTGGAGATTTCAAGGGTTAGATATATAATGGGGAAGTGGATTCATTGCTATTTTATACGATTAGAATTTAGAAATAGTGTTGGGTGACATGGTGGAGGTAGTGTATAATGCTTGGTTTGAACCAGCCGTTCTGTACAAATGGGTTCTACCTTTCAAAGAATTAGAAAGATCCTTTGGTGGGACCTACTAAGAATGAGGGTATGTTGCCAAAGACTCCATTTGCAATCTGTGAATGGGTTGTCAAAGAAACAATAAGCAAAAGGCCCATATGAAATAAGAAAAGCCAACTGTTCCAATGGCTGGAATTATTCAATGGCTTTGGTATTCTGTTTATCACTTATCGTTGTTCAGTCCAACCAGATGATCAAAGTGGATATTGATATGTGGCCATATCTGCAGTGAATAATTGCGCTGTGATCCTCATTAGAAGTTCCTTTTCCTGAGAAGCATGCAAACAAGAGGCTCATGATCATGGTTTAAAATCTCGGTCTCGGTTGCGGTATCGGCCGGGCCGAAAAATCGATATGATATCGGTATCGGTCACGAATATCGGTCCTTCGCGGTCGTCGCGGTGTGAATTTGTTTTTTATTCCAAAAAAAATCGCAAAAATATCCAAAAAAATCCAGAATATTAGAAAATACTAGAAAACAATATTTTTTTCCATTAGTAACAACAATAAATCAAAATCTCGGTCACCTTAAGTTATGAGTCCTGTCTGTGTCGCAGTTCGCTGTTTTCTTCAGTATAAGTATTTCATATAATGCAGCCAACCATTATTGATGCTCATGATCAATTTATTACTGTAAAATATAAGAAAATAAATATAACATACCAATCATCATTTAATACTAACTCAATCATCAAATAAGTTGTGAAATTCAAGACCATGAAGCTGACATATTAAAATCAGAAACATGATAGTGAAATCAATAAATCATAAAGCACTTGGGTATCAAAGGATTCATGGTTTACTTGAAATTAGAGGGGACAAGTACTCTAGTAGAGAGCAGAGACTAGAAATAGATTGGTGAGTATGAGTGTATTACAGATTGACAGCCTAATTCCAACTGGAGTGTCGCCCTAGCTCAATATTGGCTAAAAAGATATGCTCCATACTGTTGTGCAGCACTACCATACCCATGACTATATTCAGATTGTTCTTAATAAGATGATGAACTATCTTGATCCCCCGTGGATTGAGATGACTAGTTGTATTGAAATGGCATGAAATAGTGATGAGGGGCATGACGAGGTCGTTGGGAAATTGGTGGGAGAAGCCTCCCTTGCTCAATTAACATCTGTTCAATAGAAATAAGCGGTGTTGGTGAAGGGGGTACCCAATTAGGGTCATATGAATAAAACTCATGCTGTCCATACATGGCACCTTGTTGGCCAACATAACCCCCATGCTGTCCATACATGGCACCTTGGCCAACATAACTCCCATGATGACCATGAGTAGCAGCGCTACTACTACCCCCTGCCTCAGTCTGTCCAACATGTCTGACATAGCCACGGCGAGGATCTAACTCGGTAGCATCAGGAAAATGTTCAACTATTTCATAAGTGACAGGCTCATCATCTCTATAATGACCTTCATCCCCGAGAGAGTCAGGTGGAATTCCTGTTGATGATGAAGAAGTAGAAATACTTAACTCACTCTCCTCGTCCACCTCCTTTCCCCTTGGCTCACTCGTATCAGGTGCGCGCCCCTGCTGCATTGTCAAATTTATTTCTTCTATCCTTTCTGCGGCCCTCACTGGCTCAGGCCTATCCCCAGTCAATTCCTGCATCAACTCCTCAAACTCTGGATCTTGATCTAACATCGGTTCTTATTGTTCCTCCAGCCATTGATCTAACATAGTATCCTTTTCTGAAAAATATAGTCTAAATTAATTGGACAGAAATATTTCCGATGATCCTCAAACTGTCTTCTCCTTCTATTTTTGCTCCGGAGCTTGAGGTTGTAGTGGATGTAGACCAATTTATTTAGCTTCTGCATTGTCAATCTATTTCTTGGTCTAGTGTGGATAAATGAGAAGGTGCTCCAATTTCTTTCACAATTGGAAGATGATGTAGTTTGACTAAGGACTTTAATAGCAATCGTCCTTAGTGCAGGAGCACTCTCTCCATAATTCAACCACCATTCAGCTGAAAAAAAAAATAGAAATGATATTAGAGTCAATAAAATTATAATAAGTCTAATAAGTCTCTGAATAATATAGAGACGACATCACAATCAATACCAGGATAGGTCTGTGTGATAGCTCTCCGCGCAGTCGTCGTTCCAAAGCTTCCAGCGCGTACATTGTATGTCAATCTGAAGACATTAACGTAGAAAAATAAATTAGAGAAATTATAAATTACAATGTTATATACTTTTTTCCTTAATTATCCTACCTGATTAGTAGCCCAAATTGCTTCATCTGTACTCTCTGCCAATCTTTCAATTACATTTTTTAGTCCCAAACGGATTTCATCAGATATGTGTCCATCCGTAAATTGGGGATTAAAGAAGTATCCTATAAAACCAATGAATTTTAGCATTGATAAATTAATATAGTGATGACTGAGAAGAGATTGGAGAGTTGAATACAACAATTCAAGTATTAAAGGAAATAGCCTTCACTTACCGGCAGTATGTAAATCATGTTTCAATTGTCGTCCCCATCGATCGTCGATGATCTTCCAAAACTTTTTGTAATATTTACAATCTGCTTGAATAGCCAGCTTTGATCTCTCCATGGCCTCATGTAAGAAGCCCATTGTTGGCTTATCATCGCCATCAACCAATCGAAGAACCTTTATTAGGGGATCAAAAACATTCAAAACACCCTTCACATGAGGCCAAAACTTGTTGGACTCAATTATTTTACATACTTCAAGAGTAATGGGACTTGGCCTCTTTCCCCATTTTGAATTTATGAACTCATGTGATTTTATCAATCGGAGAAGTCCTTCTCTATACTTGTAAACACTTTCGATAGCAATGAAGTGGGTGGCAAATCTAGTGATGCCAGGCCGTAGTAATTCATGGTTGTCTGTATACGTTTTCATCATGGAAATGAGTCTATATGATTGATAAAAAAAATTGGTGATCTTCTTTATCTTACCAATCACTTGCTGCATGACTTTTCCTTTTGCAATATCTTCAAGCATTAAATCCAGGCAATGTGCTGCACATGGAGACCAGAAAATACTTGGCCTTTGTTTCATAAGCATCATTCCTGCAGCCTTCATGTTTGCAGCATTGTCGGTAACAACCTGAACTACACAATCTGCCCCAATTTAATTTCTTCAATCACTTCATTCAATAACTTATTAATATATTTTGCATCTTAAATGTAATCAGTTGCATTAACTGATTTGATAAACACCGTACCCATAGACGAGTAGACAAGAAAATTCAAGAGATGACGATGTGTGATGGTCGTCCACCCATCGCACATTACTGTGCAACCTCTTTCCTTCCATGCCCATTTGAAAGTTTACACCCAAGCCTGCAACTCCTCATACTCTTTTTGAACACAGACATGCCCAATCTCATAAGGGGTGGGTGCCTTTATACCTGGACCATGTTCTGCAGCTGCATCTAACATGGTGGTGAAATAAGGAGAAGATGCCTTGTTGGGAGGAATGTCTTCATCTAAAAAAAACTTCCCAGTGGCTCTCACTAGATGTTCTCTTGCTTTACCAAACCTGCCCTTTATTGCTTTCATAATGCTGGGCTGCTTTGATGTTGGTTTTCTATAAGCAAATGGGTCAGTTGGCCCCATATGTTGAGGTGCATGTGTAGGAGGTCTTTCAATCTCCTCAATGTCTCGATCCTGACGGGGTTGTTTTTGACTAAATGCCCGACGCAAACTCGCTCCCCCAGGTCCAGATGACCCACCACCATGCTCAAATTGGCTACCTCTAGAGGCTGCTTCATATTTCATTATTCGCCTCTCTTCCTCCTCCTGAAGTGACCTCACACTTTCTCTCCTAGCCCTCCTCATTTCCGGATCTTCATCGTCATCATCGGAGGAACCAAATACTTCTTCTCTACAAGCATCGAGTTCTTCAGTTCTTCTTCTTTGTTGTACAACTTTCTTTTTTGCAGATGCATTGAGGAGCTCCTTCATTTCAGCAGTCACATTTCGTGGCACTTTATAACATTTTATCACCTGTCCTGATACATGTTCCAAATGTTGTTTCAATCGAGTAATCCCGCCATTGAGCACTTTTCCACAATAATTACATTTTACTTTACTTTTGCTTCCAACTGCTTCACCATGGCTCCATGCTGGATCTATATCACGCACCATCTTGTTCCTATAAAATAAGAAATTCATGTAATATTCTAACAACAATTATTTTTAGGAAAAAAAAAGATTTAATAAAATCATTTTCAAAATCCTAAATATATAGATCTAGCATAAAAGTATGTAGATCAATCATTTACACACCATACAATGATCATGAATCATTAAAAGAATATATTTATGATGAAAGCTCCAAAAAATGATATATTATAATTCAAATATTAAAAAATCCGAAAATAACATAATTAAAATAAAAGTTTAAATCATTTTTATGACTATGAGTAGTTGTAGATCTATTATCTACACACTATTAATAAGCCATTAAGCCTTTGGTATATCACAAATATGCTGACAAGTAACAACAATTATGTTTAAGAAAAAAAATTTAATAAAATCATTTTCAAAATCCTAAATATATAGATCTAACATAAAAGTATGTAGATCAATCATTTACACACCATACAATGATCATGAATAATTAAAAGAACATATTTATGATGAAATGCCCAAAAAATAATATATTATAATTCAAATATTAAAAAACCCGAAAATAAAATAATTAAAATAAAAATTTAAATCATGTTTATGACTATGAGTAAATGTAGATCTATTAATAAGCCATTAAGCCTTTGGTATCACAAATATGCTAACAAGTAACAAAAATTATTTTTAGGAAAAAAAAATTAATAAAATCATTTTCAAAATCCTAAATATAAGTATGTAGATCAATAATTTACACACCATACAATGATCATGAATAATTAAAAGAACATATTTATGATGAAATCCCCAAAAAATGATATATTATAATTCAAATATTAAAAAATCTGAAAATAAAATAATTAAAATAAAATTTTAAATCATGTTTATGACTATGAGTAGATGTAGATCTATCATCTACACACTATTAATAAGCCATTAAGCCTTTGGTATCACAAATATGCTAACAAGTAACAACAATTATTTTTAGGAAATTTTTTTTTTTATAAAATCATTTTCAAAATCCTAAATCTATAGATCTAACATAAAAGTATGTAGATCAATCATTTACACACCATACAATGACCATGAATCATTAAAAGAACATATTTATGATGAAATCCCCAAAAAATGATGTATTATAATTCAAATATTAAAAAATCCGAAAATAAAAAAAAATGAAAAAAAAGTTCAAAATCATGTGTATGAGTAGATCTAGCATGAAAGTATGTAGATCTAACTTCTAAATGAAGAAAACAACACAACTACACAAGTGACAAACCCAAATGATTTATAATTTTATATGCTTCATCTAAAAAAAATATAACAAAATAAAATACTTTAAGTTGATTTTCTCATACCTTAGATAATATTTTCTTCAAAAATAGAAGTGGAATTTGAAAAATGCAAGAGGGTTGTGTGATGGAGAGGGGCTGCTGGTATGGGTAGTAAGAAGATGAGAAGAGAGGAGAAGAAGATGAAGATGGGGGAAAAAATGAAAAAAAAAAGGGTTTTAAAGCATTTTCTCATATCTCGGCCGATATTTTGAAAATATCGGCCGAGATATAGGTTCCACCGATATGATGTAAATCTCGGCCGATATGGGCTGAGATTTTGACGATTTATTCTAAGTCCGATATCTCATTGAGATATCGGCTCGGTATCGGCCGATTTTTAAAACCATGCTCATGATAGTGATTGAGACTTTTTAAGACCATTGACTTGGTGAGGTACTTGGTGGATGGGCCATTTCTTGACTTGGCAAAGCACTGATTGGTGCTTGAAGCCCTTGAATATCATTTGGTCAACTTTGTGTTAGCAGCCCATAACACAATGCAAATAATCAATTGACAAAGTACATCCGTGTTAATTAATTATTTTTGGCTCATTTATCTGGGACTCTCCCATGTCAATGGGATGCTTGTGCCAAATGTATAGTGGAGATGTCATTAAATTCTACAAACTATAAATTATGAGTACAAAACTTGAGAATATAGATTATAAATGGTAGTTTCTTTGAGATTGATTTGCATCTTGTATAATAGGCACTCGGACAATCTCCAACAATACTGGATAGGAGTTATGAATTGTAATAATTTATTTTCGAGATGTTAAAAAAAATTGATCTAGCATGAAATTATTCTAAGATACTTTAAAACTAAGGCCAAATTGGAGTTTTCATATGGAACAAGGTTCAACATTTTGTCAACTGGCTTGAAACTTTACCATATTGACTCATGTGGAGAAATGCTCATATTTTAGTGTCACTTACTTGATGCATATGTTTTTTTAACAAGGTATATGATGTTTGTAGTCCTCTATTGTGGCTTCCATCATCCAATATTCTCCAAGTTTCCTTTGCATAAATTTCAAGCACTATATTAGAAACACCCCTCATGAAAAAATAATAATAACAAAGAAGAAATAATAAAAAAGAAAAAAAGAAGACTAGAAAGAAAAGAATCATGATGTTAGCCTTCTCACCATTAGAGGTCTATCTGTGACATTGTCTATTTATGTCTAAACTGTATCTATTTTAAGTCTAAATGAAGAGTCGTTCTAATGATTCTTGCAACTTCTACCCTTGATATACCATTTGATGTTCATTCTTTCCTTGTTTGAGTGGCATCTTCACCATTCTTCGTTTCTTTTGTTTACAGAATGTTGTCATCAGCAAATGCTTTTTTCTGTTGGATCAAATGGTTTCTTTATTGGTTACTTTTATTTCTCCTACATAGCTATCCTAGATAAATGGGATAAGGTGGTGGTTAAGGTGTGGTTGTGGTGATGGTTACGATGATAAACTCTTTTGCTGATAAATTATTTTGTATACCGTTCATGCTGGATCTGTTTGGCTAGCTGCCAATATTCCAATATTTTTGTGATAATGTCATTGTGAGTTATAACAATATTGTACTTTGTCATTGTGACTTGTAAATTGTAATGTTGTGATATTTGGCGTCTGAATAAGCAAAAACACATGCTCAAATATTGTAAGAATCGTCATTACATGAAATGTCCAGCTCCAGACTAGATAGCCTGCCATGCTGGATGCATTAATAATATATCCTATAGTAGATGGAATTTCTCTATATCCCTTCCAAAACTGCTGTGCATTGACAAGTGAGTGTAGATTTCTTGGGAGTGACGTATAATATTTGAATTTCAGTTTCTGTATGTGATTCTTAAGAGTGATTAATCATCATCATCATCAAGCCTTGTCCCAACTATGTTGAGGCCAGCTACATGAATTCTGTTTCGCCATTCCAATCTATCCCAGGCCATATCCTTGGATTGGTTTCACTTATTTAGATCCATCCTTGTTACTTCCATCCATGTCCTCTTTGGCCTATCCCTTTTGAGGGGCCATCAACCCGTATAAAGTAACTTTTTTCTCACCGGCGCCCTTGGTGGCGTGTGCATCTAAACATATCCAAACCAACTTAAATGAGTTTCTTAATTTATCATCTATTGATGCTTCCCCTAAATAAAATATGAATTTCAGGTTCTGAATGTGAAGAGCAGATATCTGATTTCTTTTTGGAAAATGCTGAATAAATTCTGAATTTGAGTTTCTGCATGCTGTAGTATATCTATTTTCATAATTTACTTTCAGAGCTAAACTATTGACTAATTGTTGCGTAGGCAAGTTTGGGAAGGAGCACTACCTTCGCTTTCCATATATTGAAAAGATCAGGGCCCACGCGTTGATGGTATGACATTTAGCCCCTTTCCATTTAAGACTTCTGTAAACCTAGGATTTAAGGAGTGAGATTTTGTGGCAGTCCTCTAATACATCAGCTTCAGCCTCATTGTTTTGTGGGTTTCTTGATACTTTTTGGAGTTATTGTAAATCTAAAAGGTTAAAGTTGAAGCGGGATCTTATAAGTCCTGGTACTTGAAAGTGTAGGATGTTCATTAGTATTCAATCCAAACGAGCCATGTGGTTCACATGGATTTTAGATTTCAAGATTGACAGGTTCAATTAATTGCCACCCTATTTAAATTTTTTTTTTTTTTGGTTCCTATAGGTGAAATGTAAATCATGTTTCTACCACATTGCAGATTCAGTTCCCATAAAGAATTTCTTTGAGGGATTAAAGGAGGCTTGGTTTCTACGACTTGATGCAACATGCATTGAGCATGTGTGGAATCAAGCGGCACCCATATCTAATACCATCCTTACTAAGCAGAGTAACAATCCAGGCAAGCCTTTTGTAACAAGTGCTGTTGGAATTCAGCAACTTGCAAAACAGGGTTCTCTTGTAGGAAGAGAATGCTTCAGACTCACTCCCAACTCTCTAAGTGACTATTGGGAGAAGATTATAATCCCAAGTCCTCCTTTCAAGAAGTCAAGAGAATTGAATCATATGCCTTTACCTCAAGATGGGGACCATGAATATTTGGGAGACAAACTGATTGACTCGACTTCTAATCCTAACAATGTACTGGATTGTCCCAAGTCAGGAAATCAAATGACATTTGAAGGTAAGAGGAATGACAATGACAATTCTAGTAGGCAGAATGAACAGTACATGTGCCCAGAAAATCTACCTGAAAAACCTTTAACACCCATGCATGGTCCAAGGAGAAAGGGACGACTGAAGCAAAAATGTAACTCAAAGGATATAGCTGTTGGGTTTCTGAAGGATGTCAAAATGAAAACTCATTCATCTTTGGGTGGTTACTCAAATGATGATAATTTATTGTTTGATTACTCATGTAAACAACATGAATCTGAGGAGACAAATAAAGGTGAAGATGATAGAAGTGGTACTCTTATTACAAAATTTGGAAAGAAAGCAAACTCATGCAAAGATAGTCAATCTAGATGTAAGATAGCATTTGCAAAAGAGGGAAGTAAAGATGAGCATCCAAACAAGGGGCTTGAAAGCAATCCTACATATGTGAATGTTTATGGGCACAAATTGGTTTCTCTTAAGAACAGTTTTCCTCACATAACTCAGAAACACCAAGGTGCTTCTCTTTCTCGACAAGAGCAGGTTGATTTCCTTGATTCCTTAGATGAAGCAGTGGGTGGAAAAGATGTCACTTCTCCATCAGTGTCTGACATAATATCTGTAACGTTTATCATCACAAGATACTTTTTTTAATTTGACGAGGTTAATAGCCAAACTAAAAGTCGAAGGAACACCTCAGATTGTTCAACTCAAACTAGTGACTCGGGCATGCAGAAACTAGAAGGTACATGCCACCCCTTCATTGCTCCAAATGTAGAAAAATGCAAATCTGAAGCCTCTAGTAAAAAGTATGGGAAACATAAAGTTTTGCTTTCTACTGGGATGGGAGTAATGGGTATTGATGAGAAGGGGATAAATACTGTGAGCCATGACACTACAGATGAGCATGGGGTTAATTAAGGGCATTGAGATGTATCTACTAAAGCCGATGCCACTCCTCAAGCTGCAGTGAAAATCTCCACCCATACAGTTCTCGGTCCAATGGTCTGCAATGCATCACCAATTACTGAATCTCCAAGGAGCAAACCTGAAAGAAGTGAGGTAGGAAAACGTTTCCTCCTTGCTGCAAATGGGTTTGAGATTTCGGCCAGAGCCAGCAAGCAAAAGCAGACACCCAATGTTGTTCTAGAATAACATAGTTATCCCTAAACAACTCATTTGCACTTGGTAGAAACGTGTTTGATATTAGCAATTTTGATGATTAAGAATACAAAAGAGACAATATTGTTGATGGCAATTTTCTCATCTGAGACTTACTGATGACAGGTACAGTTTGTTTTGGGGCATTGTCTGAAAACCTGCATACTGTGTTATGTTTCTTTTCAACAAATGGTACTTACGAAAATGTGACGGGAATATATGGGAGATGAGACTTAAATGAAGATGATGATGCAGGGAAATAATAGGGGATTGTCACTTGTCATTGTCGTCAAATGTATAAATGCAGCAGAAGGGAAAAAAAAAAAAAGGAACTTGGTTTGTCATACCAAAATTTTACCTACGTCCAATGATAACCTGGTATTTGCATATGGTAGTGACATTGTAGCTCCTGGATTTTGTAAAGTTTGTGGGTTTTCAGTATGTATGTGCTTGTGGGTCTTCCAACAGCGATTCCAGGTCGTGATGACACCAAGTTTTGCAAAGGGTTCAATTCTTTAAACACTCTTGAAGATAATATACAGTATCGACAATGATTTCAAGAGGAAAATTTAAATGTGCAGGAACAAAAAACAATCTTGCATCTGCTGTTATGAAAAAATGTTTGTATTTTCAATGTTCCGTCATTGATGTGTAGATCTAGACTCCTCTCTCTCACTGGGCACAGAGTTTTTGTTAGGCATGCTTTGAGTAGCCTGGCCACGCACATCGCATTGGTCCTTCCTCTCCCCAAAGCTGTCTCGCGCTCCATGGAAAGCCTCATGCGAAATTTCCTATGGTCGGCTGGCCATACTTATCAGAAAAGAAACCAGATTAAATGGAGTGCGGTTTGCCTTCCCACCAGAGAAGGAGGCTTAGGAATCAGAAGGGTCCAAGAGCAAAATGCAGCCTCTTTCACCAAACTGGCATGGACTGTTGCTTCTTCAAATTCCCTTTGAGCTAATTGGAAGTCAAATAGGTACGTCAAAGGTTCAGCCATATGGAATCCTATTTCTCCAAAATCAGGGTCATGCATTTGGCGCAGAATCAGAAGCTTGGCCCACCTAATTCACCAAGGTAGCAGATGGAAGATTGGGGATGGCAGGTCAGTGGATATCTGGTTTGATAATTGGGCAATGGACCAACCTCTAGCTTCTCTTTTCAACCAATTTTCCTTCCCAACGTACCATTACCTCTCCTCCATTTGGAATGGCAGCAACTGGGAGATCCCAGCAGGCATCCCAACAGCAGCAGCTTCCCTTTTCAGCAACGCTGTCCACAACATCTCCATCGAGGCCCGATTAGTTGATCAGTTGGTATGGAAATCAAATCCAGGAAAAGGGTTGTCTTTCAAAGAAGCTTGGCAGATGTCAAGAACCAGTGGCACCTCTGCGTTTTGGGCTAAATGGTCTCCCCTGATTTGAAACCCCTGTCTTCATCCAAAAGTCTCTTTCTTTGCGTGGCAGTTGTTGCATGGGAAGAATCCTTCTCAAGACAGGGCTCAAGCTTGCGGTTTCAGTCTAGCTTCCCGTTGCTGCCTTGGCAAGTCTGAGCAGGAAACTACTACTCATCTTCTCTTCTACTGTGAGTTTGCATCTTCCATCTGGAACCAGATCGTTCAAGCCTCTGAAGTCTCCTTGGTTGGCCCTCTATCCCCTTCAAATCTCTGGTACGCTCTCTCCAACAATAGCGACAGCTTCGCCTGCGAAGGGGCAGCCTCCATTTTCTTCTCTACTTCCTTTGCTATTTGGATATGTAGCAATTACGATTACCTTCATAGGAACTCTAGAGTCTCTCAGACGAAGGTCACAAGCTATCTGTCAGAGCTTCTCTTAGCTTCTCTCAAGATAGAAAAACCATTTTCTGGAAGACCTCTACAAGCCTTCTGTAATTTTTTGTCTACTCTCAGTTAATTTTGTTTGGGAGCTCTGGCTTTCCTCTCTTCTTCTCCTTCTCTGCTTGCTTGGTGGTAGCTTGGCTCCCCTTGTTTGGGTTGTATAGCTTTTTGCTCTCTTCCTTTTTTGGGTTGTATTGTTTCTTCCCCCTTTTCTATACAATTTGCCTTTAGCAAAAAAAAAAAAAAAAAGTCATTGATGTGTATGAACAAATTATTTTTACGCGTTTCATCCATAAAGTGCATAACAGAATTTTCGGAACCAGATAATCTATCATCCATGAAAGACTTGTCATGTTGATTTCTGAATTGATGGTAGTTATCATAGGTTGTAGCAGAAGTATGATATGGACACCTACTTCTAGTTTCTGCATATCGTTTAGTGATTTATTCCTCTATTGCAGTAGACGCAAAAACTTTGTCTATATCTATACTTGCATCTCAAAGGATGATATTAGTTGTAAGTGTACCATGGTTTACAAATTAAGCTCGAATGCAGAATGCTTAAGCACCGACACGTTCGCAACCTGACCTGCTCAGACTCTTTATTTATTTATTTATTTATTTTGATCTTTTAGTCTGCCATTGGATCAAAACAAAGCCCATGTGAATCAGCAGCCTACATATTACATAAATTTGCATGATATTCAACATTCGTTTGAAGTCATCAACTTCATATGGTGATTGTATATGTTATCTTTGGTTGAAGCAAATCCAATTGTGAATATTGAATGAGTTGGGGGGAGGCAAAATTTAGAAAAGCCTGTTTTGATTCACTGGTCTAGCTCATCAAGAAGTGAACCATAGGTGCAAAATTGTTCACCTGATTGCAACCTCCGCTGATTCCATGGCTGGGTCTATAATTTTTGTTTGGTGTGTTGCTGGAGATAAGGAGAGTGCACA
Organism: Camphora micrantha; assembly: GCA_003546025.1. Classification (NCBI taxonomy): domain Eukaryota; kingdom Viridiplantae; phylum Streptophyta; class Magnoliopsida; order Laurales; family Lauraceae; genus Camphora; species Camphora micrantha. Next base: position 21,233,238 of record QPKB01000005.1, on the reverse strand, counting down.
ATTCGACGGATAAACTACAAGGTTGACCTCTCCTGGGACTTTAAAATCCTAGAAAGCATGGATTTTAAAACCGTAGTTATAACTTAATTCAAATTATAAATTATGGTGTCCAGCTTTCATGTGTCTCAACGCATCAGTTTAATCTCGGATTTTGTCCCCTCAATTCTCATGTCCAGGTTTTTAAGATTTTTTTTTTTCACTCATTGTATATAATGAAAACAGATTTTTTATACCAACTTGTTATTATTATTTTTTTTAATTTGCGGCAAACAAATTATATTTAACAGTCACAAGTTGCCGCAGGTACCCCTTTTTAAATGTGAATGTGAAGGAAGGAAAAATGGTTGCTCAAGTTTAATGTGTTATATTTATCATGGCTGGATCTTAAAGTAAATGATATATATGAAAAAGAAAAACGAAACGGGAGGAAGGTTTAGGCATACTTGTAAGTTGTAAGTATGCTTGGACTTGTGTGGATATAATATTCAAGATGAGGGCCTAATCTTCTTTGAGGCACCACCCCTTGTACCGGGTGGAGTGGCTTCTTATTTGCCAAGTTCAGAAAATGATAGAAGGGTCTGATTGTTCTTATTTATAAACATTAATGTGAATTTGAAAACGTGCAATTTATATGAGGATTTGAATTAGGATGGCAGGAATGGAGAAATAGAATTTATATAGCCAACCCAAAACAACTTCGGATTTGACATAAATGTGGTTATATGCCAGTATAGACTGTCAGATGATTAAAGAGTATAATCAGGCAGCCGTCCATGGCTAGTCTAGTTGACAAAATACTTGCAAACAACTTGAGAAGAGACATACACCATTCTAAACCAAAATTTTAAGTTTTCAACATAAAGGATAATGTTTTTAGAAACAAAAAATCATCAAGCAATTGGAATGAAATATGTTTTGTTTTCTATACTCCTAACGATTCTCATCCGCAAAAGGTGAAGTTGTTCAAGAGAAAAACTTTAAGCGTTTAGTTAGAATTTAGTGCGTTTTGAACATATAATTTTTCACATTTGGTGCATCCACTTTTCAACGAGGACAAGCATGAAAATGAGCTATGATTTCCTAGATTCTACAAAAAGCTGGTTAAGATGAGGAGTTTGGAAAAATTAAAAAAAAAAAAAATGTAGAATCCGCAAAGCCGGTTTTTCGTGAATATTATACAAATGTGCCCTTAATGTTTTAAGAAAAGATACAACCACCTCAAAATAACAAAATAAAAAAAATAAAATAAAAAACACACACACACACACACACACTTCAAGAAAACTACTAATTGCCTTTATTGGGTTTTATTCAAATAACTTCGCATATTTTCAATAAGTGTAAAATAAACTACAAAAGTATTGATTACACATATCTCACAATTTCATATTGGTAGCAAAAGGCACAACCATCCATGAGTAGACTCCATTCCTTGTGTCTGTTGAAAACTCATCATCTTTCTTTCAAGTATTCTCCTTCACTAATTACCTTACCAATGTACATATGATGGAATCATTGAAAAATTATGAGCAAATATTCTATCAATGAGTTGCATGTATTTTCTACTTCCTCTCCTCCAAAGTGCTAGAGTCCAAAAGATTACTCCGAATCCAAATGCAACTCCAATTCCAAATCCCATCCACATGAATTCCAAATCAATTTCTCCAACTCCATCCAAGCCAAAACTACTAAAGGCTGACGGTGGTGTAGCCACAATGTCTTCACATTTTGTTGATAATGGCAATCCACATAAACCAATGTTCCCAAGGAATGAACTATTAGTAAATGTGAGAAACTGTTGGCTTTGTGGTATTCTTCCATGGAGGACATTTTGTGAGAGATTCAAGACTGCAAGAAATGTAAGCTTTGTCAATTGCCAGGGGATGTTCCCTGATAAATTATTTCTTGAAAGATCTAATGACTCAAGCTGCGTTAGATTCTCGAACAAAGTTGATATTGGGCCAATGAAATCATTTTGTGACAAGTTAAGCACATGGAGTAACTTGAGACTGCATATTGATTTAGGAATTTCCCCCTCAAATCTATTGTTTGAAAGATCAACTGACGTCAATGCAGTGATGATCTTAACCACCTCTAGATCAAGCCCTTTCATTCTCAATGTCACTGAATCCTGATAGTAAAGCCCAGATAGAAACTCATACTTGACAATTTGGTTATTTGAACTCGAGTCCGAACCACCTCCTCCTGCCATTAATCTCCAATTTAGAAAATAACTTGGTGGAATAATACCCACAAAAGAATTGGAAGAAATGTCAAAGATTTGCAGAACTTGGAATGAGGAATTTTTAGCATGGGAATGAGCAATGGGACCATGAAATTTATTGGATCGTAGGATCAAAATACGCAAATCCGATAAACTATCAAACCAGAATGGGAAGGTATCATTTAAATGATTGTTTCCCAGGTCTATTACCTCCAATGTTTTGCAATTGGCTAATGATTTTGGTATTGACCCTTCTAGTTCATTGGTATCAAGATTGAGTGTCCTCAGACCACACTCTTTTTTAAACGTGTCAGGTACATTGCCTTGAAAAGCATTTCTTTGCAAATTCAAAATCTTGAGGGAATTGCCAATTTTACCGAGACAAGCAGGAATGTTTCCACTCAAGTTATTTCTAGACAGATCAAGGACTTCAAGGAGGCGTGCTTCACAAATGGATGAAGGAATCTCTCCGCTAACATGATTACCTGAAAGAAAAAAGTACCGAGTGGAAGTGAAGTTTATAGTAGCTGGAATGATGGAGGAGAGACTGTTGTTTGAATAGTCATGAAAGTAAACTTGATGTGGTAGGATTGGAATTGACCCTTGCAATCTGTTGGAATGAAGGTCAATAATTCGTAAATTACTTGATGAAACAGGCAATGGATGCTCAAAGCTCTCCAAGAAGTTGTTAGAAAGATTAAGTTGATACAAACTCCCATTTCCTACCTCCCAAATCCATGTGGGTATTTCACCATGTATTTTGTTTTTTGACAGATCCAAAGAATTCAATTGATTGAAATTTTGAATGATGTTTGAAAACTCACTGATGTTGCATGAACGTAGATACAAACTAGACATTTGAGATGAGGGGATTAGATGGGGGCTACTCTTGTTATTAATGACCGACAGGCCATTGTCAGACAGATCGAGATATGACAAGTTTTTGAAGTTTTTGAACATATCTAGTGTTATAGTGCCACTCAAGTTGTTGTTAGACAGAGAAAGAGACCGTAGGTTCGTGAGTTCAAAGACTAGCCTAGGAATTGTCCCTTGCAGTTTGTTGTTATCCAAGTAGATAATCTCTAGCACTGAGGATGATTCATTATGAGAGTCGGGAGGGTAACCACTAAATTGGTTGAAAGAGAGACGCAAGTATTGCAATGTTAGGTGAGAAAACAGAGATGATGGGATAGATCCCTCAAGTGAATTATTATACAGATTAAGAGAAATGAGATGTTTGAGCTCATCTCCATAGGATGAAGGAATTGTACCGCTGAAATTGTTTGATGAAAGATCCAGATACTCAAGTTGGGTGAGGTTCGCAATTGAAGAAGGTAAGGAACCAGAGAAATTGGAATTCCGAAGTGATAGCTCCTTCAAGAATTTGAGATTAATGATGGAACTCAACATTTTCTTCTGAAAGCTAGTGTTTCCCAGGTTCAAGTTCCGCAAAGCTTTGTTATGAGGAAATTTTGAAAAATCAATGATGAGATGTGGATTTTCTGAAATGTCAAGTTTCTCTAGATTTGGCATCAAGAAAATACTCTTTGGAACTTTTCCATACAAACCACAGTCACTAAGGGTGAGAGACGTCAAAGCAGAGGAGTCAGCCAAAAAATCAAGTACTACAATGGAGAGATTGTTTCCATCCAATGAGAGTTGGGACATATTAGAAATCCGGAAAAGAGAGGGACCGATGGGTCCTTGTAGACCACAATAACGCAAGCTCAACCTCTGAAGATTGGGCATTGCGATGGATATGGCTTGGGCGCACTTGCCACCATGCTCCTCTGAGATGTTTACATAATCAAGAGAGAGTTCTTGGAGGTTGGAGAAGTTTCCAATGAGTGTTGTGAGGTTTGGGCTTTTGAGCTTTAGGTTGCCTAATGGTTTGTAAAGATAGTCAGAGAGATTCAGTGAAACAAGCTTGGTCAATCTTGATATTTTCAACGGGATTTGGCCAGTAAAACTCGAAAATGAGAGGTCTAAATGGGTCAAATTGGTGAGGTGGCCAAGCCCAGAGGGTATTGGGTGAGGATAGAAATTGTTCCAAGAAAGGTTGAGTTTTTGGAGGCTGCGAAGACTGAAGAGGCTAGAATCTATTTGACCTTCAATGTAAACCCTAGGCTCATAGAGATCAAGCCCAATCACATGACCCGTGGCCTTGTCGCACGTGATGCCTTCCCAAGAGCAACAATCGATGGCTGGATTCCAAGAATCGAGCTTTGAAGAAGAGTTATCGTAGCCACGATCTATAAAAAAGCCATGCTTGAGTTGAAGCAAGGCAAACTTCTCGTGATGAAGGCAGTTTGATGAGGAACTGTTGTGACTCCCAATGAATGAAAAGGAGAACGTGGTTTCAAAGAGCATAAGCAGCTGCAGTGAAAAGGTAAGAACAGAGAGGAGGAAACAACATGAATTTTTAGTGAAAGGGAAGGAGTTGAGGTGATCCATCAGTAGTGCTCTCAGATGAGAAAAGGTTTCAAGCAACACTGATGAGGTGGTGAGATTTAAGGAGAAGAATCACTTGGTATTTATAGAAGATAAGAAAAAATAATGGAAAGGGACGTGTGCTGATTTCATCGAATAAATACCCGCCTACCTCCGTATACAATAATTGGTGGGCCTCATTGCAAATGCATGACCCTTAACGTTATTAAATAAATGACTCGATCAACAAAATTCTGGGTGATCGATTGTCATTAGGCTACTGTCCTTACGCATCAAATTTTGCAAAAGCCGCAAACCCTTTGTCTACTTGATATAGAAAATAATCAACACACTTGATATAGAAAATCACTGTATAAAATCGATTTCTTTTTTTTTTTAAATTAATTCATTTTTCTAACAAAAAGCACGGTAATTAACAAATAGTCTACTTTCAAGTAGTGGCTCTTTTTTTCTTTTTTATTTTTTTAATTAAATTAGTAGGAGTAGTGAAAATTTCTGCATGAATGCTCATGATTGTCAAGTACCAAATAAAACACTGTGAACCGATTGCCCTTTCACTTTTTTCTTTTTCTTTTTTATGAATGTAATTCGTGTTTCTGGATCTTGACTGCGAGTCTGAGACCCCACCGAGTCTTAAAAGTATATTTATCCATGGATTGATGGCCCCACCGAATGGACATTTGTGGTGAAACTGAATGTAGGGCTGAACTTGTATGTGACTGGACATGAGTCTATGAAGACCACTCTGAAAATGAAATCTGTATTCTACTTTAATACGTAAGTGTTACATCGTTATGACATAAGTAGCGCCAGTTTATTTACTGGAATTGATAAAGTTTTTCTTCTGAGAATTTTATTTTCTAAAAAATATAGTGGAATTCTAAAATCATTTTTTTTCTATGCTTGAAACCTTTTAGGTGGGTCAAAATTTAAAATCTTTTACAAAGAAATACGAGACACTTACAAATGCCAAATGCTAAGCCATCATACCAGGTCAAAAAGACACCCAGCACACTAAATTCATATAAAAAAATTTAGTAAATAAGTTGTTTCACACACAATGATGCCGAGGGATGAGTACCTTGGCAGGTGCTCAAGTTAAAATTTTCAACATAGTTAAAAAATCAGAGAGAATGGGGGGAAAATGTTCATCTTTACCTAATGCAGAAATCTCACATTTTGCGAATTTTCATTTCTGCAGTTCCGACCACTTCCCTTACAAAAAAATATCGACCTCTTCTCTAACAAATAAATTTTCACATATTCAAGAAAAACGACTTTAATTTCCTCTTGTTGACATTGAGAAGCATAAGCATTGCACCAAATGGGCAGAAGCAAGCATGATTTTCCTTAGAGCCGCTGTTATGCAAATATGCCCTAAGCGTAGACCATCAAAATCGTGAGTCTACCGATGGTGGCCCCACAATAAATAACGTGTGGAGAGAGGGAGAAAGCATCTAAACAACTTTCATGTCATGGTGACAACCCCACAATTGACATGTCAAATTTTCTTTTTGCGCTGTGCCATTGTCTACTCTGCTCCATTCAGGATCAGAGTCAAACTTAAAACTACATTTATCCATGGATGATGGATTGATGGTCCATTGAATGGACACTTGTTGTCAATAGGTGCTGTGCTTGTATGTAGCTAGACTAGAGTCCTTGGAGAACAGCTTTCTTTAGCCACCCTGTTTGTTGGCATCAAATTACAAAAATTAAATACATAGAATTCTTACCTTAAGTGGTTAAAAATAAAGATTAAGGGACTGCTTCTTTATTGGATTTCTTAATGTGAATTTAAGATGTTTTGGTTTTCTGACATGATATGACATCTTGTCCCTTAGCATTTACAAATGTCTTATTGCTAACCAAACAAGAGTTTTGAAGTCAATAATTTAAAAATGATGACTAGAATGTAATTTGATACCTATGTTTGATCTTTTACATTCAATATTTGAATTAACAAATTATGTGATATGCAATATATATTTTTTTGTTATTTTCCTTTTTGTAGTGCTTTTCTTGCATATGTAAATTTATAAATTTGAGTTGATTTTGTTAATGCATGTAAATAAATATATATTCCCTTGATGGTTATGTATTGTTTCTCCTTTCTAATGAATCCTTATATTTCTTTAAAAAAAGTAATGGATTTATTCTTAAATGTTTTAAAAAACTTGATTCTCCCGAATCTCCATGTGGACTATGTCCTGGTCGATTTCTTTGCATTGGACGAGTCAAGCCTGAGCTACGAATTTTCCAACCTTGTTTGAGACCGGGACACCTTGCGGTGAAAAACGATGGCTGTTTGGAGTGCCATCTTGAGTCACTTTAGTAACGTGAATGCCGTGTATCCTAATTCCTATTCATTCACTTGGAAGGTCAAACACGAGAAGATGAGAAAGGATAAAGAAAGCAAAATAAAGTAGAATCCTTATCTATCTAATGAAAGAAGACAAAATTGACTCCAAATGTTTCCTATAGCTTGTTGACTTCTAAGTCTTCCAGTACTGGATATCATAAAATCTTTTTGTTTATTTGATATTGCAATCGCATGTGAGTCTTTCTTCAACCTAATTTTGCACAGAGGATTTCTCATTCTCATTATTGGTGGCATCAAGTAAAATGACTATGTTCTAGGACTTGTTGGGCTACGGGGAGATTCTCCATCATAGTGTCCTAATTTTAGGAGAGAGGGGATTCTATTATATTTTTTTTCATTTGTACCTCATTCTAAGTGGATGGAACCCAAGAGAACCCACTTACGTAGGAAGGAAGCCCACGCTATGGTAAGAGAAGCTCACATAAGTGGAAAGTGGCAAACCTACGGATCGATTCCCGGGTAGCTAAGTAACATGCAAGGTTGCCAACCAACTAATGCACCCCTAAATGTCACAGTTATATGAAGTATAATTCTTTTAATTTTTGTTACAGTTTGTTATTTCCAATTTTGGTGGACACATCTTTCTCGCAAAGAAGGAATAAATTGAATTGGTTTTTCTTGATAGAAAGGATTTTGTTTTTCTATCGAAGTAGGAATGTAAGAAACCTCTCTCATGGAAGTTAAAATTTTTCAACAAGCCTAAAATCACCTCACTGCACAAACAAGTCCTAAATGTTCCATCAATAGAATGCTTTGTTGGGTTAAATAAACAATCGTGATTTTATGATCGCTTTACGAATTTTAAAATACTTAAAGAGGTCATTTCTCTTTTGCATATGAGACATGAAAATGTGTTTTACATATGCAAGTGTTTTATAGGTAAAATATAAATGTGAAAGACATTACCATGTTTTTCAAGATCACAATTTTTACATTAGTAAATGAGTACATCTAATGGCTTTAGATGTGTTTGGATATTTTGCATATTTTTTCACAACTTTCTCAAACTCCGTCAGATTTAAGATATGAAACTAAGCACCTTGATGTTTATCATTAATAAGAAATATTGATTGGTTCGGATCATGAAATAGGGAACCAAAAATGTGCAGAGAATTAGATATAGAAGTTGAACTTTTTGGGATGTTATTCACAAATTATTCAAACTTTATGAAGAGTAAATTTTTTGAAGTTTAATTTCAATAAACAAATTAAATGGTTTTGATTACAGACATAGACCCCATACGAGTGGGAAAAAAGGCAATTGATGGGATTTGATCTCATTAACAATTGTACAAGCAAATGCAATCATTGTATATATTTGCAAGTGTAAGATGTAAAAGTGAGAAAATGATCTTATTTACATACCATTTTCACACCTGATGGCTGGATGGCCCGCGCACAAAGAAGTAAACATACAGTTTAGTAGCTTGTTTATCCAGACTTGCAATTGGAAAGGCCCAAAAAAGTGTTAGAAATCCCGGCCTGATTGAATAATGGGTAAGCTTGGGCCATGCACTTTAGGTTGGTCTTGGGCTTGGGCTGGATATAGGCCTATGTTCTAAAGTTAGTGTGGATGCGGTTATGCCTTACCCCGGCCCAGTCCGCCATGAAAGCCCCTAGTCATGGGGAAAAAGGTAGTTCTCGTGTAATCTAATTAATCTAAATATATATATATATATATATGATATAAAAGTAAAGATATCCTCCCAAAGGGTGGAAAGATATTCTTTTATTCAATAATATTTAACTATTTAATTATAATATTTTCATAGTTTCCTTTTTGACCATTCGAATCCATACAAGATACAGCATCAATATCAGAGAAAAGTCTGTACCAATATCAGAGAAAAGTCATGAGAATCTCTGAAGATTGCAATTGCCTTTCTTCCACGCAAAAATTGGATGCATTAATCATCTGCTTCTGCGAAACTGCATGAAGCACAAATACATCTTAACACCTGGCCACCATGTGGTGAGACTCCATGACTCTTTGAGAGAGCCCTCTTGAGTCACTTTAGTTGAACGAATCTAAGCGTTCTAATGTCGTGTGACAGCCACATGAATCGCGTCAAGATAAGAAAGCATTTTCAAAATTTTTATGATACCATCTAAGAAGTCAAACCTGTCTGCATTAGCAAATAAAATGACTCCTAATAGTACAGGTTCGCTCGGCCACTTCTCTAAGTCTTTGGTTTGAAGTTACAGAGCCTACGACAGATTTGTAGAATTCTATGTTTTGATTTGATGTTAGCACCCATCTTTCAACCAAGGAACAATCCTCTTTCTAATTTGGATTTTGTTTTTGCAACTGCTAGGAAAATCAAAAGAAATTATAGCATCTATTTTTTTTTTTTTTCTGTAGAATACATCATCTCAGCATTTGGTGTGAAATGCTTTCATTGACAAAAAAAAAAAGAGTCGAAAAAATTCTAGTTTTTTTTCTCTTGAAATCGAGGGTAGTCATTTCCAAAAAGGCACCTCATGTACTATTGGTGGCACCAAGGAAAATGTCTATTTTGAGGATATATGTTTCTTTTCCTATGAGAGATTAAAATCGTTCTATGAGGATAGGAGTAGAAACTAAGATTTGCTAGTGCGTTTCAAAGTTTTTGAGGGGCTATGCCCCCCTCAGCCTTAACCGAGTTTTGCCCTCCTAAGGACACTTTTGCACAGACATGCTTTCGCAGAAAAGGCAAGGAAAAGTAGGATACATTCCATTATTAAAATTTTCATTTAGTGCAACTTTTTTTTTTTTTTTTTTCATGATGGAAAGCACAAAAATGATCTTCATTTGCTGCAACTCAACAGAAAAACATTTCTGATTTTGGGGATATGGAAAATTTTCATGTCATGGAAAATTGAAAGTTTGTGGAACTGATTTAATATGGACATTACACAAACGTGCCTTTATAGTTTATTTCTAAAATGTTAAATATTTTTGAAAGTATCTTCTCTTGAAAAGAAGCTAGACACAAAAGCGTCTAATTTTTAAAAAATATATTTCCTAACAAATCATGTACTCTTCCTTGTATATTTTGTTCATACTTTGAAAAACCAGAAAAAATTCCTTGAACTCAACCATGCCGACTAAAATTGATGCTTTGCAACGTTTGGTCCAGCCTAATCCCTTCTAGTGTTAAAAGATTGCTCAATCGGCCTAAATTGACGAAAAATATTGATTGAACTACTAGTGATCTGACAACCTTCCAATGGCTTTGATCATTTAAAGTTTTATTTTCCATAGATTACATCACAGTTAAGTTTCTAGTTCCACTTTTAAAACATTGATATAAAAAGAAGATTCCATTTAGTCAAATCCATGTCCAAGGGCCCATTTGGATATATGCAAAACAAAATATTTATAGATTTCAATACTAATAAAATAAAATAATTTAGAATAGAATAATGTAATAATAAAATATTATAATTTTATATTTGGAAAACAGTAGAGAATGCAGCAGATTTCAAACTAAGTTGTGGCAACTAATGAAGATTAAATTATATGCTTAAAAAGAATTTCAAGATAACAGTAACATTTCAAAGTTCTTGATATTATATTACTCACTTATAAATATACATTATTCATTCATAGTTCATCGCTTCAAATCCATCTGTAGGGACACGTTTCAAATTCATTTTCCATCTATAGGATGTGTATGGTGCACCCTCAAGCCACGCTCAAAGGTCCATATAAGCTACCTTTAATGGGTTTTAGCAAAGAAAACATTTACAAAGAACATTTTCCTTTCAACACTATCCATGGGATCAGGGGCACATGGAGTTGGAGGGGTGCAACCAATTTTTCCATTAGTTAGATGTTTGCTACTGCAGATTAGAGATAGAAAGAAAGTAGAAAGAAAGTAGACTCTATTTTACAAATTGCCTCCTCTGTGTTTTTTCCCATCATAGATACATGTAAGTAAATTTTTTTTTTACAAACTACATTCTGTATTGTTAAGTCATGAGAGATTTTAAACAAAATGATACTTTCCAATAAATTCATTCACCGTGACATTCATCCATTCAGTGATCTCAATTTATATACAACCGAATGATACTTTAAAGTTAACCGAATCCTCAACTCAAAGTAAGAAACTCTCATCTCCAACAAATCCTAACCAGGCCTATATAGACAAATCTAATAACATTTGTCTCTAACACCCTCCCATAATCAATTGCATGGCCCTTTCGTTGAAAGGATCATGCAATTGATTGCAAAAATGTGATAGACCCATGATATATAAATCTAAATAGCAGCCAATCAGGTAAAAATAATAGTTGTGCTTCATTGAGATCATTGTTTGTATGTGAATCCATCACTGTTGCTACTAGCTCCTTGTAAGTTTGCAGTGCCAGTGGCCCACTATAAACTTTTGTTCATGAAGTTGATGAAGAAGGAGAGATCATAAGACTTGGATTGGATTGGATCCTCATATATATGAGAGAGGAGAGTCCACGGATGAAACAGAGGAATACTATTTCAACGAAACAGGGAGTGCCACCTGTATAATACAACAATAAATAACATCATAAATAACAACTCTATCCCAATACAAGTGGAGCTCCTGATACTTGAAACAGGGGATCCAGACTTGAGAGAGGATGCTTGAGTTATATTAAAATTGAAAATTAATAGTAGTTATTACAAAAGCATGAAGGATGGGACCATGACCAACTTGATTGCAAAATTACCACCGGCTCTAATTCCATGATACATGGGTGATTTTAAACAGACTAATACTTTATAATAAATTCATTCACCGTGACATTCATCCATTGTATGATCACAATTTATACAACTTAATAATACTTCCAAACTTTAAACTAATCCTTATCTGAATGTAAGGAACCCTTATCTCTAACCAATCCTACAGAGATAAATACGTTGTCTCTAAGAAGTTAACTACCTCGATTGATCGTCTAGAAAATTTCAATTTCAATTTTCTTTTGAGCATTCCATTTTGAGAAAAAATTACCTTCTTTCTATAAAAAGGTTGAAATTATAGTTTTATAATATGGTCCAACAGTGTATACTAAGCATTGCCGAAATCTTGCATATCAAAAACATATTAATTATTTTGGCCTTTTTCTTAAACAGTTTTAATTTAGAAAACTATTCGGGAAATAAAAATCATTATGAATCCTCTTTTAAAGTGATTTCAAAGTAGGATTACTAATTATAAAACATAGATTCTATACAATTGAAATAGTGTCAAAGTTCTATACAATTGAAATAGTGTCAAAGTTCCTCCATCTAGTGTAGTACTTGTCCATCAGGAATACTAATGCACTAGTTCCATGTGACAAACCTATGCTTATGTCCCTAGCTACCAAAAGGGGGAGGTTTTTATAGTTTCTATCAGGAATTTCCCTTGTCTAGAATTCCTAACATCAATGTTTTGGGGAATTCTACCCCACTTAGATTGAGTTTACAAAGTGAGAATTTGTTGAACTGTTACTTTTGGATATCAAAATTTTAGATTTTCGAATGCCACTTTAGAATTTTGGGATTCTACCTAGGCAACAAGCATTTGGAATTCTCCAAATGCCCCAGACAATATATCCCTAAGTACTTGCAACAAACAGTAAGGAGGGTCACCATCAACGTGTTGGCCTAGTGGGTCCAGACCAATTTGGTTCAGAGTCATGAGTATTTTGGTAGTTGTACCAGGACTTTCTTGTTGATTAATATAGGGTTTCTTGGGGGATAAGAAAGAGAGCATTATATATATGATGTAATGTGTAACCCATGATGTACGAGAACAGATCATACAGAGTGTGAATCCAAAGGAGAGTCAAGTTTCTTTCCCGTGGACATAGGCAAGATTGCCGAACCACGTAATTCTCTTGTGTGTAATTGCTTAGTTTTTGTGTGGTTAATTGTTTGCTCGATCGCATTGATTCACGTTTCTTCATACATGTTCACAACAAGTGGTATCAGAGCAAGTTTCGATCCGGTGTTCTTGTGTAGCCCACGTGACAGCCCAACATCCATCTATTAGCTTAAGCTTTTGGATTGGTATATGGTTTATTATATGGTATCAGAGCCTAGGGTTTGCTAGGGTTGGATTGTGGTTCATTACGATCGACGGATCGGATCAAAGTTTTTGATTCGGACTTCTGCACGTGGTTCTTCCTTGCAAAAAAGGGAGAGAGATTGTCTTTTTCGATCTCGGTGGGCCACACGATCAGTGCAGCGAAGACTGGAGAACAGGATCGATCTTCCCTGTTGCATCGCTGCGCACTAGGGAGGGCCGCTTGGTTTCTTGACTTGTAGAGCTTGCCGTCGCCATCGTCACCGGACCGGAGGAAGACCACATCTTTGTCGGAGAAAAGGGCCGCCGTTCACTACGTGTCGCGGGAGCCTTCCGCCACCATTCACTGCTGCACCATCGCCGGAATAAGACTCTCGTGTGCACTGGTTCTGGTTATAGAAACCAGTACTCAGAACTCAAAGAAGAAGAAGCCCTGGGTTTTTCTGCCAGGCTAGGTTGGTTCCAGATCCGGGTTGGGTTTTGACCTGACCGGTTCCAAAAGCCCAGCCCACAGCCCAAACCAGGTCCAGGTTGGGTTCTCGCTCAGTTTGACCTGACCCGTGAAGCAGGAAACCCATTCCAACAGCTGCTGACTTCAGCGCCACGTCAACAGGGGTTTGACCGGGAATCGACGGCTGAAACTTATTTCGTCGATATCTTGATCATCCGAGGTCAGATCAGAGATCCGTTTGTGCCTAAAGACTCGTTGCGAGCAGATCTACGTAACTATGGAAGATGATTGACAGTTTGACGGTCAACAGGAAAGTTTGACTAATCGGAGTGCAAAAAATTATTTTTGCGATATCGGAGCCATTCAGAGTTGAATTTCAGATCCGTTTCTTCCAGTATGCTCGTGGTGACAAGATCTACAGATTGGTGCAGAAATTGAGGTTAGTAAAAGTTTTTTATTTTTCTTGATTATTCAATTGAGATGGAGAACAACACTGTGAACACTACCATGATCAAACTCAACCATACCAATTGGTTGATTTGGAAACCTAAGATGGAGGATATACTCTATTGCAAAGACCTCTATGATCCCATTGAGGGGGGTAGTGCCAGACCAAAAAAGATGTCGGATCTAGATTAGAAAAAGATGCAGAGAAAGACCATTGGTCACATCAGACAGTGGGTGGATAATGGTATATTTCATCACGTGTCTAATGAAACCAATGCGAATACCCTTTGTAAGAAGTTAGAAGAAAGATATGAAAAGAAAATTGCAATGAACAAAACCTTTCTAATTAGAAAGCTTGTGAACATGAAATTCAAGGAGGGTGGTAAAATTGAAGACCACAGAAATGAATTCCAATGCGTTGTGAATGAATTAGCTACAATGAAGATGGTCCTTGATGATGAGATACAAGCTTTATTGCTTCTAAGTTCTTTGCCTAATACATGGAGACATTGATTGTTTCCGTGAGCAACTCTACTCCAGATGGTGTATTATCAATGAGTCAGGTTACTAGCAGCTTGTTGAATGAAGAAATAAGGAGAAAACTGCAGGGATAGATAATGCACAGGCCTTTTGTTACTGAGAAAAGGGGGAGGAGTAAGAGTAGGGGACCAAAGGGGGGTCGTGGCAAGTCTAGAGGTGGATCACAGATTAAGAAAAAGTCTAAAAAATGCTTTCATTATGGCAAGGAGGGTCACATTAAGAAGAATTGCTTTGCCTTAAAGGAAAAGAAAGAAGCCAACAATGAGCAGAAGAATGATACTAACACTACAGCTACTTTGAAAAATGAAGTAGTAGTACTGGCCAGTGAAGATGAAGAGTGTTTAAGTGTTGCAGATGATCAGGTTGAGTGGGTTGTTGACAAAGCAGCATCCTACCATGCTACTCCTTCTAAGGAGATGTTCACGACGTATAAAGCAGGGACTTTGGCACTGTGAAGATGGGCAACACAAGTCATTCGGATATTGTTGGGATCGGTGATGTCTGCATTCAAACCGATATTGGTTGCACAATGACGCTGAAAGATGTGCGACATATTCCTGATCTGCGGTTAAAACTCACTAAAGGGTCTCTTATTGTTGTGAGAGGGAATGCGTGTAATTCGCTGTACAAGACACATGTGAAGCTATGCAAATGTGTGTTGAATGCTGTTGAAAACAGATCCTCTCCAAATCTGTAGCACAAGAGACTATGACATATGAGTGAAAAGGGACTACAGATATTGACAAAGAAAGATCGAATTCATTACTCCAAATGTACATCCTTTGACCCTTGTAATTATTGCTTGTTTGGTAAACAACACAGGATATCTTTCTCTAAAACCTCAACGATAAAATCTAATGTGTCAGATTTGGTATATTCTGATGTTTGTGGTCCCATGGAGGTGGAGTCATTGGGTGGCAATAAGTTTTTTGTCACATTTATTGATAATGCATCCAGGAAAGTCTGGGTTTATGGGTTGAAATCAAAAGATCAGGTGTTCCGGGTATTTCAACAATTTCATGTCATGGTTGAAAGAGAAATATGAAAACTCTTGAAATGTCTCCGCACAGATAATGGTAGAGAATACACATCTAACCAGTTTAAAGGCTATTGCTCAAAGCATAATATTTGACATGAAAGAACAGTTCCTGGTACTCCATAACACAATGGTGTGGCAGAGAGAATGAACCACACTATTCTTGAAGCTGTCCTGACTATCGTTTACCTGATTAACAAGTCTCCCTCAGTTCCTTTGGATTTTGACCTTCCGGAGAGAAAATGGACAGGTAAAGATGTTTCTTATTCTAATTTGAAGGTGTTTGGGTGCAAGGCTTTTGCACATGTACCAAATGAGCAGCGTTTAAAGCTGGATGATAAGGCAATGTGTTGCATTTCCTTGGCTATGGTGGAGTTGAGTTTGGTTACAGATTATGGGATCCAAAGAAGAGAAAAATTATCAGAAGTAAGGATGTGGTGCTTCATGAAGACCAGTTCTTTAGAGATATTGAGAAGACTGAAAGTCTAAAGAAGTTGTTGATGGAGTGGTTGATCTCACACCGATTCCTTCTCCAGTGCAAACTACAGGTGGAGAAGGTGGACAAAACGATCCGGATTGTGATAAGGCGCAGGGGTTGCCAGATGAACAGAGTGTTGAGTAGGGGGAGCAGACTCCTCAGACAGAAACCACAGAACCTCAGGTTAGGAGGTCTACTCGAGAGCATCAACCATCAATAAGATATCTTACAACAGATTATATTTTGCTTACTGATGAGGGGGAGCCAAAAAGTTACTCAGAAGCAAAAACTCATATAAATAAAGATGAGTGGATGAAGGCTATACAGGATGAGATGAGTTCTTTGAAAAAGAACAATACTTATGAGCTGGTGGAACTTCCAAAAGGCATTAAGGTTTTGAAGAACAAATGGGTGTTCAAATTGAAGAGAGATGATAGTGGAAAACTGATTAAGCACAAAGCACGACTAGTGGTTAAAGGCTTTGCGCAGACGAAGGGTATTGACTTCGATGAAATCTTCTCTCCAGTTGTGAAGATGACTTCTATCAGAGTTGTCTTAGGTCTAGTCGCCAGCATGGACCTTGAACTCGAACAGATGGATGTGAAGACTGCATTTCTTCACGGTGATCTGAGAGAAGAGATCTACATGACTCAGCCGGAGGGGTTTGAGGTAGAAGGAAAAGAACATTTGGTTTGTAGGTTGAAAAAGAGTCTCTACGGGCTGAAGCAAGCACCAAGGCAGTGGTACAAGAAGTTTGATTCATTCATGGTGAGTCACAGGTATCGAAGGACAGCTGCAGATCACTGTGTTTATATTCGTAAATTTGGTAACGGCAAATTTATCATCCTTCTTTTATATGTAGATGATATGTTGATAGTTGGACATGATAGTAAGATGATTGACAGGTTGAAAAGGAACATGTCAAAGACTTTTGACATGAAAGACTTGGGTCCCGCACGACAAATTTTGGAAATGCAAATACGTCGTAACAGGAATGCCAAGAAGCTGTGGTTGTCACAGCAGAAATATGTTGAACGGGTGCTAGCAAAGTTCAGCATGAAAGATGCTAAGCCAATTAGCATGACTTTAGCCAGTCACTTCAAGCTCAGCAAGAGAC
The DNA here is from genome assembly GCA_003546025.1 of Camphora micrantha. Lineage (NCBI taxonomy): Eukaryota > Viridiplantae > Streptophyta > Magnoliopsida > Laurales > Lauraceae > Camphora > Camphora micrantha. Next base: position 21,216,076 of record QPKB01000005.1, on the reverse strand, counting down.
TATGTCCTACTATAGATGAAGAAAAGGAACGGATGATGTCTGTTCCATACTCCTCAGCAGTTAGGAGTCTTATATATACCATGGTGTGTCCACGGCCATACATTGCTCATGCAGTGGGTTTAGTGAGTAGATTCATTTCTAACCTTGGGAAAGAGCATTGGGAAACAGTGAAGTGGATCTTTAAATATTTGAAAGGTACATCAGATTTTTGCTTGTGTTTTGGAGACTCAAAACCAGTACTTGAAGGCTTTACGGATGCTGATTTCGTAGGCGATCTTGATCGTCGGTTGTCTACTTCTGGGTACTTATTTACTTTTGCAGGGGGAGCTATTTCGTGGCAGTCTAAATTGCAGAAGTGTACAGCATTGTCTAAAACCAAAGCAGAATACATAGCTGCTAATGAAGCAAAGAAGGAGATGATTTGGTTGAAGAAATTTTTTTGAGAACTGAGTTTGAAGTAAGTAGAGTATGTAGTCTATGTGATAATCAGAGTGCTATGGATCTTAGCAAGAACGCTACATACCATGCCCGCACGAAGCATGTTGATGTGAGATACCATTGGATTCGTGAGGTCATTGAAAAGAATCTCATGAAGCTAGAGAAGATTCATACTGACAAGAATCCCTCCGACATGATGACTAAGGTCGTGTCTAAGGGAAAGCTTGTCACGACCCGGGCCCGAGATCCGGTAACCCCGAGCCGTGATCATCATACTTACTCCCGTAAGCCCCGAATTAACTGAAGTTAAAACAGGATCCACAAGGGATATCATACTCAATAAACCTGCCAAATACAAAATCTTGCGGAAACATTCATATTTGACAATATCAACTTACAATTTACATGTATACAAAATACAGTTCTTATACATGTATCATTCCCAATATACATTGATCAACACTATATTTCAAAAACATTATGCAGATGTCAAATTAATTACATTCCCAAAATGAATTTATAAGCAGTCATTCAAAACATTTCTCAAAATGTTCCACTTTCCATTTCGCACTCGGATACCCATTTCATATGGTATCCCGTCTGTTCCACTCAATCAGTCTTCCTGGAGGAACCGGAGCGGTCTCCTCCGCTGGCGCCGGGGGCGCTGTTGCACCGGTAGGGGCAATTGGGCCTGTAATGCCATCAATAATACTAATGAATACGACGGTTCAACAATGTAAAAACAATTCTTGTAATAGTATATTAACACATTCATATTGCATTAATAACAATTTCAATTCTAGATAAGTCTAGACAATTTCTACAATGACAATAGGAGACACAATGTGAACTAGTAAACATGTACAAAATGGCCACTACCATAGCATTCATTGCATTGTATTTCTTTTCATTACCTTTTTCCCTCAAAGGAAGGATTCATTTATTTACCATCTCCCCTCAAAGGGAGGATTCATCTTCCAATGGAAGGCATCAATCAATATCCGAAGATACGATCGGAATTTGATGGGACTTACTAGTGTCCAGGCCAGGGACAACTAGCATCACTACGGAGCTCCAAAACACCCCAATATCCTTCTGCTGCAGCATGATTAGTTATACATTAATTCATTGAACTCATTTAGAGCTCTAATACAATAGATAGGTAGTACCAGACTCAAGAATCAATAACCTTCAGTAAGAAATCCTTTTTATGGATCAATTCAACTCAATGATTCCTTTCATGACAAAGGAAGGGAATAACAATAGTACCAATTTCCCTAGATTGGATCACAATGATATTATGAAAGCATTATGAATCTCCTACGGTTTTACTCGACTTTATCTCAAACCTAAACAACCATTCGGGTGTAACCTTTGGTTTCCAAATGCACGTGTTATTCTCGATGGACATCACATTTATACATTTAGTATGTGCATTAGTAGTCCCCGTAATTATCACCCTTGGAGCTTAGGCAATTATCAATTAATATGGTTCCTTCAAGGAACCCTTTTCAAACCACCATTAATTCTCAATAACTTAAATTAATCCATGATTAGTCTTAAAACTAATCGGTGAAGCGTTTATACTCATGAGACGTACCCCAAATTCTCGTAAAAATCCAAAATCCAAAATCCAAAATTCTCGTAAAAATCCAAAATCCAAATTTTCACTAACTGTCATCGTTGGGCCAGTATCAGGTTCGCTCGAGCGAATTACTGTTCAATCGAGAGGACCAAGACAGAATGTTGTTCGCTCGAGCGGACCCACTGTTCGCTCGAGCGGACCCAAATAGAACCATGTTCGAGCTCATACCTACTGTTCGCTCGAGTGAACCCTTTAGAATTTCATCTGAAATTCTGATACTCTCTTCCTTCTTCTACTTTCTTCCTCCATCAAATTTCCACAACCTGCATAGGAGATTTGGAACCTCCTGTTCCCTCCTCATACATCAATCATTCATCATTCAATCACAATAACACTTCTAGTCATCCATTAAACATATCATTAAACCCATAATAACTCCTAAAACTCAATGGAGATTACATAAAATCCATGGAAATACTATGAACAACTACAATGGTTAACACTAATCACAAGAGATGCTTATACTTGCCTCTATTAAAGCTAATGAACTCAAAGCCCTTTTTTACTTAGCTTGGCTTGAAACCTAACTTCCAATTTCAAACCATAATCCATAAAACAAGCATATACACTCCCATGAGCCATTTATGCTAGAAATCACTACAACATCACTAATAGAACTTGGAAATTCTAAAGGAAGACCCATTACTTACTTGTAGCTCAAAGGAAAGGGGTTCTTGAAATCTCTCAAGCTCCACACTTCAACAATGGAGGATGGCTTGGGGAAGATGATGAAGATGAAGATGAACTCCTCAAAAACCGCTTCAATTACTCCTAATCTCACTCTCAATGAAGAGGAAATGGAAGAGAAAAGGAGAAGTTGCCTAGGGTTTTTCTCTTGAAGTGAATGAAGAATGGCTCTCTTTCCTTCATTTCATTCTAATATAAACACTTCTCACACTAAAACCCTCTCTCTTTAAGCCTATTTACATTTAGAGTCAAATGAAGCCTCACTTGGTCTATTTGAAGTCAAATGGAGTCGTGTTTATTATGAAAGTTAACGTACTCATCGAGATACACACGTTGGTATCAAGAATTTCCATATTTGACGAAATACGTGAAAACCCGTATTTACGAAAAAGTCCTTAACCTATCTTGTTTGAGTCTAAACTCATCTTAATCAATTCAATTTCACTCAAACCCATTCCATTATGCTTAATGTATCATTTGAGACTAATTTGTCCCTCTTTGGTCATTAACCTTGATTAACCCAATTATTCATGCTTAATTAGCATTAATCTCACTTCATTAGTCTTAATCATGATTAGTTTGGGTCGGGGTGTAACAAAGCTGGAGTTGTATTCAGAGTTGGTAGGACTGGACTCCTAGTAAGGGGGTTCAGAGGCGTCTTCCCCATGGTTTGGAGGGGGAGATTGTTGGCCTAGTTGGTCCAGACCAATTGGGTTCAAAGTCATTGGTATTTTGGCAATTGTACCAGGATTTTTTTATTGACTAAGATAGGGTTTCTTGGGGGGATAAGAAATAGAGCATTATATATATATATATATGACGTAATGTGTAACCCATGATGTATGAGAACAGATCATACAGAGAGTGAACCCAAAGGAGAATCAAGTTTCTTTCCCGTGGACGTAGGCAAGACTGCTGAACCACGTAATTCTCTTGTGTGTGATTGCTTGGTTCTTGTGTGGTTGATTGTTTGCTCAATCGGATTGATTCACGTTTCCGCATACATGTTCACAACAAGTGGTATCAGAGCGAGTTTCGATCCCGGTGTTCTTGTGTAGCCCACGTGACGGCCCAACATCCACCTATCAGTTTAAGCTTTTGGATTAGTATATGGTTTATTATAAAGAAGGTTTAAAGTAGCCCTCGTGGTGCTTCTTCTTCTTTGATCCAATTTTTTGACCTTCTTTTACTTGAATTGGATGGTTAGCATTTGTCTAATGAAGCCTTACATACAGTAAGCCCATGTCCTCCTCTGGAGGGTCACAGAGCACACATGCTCTGTCCGCATGCCACCTGTGGTATTGTTGTATGTTCCAATGTACCGCCAATGGGTGTTGACAAAGATTTAAACTTGTTCGAGCTCCATTATCTCTTCATTTTTCTTAAGAGTATCATCAACACAAGTGTTAGGATTCATAATTTCTCATTTTAATGGATTCACATACCTAAATTCGTCCTAAATCACATCAACTTCTAAATGAAAGAAAGTTGTGATAAATGTTTATGAGAAATTGATATTTCTAAAATGACTCAGCTTAAAAATATTTGTAACAAGGTCTCTAATTGTTGAGATGAAAATGGTCCAAATTCAGTCCATAATGCTTCTAGACCCAACCGAGGACCAAATACACATCCGGTAAATGACCCATAAACCTAGCAGTAACAAACATCAAGCGTTGAACCTAAACTAGACCCAAATAAAAGTCCCAATACTAAACCTGGGCGTAGTTTTTTCTCACAAAATCCTCAGTTCTTTTGAGTCCTATTTCCGTGAGAATAGCACCATAATTTCAATGAGAGAGCTTGAAAATGCAAAACACGCCCACCTCCCCACCCCCCCCAAAAAAAAAAAAAAAATCTCTTTGCACACCCTTCTGTCTCTCTACTTAAAGAGGGTGTGCAAAGAGAAATGGGGGTGCATTTAGAAGCTCCCTTCCAATGAAGAATATAAAACCTTCTGAAATGACTACCCTTTCGCGTTGCTACACATCTCTCCACACATGATTTTCCCTCCACATGTGGGCCTCCAATCAAAATATAGAACTAACTATGAGATCTCCATGGACCACTTGGAATCATACTGAGCTCAAACGCTCCAAGAGCCTGATCAAGAGCTGTTAAAAAGAACAAAATAATAAGAGTCCATCAAGAGATAAGAGTCATTAATATTTTAATTTTGAGGTAAACCTTTCACCCATGAGAATTCCCCAAAAGGACACCGTTAGATTTTCAATTCTCACATCCACAATATTGAGAACCCCTTATGTTAAATGTGTCTTGCCAACCGTGCAAGAGTAAATGACCATGTCAGTTAGATCTTTCTTTATAATAATTAGAACAAAAGACAATGTGTTTTTAGTGAGGAATCACCTAATCTACACAACTGTTAGCATAAGTGGATGCAAATGGATAGTACCATACTCCTTTTTGGGTTCTTATCACCATTTAAGTAGACGTGTTTACATGGTTCCACTGCACCTCCACCTGACCCACTTTTTGGGGGGTGATACTTTCTAATTTTTACAAAAGGCCCACCTATTATCAATCCAATCCCCTATAAGTGATAATAATTAGGGGCCATAGAGGATTTGCTCATAAGAACTAAAGCAGAAAAGTTTAAGCCGCTGTAGACACAAAATTAGCAAGAACAAGTCAGGAAATGGGCAGCCAATGCACTCATGGTTGACGGTGTGAGCATCCTAGCAACTCACATACGCCCAAAGACTGATTCCTGTGCATCTACTTTTAAAATATCACACCAGGCTAGTAGACCGACCTAGCAAGAATAAAATCGTAATGGACAACCAAATTAGGAAATAAGGTAAGGGGGGAAATAGCTCAAAATACCAAAAACCAAAAGGCCTTAAAGCGCCATGAAGGGTCCAAAATGGTCCTAGGCGCAGTGAAGGGCCATTTCTGACCCTGGCGCTAGAGAGGTGCCATAGAGGGCAAAAAACGGCCCCTAACTCTGCAAGGTTAGGTCCAACTGTTTGAATATTAGAGCCTCTCCAAAACGATGGGTATCCATTTCAAGGAGACTAACATGGCTAAATATCATGCAAATTGAATAGTTTTTTATATAATTTTTATTATTTACCTATTTTATTATATTAGTGTCACGATCTTCTCACATTCTCCTTGCATCATTTTTTATATTTAATCTGATAATGTTATTGGCATTTTTGGGAATTTAACCATATGCAGCACTGTGTGCTTCAACATTATCTTCAATTTATCATAGCATTTTCAGGTTTTTTTTAACCAGGTGATATTCTTTATTATTTTGTATTCAGTATTTATAATACATTAACATAATTTATAGGAGCGATCCAATAGATAAAGAGTTAACGCAATACAACGTCCATCTAATAAATTTGAATACAATATATCATTATCACATGCTTTCAACTCATAGTGTGGTTGTTATTCTTATCTTGGACTCGAGTTTGGTCGATGAGATGATTGGCCAACATCTAACCATCCCAGAAAAAGAACAGAGTGTCTCTAGTAGGTTATTTCTCTTCTAAATGGTTTCCTTCTTTCCTTTTTCTTTTCTTTTTTTTTTTTTTTTAATTAATCATTGACTCCATTTTGTGTCAGTTTTGTTTAAATATTGTAGTTATTTGGAAGTGCACAAAGAGACTGTGGACTAAAGACTTGTAGATTCGCATGATGAAAATTCTACCATGAGAAAATAAGCACACAAGCATGAGAATGATATCATCGATCTCATGATCATAAGGCTCAAGATTATGTCAACATTGAACAACTAGTCCGAATAGACTCTCACACCACAAAACAGAGAGCCAAACCAACGAACTCATAAACAAACCTCAGAACAAAGCAGTCATCAGAAAAATTAGGAATACGTTATCACCACATTGGAAAAGGAAATTCATACAATTCACATCAACAACCTAGAATATTTCTAAGTAGTATAAAGTTCTCCATAACTCCATAGTTATTTCCATCAAGTTTTCTCACAAACTTTCTCTCCAATCATCAGGCAACTAAAAAATAGGGGTGTTGACTAAAGATCCAAATATAATGGATGGTTGTGCTGCCCCACCAAAATCCAATCACATTTATTCTATGTGGATCATTGCTTTTATAAACAAAATATTCTTATTATTGTGTAGACAAAATATGTTTGAATTAGATAAAGGACAATCAACTTTTTACAACTTTTTCTGGAGCCCTTAACAAACATTGTTACTACTACAATCATTCCAAATTACAACAATAAATAATAAACACGGTGAATCAAAATAGTTGTTCTATGATTGAAGAAAAACTATTGGAGAGGACTTGATTGAAAGAACTATGGAAAACATTTATATTATTTTGAAATATTCAATTCTAGTTATGCTTTCTTGAAAATAAGCTAAATGTTTTATACCTTTTTGAAAAATTTCCTTTAATCAATGCAAAATGCTTTTATAAAAATACTAAATAACACAATTCCCAATCAAAGAGATTAAAAAGTTTATTTCAATAAATCAAGAAAAAGAAAAAGAAAAAAAGAAAGAAAAGATGATGAAATCCCATTTTAACAACTCGTCCTTGCACGAACAACTTCCACAGGTGCAAGTCAATGGTATTTCTGTCAAAAAGAGAAAAAGGGCCTTGTTGTACCAGATCTGAAGGTGGCACATGTGGAATTTCAAGTCAAATTTTATGGAATCAAAGTATTTGAGGAGTTTTTGGCACTATCCCAATATCATATGCAATACTGGATGACTAGAGTGGATGCATTTTGTTCTCTATTTTTTTTTCTTTAAACCCATATTATATAGGGATTTTTACAAAAAAAAGAAAAACTCTTGAATCCCTCAAGAACTAAAAGAGTAACCAAAGACTATATCCATGTAAAAGGGCCTCCCACACTTTTTTTTTTCTTTACTTATTTACCCCATTCTGGTAGTTTTCATTTTCATTAAAATAAAAAAAAAAAAAAAAAAACTCAAGATGAGTATAAGATAGGCCTAAATTTCGCTACGCTCCATTAGTAAGATGAGAGAGGTCTTAGTTGTTGCTTAGCTGGATATGGACAAGGTGAAGAAAGAAAAAAAAAAAGGATAAAAGGAGAAGGACTTGGAATAATTTTTGAAAAACTGTATAATGATCGTACGATTGCCCTTAAACCTAACAACTGCCCCAAAATTGTTCAAAAATACATAATTACCACAGAGCTTTTTGTAAAAGAAAGAACACTCTAAAAGCGACGATTTTACTATTAAGCTTGTGATATCCTAAGGTTGTAGGATATCTTATGGTGTGATATCTAGATCTATAGGATATCGAACCATGTGCTATCCTACAGCTATAGGATATTGCATAATCCCCCTTTCCTACCTAAACCCAAAGCACATATTTTCTATGAATTCATAGCTATATTTTATCTTCAACGTTTCTACTTTGCGGATTCTTAAGTTAGGGCTCTTACTATACTTTTCTATCATACAGAGTTCATCAATTTCAGTCATCACAAGAGGTATGTGAGCCCTATCTTCTTTGAAACCTAAGCTACTAAAAGATCATTAGCTAGCATCTCTGTAAAATAAGTTCCCAAAAATAAAGAAGGAGAATGGATTGGAAATATGCCTTCCTGCCATATTAGAAGCAGGACGGAAAGACAAAAAGGGAGGAAAAACCTTTAAGAGAATAAAAAAAGATGAACGTTAGTGAAAATGGTTTTTATCATGTTGTTTCTCTGTTTATCGGAAAACAACAAACTCTTCGGTAGAAAGGAAGAAGGAAAAAGGGTGTAAATTTTCTGAATTTGTGAGATATCCTACGTACAGACGTAGGATCGTAACTTTAGAACGTCCTTTCACATACGAACAACTTTGCGGGAATCATGTTATTTTCAACCGGGCAATTGTCATATATAAGAGCAGATGTATGATCATTATCCCTATAGACGGTCATTATCCCTAAATGCTGTAAAAACCATCAATTGAAGTCCATAACTTCTAATCTCTCAATTGGCTTATTATCAAATTAATCACATATTAAACACATGATATGATCAATTTGGTGGTGTGTCCAATTCTAAATTGGTTAAAACTTGTCCCACCGCCACTATTCAAAGGGACCCTTGGATCATTGATCTTTACATTTATATATGCCGGCCACATTGATCAATATACAGGAAATTAAGGTGGAGAGAATTCTATGAGACCTGTCCTCGGAGTTCCAAATGCCAATTATTATATATATATATATATATATATTTATATATATATATATATATGAAAGCAGCACCCTCTTCGTGGGAGAGCCCCTGATTTTTTATTTTTTTTTTAATTTTCAGATCTACTATTAACTATCACTAGACTATCAAAGCTTAAAGAGAAAGAGGACCTCACACCTCATAGGAGAAGTTGGAAACATGCTTGATCTATATTCCTATTTACAAAAAAGAGGAGCAACAAATTCATCATTTTCATATAATAAGGTAATCTATTCTCCTAATTCATACAAGCATATCAAAATATTTGAATACAAGATGAGGCGTTGATTTTTTATTTTTATTTTTTTTTTCCAGATCTACTATCCATTGTTGTATCTTTCTTACTGTATATTTTTAAAATTTTCATTTCATGCTTATGTTTAAGAAATATAAAATTTTATTTTATGGACTCCGATTTTAAAAAAAAATCCATTATTACCGGTGAAAAAAAAATTTAGTTGGTCTGCTTATAGCTCTAAGTATGACTCGGGTTGATATTAAATGGGATCAAACTTTGTAATTTTTCTTTTTCCATCTTCCTTGATTTTCCCATTTTTAAATTTGTAACGATCACATATTAATCCCTTTTTATTTTGCATGAATTCTATAGGTGTTTATTATATAATACTAAGAAACATATGTCATCCTCTCTTATCTTTAATTAAGAATGGAACATCAAGAAGAAATGAATCCTTCCAAGATTACAAGGCAACATCGAACTCAACTTTTACGGATGAAAAAACTACGTCAAAATGAAAAAACAATAACATCTACAGGTGAAAATAGATTCAATAAAAAATATTTTAATTTTATATTAAATAGATTTAGTTTATTGATAATTGTTATAAGTCGTTCCATGGAGATTTTCAAATATTTTCTTTTAAATAATTTTATTTTTTTATTTCTACTCACCATTTTGCTTGATACCATAAAGAACACCATAAGTTTGACTCGAACATGATTCTATTTTTTGCTTTTGACGATTGATTTAGATTTATATATAAGATTCTTTAAAAATATTTGTATTTATATAAAAAAAAATCATGCTTACCATATGCATTTGACCAACAATTACTTCTTATTTATATTTTAATTTACTTTCAACTAACCTCTCTCTCTATATCAAATATCCACTCCCCGTGAAAGGGAGGGCAAAAGGTATATGCGGTTCTCCAAAGGATGGTGACCAATCTTGAGTTTCCTATATAATTGTATTAAATGTAGTTTGTTTGTTTACTCAATGTCTACTTTTAATTTAAATTGGATTTTTCTTCAATGAATTAAAGGTGCCCTAAAGCGCTAGTTATATATAGTAAAGTAATTGGGGAGCCCTACTCTAGAGAGTGCCATGTCAGCACTCTCAATTTTTTTTCATTTTTCAAGTGCGCCATGTGGGCATCCCAACAAAATGACATGTGGCATAGTGGGATTAAGCCATCCATTTCTTTCCCCTAAAATCTCCCATTTTACATTTCTATCCCAAACTTATCTCCCAAAATGTATCCATCCATATGCCCTAAAATCTCTCTTAACCAAATCATATGAGGTTTCCACATGGTTTGAATGAACTATAAATAGACAATTTCTCACTTAGGCAATCTATTAAATGTCTACTCATTGCTACCCCAAACTTATCTCCTAAAATCTATTCATCTCATGCCGCCTAAAATCTCTCTAATTTTAAATCTTGGGAGAAAATGGGATACTAAATCCTTAATGGATTCTCACCCATAGGAGTATGGGAGTTATTCCTAATTTGCCTAATTAATTTTTGGATACGTTCTCTCGGTCAAACATAAGAAGAGTTCTTTCCTAATCCCCTCGATTTCCCTTAAACGTGCAAAACGATAAATGCTAATCCCTTCCATTTTAAAACCGGCACGCTAGAATACGCCCGGGAATTTTTGTCTGAAAAATATGGAGGTGCTAAGGAAGAAAGTGAATTGCATTGGAATAACCTTTCGGAAAACAACGTGGAATTTGGCGGGGTCATGGAAGTAGGAGGAGGTGATGGGTCGATTTCTTCCGCGAGATGGATTTTTGCTGTGTGTTACTTTACATGGGTCTATCAGGATTAACTTTTTCCTTTTTCATCTACTTCATTAGTTTTGTTTTTTCATTTATAATCGCCGGATGCCACAAAGCGGCTATGAAATTGCAGTGACCACCAATGCTATGATTGGGTGTAGAGAAATAATGTTTTGCATATTGATTGGAACCTGTGAAATTATTCTATTAGTTTATTCAAAGAGCCGATTTGTGCGATTATATTGTTTTTGCGTTTTGAAGGATTTCTTATCCTTTTTTGTTTGTTGTTGTATTCTTCAGTTTGTTATTGATTGTTAACTGTTGATTACTTGTAATTGCAAGAAGCCTATAAATGATGGATATTAGAATTTTAAAATTACCGTCTGATGAGTTTATTCTGATGTTAGAAATATTTGAGGCTTCAGTAATATGTACAATACCAAGAGTATGATCTTATTTCTATGTAGTTTTTCTTTGTACTTTTATATTCATTCTTACTAATCTTTAATTTTTATACCACCCTAAGTATTATATATATTTTTTAGTATAGGCTCAAACTTATTTATTTTTCATAGTACAAGCTCAAATCTATTTATTATTTAACCTATTTATTTTTTTAGCACGAGCCTTTGTTGCTAGTTATATATAGTAAAGCAGCATCCCTCTTTTGCGGGAGAGTGACACGTGGCGGCAGGGGTCTTCCTTGGAGGATGACACATAGCGCATCCTCAAACTTTTTCCATTACTATATTCCGGAATTACCCTTCTAATCTAATCTCATCACCTAAAATATCTCAATCTAAATCTAAGATATTCTTGAAATAAGATACGTATCCCTTCCCTAAAACATAGTATATAATAATAACTTCTCTATAGTTACCTTCAAAGGGCCCCACGTATTATTAAACTAACAAAAAAAAAAAAAAAAAAAAAGAATAAAGGCTCTTTGGAAACCATTGTGTATTAATATTTTTTTATTCAATATTTGGTATGGTTAATCCGTGGGGATCATTGTGAAAGCCAGTTAATTATAAAATCCACACTTAATATATAATCATTTATATTTACTAATATAACCAAATAAATTTTCTCTCATGAGTCTCCATCTTAATCACGATTTTTTTATTATCATTTATATTTACTAATTTAACCAAATTAGCTTGTTTGGCAAATCTTATCTTTACGAAACAGATTTGTATGATATAGATCTATTTCAAATGGAGCGGTTTGAAATTGATGTTTTACAAATAGACTGTTTGGTAAGACATAGATATTTTAAAAATAGATTGTTTGGTAAGACACATGTAAAAATAGATCCAATGGTCTGGGCATTTTGCAAGTATCTCAAGATCTGTGATCATCCAATGGTTGAAATTTTATCCCAGACACGTGTTCCACATTTTAATGACTATGGGCGGTTTGGATCATCATTTAGTGGCCCAGAATAATTTAGAATTCATAAAAACCGGACTAATAGTAAGTAACATGAAAGAGACAGCTTGTTTACATATAATGGTTTATGCTTTTTAACAAATATCTCAAGATCTATATTGAGTTAACACCTTAAACTTGATTCCATAGCTATTTGTAGCTTTTCAAAGAGGATGGACGGTTCAGATCTTGATTGTGGGGCCCACAAGGTCCAGAAATTCAAATCCAACCATCTAACTTTCTTTACAAGTATCTCAAGATCCGTGATCATCCAATGGTTGAAACTTTGTCTCATAGCCGTGTTTGATGTTGTAAAGATATCTAATGGTTTGGATTGTGATTATGGTGCCTAAAATTTAGAAAACAATGAAGAAACCGGTAAGTCCAAAAGTAGCATTAAAATCACTGTAGCCTTTGAGTCTTTCCGCTTCAGACTGATACGTCTATATGAAATGGCACCGATTTCGAGGCTATGTGAAATAGAGGTAAAACCTCTTTGTCCGTTTTTAAAAGGAGGTTAGAAAAATGCTTTCCAAACAGTATAAAACCGTTGGGAATAAGTTTTAAGAGAAGTAGAGGAGGGATATAGACATGCCAAACGGGCCCTTAATCCATGAGTCCCATTATGAAATCCAATTCTTCTTTATTTCCAAACTCACAATTTACGGGGGCACTTTTTTTTATATCAACACACGAAGAGTTTTTTTTTATATCAGAGCGGGTGCTACTTTCATACACTGTATTCTGCTACTTTTTTCTCTTTATTTTCATTTCAATATTCAATAAGATTAATCTGAGGGGCCCATTATGGACATTTTTCTCCTTGTTTTTCTTTAGATATTTAGTATGATTAATTAATCTGAGGGCCCATTGTGGAAGCCAATTAATTCCAAAATCCACATTTAATTCTGAAATGACACTCAATTTATGGCTAAGTACAAATATAATCAAATTAAGGTCCTAAAATCTTTACTATTTACTTGATGTTTCCCTAAATATTTCTAGCTACCTAAAATTTATCCAATAAGTTTTCATCTTTATTATGAATTATATATTAATATTTATTTATAATATATTGAAATATTTAGAAATATTTCTAATTAGAAATTTTAATAATTTTTTAATTATGGCCCACACCCACTAGTTATATATAATAACAGCATCCCTCTTTCCCATAGAGCGACGCGTTGCACTCCCTCTTGAAGTTTCAGGGTGACACATGGCACACTCATCTTATCACACCATTCATGAAGAGATAAGAGGTAAATCCCCCAAAATCTAATGTTCTCTGCTATCTAAAGTCCCCAAAAATCTCTTTTTGTTTCTAAAAACAATCTATTCAAATCCTAATGGTACATGCAAAGATACCAAACTATTCTTCATCCCATTTAAACTCCTTTCAAAGTAATCTCATGCCTTATGTGACATGCGTGGGCCCCATCTAACAAATATCTTTAAACAACTCAGAGATCCCCACTAAAATTTGAATTTGGTATGATGTTTTGAGGGATATGTAGGTGGGACCTTAGTAACCGGTCCCAAATATCTCACGTTCTCACCATTGCTACGCGCTCTAGGCACTTAGCTGGGTGGAACGCACCAATAAAATACTTAACTAAATTCAAAATAGATATAATAAAGCGGTCCACGAAAAGCCATCACAGCGATATAATTAAATTTAGTGCCCACACACCCAAAAATCACGGTGGTCATGCCATTTACATGAGAGTTCAAGATGATCTGGGCTCTTGCATTCAGAGTGTCCTGCACAATCTTCCTAAATCCAATAGGTCTCACCTATGATTTTGTAGTTAAATATGCTAATTTAATTTTAAGTTATAGTTATAGTATTATTATCTTAGATTTTTATATACAATGATTTTGGTATGTTCTCTATCATTAATTTGACTTTAATTAAATTAATATCTTAACCTAATTTTATGCAGCTTAATGTTGTTAATTTCTCTTATTCTTTCCATTTGGTTAGCATTAAATCATTATGCTAGAACTAAAATGAAGTCATTCCTTTTTTCTTTTTTTAATTTTCAATTTCCTTCATTCAAAAAGCACCGATTGTGAAAGGTTCTCAACAGCAAAGGTTTTCTTCTTCCATACGATTTATTATTTAATATCCTTATCACCTGCCAATATGTTTCGGGTCAGGTACATTAGGCTAATATAAGCATCTTGATCAAGGGTTAGTTTTGCTCTTTAGACCGAGTATCTTCAAACAACTGTGTTTGAAGAAGAAAAAAATCATTTTTTTTTATTAGCTCCTTGGACTGAGTATCTTCAAACAACTGTGTTTGAAGAAGAAAAAAATCATTTTTTTTATTTGCACCTTAGACCGAGTAGAATGCTATTCGTTCAGGGCCACTTTGGCTGCAAAATGAGAAATGAGAAACCTAGCTACTCATTTTCCACTTACAACTCCTCAGGCAGCCTAAAACTCAGTACAAATCCTTCACAAGTGGCTTCCACATCATACTTATGGAGTAACTATTTGGAGTACATCCAAATACACCCTAGGTTCAAAGTTAAATATGGATTTCAAAGTCAAATTCATAGAATAACTCATAGAAAGTGTCTTTGTTTTATATTACTTGTGAATTTCTGTGTTTAACTCAGAAAAATCAATAAAATTCAGAAAACTCTGGTTTATCATTTAGTTCTACTATTTTTTCATTTGTTAGCATCGAGTTTAGCATCAACATAATTCAGAAAACTCTGTTTTAGAATCTTTTAGAACCTCCTTGAATTGGTGGTGCTGGTTTCAGCAGGATTGTGCCTACCATGGAACTGATTAACAATGTTGCCAAAGCTCATGGTTGTATACTTGTAATGGAAATCTGGGTTAGAAATAAATAACTCCGTTTATACTTATGAAAAGTCGTTGGGCGATTCTGTTTAGGGACGAATGATCATTGAGATGGTATGATTTTCTTACTTAGGTTATAGCCATGTCAATGAAGAATTTAGTTTTTGTTTTGGATGATACTCCATCAACAGCTACTACCTAATACCTAAACTTTAAGTAGGGTGAGGGTGCAGGGTGTTTATATTTGTTGGGTATGATTGCTTCAGTTGTTGGATTTTTCTTTCAATTGAATAGGGTCATAATGTGAGGTGGTCATATTGTTAGGTATGATTGCCTCAGCTGTTGGATCTTTCTTTCGGTCAAGGATTCAAATAACTTCATTTATTTATTAAATATTGATGCATCAATGACATTCTTCTTCGTTCAACAATAAAATAGCACTCATCAATTAATAATTATTTTCAGCAAATTGTATGTTTTCAATCAAACACTGTGGACTCCTTGCTAACAGCTCATAATGCTCCTTGAATTGTCATATGGTTTGGATCTCTTTAATGCTGGCCTAAAACTCGGTACAAATCCTTCACAAGTGGCTTCCACATCATACTTATAGAGTAACTATTTGATGTACATCCAAATACACCCTAGGCTCAAAGTTAAATACGGATTTCAAAGTCAAATTCATGGAATAACTCATAGAAAGTGTCTTTGTTTTATATTAGTTGTGAATTTCTGTGTTTAACTCAGACAAATCAATAAAATTCAGAAAACTCTGGTTTATCATTGAGTTCTACTATTTTTTCGTTTGTTAGCGTCAAGTTTAGAATCAACATAATTCAGAAAACTCTGTTTTAGAATCTTTTTCCAACTTTATTAAATGAATTCAAAAAACTCTTTTTTAAAATCTGCTTTAAAATGCATTGCTGCAAATGTTGTACTATTTGACAATGAAGTCGTACAACTATTACAAACAAGCAAAGATGAGTTGTCATCATTGATCGCTGATGTAAGTTCATATTTTCTATAATATATCTTTTTTCTTATTGAGATATTCAATATATTTACTTTCATTCATAATCATTACCTTTTATGTAGGAAAATGAGGTAGAGAAAGTTGCAGAAAAGATTAGGAGCATTCTGTGGAAGTCATTCATTTTCTACTTAAAAGTGAATGGAAATGGAAACAATCATCCAAATCAAGCATGTCCGGTCAAAAGGTTAAGCGAAATAAACCATGCAACGGAGTCAAAGTGCCTGTTATCAATGATATCAAATCGTTGATTTCTTCTACTCAAAATTCGTCAAAGTAGGAGTTCTTATGGGCTAGGCCAATATCTTTTTTTTTTTTAAGGGACTGAATATTGAACCAACGTTTTTAAAAATACAGTCACTCATTGCATATATCATTAAAGGGTGTTTACTGTATGCTCGTGCTCAGGTGTATAAATTTCTTACTTTCGTTCTTTGGATTGCCTACGTCTAGATATTGTTCGGCTACAAAGTATTTTTTAGTTATTACAATTGTTTCATTCTATAGTTTAACTTCTATTAGCCTATTGATGATACAATTGCATTACAATTCCAATGCATAGCAGATTGGATTATTTTATCAAACCATTTCGACTGAAGAGAAGTTGGTTAGCATGTGCTACATGCAATGGTGATATTTGAATGCATACTCAGTTTTGGACATTCAATCAAGTAAAACCTATATCTAGCATGTTATCTGATCTGGACAGATTGTTTTGTCAACATGAAGATGTGATTGACTATATTGACTCTAGATCCAAGTGTTTTTCTGCTGCTAAAACCAATGGTGGCATAGCCTTCTAAGGACAGTGTAAGCATAATTCTAGCACTAAATGTTTTAGCGGACTTTTCTTTTCCTTTTTAAACTTTTAACGACATAATTATCTTGGAATGACAGGGTATATCCATCTGATCATTTTCACATCAAAATGCGGTTAATCTCTATGAGTGCTTCTGCAAATTCCAGGTATGGGAGATGAGCGATTGATACATTACTTTCTTTGATTTATGAGTTCATTTGCATTTCTCTTATAGTACTATATATATGAGTTGTGTGGGGGCATTTCGTAACACTAAGGTAAGCCCTGATTTTTACAAATGAACCAATTAGGATTGTCTTAATCTGGGCTTCTGGAGTTCGGTCAGCCTCGGTAAAAGTACCAGCCGACCCCCTCTCCTCTTATGCAGCTCGGTAAGGGTACCAAGTGTGTAATTTGGCAGCAATGCTGAGATGGATCCACAATGAGGCCATGCTTGGCCTCGGGCCTCGGTACCTCCAGCAGCCCGGTCAACGGAGGTGAGTACTATTGTTAGTCAGCATTAATAAGATTGCGGCTACGCGCTGACAGATAAGATGGGAGCCGGATATAGATAAGATGTGGGTCTTATCCAGCCATCACATCAACAATCATGCAAAAGATCAAGATATGGTCTGACGGGACAGAACGTCCACCCACCTCCACTAAGGAGAAAAGGTATGGTCTGATGGGACCATACTCCCACCGACTCCCACTAAGGAATGGTCCGAGGAGACCAACACTTATATATATGCATGAGGTAAAGCAAGCAAAGGCATGTAAAGACAACAGACTCGCATTTCTCTCTTCTTCCTCACCCATTCACCCTTTGTTTAGTAATTGCGCTAACTTAGGTGTTGGAGTGCCTTCGGCTGAATACAGCCAGGGCCTCTAACCCTTTTTCTCCTTTTTAGGCCGTAGGAGCTACTCCCTCTCTCAAAACTTCATAACAAATACCATCTCATCAAGTCCGTAAGGTTTTAGGCACTTACAATTGGCGCCGTCTGTGGGAAACGAGAGATTCAGATAAAAATAAAAATAAAATAAAAAAAACGCCATGCCACCTAAAGCAAGAAAGACCGGTGAATCTTCTAAGTCCTTACCAGCGCATTAATCACCAGTGCTGCGAGAAATAGCGTCGTCTCAAAAACAAGCGGAGCAACGAGAGACGATCCCAATGCAATCGTCACTGGTGCTGCAAGAGATACCAATATTGCAAGCATGAGTGGAACGACGAGTATCGGCCCTAGCGCGGCCGCCACCCTCTCGTCCAGGAAGGACCGGGGGCGAAACTCCTCCGATGGGAGCTCCCGGAGCAGGAACTTTGAGGGAAGTGACAGCACGCCCCTGGCGGAATGATGAGACAGCCAAGTGTCCCCAACGACGACCGACGCCCCCTCGCCAAGGCCGACCCAGGGGCAGACCTCCTCGAGAGAGAACCCCCCAGCGAGACAGGTCCCCAACGCCTGTCATATCTCATCGGTCCCGCCTCCAAGCTGGAGGGGACGGGGACGATGACCACAATCCTCTTATTGAGGACGTTAGAGCACAAAACGCTGTTATCCAGGAGAAGGACGAGTTGATACGTCAACTCCAGCAGCAACTGCGAGAGACAGTGGCAAACCAGGCTCTGCCCCCCAGACTTCATTCAACTAGACTTCATTCAACTGAACAAGATTTGAGGCGAATCTTGGACAACAAGAGACGCCATCGAACTTGTGATGAAGGTTCGAGTAGCAGTCACCCAAGTGACATCCAAGGAAGACCGAAGCGGAGGTCAGAAAGCAAAGATAATCTACCTGACTGGCTTGATCAGCATATCAGACAGACAGTTCAGCGAAACATGGAGGTGGCCGGTTTCGCCCGAAACCAACTAAACATCTATGATTCGGGGGATCTTGGCACGTCTCCTTTTCCTCGGGAAATAACAGACTTCCCCCTCCCTGAGAGGTTTAGCATTCCGAGGTTCATTCTTTATGATGGAACCTCGGACCCGGCAGCTCATCTCCGACATTTCACCCAACGAATGTCAATCTGGGGTGATGTCGGACACCTAAACTGCAGGGTATTCTCCTCCAGCCTAGGAGATCTCCCCCTCAAATGGTTCTATGCACTTCCGGAGGAATCGATCTCAAGCTAGTGGCAACTCAGAGGCTCCTTGGAAAAATCCTAGGCACACAGGGTCATCTCGAGGACAAACAATGATCTGATGGCCATCAGGATGAAGGAAAATGAGAACGTCACTCGATTCGCCAAAAGGTTCTGGACCATCTACAGCCAGATCGAGGATGCCAACGATGAAATGGCCATCATGTGCTCCAAAGAGGCCCTACTACCAGGCAACGAGCTCCGAAAGGAACTCGTTCGATATCCCGTAGCCACGATGAAGGCATTGATGACCCGGGTGAGCCAGTTCATCGAGCAGGAGGAAGACGAGACCTGAACTCGGAAAAATTTTGGGCTCAAACGCGGAAGCACCCAAAGCAGAGATGAACTTCCTCTAACGGACAAAAAACTATTCCGAAGAAAGGAGAGGAGCCGCGATAAAACTTCTTCGAGCTCGGTTATGACCTCGGCGCCCACTTCGAGGGGGGAAAAAAGAAAAATAAGCCATCTGCCGACTTATATAAGGCTGTAAATACAATCTTCAAGGAGCCCATATATAGGTTTCTCGGCAAAATTAGGACGCAGTCGTTCTTGAAATGGCCACCATCGATGAAGGGTGATCCTTCCACTCGTGACCAGAATAAACTTTGTGCCTACCACAAACAGAATGGGCACAGAACAGAAGATTGCATGTCTTTCAAATCTCATCTTGAGAGGCTCGTCAAAGAAGGCCACCTAAAGGATTACATAAAAGAAGAAAACAACAATAATATCCGAGCTCGTCAACGCCAGAATGACGAAGACAGTGAGGAGCTAGAAGGGATAATACATGTCATCCACCTATCTCCCACACCAAAAGGGAGCAACCAAGCTCGTACTGAGGCGAGGAGGGCCTCCCACAATAAACAGGTGATGACAGCCGAGCTGGAGCCATCAGCAAGGAAGGCTCGGACGGAAAGACCAAGGATCTGGTTCTCGAACCAAGACCTCAAAGGGGTCCAATTGCCTCATAATGACCCTCTAGTTCTCACTCTAAAACTAAAGAACTTTGTGTTTAAGAGGGTGCTTGTAGACCCCGGAAGCTCCTTAGAGATCCTATACTTTGACTGCTTCAAAAAGATAAGACTCAGAGAGAAGGACCTACAGGACTCGCGCACCCCTCTTATAGGATTCAGTTCGAAGCCATTCTACCTCAAGGGAAAGATCTCCCTGAAGGTTCAGATCGGGGGAGCCAGCCTGCAGACCGACTTCCTAGTGGTCGACGTACCATCACCCTACAACGCTATCATGGGAAAGACTTGGCTACACAGCATGGAGGCTGTACCCTCCACTCATCACCAGAAGCTGAAGTTCCCACTCGAAAACGGGAAAGGCAGAGTAGAGGTGATAACGATCATATGCGACCAAGAAATGGCCAAGCACTGTTTAATGGCCGTAGCGACTGGCGAGGCAGGACCGACCCAGATTCCCATGGCCGAGCTGGAGGCAGAGCTGGAGTCAGTAGGCCAAGACCCGGAGCAAAAAAGCATCGAGGATCTGACCGAAGTCGGAATCGACCCCTCTGATCCCGAGCGTTACTTCCTGCTCGGGAGCCAGCTCCACGAAGCAGAGAGGGCCGAATTGCTCAACTTTTTGCTACAGAACAAGGAAGTCTTTGCCTGGACTCCTTATGAGATGCCTGGCATCGACCCCGAGACCATGTGCCATAAGTTGAACGTGGACCCCAAACACAAGCCCGCGGTTCAGAAGGCACGCAGAGCGGGGATTCCACAAACAGAGGCCATGATCGAAGAAGTCGATAGATTACTAGAGGCTCGGGCCATAAGAGAAGTGCATTACCCGGAATGGTTGGCCAATACAGTGGTGGTCAAAAAGAAAAAGGGAAAGTGGAGGATCTGCGTGGACTTTACCGATCTCAACAAGGCATGCCCAAAGGAAAATTTTCCACTCCCGAAAATTGACCAACTAATTGACGCCACAGCAGGGCATGACAGGATGAGCTTCCTCGATGCCTATCGAGGATATCACCAAATTTCGATGTATGGGCCTGACGAAGAGAAGACTGCGTTCATAACACCCAGAGGCCTTTACTGCTATAGGGTAATGCCGTTCAGGCTAAAAAATGCGGGGGCAACTTACCAGAGGCTGGTAACGAAAATGTTTCAAGCCCAGCTCGGCAAAACTATGGAGGTTTATATTGACGACATGGTCATCAAGTCTAAAAGGTCACAAGACCACCTAGCTGACCTCAATCAAACGTTCGTCATTCTCAAAGAATCCCGGTTAAAATTAAACGCATCTAAATGTGCTTTAGGCGTTGGCTCCAGTAAATTCCTGGGTAGCTTAGTCACGAGGAGAGGAATCGAGGCCGATCCGGAACATATCTCGGCTATACAGGCGATTCAAAGTCCGACCACGACAAAGCAAGTCTAGAGGCTCACAGGGATGGCAGCCGCATTTAACCACTTTATCAGCCGAACCTCAGATAAATATCGCTCCTTCTTCCAACTCCTGAAGAAGAGCTCCAGTGGACTCCGGAATGCGATCAGGCCCTCCAAGAGCTCAAGAAATACTTATCTTCACCACCCCTGCTATCCACACCAAGGCAAGGAGAAACACTCTACCTGTACCTGACTATTTCAGAACATGCAATAAGCTCAGTACTTATCAGAGAAGAAGATAGGCAGCAAAAGCCTATCACAAGCTCTGCTTGATGTCGAGACCAAATATCTATCACTTGAGAAACTTGCGCTGGCGCTGGTCAGTTCCTCCCACAAACTCTCCCATTACTTCCAAACATACACGATAGTGGTTATTACAAAACATTCGCTTAAGTCCCTTTTCAAAAAAGGCAAACTTCTCTAGGAGAATCTCCAGATGGGCCGTCGAACTGGGGTAGTACGATATCCAATATCAACCCAGAACGGCGATCAAAGCACAAGTTTTGGCAGACTTCCTTATGGAATTCGTCTCTCCAAGTTTGTCGCCAAGCCATCTCGGCACCGAACTGGGGGGCAATAAGGGGAAAAAAGTTACCAATGTAGACGAAAGGGCCACCGAAGCCGAGCACGAACAATCTTGGAACCAGTTCCTCGATTCAGCTTGGAAGATTTTTGTTGACGGATCATCGACATCAAAAAGGTCTGGCACTGGCGTAGTCCTTCAATCTCTAGAGGGCCTCGTCATCGAGCAAGCCCTAACACTAGGCTTCAGGGCATCTAATAATGAAACTGAGTACGAAGCGCTAATCGCGGGACTCTGCACCGCTAAGATCTTGGGGGCACAGCGACTAGTAGTCTTCAGCGACTCTCAATTAGTGACAAGCCAGCTCTGCGGAGACTACCAAACTCGTGATGCAAGGATGGCGGCCTACTTGTCCCACGCAAAGCAACTCCTCTCCCAGTTCCAAAAAGCCGAGATCAAACAGATTGGCAGAGAGTCTAACTCCCATGCCGACGCCCTTGATAACCTAGCCTCGGCCGTTGAGGCCAGAAAGAAAAGAACAATCGAGGTAGGGATGCTAGGAACACCAAGCATAGAGCTCCCATCGCCGCGGCAAGTCTTGTATACTGATCTTGGTCCTAGCTGGATGGATCCTATTATCGCCTTCTTGAAGAACAACCAACTCCCCGAAGACAAGATTGAAGCCCATAAAATCAGGCTGAGAGCGGCTCAGTTCTGGCTATCTCCATAAGGCAAACTTTACAGAAAGTCATACACCGGTCTGTACCTCCAGTACATCCATCCAAGCAAAGTTGAAGACTTCCTCTACGAAATTCACGAGGGCATCTGCGAAAGCCACATTGGAGGTTGGTCACTGGCTAATCGAGCCATCAGCCAAGGCTACTGGTGGCCATACATGCAAAAAGACGCACAACTGTATGCCAGAAAATGCGAGAAGTGTCAGAAATTCTCACACTCCCTCCATCAACCAGCACAGGACCTGAGCCCACTCTCTAGTCCATGGCCCTTTGCTCAATGGGGGTTGGACATCGTGGGACCACTACATCAAACTCAGGGGAATAAGAGGTGGCTAATAGTGGCCACCGATTATTTCACAAAGTGGATTGAAGTAGAACCTCTCTCCTCCATTACCGAGCACGACACAAAAAACTTCGTCTGGAAGAATGTCGTCACCAGGTTTGGGATACCACGAGCTTTGGTCTTGGACAATGGGACTCATTTCGACTCCAGTTACTTCTGGAGCTTCTGCCAGGGATTCGGCATCAGAAATTACTACTCAATTTCAGCGTATCCACAGAGCAATGGTCAAGCCGAGATCTCTAACAAGATAATACTAGATGGGCTTAAGAAAAGGTTGGACCGAGCTAAAGGAAGATGAGTAGAAGAATTGCCAAGTGTCCTTTGGGCATACAGGACCACCCCGAGGCGCTCCACTTTCGGCAACACCTTTATCCTTGGCTTACGGAGTGGAAGTCGTGATCCCCCTCGAGATCGGTCTTCCAACCCTGAGATCGGACCTCTTCAACCAAAGGCAAAACGAGGTAAACCTGGCCAAGGAGCTAGAGTTGGCAGAGGAACGACGGGAGGCCGCAGCCGTCTGCCTGGCCTCCTATCAGCAGCAGTTATCCAAAAGATACAATTAAAGAGTCAAAGAGAGGAGGTTTGTTGTCGGAGAACTAGTCTTGAAAAAGGTACTTCCTGCAGATAAGAATCCCAACGAAGGAAAACTAGCACCAAATTGGCACGGACCGTTCAAGGTGATCTCGACCATTGGACAGTCTGCATATAGGCTCGAGGACATGGATGGCAGGGAATTGCCACGCCCATGGAATACCATGCACCTAAAAAAATATTACTTCTGAATTGTACTCGACTTATGGAATCAATAAAAGAATATCTTGTGTTTCTCGCGACCAAAAGCCCTTGAACGGTCAAGACACTGTCACGATACTCGGCGGCCACAACTCGGTTATAGAACCAACCTCTACTTCAGCTCAATTACGGAACCAGCTGCAATCCAAGCCCGGTTATAGAACCAGCCTCTACTTCAGCTCGGTTACGAAACTAGCTGCCATCTAGGCTGGGTTATAGAACCAGCCTCTACTTCAGCTCGATTACGGAACCAGCTATCATCCAGGCTCAGTTATAGAACCAGCCTCTACTTTAGCTCGATTACGGAACCAGCGGCCGTCCAGGCTCGGTTATAGAACCAGCCTCTACTTTAGCTCGGTTACCGAACCAACTGCCATCCAAGCTCGGTTACAAAACCAGCCTCTACTCCGGTTCGGTTACAGAAGCAGCCTCTACAACACCATGTCAACTACTCAGAACATATTTACCGAACTCGCATACCTAAGCGTGAGACCGTTTTAAGAAACTTAAAAGAATGTTTTCAGGTTCTGGTTGTTAAAACTTGAAAGAAACACACATGGTTCTCAAAAGAATCTTTATTAATAAATAAAGGTACATGGTACAACTGCGCAAAGAGAAGAAAAGTACATAAAAAAAAGGAAAAGAGGCTCAAAGCAATGCCGAAGGGAACTTCGGCAGGAACTTCAGGGAGGACCTCGGATGGAGGGGCTTCAACGGAGACCTCTGGAGAGACTTCGGAAGTAGCGTTGGCAAGAGGGGTAGGCGGAGGTGCATAATTCTGCTTGGTCGACTGATCTCCGAGCTTGGGCAGATCTTGATAAATGGGGTGTTCCTCAGGAATCCCCATCTTTTTCAGTATAGCCTTGCACCCATGCTCGAATAATCGCGGACCTAGCACGTCGACTTGGACCACATAGTCCCTTATGGCCTCCACCCCGTCTCGATAAGCGGTCTCCACTTCAGCCTGAGAAGAGGCTTTGAGATTGGTCCTCTCTTTCCGCACGGCCTCGAGCTCGACATTCTTCCTTGCCAGCTCGGCATTCTTCTCCTCCAGCTCGGCTTCGAGTTGGATCGCCCTCTTGGCCTTCACCTCAGCTGCCCTCTTTAGCTCATTGCACTCGGCTTTCACCTTACAAACCTCGTTCACAGCAAACTCAAGGTCTTTCCTGAGGTCAAAGTTTTTCTTTCCTCCTCCTCCAGCCTCTTGCAGCTGCCCTCTAAGGCCTCTGCGAGCCTTTTTCTCTCCGCATCCAGTTCGTCAATTATGGTGTCTCTATGCCGGACCTTGTCCAGAGCCACCTTCACCTTCTGCACAATCTGAAGAAAAGAAAGGGAGACGAGCGTCAAAAAGGAAACCGCAAAAGCTTTAGCAGGCCCAAAAGCATGACGACAAAGACTTACCGAGAAGGCAGACTGCAATGCGGTGACCAGCAGCGTCGCATCATCCACCCCCTGCAACCTTTGCATATCTAAAGGCAGAGCACAGGCGTTGGCGAATGTCGCTGCGACATGGGGATTGCCATGAAGACGGTCCTCAATCGTCACTTGTTTCCCCGCACCAAGGGAGAAAGATGGCATCCACAAAGCCGGCCCCGCAGGCTGATCTTTAGCGTGAGCCTGCTCTTCTGGGCCCTCAGTCCTGGGCCACTTCTCCGGGGCCTTCTCTCTCTCCCTCTCCCTCGTCTCTATGGTAGGACGCCGCCGATCCTCCGAGCCAGGCTTTTCGGACCTGGGCCTCTTTTCTGGCCGAACCCTTTTCTTCTTGGTCTCGGCAGAGTGCTCTTGGATCGAAGCGCCGACAGTAGTAGGTCCCCCGACGGCGCCCAAGGTGACAGGAGCGGAATGTTTATCGGTGACGGGGGGATTGGAAGTGGAAGCTTCCTCTCCAAAAACCTTTTCCCCCAACTTCTTCGTCACCAATGGCGGACGGAGAGGCGGCATTCTCCTTTCCTCCGAGCTCGAAGAGGCGTAGGTTTCAACTATCTATTGCAGATCAGCTTCTGGCTCTGATCGAGAAGTGGAGGTCTCGGCACCTGAAGCTCTTCGACGCTCGAGATCGGCAAGCGCATCCTCAGCCTCGGGTTTCCTCTTGATGTAGGTTCTGTACCTTGGTTCGTACCCGAGAAGCAACCAGGCGGCACGAGTGTTGTGGCCCTTGTAGTTGCGCATCGCCCTTTGCCAGTCGTTGTTTGACCTCCAACCAGAATTGATGGCTTTACTCTTCCTCTGCCCGATTTTTGCACGACAAAACATGAAGGCCTCAGGTCAGCAAAAAGGAATGAAAGAAAACAAGTATAGAGGAGTTTGACATTTACTTGGAGGAATCCCGTAATGCCGGGGTATCCTGTATCGCCTCTCTGCTGCGGTCTCACTCGCCTCGAACTCCCAATTGCCAGAGACAAACAGGCGATCGTCTCCGACATGTCGGCTCGAGTCCTCCAGGTCGGTAACGAACTGTTCCCTCCCTGGCTTCCCCTGGAGGTAGAAGCAGGTACCGTCTCCGACCGATTTGCACACGTCGTAGGCATCCTTGATGTCATGAACACCGAGGTTAATCCCTAAAATCCTATTGAGTTCTACAGCGCCCATTATTATTTTGTAACCATTGGGCATCAGCTAGTAGGGGCTGAGAAGACATGCTGACAAGCAAGCTCTTAGAAGGGGGTGAACTGGGAACTTAACCCCTCCTTCAACTATAGTAATAAGAGGAAATGGCATCTATCCATCAAAGAACGCGAAGCCATCAAACATGTCATCAGGGTCATCTAACCTGGTCCGGACATCGTCGGGAATGCCATACATCCCCCTGAAGTTGGCCATGGCCTCAGGGGTGTCCGCCCAGTGCCTATAGGCTCCCATCTTTCTAAAAATCCCTAGAAGAAAGACGAAAATCAGGAAAAGAGGAGAGAAAGAAGGGAAACTCACGAAGA
The DNA here is from genome assembly GCA_003546025.1 of Camphora micrantha. Lineage (NCBI taxonomy): Eukaryota > Viridiplantae > Streptophyta > Magnoliopsida > Laurales > Lauraceae > Camphora > Camphora micrantha. The sequence goes on along the minus strand of QPKB01000005.1, from coordinate 21,189,096 downwards.
CTCGCGAAGACTGAAAAAGGGGACAGGGTCTCGACGGCGACGAAAGTTCTTTTTCGTTCTCTCCTCTGCAAGTCGTCCTCTCTAGTAAACACAAAAGTAAAGGAAGGAAGGAGCAGCACCCCCATTTATAAGATCAAAAGGGGCGATCCTTCGGATTTCAAGGGCGCACGTGCGAGGCGCCGCCTCGAGCATTGCACACACCTCTCCGAAGACACTAAAGGCCCCGTTGGGAGGCGACACGTGTCACCGATGGATCTCTTCCCACAATGATCAAAGCACTTCACTTATTACCCACATTAACTGCCTAAGGCAGACGAAATGATGGTAGCATAATTAATTAATCATCTCGGGTAGACGAAGCGGCAGCAGCATTAATCACCTCCGAAAAATGAAGAGACGTCCACATCTCATTAATCACCTCAGGGGCCCACACCAAGATGAAGCTTTCCCATCTTGACACTTAGCTCTCGACCTCAGAGTTGAACTATGAGATCCAGAGCTAGGAGGCAATTGTGTGAGGGCATTTCGTAACACTAAGGTAAGCCCTGATTTATACAAATGAACTAATTAGAATTGTCTTAATCTGGGCTTCTGAAGTTTGGTTAGCCTCATTAAAAGTACCAGCCGACCCCCTCTCCTCTTATGCAGCTCGGTAAGGGTACCAAGCGTGTAATTTGGCAGCGGTGCGAAAATGGATCCACAATGAGGCCATGCTTGGCCTTGGTACCTCCAGCAGCCCGGTCAACCGAGGTGAGTACTATTGTCAGTCAGCATTAATGAGATTGCGGCTACGTACTGACAGATAAGATGGGAGCCGGATATAGATAAGACGTGAGTCTTATCCAACCATCACATCAACAATCATGCAAAAGGTCAAGGTATGGTCTGACGGGACAGAACCTCCACCCACCTCCATTAAGGAGAAAAGGTATGGTCTGATGGGACCATACTCCTACCGACTCCCACTAAGGAATGGTCCGAGAAGACCAACACATATATACATATATATATATATATATATATATATATATATATGCATGAGGTAAAGCAAGCAAAGGTATGGAAAGACAACAGACTCGCATTTCTCTCTTCTTCCTCACCCATTCACCCTTTGTTCAGTGATTGCGCTAAATTAGGCGTTGGAGTGCCTTCGGTTGAATACAGTCAGGGCCTCTAACCCTTTTTCTCCTTTTCAGGCCATAGGAGCTACTCCCTCCCTCAAAACTTCATGACAAATCCCATCTCGTCAAGTCCGTAAGTTTTTAGGCAGTTACATGAGTGTTGTTTGAAAAATTGTTGAAGCAAGCTGATGTAAGCCTTTTTATTTTTCCTTTTTTTATACCAAGTATTCACTTTATAATTTCATATTTTTTAAGATCCATGTTTTTCTTTATAATGTCTTCATGTTTGCTGTTTTTTTGAAACCATATACAAAATCAAGATTGTTTTCAAATGTTGCTACCAATGTGTTTTTGAACGTTACTACCTAATTAGCACTTACAGATGAAAATATGACTATCCTCAAACAGGATTTTACAAGTTATTTCAGTAATTTCCAATAACAATACAGTTATTGCACGTAAATTCAACCGTACTTTAAGATCTTTATGTGGAGCTATCATTTAATAAATGATGACCATTGTGTACATTGGCTAATAATGGAATTTTTAGAGACCGTTTGCGACAATCAACAGATGAAAGTGAAATTACATCTACTTTGGTGGTGGTTAATTATGCAAGGGATAAAATAATTTATTTTTCTTAAAGAGATAAAGCCTCTGCTTCGCAATTGATGTGAGACAAGATATTTTATTAAACAAGTATACAAACTGATTACATAAATAGACTATAGTTTACTCTTTACATTGAATATTACTTATAAAGAAAGAGATCATTTTCTAGGTCATTGTTCATGTTTTGCATTTTGAATTGAAAAGTTTGTTTCATGGTTTTGATTTATATATGTGTGTATGTGTTTGTCCATTCATCTTAATACAATAATAATGAAAACTTTCCACCTAATAGAACTATCAATTTTTTTTGAGAATGGGTGCCAAGTATGACAACGTGTTAATATATGCTCTGTCTATCTTAAGTAGAACTTAACATTCATGTAAATCCAAAATCTTGAAGTTGTTTTTTATATATAGACTTGAATGATATTTGGTGAAGGGCTGAATGCCTTTGAGAATATTTCATGTTTTCTATTACATTTGTTTCTTACGCCACTTTGAACGAGATTTTTTCCTTTGTCTAACATTGTCCTTTACACTCATTGCCTAAATTTTTTGTTGTAATTTATGTAGACCGGCATTCCACATGTTCATTTTTCACATGTTTATTTCAGAAAGTTGGGAAATATTCAATTTTGGAAAGAAGAAAATAGATAGAAAACAAACATCGTGCTCCTTCATTTTAATGCATGAGAGTTTTCCTACTATATAATTTAACGAGCTTAATTTTTTGGCTCGACATTATTTGTAGATTATGCTACTTTGTAACTTCATGTTATTCTTAATGCTGTCATAATGTTAGGGAATAGGTGTTGAGGTTTGAAATGCATTCCTCCTACGGATGTCAAATATTGTATTCGACCATATAAATGCTCAGTCCAAAAAGTTCGTCATTTCTGATTCTTGGTCACTCATAAATATGAATTCTCATACTCAACATATATATAAATATGTTTTCTCATAGTCAACATGTCTGACTCCTTATTGGTGATAAGTGATATGCATTCACATAGCTTGGCAGAAACAAAATTATTTTTTACTTTCTTCATGTGATAATTTTTTAACTTTCATTTATCTTTTATAAAATAAGTGTATATTGCAAATAAATAATAACCAGTAACTGACCTTGCGCCGGGAAATAAGTGAGCTCAATTGTCTATTCAAAAGGCTGTCCAACTCAAAGTATTACTTATATACATTTATCATACAAGACAACTTTGATAGCATCACATTGATTTCGTAATATTTATATCAATCATGTAGTGTTGTAATTGCAAACGGATTATGATGGATCAGAGACATACCATTGAATCTTCAATTCTAGAACTGTAATAATTTTTTTCCTGCTACATGGTTGAGCAGCAAACCAACCAACCGGCCCGAAGATCGAGCCTTGGGCAGCTGCGCTAGGGTGTCTTGAGTTGTTCCTAGGTCTGAAAAGTTAATACATAGCTTTTGTCCTCCTTCCAATGACGTGCACTACAAACTACTAATGACTTTTAATCACATGTTTTATTTATAGATACAACTAATTTCTAGATAATTTCTAATCATAGGTTTACAAACAACCAGTTTTGAGTTTTTTTCCGCCAAATTTTTTATGATATACTTAATGTTGTGATTTGCCCGTGGTTAGCCCGGGTAGTTTTTGCTAGTTATATAATACGAACTTCTATTATAAGTGATCGATTGGTATCCCCCATCCATCTATGAGAGATCTCTTATTCCTCAAAACCTTTGCAGAAGCATAACGCTCCTCCCCGACTTGTCTTCTCTCAAGCTCTCTATCTTCACAAAGCCTCAGTTCTGATCGGTATGAAATGAATAACGAGTAAGAAGCTTTAAATCTCATGGCATCCTCTAGATAGAAATCTTAACTCTCTTTTCCGCTGCAGAGTTTGCATCTAACAACACACACACACAAAAAAAAAAAAAAAAAAAAAAAAAAAAAAAAAACCCAACTCGGAATGGAATTGATTGCCATGGCATAATCAACTTCATCTGCGCGCGCTCGTGCTTATCTCACCCTACACTTTCTCATCGGTTTTGGGAGTCATCTGGTATGTGTTATGAACAGATGATCAAGATGATTGCAAGTGATCAAAAACTCAAGACAAATTGAATGAATGACTTGTTTATTGAAAGCAACTGTGTCTGGCATTGTATAGCCTTACAAAACTCTAACTGAATGAGTAAAAACAGCCCACTATAGCTCAACTAATGCTACGTGGTACATGAAACAGAGAAATTGTCAACTAAGCAATAACAACCCTAATATTAAGAGATTTATTCTAACATTAATCCTAGAAATAAGGTACTTCTCATCATTCCCTCCCTTAAACTAACTACTGTATAAGTAATTAGTTTACTCCAGGCATCAGACACACTCCCAACTGATCTCGAAGTTTCAGAAATGCCTCCAACTTAAGTGGTTTAGTCATCAAATCTACCACTTGATCTTGAGAACCACAATGCACAAGCTCAACAACTCCATCTCGAGTTAAATCACGCAGAAAATGAAATCGCACATCAATGTGCTTACTGCGTCCATGCATAACAGGGTTTTTTGAGAGCTTGATGGTTGAGCTGTTATCACACATCACAGTAGTGCTACTATCTTGTGCATGACTCAACTTCTCCAGAATCCTTCTCATCCACACTGCTTGGCAAGCACAGGCTGCAGCTGCCACAAACTCGGCTTCAGTTGTTGAAAGGGTGACTATAGGCTGTTTCTTTGAAGACCAAGAAACTGCTCCTCCACTTAGCATAAAGACATAGCCAGACGTGCTTTTTCTATCCTCTAAGTCTCCTGCATAATCACTGTCAGTGAATGCAATCAACTCCTTGTTCCCACCTTTCTTGTAGAATATTCCATAATCAACAGTGCCCTTCAAGTATCTTAGTGCTCTCTTTGCAGCCTGCAAATGAAGTTCTGTGGGTCTGGCCATAAACCTGCTTATAAAGCTCACAATAAACATCATATCTGGCCTTGTAGCAGTGATATACATAAGACTGCCTACTATTTGCTTATAGTAGGTCTCATCAATTCTGACACCGTCTCCATTTTTCCCAATTTTGAAACCAGGAACAATAGGATTCATCACTGCATTACTTTCTCCCATTCCAAAACGTCTCAGAACCTCCTGTGCATATTTTCTTTGACAGACATAAATCCCATCATCCTTCTGTAACACTTCTATACCCAAGAAAAACCTCATCTTTCCCAGATCAGTCATATCAAATACCTTCATCATTGACTCCTTAAACTCTAACATCATTTGCTCATCATCACCAGTAAAAATCAAGTCATCAACATAAACGCTGACAATTAAAATTTTACCTCCACTGCTTTGCTTGACAAACAAGGTTTGCTCACTGATGCACCTCTGGAACCCTTCATGAGTAAAGTGAGCATCTATGCGACTAAACCAAGCTCGAGGAGCTTGTTTTAGTCCATACAAGGCCTTATGCAGCTTGTAAACCTTATGCTCACCTCCCTTCTGCTCATAGCCTCTTGGTTGCTCCACAAACACATCCTCACTTAATTCTCCATGGAGAAAAGCAGATTTAACATCGAATTGATAGATAGGCCAACGTCTCTGTGCAGCTAGAGCAATGATCATGCGTACAGTGTCCATCCTTGCAACTGGGGCAAATACCTCTGTGTAGTCCACACCATGTTGTTGAGCATAACCCTTTGCAACTAACCGGGCCTTGAACTTATCCACCTCACCAAACTCATTAAGCTTGGTCTTATATATCCATTTCACTCCAATCTTCTTAGCTCCAGCTGGTAATTCAGTCAAACTCCATGTCTCATTCTTCTCAATTGACCTTATTTCAGCATCCATTGCTTGCCTCCACTTGGAACTCTTCACTGCCTCTTCATAGCTTAATGGATCAGCAGGAGCTATAAGTGCCATATGCAACTCATTTTCTTCCTCTGATAATCCTTCTCCAGAGACATAGTCTCTCATCCAAATAGGAGCATGTATCTCTCTTCTCTCATTCGGATGGACATCTTCTTCACTTGTTGTATTTGAAGAAGCATTTCCTGAGCCTTCAGTATCATTCCCACTTCTCTCATCACCTTCACTGCCGCTTTCTTCTCCTCCATCTTCATCAGTGCCACTCTCTTTTTCTCCCCATTCCAAATCCATTAGTAACTGCTCCCTATAACTCATATCCCAGTCCCATTGTTTCTCTTCTTCAAAAATTACATCTCTGCTAATCACAACTCTCTTTGCAACATGATCATACAACCTGTAACCTTTGGATTCTTCACTCACACCTAGCAGCACACAACAGAAGCTCTTGTTTTCTAGTTTGGTTCTTCTTGCATCAGGCACATGGACATGTGCCACACATCCAAACACTCTAAAGTGTTCAACTGAGGGCTTCACTCCACTCCATGCTTCTTCTGGAGTCATGTCTTTAACTACAAGAGTGGGACACCTATTCAACACATACATAGTCCAGTTCACTGCCTCAGGCCAGAAGGTTTTGGGAATCTTCTTGTCTGAAAGCATGGACCTCACTAAGTTCATCACTGTCCTATTCTTCCTCTCAGCCACTCCATTTTGCTGAGGAGTGTAGGCTGTGGTGAGCTGCCTCTTGATTCCATTATGCTTACAAAACTCATTGAATTCTACAGAGTTAAACTCACCACCTCTATCAGTTCTTAAACACTTAATAAACTGATCAGTTTCTTTTTCAACAAGCTTCTTAAAATACTTGAAAGACTGGAAAGCTTCTGATTTTTCTACCAAAAAATAAACCCATGCTTTTCTACTATAGTCATCAATAAAGCACAAGGAATACCTTTTCTTGCTGTTTGAGGTTGGTGTGATTGGGCCACAGATGTCAGCATGAATGAGCTGTAGCCTCTGAGATGCTCTCCACTGGCTCTTCTTTGGGATGGGATCTCTGTGCTGCTTACCAATAACACAAGCAGTGCACATTGTAGTTGGTGTAGGAAGTTGTGGTAATCCTCGAACCATTTTCTTGTATTGCAAGGTTCTTAATCCTTTATGACTAAGATGGCCATACCTGCAATGCCATAGATGTGAAAGGTCTTGTGCAGGTGCATGGAAACAGGAAGCTTCTTTGACTTGAGCCCTTTCCAACAGTACAAACATTCTATTAGCTGTCATCCTGGTTTGAATAATCAAACCTCTTACAGGGTGGTAGATCTTGCACATCCCTGAGTTAATAAGGATAGCTAGACCTTTTTCCTGTAACTGTCCGACACTAAGAAGATTATTCTTCAATTCAGGTACATAAAACACATCTGTGATAACATGAAGAAAGCCATCCAAATACAGCTTGACATTTCGCTTCCCGAGCACTGTCATCCTTGTGTTGTTTCCAAGTTTCACCAGCTGCCTAAACCCCTCATTCAGCTCACAGAACATAGCCTTGTCTCCACACATATGATTTGAGCACCCAGAATCCAAAAACCAAGCATTCTCACGCCTAGCTTCATGCAACTCCACATGAGACATCAACAATATCTCTTCTTCCTCATCCAATTCAGCATAATTTGCCTCCTTGTCCAAAGTAGGACACTCATACTGGAAATGGCCAAGCTTATGGCACTTGTAACACTCCACAGTGGCTTTGTCGAAGGCTTGACGCCCTCTGCCTCTTCCCCCTCCTCTAAAACCACTTCTGCCTCGGCCTCTACCTCCAAACTTATTTTCAGATGTCACCTTTAGTGCTTGTTCTTCCCCACTGCTTTTCTAGAACTTTTGTTCATGTACAATCAATGAGCTTTGCAGTTCATCGATTGAGAGCACATCAATGTCCTTTGATTCTTCGATTGAACAGACTATGTAATTGAATCTGTCAGTCAAAGATCTAAGGATTTTCTCCACAATTGTTACATCTCGCATCTGCTCCCCATAAATCCTCATTTTATTGGCAACAGACATAACTCTAGCAAAGTACTCAGTGATGTTCTCACCTGTTTTCATCTCAAGGGTCTCAAACTCCTTCCTCAGCGCTTGAAGAATTGAACGCTTCACTCTTGCATTCCCCTCGTATTTCCTCTTCATCGAATCCCAGATTTGCTTCGAGGTGTTCTTCTCCAGGATGGTCTCCAAAATAGTCCTGTCAATTGCCTGAAATAGGTAATTCTTCACTTTCAGGTCCTTAAGCTTCAATTCCTCGAGTCTCTTTCGCTGTGCTTCAGTCACGGCTGCTCCTGCCTCTGGCTCCACATAACTTGTCTCAACCAAGCTCCAAAATTCCTTGGATCTCAAGAAATTCTCCATCAGCATGCTCCAATGGTCATAGTGACCATCAAAGCGTGGTATGGATGGTTGGATGAAGTTGCCATTGCCTTCGTTCGCCATCTCTCTCTCTCACTCTCCTGTGTTAGCAAGTCACTCGAAAGACTGCGGCTTTCTTTTTTTTTTTTCTCAGGCCCAGTGGGAGCTCTGATACCAATTTGTTATGAACAGATGATCAAGATGATTGCAAGTGATCAAAAACTCAAGACAAATTGAATGAATGACTTGTTTATTGAAAGCAACTGTGTCTGGCATTGTATAGCCTTACAAAACTCTAACTGAATGAGTAAAAACAGCCCACCATAGCTCAACTGACAGATTGCAAGAGAATGCAGAGTTGCAACGGGTTGAAGTTGGACGCCTGAATGGGAGTCCAAACAACATTGTCTTCTTGTCTTTCAATCCCTTTTTTCTCCTTTGCGAATCCAAATAAATCTCTACAGCTGTTGTTATTTCCATCTCCTGCCCAGAATCTCTGGGTATTTTGTTTTAGTTTATATCTTAAGGCAAACAGACCATAGTTACTAGGTGGATCCTGCTCTCACATGTCTCTTTAAATCCAAATGTATCCTCAGAGCATGTTGTTGTGTTGTCTGGATTCTGAGAAGTGTAAGACTTTCATATTTTCTAGTGCATTTGATCCAAAGGCAATATCGCCAGGTTTCCACCTTCCATCAAATATAGCAAATTCAAAATCCTTAATCTGAATATTTTTATGTTGCAATATACTGAAATTCTTAATGCCAATTTGAAAATATTTAACCATTGAAAGATTTGCATATTAGTTTTCTAAATCCACCTTTTAGTCCTCTGATGTCCTGGAAAAAACTGCCTCGAGATCAAATCTCTATATATTTATCCAATATTTGCTCTTCAAAGGCTTTAGTTAGATTCTGGCTGCTAATGGAGAGTACTTGAATGGAGAACCTGTTGTGGATAATGCTGATGTTACTGTTATCTACATAAAAAAAGAACAGATATGATCCAAACCATCATCCATTGAGTGGAGTGCAATGTAGGTTGATCATATTGAATAGACAATTTAATCTCTTTTAGATTGTAGAAGCTCTTTGAAATTCAAATTGGGTCTATTTTTCTCTAGAATTGGTGTTTTGAGGTTGATGAATTTTGGTTCAATTGGTGTTCTGCGGCTAAGTTGTTTCAATAGGTTCTGCATATATGATTGATCAATGTCAAAGATTGAATCACCAAGATCTTTATGGGGAGGTTCTTTTAGGCATCATCCACTGATGAGGAGGCCCAAAGATGATGACTTTTTAATTTAGCTCTACTAATATGTAATGGGTATATATTTATACACATCCGAGAGTAGTATACTCTCCTCAAAATTTAGCTGTACTAGGTAGGCTCCACATATTTTTCCCCCTCATCATTCCTCCAGAGTTCTATATAGATAAGAATTAACAAAGTGATTTTGACCTTTTCAAATTTATTTTAACACCTGTCAATGCCTTCTTGCATGCCTCCTTGCCCACGTATTTCATCAACATAAAGATGGCTCTCCTTCCCTTTTATCTCTTTGTTGTGGAGGGCAGTTACTTTTTTTTGGCAAGCTAAATGATGGTAGGGCGGTTACTTAAGATCATGAAAATGGGCAGTTTCCATCTCTTCAGATTGTTGGATGAGTTGGCAAGGGTTTAATAGAAACACCACAAAATGGCTCCTTCTAAAAACACATCCTTCAACCCTATCTATCAGGAAGAAAAAATCTTCTATCAACTCCAAATTTGGAAGGTAATCAAATCTCTGTTTAGAGTGATTCATTTCCTAAATGAGTATAACTTCATTTTAAGCAATCCAACTTCTATTTGTATACATTATTTTCGTATTAATAAAGACCCATCTCTCCATCTGTTTTTTTTTTTTCTTCTGCTCTATTTAGTTTGCTGATGTTTTTGTCTTTGTTCTATGCACAGACCAAAGTACATTTGTACATTACTGTGATGCTTCTATTTCCCTCTACAAGGATAATCTTATATATGGTTTTGAATCTATTTTGGTTCATCAACCTTAGATTTGATTTTTTTAATTTTTACTTTGGGTGCAGTAACTCTCTTGCAATGGCCTTCTTCAAACAATCTGTCATCTCAATACCCAAACTCTCTCTTTTATCCTTCCTCTTCTTGAGCACCTACGTGTTTTTTTTTTTTTTTTCCTTTTTAATCTCATGTCTCCACTCTCCTTATGCCGGTTTTCTAGGTTCTTGGACTGGGAAAGTTTATGGTTTTTTAAAGAAGTGGAGGGATGAGTGGTGGATGGGAAAGAAAATCCCTAGCCATTCAAAGATTGGGCCATCTCCCCTAATGGTGGGGTCTTTCTTGATATTCAGTAGTTGTCCTTTTTCACTTTTTCGTAAATTTTGTTTCACAATTATACAAAAAATTGAAAGATTTATATGACATTTTAAATAATTATTTTATATATGAGTTGTATTGTCCTATCTACCTTTAATTTATATACATTAAAAAAATCTTTTTGAGGCAAAGTTATGGTAGCAAAAGTGGTAATACACAATCCAATCGTGTGTTACATTCCCACCCATCTCGAGTACCCCTTTTTATTTTAAAATGAATAAAAACCAACATGACCAACACCAATTATAGGGTGCATTTGGCGTCAGACTTTTTAATATATCTATTTTTTGCCATTTGATTTTCAGTTTTGACCTTTATTATCTTGCTTCTTTTCAAGACTACTATAGAATACAAGATCAGTATTTATTTGCTATTAGATTTGTTATCTTTTTTATCATCTGTGTTATCTTTTTATCATCTGTTTTAAATGACATTTTAAATAAATTAGAGGTAATACTAAATTCTTTGCACAAATTTGATTTATGTGGTGATCTTGAAATACTTTAAGTAATGTTCCGGAATCTGAAGAGCTCCAGGTTTTGGGGCGTTACAAAGTGGTAACAGAGCATAGTCTTGGGCAATATAAGAGACTTAGCAACCCCTAGGATATATGGTGAGACTGAAAAAGTCTTAAAGTATTAGCCTAGGATTTCTATACGAAATTATGTGCCCAGGTTTCGGGGCGTTACAAAGTGGTAATAGAGCATAGTCTTGGACAATATAAAAGACTTAGCAACCCCTAGGATATATGGTGAGACTGAAAAAGTCTTAGAGTATTAGCCTAGGATTTCTATACGAAATTATGTGCCATGTTGGACGAGATTTATCAGTGTTCTTGTTTATTTAGTTACTTATTTATTTTAACAGAAAATCTGAAATATTACTTATCAGCTTTGTATCTATTCATGATTTGTTGGGGTTCGTATGATTGGATTTCGAGGCTTTTGTTAGTTTATGCTGGATTGCCCATTACTGTAAAGCAGTTTTCTGAATGACACCTTCATTCTACATTTCTTAATGACACCTTCATTAAGAAGACCATCCGATTCAACTATATCAGCCTTGAATTAGTTTGTAACTTTTTTAACAATTAAGATTCTTTGTTCCTTTACTCAGTGTACATGTGTATGAATTATGAAGATTAGCCTTTTAATCATTTTCATTATAATATGCTCCATTCAAGCGTTTGATATGTACTTGTGTCTGAAACTTTTATTATAATATTGTAATAGTATGTATTTTAATAGCAATTTCATTAAACTCATTTGGGATTATTCATTAACAATTTGATTATTTGAAATTATTTAATTATTCATTATTTGAAATTTTATTTACTATGTATTTAACAGTTTATGATTAAACCATTAAGTGGGCTGCACTGTTTTGAAATAATAAATTCATTTAAATGTCAGGAATACATATCAAGCATTTCGTCTCCCTCAATTCTCTATTATTAGATTGTTGGTGGATGTTTGTGTCAGAATCTAACACTACTTACATTTTAGATATATATTGGATGATGTTTGTGTCAGAATCTAACATTATTTACATTTTAGATATATATTGGCTGATGATGTGGTCTGTGGCAGTATTTATCTTTTCTTTTTTAGTTTTCTAAACTTATTCTGAGGATCTAGAATGTGATTGAGATAGACACAGACGAGGTATTTTTTACATGTCAGACCCCGATGCTAACATCCTCTTGAGGAGGAATACGAAGAGGAAGAAATCAAGTGTTAATATGATATGCACTTGCATGTGAGAGATCTTTTGGTATACAACTTTTTTTTTTCCTATTATCTGATTCACTTATGCCATCTATGTTCTTCTGCTAATTTGCTACCACTCATTCATCTTATTGTCCTTCTGTGGTGGATATTTCTTTATTGACATTAGCATGCATAATTCATGGATACAAAGGTATCTTATTGATCAAGGGCAGACCTGCATATTGGCTTTTGGGGCCCGTTGCCCCCATTGGATCGCAAAAACACGTCAAGACTCTTTTTAAATCCAATTAATAATTAAGCCCCGAACGGGCCATGGCCAATTACAAATAAGCCCTAGAAGAAAGTAAAATTATGTCAATTGTCGAGATCTGAAAGATGGTGACTTTGTTTGTGTTGGAAATTGTTGATGGCGGCGGCCGAGGCTTTAACAAATCGACTTGGGAGATAAGATGATGATTTAGGCATAGGTATTTTAAACATCTTCATGGGTTCTAATAACCTAAAGAAGTATGAAAACTGTTATAGGTACCTAATTTTGAATTGCACTTTATTTTTTTTGCTAATTCTTAAATTATAAGATGATAATTTAGGTATAGGTATTTCAAACATCTTCATGGGTTTTAATAACCTAAAGAAGTATGAAAACTATTATAGGTACCTAATTTCGAATGATATTATTGCACTTTATTTTTCTTGCTAATTCTTAATAAGGAGGGTTCTTTTTTTTTCACTTCTAGGAATTTATGGGAAAGAGTTGTTTTGCTTTTAAGGGATTGAAAAGGTGAAGAATTAATATTGTACTTGGGAGACCATCACTTCATCAATTGTTCAACTTCTTATCCCACAAATCTTGTACTATTTCACACATGCCAACAAAGGAAGAAAGATAATACATCCCTCACCAAGATTGACTAAGATCTTGAAGATGAGATTTACATATTTAATTTTTTTAACTTTTCAAAATCATTTAAAGGGGCTCTAATTTCGATATTCACCACACACACACACACACACACATATATATATATGGAAAATATTCAAGTGCATCTATCCCTCACCATGTATGGTGAGGGACACCCCTTTTGGGGAAGTTTCAAGTACAAAAGGGCTTTTGTACTTGATGGAAAGATCCCCTTTTACACTTGAAACTTCCCCAAAAGAGGTGTCCCTCACCACACATGGTGAGAGATAGATGCACTTGAATATCCCCCTCTATATATATATATTTGGTGCTTATTTATATATATATATATATATTTTCATGTCTTGTATTAGCAAGGACCTTTTGGTTGGAACTTATTTTTTTTTATTAGCTCTTATGCTTTGATTAATTTTTAATTCATTTCAATCAATAACATTATAAATAAAAAAAATGATTTTAAATTAATTTTTATTCTTTTGGACTGGGCTTAGCACTGGCCTTTGTTGCTAGTTTTATATGATTAGAATTTAGAAATAGTGTTGGGTGACATGGTGGAGGTAGTGTATGATGCTTGGTTTGAACCAGCCGTTCTGTACAAATGGGTTCTACCTTTCAAAGAATGAGAAAGATCCTTTGGTGGGACCTACTATGAATGAGGGTATGTTGCCAAAGACTCCATTTGCAGTCTGTGAATGGGTTGTTAAAGAAACAATAAGCAAATGGTCCATATGCAATAAGCAAAGCCAGCTGTTCCAATGGCTGGAATTATTCAATGGCTTTGGTATTCTCTTGATCACCTATTTGTGTTCAGGCCCACCAAATGATCAATGTGGATACTGATATCTGGCCATATCTACAGTGAATATTTGCGCTGTGATCCTTATTAGATGATCCTTTTCCTTTGAGGCTTTGCAAAATATGAGTTTTAAGGATTGGAACAAGAGGCTCATGGATAGTGATTGAGACTTTTGAAGTACACTGACTTGTTGAGGCACTTGGTGGATGAGCCATTTCTTGACTTGGCAAAGCACTGATTGGTGCTTGAAGTCCTTGAATATCATCTGGTCAACTTTGTGTTAGCAGTTATGATGCCTGGATACGGCATGGATACGGCAAGGACATGTGATGGACACGGTAAGGACATGGATTTTACACATAAAAAGTGAAGTATCGGATACGATACGACACGATACGTTGCCCATTTTGAAGTATCCGTGCATCATAGGTTAGCAGCCCGTAACACAATGTAAAAACTCAATTGACAAAGTACATCCGTGTTAATTAATTATTTTTGGCTCATTTATCTAAGACACTCCCATTTCAATGGGTCCAATCCCTCAATGCTTGTGCCAGATGTATAGTGGAGATGTTATTAAATTCTTCAAACTATAAATTTTGAGTCCAATGCTTATAAAATTTAGATTATAAATGGTAGTTTCTTTGAGATTGATTGGCATCTTGTATAATAGGCACTCAGACAATCTCCAACAATACTGGATAGGAGTTCTGAATTGTAATAATTTAATTTTGAGATGTTAAAAACAAACTGATCTAGCATGAAATTATTCCAAGATACTTTAAAACTAAGACCAAATTGGAGTTTTCATATGGAACAATGTTCAAAATTTCATCAACTGACTTAAACTTTACCATTTTGACTCGTGGTGCAATGTTCATATGTTAGTGTCACTTACCTGATGCATATGTTTTTTTTAACAAGGTATATAATGTTTGTAGTCCTCTTTTGTGGCACCTTACATGTTTCCATCATTCAATATTTTCCATGTTTCCTTTGCATAAATTTAAAGCACTATAATATTATAAACACTCCTCATGAAAAAATAAAAAGAAAAAAAGAAAAAAAAGACTAGAAAGAAAAGAATCATGATGTTAGCCTTATCACCATCAAAGGTCTATCTGTGACATTTTGTTTTTATGTCTAAACTGTATCTCTTGTCTTTAATTTTATCTTTTAAGTCTACATGAAGAGTCCTTCTATTGATTCTTGTAACTTCTACCCTTGATATACCATTTGAGGTTCATTCTTTCCTTGTTTGGATGGTATCTTCACGATTCTTTTCTTTTGTTTACAGAATGCTGTCATCAGCACATGCTTTTTTCTGTTGGATCACATGGTTTCTTTATTGATTACTTTTATTTCTCCTATATAGCTATCCTAGATAAATGGGATAAGGTGGTGGTTGTAGTGATGGTGATAATGATACACTCTTTTGTGAATACATTATTTTGTAGATCGTCCATACTGGATTTGTTTGGCTAGCTGCCAATAATTCAATATTTTTTTGTGATACTGTCATTGTGAGTTATAACAACATTGTACTTTGTCATTGTGACTTGTAAATTGTAATATTGTGATATTTGGCATCTGAACAAGCAAAAACACATTCTCAAATATTGTAAGAATCGTCATTGCATGAAATGTTCAGCTCCGGACTAGATATCCTACCAAGCTGGATGCATTAATAATTCTATATCCTGTAGTAGATGAAATTTCTCTATATCCCTTCTCAAACTGCTGTGCATTGAAAAGAAAGTGTAGATTTCTTGAGAGACATGTATTATATCTGAATATCAGGTTCTGTATGTGATTCTTGACAGTGATTAATCATCATCATCGTCATACTCAAAGCCTTGTCCCAGCTATATTGAGGCCAGCTACATGAATCCTGTTTCGCCATTCCAATCTATTATATGCCAAATCCTTGGATTGGTTTCGCTTCTTTAGATCTATCCTTATTACTTCCATTCATGTCCTCTTTGGCCTATCCCTTTCGAGGGGCTATTAACATATATATAGAGAAACTTTTCCTCGCCGGCGCCATTGATGGCCTCCGCAGCTAAGCATATCCAAACCAACTTAAATGAGTTTTTCTTAATTTATCATCTATTGATACTTCCCTAAATAAAATATGAATTTCAGGTTCTGAATGTGAAGAGCAGATATCTGATTTCTTTTTGGAAAATGGTAAATAAATTCTGAATTTGAATTTCTGCATGCTATAGTATATCTATTTTCATAATATACTTTCAGAGCTAAACTATTGACTAATTGTTGCATAGGCAAGTTTCAGAAGGAGCACTACCTTTGCTTTCCGAATCTTGGAAAGATCAGGGGCCACGCGTTGATGGTATGACATTTTGCCCCTTTCCATTTGAGACTTCTGGAAACCCAGGATTTAAGGAGTAAGATTTTGTGGCAATCCTCTAATACATCAGCTTCAGCCTCTTTCTTTTGTGGGTTTCTTGATACTTTTTGGAGTTACTGCTAATCTAAAAGGTTAAAGCTGAAGTGGGATCCTATAAGTCCTGGTACTTGAAAATGTAGGATGTTGTGGTATTGAATCCAAAAGAGCCCTGTGGTTCACATGGATTTTAGATTTCAAGATTGACAGGTTCAATTAATTGCCACCCTATTTATATATTTATTTTTGGTTCCTATAGGTGAAATGTAAATCATGTTTCTACCACATTCCAAATTCAGCTCCCATAAAGAACTTCTTTGAAGGATTAAAGGAAGCTTGGTTTCTGCGACTCGATGCAACATGCATTGAGCATGTGCGGTATCTAGTGGCACCCATGACTAATACCATCATTACCAAGCAGGGTAACAATCCTGACAAGCCTTTTGTAACAAGTGCTAGAGGAATTCAGCAAATTGCAGAACGGGGTTCTCTTGTAGGAAGAGAATGCTGAAAGACCCACTCCTAACTCAAGTGACTATTGTGAGAAAACTATAATCCCAAGTCCTCCTTTCAAGAAGTCAAGAGACTTGAATCAATGCATTTACCACAAGATGGGGACCATGGATATTTGGGAGGCAAACTGATTGACTCCACTTCTAATGCTAACAATGTACTGGATTGTCCCAACTCAGGAAACCGTATGACATTTGAAGGTATGAGGATGGACAATGACAAGTCTGGAAGGCAGAATGAATAGTATATGTGCCCGGAAAATCTACCTGAAAAACCTTTAACATCCATGCATGGTCCAAGGAGAAACCTAAGACTAAAGAAAAAATGTAACTCAAAGGATATAGCTGTTGGGTTTCCAAAGGATGTCAAAATGAAAGTTCATTCATCTTTGGGTGGTTACTCAAATGATGATAATTTATTGTTTGATAATTCATGTAAACAACATGAATCTGAGGAGACAAATAATGGTGAAGATGATAGAAGTGGTACTCTTATTACAAAATTTAGAAAGAAAGCAAACTCATGCAAAGATAGTCAATCTAGATGTAAGATGGCAGTTGTAGAGAGGGAAGTAAAGATGAGCATTGCAACAAGGGGCTTGAAAGCAATCCTACAGATGTGAATGTTTATGGGCACAATTTGGTTTCTCTTACGAACGGTTTTCCTCACATAAATCAGAAAGACCAAGGTGCTTCTCTTTCTCGACAAGCGCAGGTTGATTGCCTTGGTTCCTTAGATGAAGCAGTGGGTGGAAAAGATGTTACTTCTCCATCAGTGTCTGACATAACATCTGTGTATCATCACAAGATACTTCCTTGGTTCCTTCATTGCTCCAAATGTAGAAAAATGTGCAGGAACAAAAAACAATCTTGCATCTGCTGTTATGAAAAACAGCTTGTATTTTCAATGTTCAATCATTGATGTGCATGAACAAATTTTTTTGACATGTTTCACCCAAAAAGAGCATAAAAGAATTTCCGGTACCAGATAATCTATCATCTATGAAAGACTTGTCATGTTGCTTTCTGAATTGATGGTAGTTATCACAGGTTGTAGCAGAAGTATGATATGGACACCTACTTCTAGTTTCTGCATATTGTTCAGTGATTTATTCCTCTATTGCAGTAGATGCAAAACTTTGTCTATATCTATACTTGCATCTCAAAGGATGATATTAGTTGTAAGTGTACATTGGTTTACAAATTAAGCTCAAATGCAGAATGCTTAAGCACCAACACTTTCGCAGCCTGACCTGCTCAGACTCTTTATTTATTTATTTTGATCTTTGATCCTGCCATTGGATCAAAACAAAGCTCATGTGAATCAACAGCCCACATGTTACATAAATTTGCATGATATTCAACATTCGTTTGAAGTCATCAACTTCATATGGTGATTGTACATGTTATCTTTGGTTGAAGCAGGCAAATCCAATTGTGAATACTGAATGAGTTGGGGGAGGCACAATTTAGAGAAGCCTGTTTTGATTCACCCAGAAGTGAACCACAGGTGCAAAAATTGTTACTAGCGTCAGTTATCTTATAATTAAGGGCAGTTTGGAAACCTCCGCTGATTCCATGGCTGGGTCTGTAATTTTTGTTTGGTGTATTGCTGGAGAGAAGGAGAGTGCACAAGTCGACAGATAAACTACAAGGTTGACCTCTCCTGGGACTTTAAAATCCAAGAAAGCATAGATTTTTATTTTTATTTTTATTTTTTGCGGAGATGTAGTTATTGCACTATCGTGCTCCAGTAATTGCTTATCATCACACCCCCTGGGTGAGGGTGCAAGTGCATTAATTTACCTTTAAAAAAACATCATTACTCTATATATTTATCTTTTATAACATTTTGAGAGGCACAATATTGGTGTTGAGTAAACTGATACTTAAAACCATGGTTATAACCTTTTAAAATTATAAAAAAATTGTTTTCTATGTTTGTACCCCATTATGGTGTCCAGCTTTCATGTGTCTCAACCCATCGATCAGTTTAAACTCAGATTTAGTCTCCTCAATTCTCATGTGCTTAATTAGGTTTTAAGATTATTTTTTTTACTTATTGTATATAACTAAATCGGATTTTTTTTATACTAATTTGTTAAGTTTTTATATTTACAGCAAACAAATTATATTTAACAGTCACAAGTTCCCGTAGGTACCCCTTTTTAAATGTGAATATGAAGGAAGCCAAAATGGTTGCCCAAGTCGCCTAGAAAATCTTACCAAGAAAAAAAAATCTGTTGGCAAAAGTTCCATGGTTGGCCATGAGCTTAATGTGTTATATTTATTATGGTTGGATCTTAAAGTAAATGATACATATGAAGAAAAAAATGAAACGGGAGCAAGGTTTAGACATACTTGTAAGTTGTAAGTATTCTTGAACTTTGTGTGGATATAATATTCAAGATGAGGGCCTAATCTTCTTTGACGCGCGCGCCGCCCCTTGTACCAAGTCTAGTGGCTTCTCATTTGCTAAGTTGAGAAAATGCTAGAAGGGTCTGATTGTTCTTATTTATAAATATTAATGTGAATTTGAAAACGTGCAACTTATATAAGAATTTGACTCAGGGATGGTCGCAATGGAGTAATAGAATTTATGTAGCCAACCCAAAATAACTTTTGGATTTGACATGAATGTTGGCAACTCACGATATGCCAGTATTGACTATCAGATGATTAAAAAGCACAATCAAGTAGCCATCCATGGCTAGTCTAGTTGGCAAGTTACTTGCAAACAACTTGAGTAGAGACATACACCATTCTAAACAAAAAATTTAAGTTTTCAACAGAGAGAATAATGTTTTTAGAAAAAAGAAAAATAATCAAGCAACTGGAATGAAGTATGTTTTGTTTTCTATACTCCTAATGATTCTCATCTGCAAAAAGCGAAGTTGTTCAAGAGAAAAACTTTAAGCATTTAGTTAGAATTTAGTGCGTTTTGAACATATAATTTTTCACATTTGGTGCATCCACTTTTCAACAAGGACAAGCATACATCGGCCTTATTGTTAATTAGTAAGGTCGGTACCGACCCTGTATCAAATTTATAATAATCCTTGTTTAACGGCATATATTTACCAATAAGTTAAAGATTGCCAATGTAAAATTTAATTTTCAGAAACTAATGTTTATACAAAACATCAAAATCAAAGGAAAACCAAGATTCCACAGCAAGAGATGACAATCCAATGATTCCATATTAAAAAAAAAAAAAAAAATTCCAAACCAAATATCCTGTTCCTTTTCATTAGTCAATGATGACAACCTCTGTGGGCAGTAAAATTTGTTTTCATTCTATGGATAAATCTAAGATTCAATTTGGTACTGTTTGATGAATTGTGGATCCAACTTACCAGTAAAAATGCACTCCTTATTTTATTAGTTAAAGGTCTCAATCTTAGGATTTGAAAGGCATTTGAAATTCTCATAGTTAAACTATTCTCAAATCTTTTGTTTTTTGGGTACTACATGGTAGACTCAAACCCACACATATGTTCCAACTTCCAAACAAGTTTTGCTACACTTTAGGGAAATTATTAAAGCTAATTAATTTGACCCTATTTCTGCAAATTGGATTTTGGAATTTCCTCTATAAAGTAGTTAAACATGTTCATAAAAAGGCCAAACCTCTATTAAAACCTCCAGATACCATGTAGTTACCTGTGACTCAGACTTTGTTCACATGTAGTGCCTTTCACATTTGTAATTGACCCGTGAAAAGCAATCAGTAAAATCAAAACTGCTTTATCATCTTTGTTCACCAAGAATTTCACTTTGGAAATAAGTTCCCCTACATTCTCATGCTTGTGTGGCCTTCTGATGAATGAATGAGAATGAGTTTTGACCTATGCATTGTGTCTCCTAACTTTTTCATTTTAAAACTTCTGATGCTTGTATTGCCCAACTAATGAAGATGGGATCGACTTCTAAGCCATGCAGTGGGCTTCTACCATTTTTTTTACGTACACCACAGCCACACAATTCCATACAAATTTAATTATCTCTAGGTCCAAGTATATATTCTAATTGATATATTTAGTACATACGGGCCATGCGTCTACGACAATGTAATTGCTAGAAAATTTTCAAATTATATTCAACAAATGAATCAATTACACATCAAAGTAAACATTAGATGATACAAATGTGAACAACTACAAAACCGGCTTGGA
Organism: Camphora micrantha; assembly: GCA_003546025.1. Classification (NCBI taxonomy): domain Eukaryota; kingdom Viridiplantae; phylum Streptophyta; class Magnoliopsida; order Laurales; family Lauraceae; genus Camphora; species Camphora micrantha. The sequence continues at coordinate 21,168,153 of QPKB01000005.1, read as the reverse complement.
AAATCATTTGACATGGGTACTACATGGTATCTTTTACTACTTAAAAATAAAGTCGATACTGATGTACGTTTTCAATTTTTTTTTCCACATAGAATTGTAACTTTTCATGATAATAGGGTCGGCACCGACCTTAGGTAGTGTAAATTAAGGTCGGCACCAACCACATGCCAAATTGGTGAAAAAGAATGGTTTTTCGGCCCAATTGCTTTGATTGGTGCAACAACATCTAAAGTGCTTGAACAAGCCCATGTGCGCATTAAGTGTTTTTTATGGGAAAATCCTCATAAAACTACTAGTTGCCTTTATTGGGTTTTATACAAATAACTTTGCATAATTTCAATAAGTGTAAAATAAACTACAAAAGTATTGATTACACATATTTCACAATTTCATATTGGTAGAAAAGGGCACAACCATCCATGAATAGACTCCATTCCTGGTGCCTGCTAAAAACTCACCATCTTTCTTTCAAGTATTCTCCTTCATTAATTATCTTACCAGTGTACATATGATGCAATCATTGAAAAATTATGAACAACCATTCTATCAATGAGTTGCATGTATTTTCTACTTCCTCTCCTCCAAAGTGCCAGAGTCCAAAAGATCACTCCGAACCCAAATACAACTCCAATTCCAAATCCCATCCACATGAATTCCAAATCAATTTCTCCAACTCCATCCATGCCAAAACTACTAAAGGTTGATGGCGCTGTAGCCACAGTATTTTCACATTTTGTTGATAGTGGCAATCCACATAAACCAATGTTCGCTAGGAAAGAACTATTGGTAAATGTGAGGAACTGTTGGCTTTGTGGTATTCTTCCGAAAAGAAAATTTTGCGAGAGGTTCAATACTTCAAGAAATGTAAGCTTTGACATTTCCCAGGGTATTTCTCCAGACAACTTGTTTCTTGAAAGATCTAATGACTCTAGCACTGTTAAATTTTCCAAAGATGCTGGAATTGAGCCATCGAAGCCATTTTGTGAAAAGTTGAGCACACGGAGCAACTTGAGTTTCACTACTGAATTTGGAATCTGCCCTTGAAATCTATTGTTTGAAAGATCAACTGAGGTAAATGCTATGATGATCTTAACAACCTCAAGATCGAGACCTTTCATTGTCACCATAACTGAATCTTGATAGTAAAGCCCATATCGAAATTGGTACTTGACAACTTGGTTGTTGGAACTCGAGTCTGAACCACCTCCTCCTGTCATCAGTTTCCAATTCAGAAAAAAATTTGGTGGAATAGTACCCACAAAAGAATTGGAAGAAATGTCAAAGATTTGCAAAAATTGGAATGAGAGACTTTTAGCATGGGAATGAGCAATGGGACCATGAAATTTGTTGGATCGTAAGATCAAAATACGTAAATTCGATAAACTATCAAACCAGAATGGGAAGGTATCATTTAGACGATTGTTTCCCAGGTCTATAACCTCCAATGTTTTGCAATTGGCTAATGACTTTGGTATTGACCCTTCTAGTTCATTTCTCTCAAGATTGAGTGTCCTCAGACCACACTCTTTTTTAAACGTGTCAGGCACAATGCCTTGAAAAGCATTTCTTTGTAAATTCAAAATCTTGAGGGAATTGCCAATTTTACCGAGACAAGTAGGAATTTTTCCACTAAAGTTGTTTCTAGACAGATCAAGGACTTCAAGGAGGCGTGCTTTACAAATTGATGAAGGAATTTCTCCGCTGACATTATTACCTGACAGAAAAAAGTATCGAGTGGAAGTGAAGTTTATACTAGCTGGAATGATGGAGGAGAAATTGTTATTTGAATAGTCATGAAAGTAAACTGGATGTGGTAGGATTGGAAGCGACCCTTGCAATCTGTTGGAATGAAGGTCAATAATTCCCAAACTACTTGAAAACTCAGGCAATGGATGCTCAAAGCTCTCAAAGAAGTTGTTAGAAAGATTAAGTTGATACAAACTCCCATTTCCTACCTTCCAAATCCACGTGGGTATTTCACCATGTATTTTGTTTCTGGACAGATCCAGATATTCCAATTGACTAAGGTTTTGAAGGATGTTTGGAAATTCACTGATGTTGCATGAACGTAGATACAAACCTAACATTTGAGATGAGGGGATTAGATGGAGACTACTATTGCTATTAATGATTGACAAGCCACTGTCTGAAAGGTCGAGAGACCAGAAATTCTCGAAGTTTTTTAACATATCTAGTGCCATAGTGCCACTGAAGTTGTTGTTAGACAAAGAAAGTGACCATAGCTTAGTGAGTTCAAAGAATAGCCTAGGAATTGTCCCTTGCAATTTGTTGTTATTCAATATGATCTCCTCTAGCACTGAAGATGATTCATTATGAGAGTCGGGAAGGTAACCACTGAATTGATTGTAAGAGAGATCCAAGTATCGCAATGCTGGGTGAGAAAACAGAGACGACGGGATAGATCCCTCAAGTGAATTATCAGACAGATAAAGCAAAATGAGATGTTTGAGCTCATCTATATAGGATGAAGGAATTGCACCGCTGAAATTGTTTGATGAAAGAACCAGATGCTCAAGTTGGGTGAGGTTTGAAATTGAAGAAGGAATCGTACCACTGAAGTTATTTGATGAGAGGTCCAAGTACTCAAGTTGGGTGAGGTTTGAAATTGAAGAAGGAACCATACCACCGAAGTTATTTAATGAGAGGTCCAAGTACTCAAGCTGGGTGAGGTTTGAAAATGAAGAAGGAACCATACCACCGAAGTTATTTAATGAGAGGTCCAAGTGCTCAAGCTGGGTGAGGTTTGAGAATGAAGAAGGAACCATACCACGGAAGTTATTTGATGAAAGGTCCAAGTGCTCAAGTTGGGTGAGGTTTGAGATTGAAGAAGGAACCATACCACCGAAGTTATTTGATGAAAGGTACAAGTGCTCAAGTTGGGTGAGGTTTGAGATCAAAGAAAGAACTGTACCATTAAAGTTATTTGATGAAAGTTCCAAGTGCTCAAGTTGGGTGAAGTTTGAAATTGAAGAAGGAATTATACCACCAAAGTTATTTGATGAAAGGTCCAAGTACTCAAGTTGGGTGAGGTTTGAGATTGAAGAAGGAACCATACCACCGAAGTTATTTGATGAAAGGTCCAAGTACTCAAGTTGGGTGAGGTTTGAGATCAAAGAAAGAACTGTACCATTAAAGTTATTTGATGAAAGGTCCAAGTGCTCAAGTTGGGTGAGGTTTGAAATTGAAGAAGGAATCATACCACCAAAGTTATTTGATGAAAGGTCCAAGGAAACGAGCTTGGTCAATCTTGATATTTCGAACGGAATTTGGCCAGTAAAGTGTGATAATGAGAGGTTCAGATGGGTTAAATTGGTGAGGTGGCCCAGCCCAGAGGGTATTGGGTGAGGAGAGAAATTATTCTCTGAAAGGTTGAGCTTTTGGAGGCTGTGAAGATTGAAGAGGCTAGAGTCTATTCGACCTTCAATCCAAACCCACCTCTCATAGAGATCAAGTCCAATCACATGACCCGTAGCCTTGTCGCATGTGATGCCATCCCAAGAGCAACAATCAGTGGCTAGATTCCAAGAATCGAGCTTTGAAGAAGAATTATGGTCAACGGGCTTTATTAAGAATCCATGCTTAAGTTGAAGCAAGGCTAATTTCTCATGATGAATGCACTTTGACAAAGAGGAACCATTGTTACTGCCAATGAAGGAAAATGGGAGAGAGGCTTGAGAAAGCATTAGCAGCTGCATCGAAAAGATCAAAGCAAGAGGAGAGAGGAAACGACATGAGGAGGTTTTAGTGAAAATAATAAAGAAGTGATCCATGGGCAGCAGCTCTCAATGGTATAGGTTTCAAAACATCAATGATGAGGTGATGAGATTTTAAGGGTAGCCAGTTGTGGTATTTATAGAGGGACAAAAGAAAAGACATGATAAAAAGAAGATAAACTGTTTTCATCGAATACCCTCCTTCCTCCATACGCAATAATTAAATGGTGGTGGGCCTCTGATTGCACAAGCATGACTCCAAGCTTTATTAAAACAATCACAAAAAAAAGGGGGGAAAATAAAGAATTTGGGTGGTTATTACTGGCTACCGTCCCATCTATCAAAAATTGAAGGTCATGTACTTGAAAGAAATCCATCGATCGGGTCAAGCAAGCAATGTAGACTAATCAACACGCTTTATATTGTAAACCAACGGGGGAACATGAATTAATGATAATGTCCTTTCTGCAATGCACGTGATTGATTGCCGTCCAAATTAATTCTAATAGTTTATATTAAATGAGCATCAAAATCATGGGCCCCATCCATCCATCGGTCAAATAACGTATGGAAAGAGTGATGAGATAACATCTGACAACTGTCACGACTCACGATGACAACCCCTCCCTCCATTCACAATCACAAGTCAATTTCTCTTTAATTTGGCCAACTGGGCAACTGGGCATTGACTGATTGTCTACTTAAAAAGTATACAATTTTCCATGGATATTTGTGGTGAATATAATAAGGCTGGGCTTTGTATCATGTATGTGACTAGTTTTTCTTTATTTATTTATTATTTTGTGGTAAAAGTATGTGGCTGGACTTGACTCTTTTTTAGCAGGGTTTTATATTTCGGTCCCACTCTTTGTGCCATCCGCAGGACCCGAGCCGGACCGGTACAGCCTACTCGATTCTAAGAATTTTAAGGAAATCTTAATTTTTTTAAAAAATATTAAAAATATGAAAATAAAATATAATATAATATCATGATTTAGAGTCAATAAAATATATTTTTCCTGTAGAAAAAAAAAATCTTGCTGGGCACCGGAAAACATTGTATATCTGTATGTGGCTAGATTTTTATTTTTATTTTTATTTTTTGTTGAAAGAATGTGGCTAGACTTTGGAGTCAATGAAATATATTGTCCCTACGGAGAAAAAAATATTGTTGTCACAAGAAAAATCTTTTTCTTTCTTTTCTTTTGTTGACAAATGTTCGCCTACCATAAGTTCTTTTTTCTGTAGAGAAAACCAAACTTTTCTGCTCCACTTCCAAAAGATTGCTTGATGCCCAAATGCATGCTAGGAGCAAACCACCATGTAGTGAGACTCAATCAATCTTTGGAAGATAAGAAAAGAAAGCATTTTCCAAATCAAGTAGAGACTTATAGGTCTTTGAAATTTCAAAGTCTGTGGAATTTTCAAGTCTTTCTCTTATTTTCAAAGAACCCGTGTAAAAATCAAAGGGAAAAAATGCCTCTTTTTTTCATAGGACAGGGTATCACTCGTCACATCTTTTGATGTGAAAATCTTATTGACAAAAGGACTACAACCTATCGGTTTATGTGGGCACTAGATAAATGAACTTTATACTCTCTTGTGGAGCTTATTTGTCGTTACTTTCTAAATTTTAATATAATTTATAGTTACTGATCAAGAAAAAAATAAAGAGAGCTAAATATGTTTAGATTTAATATGAAAAGACTTATTCCCAAACAAATCATGGTTTCTTCATTAAATATCTTATTTATTTTTTCAAAAATCAGACAAAACAGCTCGAACACATGACCACATCAAGTGAAATAGGTGCCTTGGAACAGTTGGTCTAGCCTAATCCTTCTAATGCTAATTAAAAATTGCTCAATTTGCCCAAATTGATGAAAGATCTTGATTAAATTTGTAATAACCTAACAAACTTCCAATGGTTTTGACCATTTAAAAACTTTATTTTCATATACTACATCACAATTAAATCTCTACTTCCAGTTTTAAAGGAAGATTCCATGTAGCCAAAACCATCTCTAAGGGACCATTTGGATATGTGTAGAACAAAATATTTTAGGTTTAAATACTAATAGAGTAAAATAAATTAGAGCAGAATAATGTAATGATAAAGTATTATATTATTTAATGTTTAGAAGATCTTAAAGAATGCAATAGATTTTAAACTAAGTTGTGGCAGATAATGATAATTAAGATATACACTGAAAAAGAATTTCAAAATAACAATAACGAAAGTTCTTAATATTAGATTAATCATTTAGTAATAAACACTTTATGTGTGCATAATTTATCACTTCAAGTCCATCTTTAGGAGCCACCTTTTAAATCCAAACCATTCAAATTCACTTTCCATCTATAAGATGTGTACAGTACACCTCCAATCAACGGTCAAGGGTCCATAAAAGCTAAATTAATAGATTTAGTAAAGAAGATATTTATAAAGAGCATTTTCCTTTCAAAACACTATCTGATGTGATTCCAATATTGAAATCTAGCTAATAGTCAAGAAAGTTTCTAGTCACTAGATTTTAGAAAATACTTAGAAAGTGTTTTAGATAAAATTATCTAGGGGGGGATTATAGGATTACAATATTGAACTTTTTAAAATGAAAAATATCTTTTTCTCACTTTTCTTGAGTTGTCAGAAAAACAAGTTTTTAAAGTTTAGAAAATGAACGAATATATTTTACACTTTATTATTTTCTTAAGCTTCTTTGGTGCATCCAAAAATGTCACTCTAGTGGTAAAAAATCATTCAATTGGATAGGCTGATGAATCAATCATGATTTTACCATTTCAAAATTGAATTCAATATCTTACTTTCATTTTTATGTCACTGTCCTGTTCCATTTTTAAATCATAGATTCCATACAATTAAAATAGTGTCAAAGTTCCTCCATCTCGTGCAATAGTACTCCATTAGAAAAGCTGACGAACTAATTCCATGCGACAAAAACTATATTTAGGTCCTAGGAACAGGGAGGCTTTTATAATTATACTTTCTGTCACCAAATTGTGTCCGTTGGAATTTGCGATGGGTCCACTTGTATTTTTATATATGTCAATCATTACATAGTGATAAAAGATAAAAATTATTTTGAATTTGAATATAACTCTCATCAGTGTGTGCTTTTTGAGTTCAGTCAGTAGAAAAACATAAAAAGCAAAGGATACTTTAAGCTATTAATTGACCAACCAAATCATAGGTCCACCGATAATGGGCCCGACGATTAAATAACGCGTGGAAACTGGAAAGAGAGAGAGAACATCGAACCATTGTGACGATGACAACCCCTATATTCACGTTTCAACTATGGCGATGTCTAGTCCTAGGCCCTACAAGCATATGAGAATGATGGCCCACCGAATGGACTTCTGAGTCTTTGGAGACTCTTCTTTTATAAAACCTATAATCTACTTTACCACTTATTGTTACTGCAACGTTAGGGCAATACACTTATGTGGATGAGTGGTGTTGGTATCTTAGGACATGTTTGTTTACTAGAATTAAGAGAATATTAGAATAATTTCAGTTTATTTATTTATTTAGGTAGAATTCTTAGATGTTCAACTAAAAAGGAGAATTCAAGAATTCCACATGTCTGAAAGCTCAGAAATTCTTTAGATATGAATATTTTAAATTAAGAAACAAGTCCTCGATCCATGGGCGCTCAAGTTAAAATTATTACACCTGACCAGCAATCAAACATAGCCAGAAGAAGAAGACGACGAAGAAGAAGAAAAATAAAAGAAAAAAAAAGGTAATTTTTGCATAATATTGAAACTTCACAATTTTCATTTATTCGGTTTCGACCTTTTCCCTGACAAATAATTTTACCACTTGTGACTTTCTCATCCTCCAATGACGTTTGAGAAAGTGTGGGAAAAAAACTGATGTGGTACACATTGAAACTTCAAGGCTGTAAATAATTATGTAGGTCAAGGTTGGGTCCATGGTGTATTATAAATTTATAATTATACAATATTACATGATGCATATTTATGTACACTTGGGTAAACGGCTAGTATGAGTATTGGGATGAAAATGATCTGAGCTGATCCAGGCTCAGCCCCGCTTTTGTTCAAGCTTCACTGCCTGATTCAAAGCTTCAGCAAGCTCAACTTGAGTGTGAGTGAAGCTTGAGGGCCCGAGCTTGAGCCGGACTTATCTTCTTCGTGTGCATATATGTGTGTGTTGGATTTTGTCTTGCATTCTAGATGATACATATCCATCCATTCATTTCAATCAAAAAGAAGATACAACGGAGTCATTTTTCGAATGATGTAGGTACATTACCGGTCCGTCCGATAAGCAGGTAATAGGGCCCATCTATATCAAAGTGCACGTGATATGTGGCTATATCATATATTTAGTAAATTTTTAGGGGACTTTACGGGAAAAATCACCTTAAAATTGGATATGATGACCGAAGGGCCAAACTGTAAATATTGGCGGTGGAGGGACCTCCAGCCCAATTTTTTCTTTTATTTCACCTTTTTTGTCCTTATTTGCTGATATCAATGAATAATGGGGAGATTCATTGAATAATGCGGACATTCATTGATATCAATGAACGTTGTATTTTTACCCACTTACTTTCTCCTCTTCTTCTTCCTAGCCATAATCTTTTCTTTGATTCAATTTATCATGATCATTTTTTCCAAAGAAAGAATCAATTGAGTTATTTTCTTGTGTCTACCTTGCCTGTGGATGTGCATTTTCTAAGACATGGTTCTTGACTGTGTATATATAGGCTAATGTCAAAAACTTTATATAACAACCTATTTATTGGTTTTATTAAAAAAAAAAAACACACTATATATTAGTTCGAAATATATTGGGATTTATCAATTTTTTGGACCTATTATATCCCTATTTTAAGTGAAAAATAAAACAAAATATTAAAAAGAAATTCAAACCGGTTCCTAATCTAGATTCAGTCCTCTTATTGGAATCATATAAATAGGTTTGGAGTCTGAACATGAACCGCCTTTATTAAACCTGCTTTTCGTCCAATATGATTCCGGCCAGGAACCGACCCATTTGCTCCATCCCTACCTCCACAGTAAACATACAAAGTTTGGGTCCATATTGTCATATCCAATTTTAAGATGATTTTTTTAATATAAAACCTCCAATTTAAGAAAATAATCTGAATGAAGAGGAAGGGGTTTGCTTACCGGGCGCCAATACAGCCAAATGCATATCACATGCAATCTAAATTAAAGTAGTAAGTAAGTTAGTTAGTTAGTTACATGTAGATCAATCTAGAAAAGTATCTATAACTAGTTGTATGATTAGTTATTTATTTCAGTAAGTTAGTTAGCAATTAGTTAATGGTCCCCACACATGAGACCATCATAACTAACTAACATGATAAAGGTGAGATACAACTAATTGTAGTAATTCGTTACAACTTGGTAAGCAAATTGTTGCATCCATGATTCATTCTTGAATGCATAGTTTTCTTTGAATCTTGGAAGCCCTCCTCCTTTGTTCTAGTTGTGGTATATGCCCTATACATTTGGAATTATACGGAAGATAATGAGGATCCTAATCAGCCCCTAAAATTTTTATTTAGGCCATCGAACTAAACCAATTGAGTCAGGCTCAAATTAGGCTTAAGCCCATCTAGTATAGCAATTAGTGGCACCTTCCCAGTAAGTGGCTGGTGAGATAGGCCCTACTGACATCCCAAATAATCATATCCACTGATTTGCCACTTGTTTCTATATCTTGGGATCCTAGACTCTGAATTATATCATTATCATTATATGACTCTGTAATTCGGACTCTACTTGTCCAACTCTAAAAAATTAGCTTGGAGAGAGTCAACATGATGACTTGGGAGGATTTTTTTAAAATATTTAAAAATTGATCAAATACTTATAAAATTAAATACTCATTTGGCGGCAGGTCCCACAACAGTATATTTCTGAGCCTGTGGTCCAAGTCATTTTGTCATAAAGGCAACGGTCCCCTTTTAATATTAAATGAGTCAAAAAGACAAAAATGCCCTCTCTTTATGTACTATATATGTCACCAAACACGTACGACTTTGAAATATTCCGTCATACACTCCGAAATCTAAGCAAAATGAAGATTTTGAAAGCGATGATGAATGAAACTACAGAAAGAAGAAAAATCAACACATCAGTAACCTCGATCAACCGAATTATCTTGACTTAAATTTAATTGACTTTGACATAAGTTTATCTATGTTTTGGTTTGAATTTATCTGAGCTTGAAATGAAATTATTTTACTTTGACAATAATTTTTCTGAATTTGATTTCAATTTAACTACGTTTGCTATCAATTAAACAAGGTTTCAAACGAATTTATGTGACTTTGAAAACATTTTCTTAGAGTTTTTACTGAGTATATCTGAGTTTCTTATGAAATAATGAGTTTAGTATGAAATTAAATGGATTTCACACGATTTTATTTGACTTTAAAATGTATTCAACATTGAACTTGGTTTTAAATGAGTTTTTTTTTTTTTTAGTTTGCTATGAATTTATATAAGTTTTGTATGTGTTATCTAACTTTGGCATAATGTTATTTGAGTTTGGCATGATTTTATCTGTGTTTGATATGGATTTTTCTAAATTTGATGTGAATTTATTTGTGTTTGATATGAATTTATCTGATTTTGCTGTGAATTTATCTAACTTTGATGGGAACTTATCTAACTTTGGCATGAGTTTATATGAATTTATCCGAGTTTCCTGTGAATTTATTTAACTTTGATGGGAACTTATCTAACTTTGGCATGATTTTATATGAATTTATCTGTGTTTGAAATCATAGCCAGTTTGAAAATAAGTGTTTTGTATGTGTTATCTGACTTTGGCATAATGTTGTCTGACTTTGGCATGATTTTATATGTGTTTGGTATGAATTTTTCCAAGTTTGATATGAATTTATCTAAGTTTGCTGTGAATTTATCTAACTTTGATGGAAACTTATCTAACTTTGACATGAGTTTATATAAATTTATCTGTGTTTGAAATCATAGCCAGTTTGAAAACAAGTGTTTTGTATGTGTTATCTGACTTTGGCATAATGTTATCTGACTTTTGCATGGTTTTATCTATGTCTGGTATGAATTTTTCTAAGTTTGATATGAATTTATTTGTGTTTGCTTTGAATTTATCTGAGTTTGCTGGGAACTTATCTAACTTTGATGGGAACTTATCTAACTTTGGCATGAGTTTATATGAATTTATCTGAGTTTGCTGTGAATTTATTTAACTTTGATGGGAACTTATCTTTGGCATGAGTTTATATGAATTTATCTATGTTTGAAATCATAGCCAGTTTGAAAACAAGTGTTTTGTATGTGTTATCTGACTTTAGCATGATTTTATATATGTTTGGTATGAATTTTTCTAAGTTTGATATGAATTTATCTGAGTTTGTTGTGAATTTATCTAACTTTGATGGGAACTTATCTAACTTTGGCATGAGTTTATATGAATTTATTTGTGTTTGAAATCATAGCCAATTTGAAAACAAGTGTTTTGTATGTGTTATCTGACTTTGACATGATTTTATCTGTGTTTGGTATGAATTTTTCTAAGTTTGATATCAATTTATTTGTGTTTGCTTTGAATTTATCTGAGTTTGCTGTGAATTTATCTGAGTTTGATGGAAACTTATCTAACTTTGGCATGAGTTTATATGAATTTATCTGAGTTTGCTGTGAATTTATCTAACTTTGATGAGAACTTATCTAACTTTGGCATGAGTTTATATGAGTTTATCTGTGTTTGAAATCATAGCCAGTTTGAAAACAAGTGTTTTTTATGTGTTATCTGATTTTGGCATAATGTTATTTAACTTTGGCATGATTTTATCTATATTTGTATGAATTTTTCTAAGTTTGATAAGAATTAAGTAAATTTATCTGAGTTTGTTGTGAATTTATCTAACTTTGATGAGAACTTATTTAACTTTGGCATAAGTTTATATGAGTTTATATAAATTTATCTGTGTTTAAAATCGTGGCCAGTTTGAAAACAAATGTTTTGTATGGAAAGACAGTGAGTTGGAGCTAAAACCCAGATTTAAATTGCATGACACCCATTTAAATGATTAGAAGGGCAAATCAGTAATAAAAAATCTGCTGTCACATGCTTAAGGACCACCGCCCATTTAAATGGTTAGAAGGGCAAATGAGTCATAAAAAATCTGATGTCACATGCTTAAGGATCACCGCCTGAATTAATTCCATGCGCAAGGGACTCTAGGCCTTAAACATTATTGTTGTGTACTAGAGACTTTATAATACGGCACTGAGGGATCTCTCCCTAATTTACCCTAATAACTATACCATCTTTAAACTGACCCAATCATATTCAACCGAAATAGAATTATTAACTTTTTTCCTACTGAAAATGATATGTTTTTTCTACTGCCTTTGAGCATACGTTTCCAATTCCCCTGGTTGGTCTCATACGTTTATGGCGATGACTATTCCAAGAGATTCTTTGATCTAAGAAGCATGGATTGGTCCCACATGTTTTAGATGACTTACTAATTGACATGCAATTCCACATAAGTTGGTTTATCTATTACAATATCAGACAACTGACAGTGAGGAGTTCAGTTTAAAAAGAAAGGTCCTAGACTTAAAAGCAAATTAAATTGGTCCTTGTAAGGTGCAGACCTGTTGGTGTTGGGTGTTGTTTTATGTTGGTGTTGGCATTGTAGGGCCACCTTCTAGGTGTGAAAACCCAAGATACCCACATGATTCTTGCATAGGCCCAAACCAGGTATGGTATGAAACACATAATGTAGTGGGCGAGAGTTCATACTCTCCAATTCACAGAATATCGAGGAATTCTGTATTCTACTGGGTGGACCCCTGTTCATAGAATTTTAATTGTTCAAAATAAATGTGCCCCTTTTGTATGAGCCCTGTGAAGTTTCAATTCGATAGGAGTAAGGCCTAGTGTCAAATTGATTGTATAAAAATACATGAATTCTTCATAATAAGAAACTTATAAAACTAAAATCAATGCCAGCAGTTTCTTTCCTTAAAAGATAATGTTAAGAGGAATTGTAGAATCTTGGATCCAATCAAAATTATAGCGTGTTTAAAGTTCCAGCCTAAAATTTCACATAATCAGAAGTTGATTGGTCATCATACTTGTTTGGTCGAAACGAAGATCCACCTTGATACATGTATATGGGCTAGCTTGGCCATCAAATTTTTTATTTTTCATCTTTTGTAAAAGGGCTATCATAATTGATGCAGACATTGGCTCAGGCCGAACTCTTACACTAACATAGTGGTTTAGGAAGCAGGTTGCCCGGTGGGAATTTTATCGTCAACATGTACCTTTTCGCAATAGGTCAGCAAGTCATAAGGATTGCTTACTGCCGCGATTCTTCATTCAGAATTTGTGCAGCTGAGGATTTCACATAGATATTGGTATGTATCGATGCATAAAGCTGAGAAAAAATGATGTTGGTGCATAAATCAACAAAAGTGAGGATTTTCAAATCATATTGGAGAGGTCGTACAGAAAAATCCTCAAAAAATAAGAATTTACATTGATCCAAATAATCGGTTTACAATTGTAAACACATGGGTTATTCTTTTTTGGTTGCCAGACATGTCTTCAAGAAATATAGAAATGTCCATTCATGGTCTAAATCAGTCTTCAATTGCTATTTATGGATGGACCCTACCACCATGTGATCAGTTAAGCTTATAAGTCTTTCGATTTGACATCAGTAGGTGCTTGATTGTGCCTTGTAGACTTAGTCTTTGATTTGATATCTTTAGGGGTCATTAGTTTGCACCATTTAATTGTCAGGCATGAATAACCTTTAGAGGACGTTTGTGTACATGCAATTTTCATAGAAAGATTAAATTGCTACATCAGCAAAGTATATAATTTTTAAATATCTCGAAAAGGGTTTTCAGCGGAAGTTAGAAATTCATGTTTGGTGCAAATCCTTTTTCCTCGATGAATTGGTGCTAATGTTGTTTGGCATGGCAATAAATTTCTTATTGAAAACTAGTATTAGGATAGTGAGGAAATGAAGTAATAAAGAGGGAAGAAGTTTTGCGCAGAAATGAACTTTCCATACCACTCACGGGAACTCTATTTCCAAGTTATTCGAGGAAAATGCTAACGTCGCAAAAAAAGCATTTCTGCATAAAATTGTTACACCAAAACATGAAAAAATAGTTTTCTATAGAAAAACAGTACATTTTCTGCAGAAATGGGTTACACATACATGCCCTTATGTGCAATCACATTTGTTTGTCCTAAAATTAGCTAGTTTTTATAAAGAGATAAATGAAATGATTGTTTTTTCTAAAGGGTTATGAAAAGCATATTTTTCTTCTAATCAATATGAAATTTAATTCAAATTGAAATTTAGTAATTATCTTTTTACCTAGAACATATTTTGAATGATTTTCTTCTCCATAGCATTTCTCATTCAAATCTAAATATAGTGGAAAACAATATCAGAGAAAAGTGGTGAACCTCTCCAAGGGGAATCTCCATCAATCTTTAATTTTCTTCCCTTTATCATTTTCTCTTTATCCAAACACGTCTTTAAGATAAATAGTTGCCACCAATCAAACTAAGATTTCCGAAGGACAGGCTACAAGAGAAGGAAGTATACAAGTCTTTGGGATGCCACCCTCCTTAATTTTCAACTGCCTTTGAGCATGCGTTTACAAGTCGCCCGGTCGGGTCCCACACATTTATGGCAATTACTGTACAAAAGGATTCTTCTCTAATGCATGGATTGGTCCCCCACATTTATGGTGATGACTTATTAAATGGAACCTTCTTTCTCAAGCTTGGGTTTTTGACATGACATTGGATAAAAGTGGGTTCATTCTATTGGGATTTTGTGCTAGAGAGCCAATAAGGATGTTTGAAATCATATAGGGGAGGTCAGACCAAAAATCCTCAAAAATAAGAACTTAATTTGGTCCAAATAATCGATGATTTACCATTGTCCAACATGGGTGTTCTACATAATGAGAAAAAAAAAATTTTGGGTTGCCAAACATGTCATGAGGAAATATAGAAATGACCGTTCTTACTCTAAATCAGTCTTCAACTGCTATTCATGGATGGACCCTACCACCATGTGACCAGTTAGGCTTATAAGTCCTTTTTGACATCAGTAGGTGCTTGATTGTGTCTTCTATACTTAATTACTCTTTGTTTTCTTTTTTCCTTTTTTTGCAATTCTATTACCCTTAAAGTCCAAAAAAAAAAAAAAAAAAAGAACTCTTTGTTTTGGTAACTTTAGGGGTCGTTAGTTTGCATATTGTAGGTGTTTATATGAATAGCCTTTATGCGAAATCACATTTGTTTATCTTAATTTACAGTAGCACAATAACCCATATTAAGCATGGGCATGACCCATGTGGCCACTATCTCCACTTTACTCTCGACATTTTATTTTTTTATAAATAATTATATTTAAGTGTTGTGTAGTGCAGTGATCAGGTTAGTTATTTAAAAAAAAATAAAAATAAATAAATAAATAGATGTCATACGTTCAAATCTCACAAGTACAGTTTAGCCTTTTACAAAGTCTCAATTAAAAAAATTAAAAATTGAAAGGAATCAAATCAAGGACGTGTTATTGTTGTCCAAAGATGTTTCAGCACTCCCGCGGGACATGAGACAATGAAACTTGTTTGGTATTAAACTTTCCCCAGCCCACCTAATAACTCTCCTAGTATTTTACTTAAAATCTCTTTTCCGATCATAAATCCATTACCATCCTTCTCTCAGCCCCTCTGTACAGTTTAGTCCACTATTTTATTTTTTTTATTTTTTTAAATCAAGTTATCAAATCTATCCAAATGAAGAAGCACATCACAATCAAATCCCACACGCCAAGATGTGAGTAAATGAGGTTTTTTTTTTTTTTTTTTTATAAAAGTTCTTCACACTAAAAAGGTGTGACACAATTACATATATATATGCATGTTCTTGGTTAAGAAGGCGTCGATACAAATAAATTAGCTAATTTTTATACAGATTTTAAGAGAACTGATATTTTTTTTCTAAGGGGTTTTAATGAAAAGTAATTTTTCTTCTAATCAATATGTAATTAAAACTTAAACTTAAATTGGTAATTTCTTTTATCTATAACATATTTTGAAAAGGATTTTCTTCTGCATATATAGCATTTCTTATACAAATCTAAATATAGTGGAAAAAATATTAGAGAAAAATGGGGAACGTCTCCAAGGGGGATTCTCCATCAATCCTTGATTTTCTTCCCTTTGTCATTTTCTCCTAATCCACACACATCTTAAGATGAACAGTTGCTACCAATCACCCACTTTCTCCTAATCGGTCCTTGATTTTCTTCCCTTGGTCCCCCACACCCACTCACTCACATTTATCGTGATGTCTTATGAAATGGGTCCTTCTTTCTCAAGCTTGGGTTTTTGACATGACATTTGATATAAGTGGGTATATCCATTGCAACCATCCCCCTCTAAAAAAAAAGAGGGATTTTGACTTGTAGCATACCTATAGAGATAGGTTTCCTCGCCCCCTTTCCAAAAAGTTTATTTTTTCCTAGACCTTCTTCATACTAGGAAAAATGAAAAAACTGCCCATATTATTTTTATTTATTTTTTTACCCAAGAGATAGCATGCACACACGGGAAGACAGCCCCACTCACGTGGGAAAGGAGCCCACACACACTAAAAGAAGGCAAACACAAGTGGGAAGGGAGCCCGCACACGCAAGAAGAGACGGCGTACTTGGAGTTCGAAACTTTGACAGTTAGGCGAGAACTGACGCTCCTTACCACTCAATTGGGGAGTTGTTCTCAACTGCCCATATTGTTAGAGGAACCAATATGTTGTTTCTGAATTCCTGATTATTGTTCTAGGGTTTATGTGGTTGAATTTTATTGGAATTTTGAGAATGCTAGAGAGCAAAAAAAAAAAGGGGGGGGGCGGGGGGGGGGGGAGCGGGGTGTATTTGAACTTTGCAGTGCTTGGACATTTATTGTGAATAGATCTGAGCTTGCTTGTATGTGGTTAGATTTTTTCTCCTTTTTGGGTGAAAGTAAGTGGTCAATGAAATATATTGTCCATATAAAAGAAACCTCACTGGCGTCAGAAAAGTCCTTTTCTCTTTTCTTTTGTCGACAAATGTTACACCAAACAAAAGTGCTTTTTTCTGTGGAGAAAACTAAACTTTTCCACTCCACTTCCATGAGATTGCATGATGCACAAACGCGTGCTTGGGACAAACCGCCATGTGGTGAGACTCAATGAGTCTTTAGAAGATAAGAAAAGAAAGCATTTTCCCAATTAAATAAAGACTTCCGAGTCTTTCCTTTGAAACTTCAAAGTCTATAGTAAAGAAGATATTTATTAAGAGCATTTTCCTTTCAAAACACTGTCTGATGTTATTCCAATATTGAAATACATTAGTCAAGAAGGTTTCTAGTCACTATATTTTTGAAATACTAAGAAAGTGTTTTATATAAAATTATCTAGGGGGGAATTATAGGATTACAATATTGAACTTTTTAAAAGGAAATATATCTTTTTCTCACGTTTCTCGCGTTGTTAGAAAAATAAGGTTTTTTTTTTTTTTTTTTTTTATGTTTAGAAAATAAACGATTATATTTTTCTACTATATTCTTTTCTTCAGCTTCTTTGGCGCATCCAAAAATGTCACTCTAGTGGTAAAAAATCATTCAATTGGATAGGTTGATGAATAAATCATAATTTTACCATTTTAGGATTGAATTCAATATCTTACTTTTATTTTTATAATTTTTATGTCACTGTCGAGTTCCAGTTTTAAAACATAGATTTCATACAATAAAAACAGTGACAAAGTTCCTCCCATCTCGTGTAATACACCTCCATTGGAAATGCTGATGAACCATATTCAGGTCCTATGGAAGAGGGAGATTATTATATTCATACTTTCTGTCACCATATTGAAAGCTTTCTCGACTTAATATATTGAGTGTATGCCTTTTGAGTTTAGTCGGAAGGAAAAAGAAGAAAGCAAAGGATACTTTAAACTATTAATTGACCATCAAAATCATGAGTCCACCGATGATGGTCCCCATGATTAATAATAACGTGTGGAAAGAGTGAGATAACATCAAACAACTGTCACGATGACGACCCCTCTATTCACGTTTCTAACTATAGCAATGTCTCCTCCTAGGCCCTACTGACTAGAATATGAGAATGATGGCCCACCCAATGGACATTTGTGGTGAATAGGGCTGAGATTGTATGTTGATAAATGATAAGCAAATAAGGAAGTGTGTAATTGTTACCTCATTACGCGAAAGGTAGGCTAACACACTCAGGGATCATGAGTGGTGTTAGGGCCTTCTTCGTTATCCTAATTTAGGAAATAATTCCATCCCCTTTATTTTTTGGTATAATTTATGGATGTTAAATTAAGAAGGAGAATTTAAGGAGTTCTACATGTCTGAAAATTCAGAAATTTTTTGAGTTCCACAAAAAAATTGGCCGTTACTTCGACACACATACTCGAGGACCGATCTCTGCTTGCTCAAGTTAAAATTATCACACCATACCCGCAGTTCAACCTAGCGAAAAAATAATAATGATAAATAAATAAATAAATAAAAGAAAACTAAAAGAAAAAAGTCATGTTTGTGTAACGATAAAAATATTTTACAATTGTCATTTCTACTGACATAAATTTTCACATATTCAAAGAAAACGACTCATGGTTCTTTTGACATGGAAAAGCAGTGCACCAAATGGCAGCAAAATAGCATGCACAATTTTCCAGAGTTTGTTATGCAAACATGCCCTAAAGTAGGTCATGGGGAGTCTAGTAAATTGAAGTTTTTATTAATAAAAATAATATTTAACTATTTAGTTTTTAATTATAAAATATCTTTTCATATTTTTTTGGACATTCAAATGTGAGAAATGGCCCAACCAATCGGTTTAAACTCGGAGTCAGATGTGTCATTTTGTGGATTTGGTCTTCTCAATTCTCGTGTACTACCAACCCAATTTACAGCCATATTGTTTGAAAAATAGGTTGCAACACCAAGTTGTTTTGAAGCTGAGTTTAAATGGATTTTTTAGATTACTTTTTTTTTTTTTTTTTTTACTTATTGTGTATAACTAAATCAGATTTTTTATGCTAATTTGCCAATTTTTCGTATTTGCTAAAATATATATATATATACATATATATTTAACACTCACAAGTTCCAACAGGTACCTTTTTAAATGTCCCATGTTGCTTTGGGAAACCCCCCAAAAAAAAAAAAAAAAATCTGTACCCATTTTAAATGTCAATATGAAGGAAGCCAAAATGGTTGCTTAAGTCGCATGGCCAAGTGGTAAGGAACTGACGCGTCAATTCATATTTGGCTACCCAGGGTTCGTATCTCAGGTACATCACCTCTTCCGCTTGTGTGGGTATATGCAAGCTCTCTTTGGTCCTAGCCTCCTTTGCTGTGGTACCAAAAAAAAAAAAAAAAGTCATTTGGGAACACCCAAATTTTCTTGAACAAGTAAATCCAAAATAGTATAATATTAATTGTAGTGGAGTCCATATGTAATTGTGTGAGGCCACCTTAATCAAAAATTAAGTCTTACAATATTGCCCAGATATGTAAAACTTTTGGCCATGACAATAACAAAGTTTTCATAGGTTTAGTAGTTTAGCGAAACTTAAAAAGTTTTGGAGTTTCATTCTCACTTCAATTTACATTTGAAACACGGGCCTTCTTCCTTTGCATAAGATATATAGGAATTGAACACAAAAACTCAATGTGAAATGAACTCTATCAAAGGATCATTAAAAATGTGAGAGGTGAAGGATATAAGGTGAAAATATAGATATGACATTTGCTTTTCTATGTATTGAATTACTAGAGTGATGGTTGAATATTCATTTCTCATCCTCCCTTGATTCTATTTTTATTAAAGAAAAGATTATTTGATACTCATTTTCTGGAAATTTACCTTTAATCTTCATTTTTAACCACTTATAGTGTGAAATCTATTTATTTAATTCTTATGTATTCTAACGCAAACAAACAGTCCCTAAAGCTAATTCAAAGACATGGACATTGAAAATAATTCACTTATTATTATTTATTAGTTTAAATAATTAAAATATTAAATTATATATTTTCCCTTTCATGTTAGGAAATAAGGGAAAATATATAATTTGTGTAGCCGACCCCAACATAGTTGGAACAAGACTTTGAAGATAATGATGATGATTTTCATTTACATGGTAGGAAGGGTTTAACCCCTCGTCTTCCATTCTTTTCTTCTTTGTTGTTTTGATATTTTGTCATATTTAATTCCAACATGTACCGGACATCTACCAACCTAAAGAGAATATATGTTGTAAGGTCAGGGACTTGAAGGATTTTCTATACCTTATTTTGATGAGAAGTTTTGAGAAAATGGATCAACTTGTCACAGCGTCATGATCCAATCTGATTGCCTATTGTAAGATGGTAGCAAAAGCTTTTGGCTCCTTTTAATTAAGGTATATTGACTCTGTCCTTAGCACTTGGTGTGCAAGCTGCTGCAATTACAAAGAAAAAAAAATGTTTTAAACACTGATTTGAAGGTTTGTTAAGAAGTTGAACTCGTTCTATTTACTTGTTTCATTCAAGTCATAAAAGCTATAACTACATCATGAGAGGAATATGCAAACATAGAGATAAAATAAAGTGTTAGCTTCCTAGATACAAAACATGGGATGGACCAACCAAGTATTCAACCCATTCGAGATTTGCCTGTTTATCAGGCTTTGAATATGGTTAGGACCAGGCTTTGAATATGGTTAGAACCCATTATAGCAGCAGTTTGGATCATCTAAGCATGGGCCTAGTTGTTCATACTTCATCCACGAGAATCAAGGATACAATACATGCCCTAAGGTTAAGGACAATATATTTCCTCCAAGGGAAGGACCAAAAATAATAAAATCATTACACATGGAGAAATATTTTCAGGCAAGTTTGATTCCATAGAGATTGATGCAGGAAGGAGGCCTCAAATTGAAACTTTGGTCTTCTGCAAGATAATCTACAAAATTTCCCACCATGAATGAGAAGGCTTCATAATATCTAGGATAAAGAGGAAGAATAATTTCACTACATCATCAAAGTTGTTCCTTAGTCACATGTATAACTTGCTTGGCTTCTTCTAATACCCATTGCTAAATGGGTTCATTGTATAGGTTATCGAATAATCCATCAAAAAAACTTAATTGTGTTGATCAGGTACCATTTACAGATGAAGCATACCTAGCTTTTATAACAACATGAAGATAATATACTAACAACAAGATGATAATAAAGGAAAGGTATACTCTCTAAGTAACATCCAAATGGCCACAGAAGAGCTAAGCATTCAAATTCTAACTTAACTGCGTATGACTATACCTCGAAATTCAGGAATTATTCCAAGTTGAAGTTCCGGAAGGCCGAGTTTGGTAAAAGAAGTTGAAATATGAGTATGACATACCTGAGAAGTTCAGAATAATAGTATTATACAACATGGGTTATCTCAGATATACATCAATTAACCACAACTGTAAGTCCCCTGTTTCATTCATTCATCTCATTGCCAAATTTGAATCAAACAATTTTGCCAGTGATAACAATTGCTTTCACGTCATCTCTCTGTAAGCTGGTTGTAGTTATCTTTTAAACTGAATAATACTGAAAAAAATTATAAAATAAAAATGGCTTTCAGTACATTTTTCACACAATTGTAGAAACCTACAATAGGGAATCAAGTCCAGCATAAAAGTAGAAACTATAAAATAAATTGTAACTAACAACAAATGCGCATGATACTAATGCAGCTAACACTAACAGTATATACACATAGCAAATGATCATTTGAAATTGACAAGATGTGAATCATTTACAAAGTGTGATGGATGAGGTGGTTTTTTGTTACAATCACTTGTATGGTTTCTCTTAGTAATACAGCAATGCTGAAAGTTATCTTAATAAGACAGAAACACCTCGTATCTAAAACTTTCTACTAAATTGCATGTCCTTCTCAGGAATCTATTAATTAAAAAGAATGTAGGGTAATCCATTCTGTCCTTCTCATACAAATGACTATGAAAAGGTTCTTACGAGATTCTAATGACCCCACTTCACACGAAAAATGAAAGAAATCTAGGAAGTGGTTTTATGAAGCATTTAGCTCCTTCCCTTTTAGGAAGATAGAAGTTTCACAAAATCAAGAAAGAGTTTCTCAGGCTTGAAAATTCATGTAAAGGGAAAGAAATTTAGAAGAGTGAATCACCTCCATACCCGGAAAAAGGGAATATAATTACAACTTGCTAGATTTGAGAGTGAATGGTTGAATTATCCAAAAACTCATTTTTTATGTAGTGTCATGATGCATGAACCCCATAAAACAATATATTAGATTCTAGGACAAGGCAAATTCCCAAGCACTAACATATACCAATAGAAGTGTCATTAACAGTAAATAAAGTGTAAATACCACCCAAATTATCAATATTAAATGTTGATGATGCCAAAAATAGATTTCGGGCACCACCGGTCAAGTATAGAGTAATTAATGTGAAAATAGAGAGAGAAGGTTTATAGTGGTTCGGTCGGTGTGACCTACGTCCACTTTAAGATGATGATTTTATTTCTCAAGTATGCAGAGATTATAGATTTAGAGAATATTGATGAGATGTGCAGAGTGCTGATAGAAATTGTTTGCCCCCCAGTGCCGGTGGGGCTCTGTGTTTTATAGTCATTCCCTAACAGATGGGGACGACTCTTCAGCAAAGGATGCTTCGTTTTGGCGGAGCCTCCGAACCGCCCTCAACAGACGAGGCAGATAGGATCCTCTCCGCAGGACTTGATAAAAGCAGGTAGAAGGAAACGATGCGCTTACTTCGTCATTTCGTGGATTCGGACCCGGACCTGACCCATGACGAGTGGATTTGGACCTGGGCTCAGCACGGCCTCGGGTCACTCAGACCTGACCTACCATTGTGAACTGAATCTTTTTGACCTGACCCGTCATTATGGACCGAGTCATTTGGGCCTGACCCATCAAATGTAATTCAAATAATCAAAACTACGTTCCTTGCAAACATATCAAAAGGGGATAAAAGGAAGAAAACAATAAAAAAAAAAAGAGGGAGAAACATTGATATTGTCAGGAAAATAAAAAAGGGTTTGACAATCAAAGGACAGTGAATTCATCTGCCCCCACCTCCATCTTTGTTGTTCCCATGTTGATTTTGTTTACTGTTATTCTTTGATTTTGCGATTGCTGTAACCGGTATCCTATTAGAGGAAAAGGGAACTTTTAGTCAATGAAATTTATAGGGTGATGGCTGATGTGATAATAAAATTCAATTGCTCCACATCATTAATTGAAGATCATATGCATTCCGTTATTTGTCAATCCCTTGCATTTTTCAAACATGAAACACTGATAATTGTTGTTGAAGAATCTTCATGGAAGATAATTATAAAATAATTCATCAAATGAATTTTATATCATTCTACTTAAATGCAAGACAAGTGAATATGAAAACGCTTCATACTATAGGCAAAATTGCGTAAGAGTGGGTGCATTAAATTTCACCCAACCCCAATCCAATGGGAAAGAGACAAGGAGAGGGGAAAATAATCTTATCAAATGGAAGTGGTGAATTCTAAGGTAAGGAATTCACAAATTGCACCCAAGTAAAAAATAGAAATGACAGCCCACGAAAGGCTTCAAATGCAAAACCAGAATTCAATCTACAAAAGAGCAAACTAACTATAAAGCACTTGTAGAAATGAAAAAAATAAAATAAAATTGGCAACTAAGTACTAACCTTTTAATTTTGATCTGGTTTACCAACAGAAATAATTAACCTAAGGAATCGGGCTCGATTTTCTCAGACCCTTTTCAAACAAGTGTTTCAAAGTTGATTTAAAAAATCCCAAAAATGAAATAATTACAAGAATAAATAACGATAAGCTCTAAGACCCATCATCTGGAAAAAAAAAATCTAAAAGTAGTAGTAATAAAAGTAGCAGTAAGTGAAATAGAAATGATGAGATAAAGACTGCTTAGATACTTGATTTTGGAGAGGAGATGCACAGTAAAAGTTAATAAGAAAATCTAATTTCCATTCACCTAAAAAATAATAAATAACGGGATCTAAAGGGGAATAAATACACAAAATAAAAACATGGAGATGATAAAGAATAGTTAAGAAAAACCCCAATTTCCATTCACACAAAAATATGAAAATAACAGTATCTGAAAGGAACTAATTACACAGCATGGAGATAATCAATACCTTCTCTTTCCAATTGGGCCGATGAGTTTTAAGTGATTCCCTCATCTTCCACCAATTTTACTTCAATTAACTTTGGATTGTCGTGATTTCCAGTCGTCAAAGATAAAAATTGGGTTTTTTCATGTCCATTATAATCTTTTCCAAGGCAGCAACTTCTAAAATGCAGAATTAGAAAACAAAGTGATCCTGATCCGTACCTATTTACAACTTGGATTGTGAAACAAAGCAAACCATCTCACATTCTATAGATCCATGTGACCTTGATCACAATTGCAAGAAAATTGAAGCAGTTAAAGTAAACTTTCTCTAGACCAAGAAATAATTTTTTCACTTACAACAATTCTGTTAGCACACACTACACATATATTCAGTTTCAAAGTGTTCCTCCAATACGGCCGCCTATGAATTGTCCCAAGTTCATTAATTGAGTTAATTATTTTTTTAGTTTAAAAGTTGGCAAGCTAATGGATTATTCGATTTGTGCAATTAATGTGTTTTATGGACTAATCTGCACCCGAGAAATCAAGTCACTTATAAAGAGAGATCTAGATTTCTGTTTTTCATCTTACTCAAACAGGCAAGTTATGTTCTGTAATACAATTTAAATGGATCAAAAGATGTCATAGGGTGTTCCTAATTCCTAATCATGATATAAATGCATAGTTATATGTCATTATAGCTTTCCCTTGTAAAATTGAAATTCATGTACAACAGAGAAAGATCATTGGAATTTATCCAAACAATTATGTAGAAAGAAAGTTGGTTAGCTCATCAACACATAGGCTACGCTTGTAAGTTAATTGTGGACTGTTGATCGGTATGCCATTGCCAAGCAGACCTTTTTTCCTATGTATTGACTTTTCCTCTCAGAATGTAAACTACCTATCACAATCAAGAAGTTGCAGAGGTACCCAATTCAGCATATTCTAATATAATCCAAAATAAGTAAAAAATCAACAAAATCACCAATGAAAAATACATGAGAATGAAAAAAATAGCAACTCTTGTTCGTGCTCTGGCTCATGCCTGGTTTGTGCTCTAGTTGGGAGAAGGGATGGGGAAGATCCAATATGCTTGATCAAAAGAGGACTTCATCTAGTAATCATCTCCACACTAATATCTAAAAGTTATACATGGACAAGAGAAGTTTTTCAAAATATAGCAAGGACATCAAAGAAGATGAGTACCATAATTTAGTAAGGTAAGGGTAAACAGTTGAGATGGATAAAGATACAAGGCAACTCCTATTAAGAATTAATGAAAAGTAGGAAGTAAATATTAAAAAACAGAGTAAATTAGAAGCAATTGGACAACAAACTGGGGGAAAGTGAATTACAACTGAGAATATTAAGATTTTATAATGAGCATAAACACTAAACGAAGACATCAATGGGGAAAAAAGCATGAGATTTTGCTCTAAGTAAGCGTTGGGCTTCCATAATGAACATCATAAATTTGGTAGACAGTGACTTGCTTTGTTGATATTCAATTAACTACAAATAATTCAACATATACCTAAGATGTAAATTGTATTTCCACGGCTTCAACTAACTATTGCTTTGAGGGAAGGAAGTCTAGTTCATCCTTATCACAGAGTAACAAGGCATAAGTAAAAAAAAAAAAAAAAAAATTGACAACTATATATAAATAGCACCACCAAAGATTGAACATTCTACAATTCAATAATGAGTTCAGTGGGCTAATAAACTCTTTAACTTGAGCATTGATTTGGTGGTTACTTGTTTTCTTCGTTCAAATCTACAAATCATAAGAACTAAAAAAATTCATCCAACCTAATGGAACAAATAAAAGAAAAGTCATTTGACAACACTACTTACAAGTTTGACATGCCTTCAATATTGCCTCAAAGAAGCTGTCTCCAATTTCCTCAAAATCACAGTCTGCATGGATTTAAATTTTTGAAATCAAGGTCTCTTTTAGATACAGTTAACTAAATCAGGAAGAATCAAAACATGCTGTATTGACATTCCTAAGTAATTCACTGAAGAAGTATACTCAATTGCATGTAGATAACTCTTTAAGTCCAACTGAAAATAATGCAAATAGAATCTAAAGTTTAGTCTCTCAGTATGCCAACCAGGGAAGCTAATTACAATTTATTCATTTTGTCTAGTAATGCTAATTAGATTTCAATCCAATTCAATTGCTATTCAAAATTTCAAATTCAGCCAAAAAAATGAGATACAATAGTAACAAGAAGCATAGGAAATCACAAAAGATAAAAGATCAAGCTTTTGCCCCAAAAGGGAAAATTTTTGGAATATTGAATGCACGGTGTGAAACTATGGAGATATGATCTGTTAAATGTCCAATTTAAGACTTTAGCTGCATACTCTTCATCTCATGCCTTAAAGGCTTAAACCAATAGCATCTATAGTTCTATAGTATTGGAGATGTTTTAACAACAACTATACATTGCACAGCAAAACAGACGCTGGAGTTCCAATCTAGGTGGAGTACCAAAGCCAAAGCACATTCTCTCCTCAATGGTACACCAATATCTATGAAGAAGCCCGAGCCATTCAATAACCGCTAAATTAAATTTTTGGGGCCTGGTCATGACCAAAAATGCAGAAAACCTTATCTTTTTTACTTCACATAAAGAAGTTACAGAGGCATGTTGGGACCACACCCCATCTCATAATCCATTATAAAATCAGATAAACAAACACTTGAACCACTATCAAAGATATTTACATGAGAAAGTATTTTGGTATCAAAGATAATGGTACTAAAATAATTAGAGTTTTTTTTTTTTAATGGCATGGATGTTGCAACAAAAATTAATACAACATTTGAATTATTCAAATAATTTTAACAGTAATATTATTTATTAATTTATATTTAAAAAAAATTTTGCCTTGGGAAAAAACCTTTTTATATTAGCTCTTAAGAATTGAATTAAAATTAGTGAACCTGCAAGAGGAAATGGCCTTAGTAGTACGGCAGTGAAAGGATTGAGGTTCAATCCATATATAAATTGGCTCATTGAAGATCTGGACTATCGAACGAGTCTGTGGAAGACCTAGATTTAGGGTCTAGACTTAAAGGAGCCTATAGCTTTAGAGGAGAAAGAAAAAACACTAAGAAATACCCAAAATAATTAGGCACCAATCATTCAAATGGAACCCTAACCAATTTATACCATTCTATCTCTTAGGTACTCTTTTATGTGCATTTCACATTTTTTCATACCATTAGTATACTCAAATGAAAATCATATTTAAATGGACAGGAAAATTTGATAATGAGCAAAAACATAAACTCACCAATTCATATAAACTTGTTTAGACTTTTTTTTCGATAGAATAAACATAATACTCCAATGTACCCTTTTTTTTTCTTTTCAACAGAAAAATGAAAAGAACAATTTTTTTTTCAGTGAAACAAAGAACATCAATTGACATGAACTTACATAGAAACAGATACTCCTATAAACATTATTTGCTTTTCCCCTAAGTTGTACACACTACACAGGGTCAAGAAAGATTGCCCACAGAGGATATTACCAAATATCCCCTCATTGACACACCATGAATTCTGCACAAAATTAACATCGGAATTTCCCAATTTCGGAATAACCCATTTCCCACTTATGATAGATTTTTATCAGAAAAGACAAATTTTTTAGTCTTTGAGCCTGTCAACTTCTGGGTTTATTTTTCAGACAACTGAGAGGCTTAATCAAGGGAATCAACTCCCCAAAATAATAAGGCTTCAATCATTCAAATGGATGATTCATCATTATAGATGATTCAACATAAATCCTAATGATAACATAAGCCCAGGAACTCAATTCAATCATAAAAAGAGAAGAAGAGAGTCGGATAAAATAATAGCATCTAAAAAAAAAAAAAATGAAGCAATCATGTTGCAAACCTGGGCTTAAGTTGAGAGCTCTTGGAGTTCCACGACAGCAACTTGGAAGGGAAGCGAGATCATGGTCTGTTTTGTTTTGTTTTGGTTTTTTTTTTTTTTTTTTCTTAAGACAGCGGAGTGGAGAAACTAAGAAGCATGGAGAAGAGAAACAAACAGCAGAGTGCATCTGGTTTTCCTTTCTTAAGGTGGAGCAAAGAAGAACGGAAAGGAGAAATTAAGAGGAGAGACCTTGGAAAAACAGAAACAGTTGCATCCAGGTAGACCCCACAAGCAAGTGGGTCATGGTGGTGTAGAGAATTCATCAAGCAGCACACTTCTTCCCTTTTATATAAGGGTAATAGATATAAGGGTAATAAATAATAGATATGCTATATGTTTTATTGTCATCCATTAAAAAAATGCAAAATAGTTGCTCCTCCTTTTTATGACTATTTTGCATTTTTTTCCACCATTGAGTAGCGTTGCTCCTCCCTCTTTTAACAGTACCTACTCAATGTCAAAATGCTATTTTGCATTTTTTTTCCAAACCTGTCAAACTCTACTCATGTCAAAATTGGGAAACCCATACCCACCCCAAACCCCAAAAGAGGGAAAAATAAAACACACTACTAGTACTACTGCAAAATCTGCCCACAATGGGGCAGTTATCAGCAGCTAGAATAGGCAGGTTGGATACTTGACTATGGCAAAGAAAAAATCACAATGGGTGAGATATTATTTTTAAATCTTTTGCACCTCCAAATCATTACCCATGCTTTTGGAGCAGAAAATAAGGAAAAAGAACAATCCCACTAAAGGATTATATGGATCTTCCTAAACTGAGTGTAACAACTGGGATCAAATCAAAACGAGGGCGTCACAGGCATTTGAATAACCTGTTCAAGTGACAGTTGCGTCACATGCATTTGAATAACCTGATCAAATGACAGTTGTTTTGTTCTTTTCTATAACCAATTACAAGTACACATATATGCAAGTAATTAGATTTACAGGTAGAGAGAATGCTAAACAACGAAGTTCCAAGGAACCAAACAGGGCTTTATGTGGATCTCTAATATTCATACTGCCAAGAAGTAGAAAGAGAATGGATCAACTTCCTTTCTACTTTTTAAGGATACAAATGCATTGGTTGCAATATTGTGTACATCCAAATACATTTAACAATATAAACAAAATCGAAAGAATTTCACATCTGGTGGAATAGAACATTGGCTAAAATCACATGCAAAAAGAAGTATTCTATGTAGCTTGTTTCCTGATCGTGAGCTCCAAGTGCAGAGCTGCGATGTAGTATTAAACTGGTGAGACCAGATTGATCCACATGGAGCAATGTAAATTAAGGTTCCTCTTCAACTCGTACCTGCCCTAAATTAAAAATCTAAAACTAGACTAAAAATTAAAAAATTACAACCATCATTCCTACTTTCCAAAAATAAAATTAATTACAATCCAATGAAAAGAAACTTCCTAAATCTAAAAATCCTAAACTAAAAGATTCTAAAAACTAAAGTTCCTACAAAGAACACACAAGTTAAAAATTCCAAAAGTAGAAAGTTTACAAAACTAAACAAAATTAGAAACTATCCTAAGGTTAGAAAGTTAGTAATGCAATGCAATGCATGCTATGACAAAGTTTCCTAATGCACAAATTTTATATGAGGTGCAAACTTTCATAAAACAGGAACCTAATCTAATGCAATCTAAAACAAAATTTCATGGTTGGAAATTAAACTAGGATGATGTATGAATTCAATTAAAAAAAACAGAAGTGGAAAAGAATTAAAAACAAAAAAGTAAAGTTTGAATGAATGAGACCAACAAAAGAAGAATGCAGATTTCTGCACATAGGAAGATCCGACCAATAATTTTGTAGCCACTAGTTACCCCTCTTTCCGAAACTATTTTGATCTGAAATTCTGGGATATGAAATTAGCCTCAATTAAATTCAATCCATCCAAATTTCAATGAAAAACTCACTGACTTGATACGATAACAAAATTAAAACTTTCGGATCAGAATCTGTCTCACTGCAGAAATCCAGATTCACATGCATGCGATTAGTCAATAAAAAATCCATCTTCTCAAGATCTTTTCCTTCTGAAATTTTTTTGGATTAAAGGTAACTCATAAAAAAATAATTCCTCCAAAATTCGGATTAAAATAACATCATTAAGTCACCTTTTAAATTATTCCAATTCAGGTCTAGTTTCATTTTTCAGTGTATAAATTCAAAAATCATATCTTCTTACAAAAATCATATTGACCTAAAGAATGTAACCATTAGACATCTCGATCACATCAATTTTAACTACTTCAGTCACAAACACATAATCCTTTCTTCAAGATCATGCATACAATTAGCATTTTTTTATCCTGAAAGGTTAACCAGCTTGACCTGGAAATCTTGTGCTTAAGACAATTAGCACAGCTTAAAGGAACTTGCCAATCTTGTGTACTCCATGGCTTATTTAGTTCCCATAATATATATTCAATTAACTGTCATGACGTATAAATGAAATCACATTCCAATTTTGTCCAACTTTCAGTTCATATAACTGTAAGAGAGGAGGTTCCATGTCTCTAAACATCTTCTCATCCTTGCACAATGAGGGTATCAAATGATCAAGGTTACATCTCCAACGAATTGCACCTCCAACAATGTTTGTCACCTGTATCAATATAAAGAATTGTAACCACTGTGCACTTAATATTTATGTTGTCGTTCTCTCCATAGCAAAAAAAAAAAAAAAAAAAAAAAACAGTCATTAAAACTGTATTTGAAAAAAATGAATCAGCCAAATTTAGTTTTAGTGAAAAAAGTATTAAAACTACTAAATAAAAAAATAAAAAATAAAAGACTTGAGCAAGCCTTCCATACTGCAAACCTAGATTAAAATTGAATGAGGCTCATTTATCCATCTCACTGATGGACATCCCATATTTCGAGGGTTTAAATTCTTAAAAAATTTACGTTATAAGGCCATTCTTGATGGGTGAGGGCTCGGTAATGTTCCAAGTGGGAGCCAACTATTATCTTTAATCTTATAGGATTAGAGATAAGGTGTCTCAGATGTTTTCTATTCATTTATCTCTTGTCAAGATAACCTCTTAGCCTGTTTTGTGAAGTTGTGTTTGCATACTTCTGATTTGTATACTGGGGAACATTCAAAGTCTAACAAGTTGAACTAGTCCATTCACCATCCAAAAGGGTAAGAAAATATTTTGATAGTAAAGCTAAAGAAATCTTCATAATGTAGAAGGTAGCTCTGAGAACTTTCACGTATATCATTGCACCAAGAAGGTGGAAGTGCAAACATATATAAGGAAAAACTTCCTCGTGCTTGGAGTGTGATAATGACACCAAAAAAGAGCTACGCAACAAAAGGAAGCTCAATTTTGGTTATTTGGTACATGATAGCATT
Organism: Camphora micrantha; assembly: GCA_003546025.1. Classification (NCBI taxonomy): domain Eukaryota; kingdom Viridiplantae; phylum Streptophyta; class Magnoliopsida; order Laurales; family Lauraceae; genus Camphora; species Camphora micrantha. Next base: position 21,136,749 of record QPKB01000005.1, on the reverse strand, counting down.
TTATTCACAAACCCTGCAGGTGTTCTCTTTTCCAGTCTCATTAAACATATCATCTGGTAGGTTTCTAATTCCCGTACACCATCATGGCTGAAAATGTGTCAAACAATTCAGAAAACCAACCACCTAAATTATGCATTCTGTTCCTCTGCATATGAATCATTCAGCATACTCTATTTTTACTATCAATTTCATACTTAAAAATCTTCATCTAAGGATTGGCCTATCGATGCTCTACGCATCAAATCAGTTGTTTGGGTCACCAAAAAGGACTATGATTTTCAGCTGAGAGTTGACATATTTCCTCCATTATAAACTAGAATGGTGTTTCCACAAATTATAAAAGAATGTTTCTAACATATAATGCAATGATTTCAGAGATTCAAAAACAAATAAATAAATAAAATATATAAAATGGAACAGGAATCTTAAAAGCAATTATACCAATCTGATATCTCTATCAGCGAAATCTCGGGTGCGGAACCCTAGTGTCCTTTCAACGTAACCCATCTCATTATCCCCAGAATTCTTCCCTTTGTCATTCAGAAGGTCAGCAAATGCACCACTTTGTTCTATCCGCAGCAATCTCACTGCAGAAACTACAACAACAAAAAGAAATATAATATCATCACCATCCATCCTAAATGCCTTGAATAATTCTAAAAACAATATAAAAACTATGACATCATAGATTCTGCCTTTGTGGCTGCTCAACGATTCTCTCCCAAAGTTCTAAAATATATAGCAAGAAAAACTCCCATCAACATATCGATTGACTCCATCTACCATTGTTAGCAAACAAATATTAGCTCCTCACCATCACTTACAGGCACACGTTAGCAGCGCAGCCCCCCAATGCTAACGTGAGCCGGCGGGAAAAACCACTTTTTTTTCAAAACTGCAGGAGGGCATCGAAATTACCTGCCCTGTGAGGGGAAACCTCCGATTTCTGCTTCTGGGTCTTCTTCCAGCTCCCGAAATCCCCTGAAATTCAAAACCCCATTCATCAAAAAAGAACTCGTAATGGGACACTTACAGAAACCTAGAAACCGCTACCAATAGCAAGCTAGCACAGAACGGGCTGGGTGGCTAATTGGCTAATGTGCACAGTGGCGACCATCTGCCCAAAAAAAAGAGAAACCCAACTGAAGTCTATCCAAGAAGAAGCGGTTTAACAGTTACCTGATCGGTTTGAATTGGGTCACTTGTCTTTCACTGCGCTGTTGATAGCTCGGAGAGAGAGAAGCCCATTGTTAGATTTGAATGGAGTTGTTGTGCGAGGAGATTTGTTGGAGAGAGAGAGAGATTCGAGTGAGAAGAGATAGAGAAGCGATGAAGCGCAGTTAATGTTCCCTCCATTGGTTTTTTTTCTTTTTTTTTTTTGGGCAGAGAAACGAAGCATGGAGTTTGCGACAGCAGAGAGAGCGTGGTACCGATTACAAACAAGATATGATTTTTGCATGTAACTGGAATTGCAGAAAGAACCCCCGGGGCTTGTGGGGCCCTTTTATCTTTGATGACCCTGTTGGAGCATACCATGTGGTACTCTTGAGTGATTGTTCTAATGGGTTTATTAGATGTGGGTCCCAGGGTAACCATATCATAGAATCCGGGATCTGATTATGAGTCTCTAGATTGTCCAACTCTGCAAGGTTAGGTCCAATTCTTTGAATATTAGAGCCACTCAAAATGATGGGAATCCATTTCAAGGAGACTAGCATATGGCTAAATATCATCCAAATTGAATAGTTTTTTAATATAATCTTTATTATTTACCCATTTTATTATATTACATCATGATCTTCTCACATTCTCCTTGCATCATTTTTATATTTGATCTAATAATGTTTTGATTATATTTGATCTAATCATGTTATTGGCATTTTTGGAAATTCGACTATATGTGGCATTGTGTGCTTCAACATTTTTTTCAATTTATTATAGTATTTTCAGGTTTTTCCTAATCAGGTGATATTCTTCGTTATTTTTTATTCGGTATTTATAATACGTTGACAAAATTTATAGCAGTAATGCTATAGATAAGAGTTAACACAATACAACGTCAATCTAATACAATTGAATACAAATATATCATTATCTCATGCATTTGAATCATAAGAGATATGGTGACTGTTATCTTTATCTTGGACTTGAGTTTGGTGGATGAGATCATTGCCTAACGTTTAACCACCCAAACAAATAAAACAGAGTGTCTCCAGTAGGTTATTTTTCTTCTGAATCGCTTTCTTCTTTTCTTTTTCTTTTTTTTAAATTAATCATTAACTCTATGTGGTGTCAATTTTATATTGTAATTACTTAAGAGCACGAACAGGATGTGGACTACAGACTCGGAGATTCGCATGACGATGATTGTACCATGAGAAAATAAGCACACATGTACAGGACATGTGAATGATATCATCAATCTAATGATCATAAGGCTCAAGATTATGTCAATAAGTTTTACAAAATGGAAAGAAAATAGTTATCAGTTCCATTTGATTGTATGTTAACTGAGGATATATTCATAAAGCAAATACTTTATAGATGAGAGAGACCGCAAGTTAGGCATGGATTTAAAAAACTGTCATTCTATATAAAAACAAATCTCAATTGCAACAGATACCTTTCTAGTTACTTTTGTACTCGTTGACATGAGAGAGACTGCCGGTCGGGCCAACTATGTAATATGTGAGATACCAAGAGGCAAATGAGGTAGTTTTTTTTTTTTTTTTTTTTTTTTTTTTTTCAAATTTCAAATTTTAAGAGGTGTTACTTGGGTCCCATATGCCTTATGCTGGATCGATTTGCACTCAAAATTGCAAGTGTCTTACCAACTGTTTCTCAACTTTAAAGAGAAAGAATATTTTCTTGGAGTGGGTTAAGAGAGTTGGGGCGATGTCCGTGTAAGAAATGAGAGAAGTTATTTTAGAAAAATAAAGCAAATAAAAATGTTAAATGATTTCTAAAATATCATATTTTATGGCATTTAATTAAAGTGAATCTCTTTTTAAGGAAACAATGATCATTAATTTTTTATTCATGAGATTAAAAAAACTCATTTCAAGAAATTAAGAGGAAAAATGAAAATGAAAATAAAAATTATTAAAAATCCACTTCCAAAATACCATGGGTTGTCGTGTGGAATATCTTTTTTTAATTAATGTAGAACGCTTTTTGAAGAAATTAAAAGTAAATCAATTCCCAATCAAAGAGATTAAGAAAATTCATTTCAATAAATCATGAAAAAGGGAAAACTAAGATGATGGAGTTCATTTCAAAAACACCATATCTTGTAGCATAAGAGATCTTTTTTAATCAATCAAAATTTTTTATAAAGTATAAAACTTTTAGCTCTTTTCAGAAAAGTAAATAATAAATTAGATATTTCAAAATGGTATAAAAGTTTTCCTTAGTTTTTTCATGTACTTTCCAATGGCTTCTCTCCGTTACTAGAAACTTTTATTTTTAAAATGCAAAAATACCCTTATGAAAGTATAAAAAGATGGTTCTTATTACTAGGAAAATCTTCAAAGAAGTATACAAATTTTGGCTCATTTTCAAATATATATATAGAAAATTTAAATATTTTAAAGTAGTATATAGTTCTCCATAATTTCATAGTTCTTTTAATCAAGTCCTCTCTGATACTTTCTCTCCAATCATTAGGTAACTAAAATATAGGGGTGTTAGACTAAAGATCCATATATAATGGATGGTTATGTTCCCCCTCCAACATCCAATCTCGTTTAGTCTATGTGGACCATTACTTTTATAAACAAAATATTCTTATTGTGTTGACTTTGAATTAGATAAAGAACAATCAACTTGTTACAAATTTTTTGGAGGCCACAATCTTTAACAATTGTTATTGCTCTCAATTATTCCAGATTACAACAATAAATTATAAACATGGTGAATTAAAATAGTTGTCTTGTGATTGAAGAAAAAGTACTTGAGAGGACTTGATTGAAAAAACTATGGAAAACATTTATATTATTTTGAAATATTCAATTTTAGTTATGCTTTTTTGAAAATGAGCTAAAAGTCTCATACCTTTCTGAGAATTTTCATTTGATCAATGTAAAGTGCTTTTAAAGAAAAATAAAAAATAACTCAATTCCCAATCAAAGAGATTAAAAAATTCATTTCAACAAATGAAGAAAAAGATAAAGAAAAAAAAAAAGATGATGAAGTCCCATTGTAACAACTTGCGATTGCACGAGCAATTTCTATAGGTGCTAGTCAATGATATTTATGACAAAAAGAAAAGAAGGACCTCGTTAAACTAGGAAATGGAAAGAAGATGAAGAAACCCACACAAATCATCATTTTGGAAAACAAACAATGGGAAGACGACAAGAATAATACCTCCACGGATAAGATGCTCGAATTTATGATGCTTCAATATAAAAGAGCTTGGAAAACAACCTTTAGGACTACGTTGCAGATTGTTGAGGAAGGAGTCAACGAAATCGCCAAACGGGAGAAAACCACCGGAAGGAAGAAAGGGAAAATAGGGCTTCATGGGTTTTGTAAGGCTTAAACGAGCTACGACGTTGTCGCTCAATGAAAACTTTAATAAAAAAAACAAAATTGGTCCCAGGGGACCACTTCCACGTAATATGAACTATTGGGGCCCATTTTGTTTAGTGGCCATCTAAGGTGATTTTTCGGATAATTTTCTAAAAAAAAAAAAAAAGAAAGGTGAAGGACTTGGAATAGAAACAAATGCTATAAAAACTATCAATTGAAGTCCATAACTGCTAATATCTCAATTGTCTTATTATCAAATTAATCACATATTAAACACATGATATGATCAATTTGGTGGTGAGCCCAATCCTAAATTGATTAAAATTTGTCCCAGCGCCGATGTTCAAAGGGACCCTTTGATCATTGATCTTTACATTTATATGACAACCACATTGATCCAATCTACAGGAAAGGCGGGAGAGAATTCTTTGAGACCTGTCCTCGGAGATCTAAATGCCAATATATTTTGGGAGTTGCTGTATGCACATCCACAGTTGCTCGATGCACATCCAAATATTTGAAGACCAACAAGTCCATTTGTGAAATGACGAAAATGGACATAACTGAATGTTTTAAAGTCCTCCAATTGCTCTCTAAACTACCATTAAAAAACTTAGGTTTTCCCTCCATTTTTCTTTCTCCCTCTTCCTCTTCCTCCTCCTCTTCCATAATCGTTCTCCTTATCTGCATAGCTATGTGCATCCTAAAACTGATTAGGACAGAGAGATCCTCTAGACCACTTGGAATTGGATCGGCCTCACAATCCTCAGCTACCCTCTCCTCTAGAATGACCGGCTGTGCCTCCTCATTAGTAATATCATCATTTGTAGCCTCCTGAGAGGCTACATCCTCCTATGACTCCTCTATCGAATTTAGGAGTGGATCATGTCGTGCCTTGCATCTCCACTCTGACACTATTGGGCTATGACGCTCTTAGGTGGATGAGCTCACAACACCACCCTGCAAGGTCAATGCACTACTAATAGCGCCTACGCACCCTGACGTCGAAAAACAACCACGTAGAACTCGTCTTGGCGGCATGTCTTGAAATATATACATCATCCGGATTAGCAATAAGCAAGCAAGCTCATTGATTGCAAATTTAACTAATTGCCGACATAACTGCACGAAATCTCAAAAAACTATACATCTAAAACTGCACGGATTTCATTAGTCATTCATATCTCCAACTGCACGGTTTTCATTTGCCGTGCATATCTGAAATTGTATAGTTTTCATTAGCCGTGCATTTCAAATATGCACGTTTGTGAAAAGCCATGCATGTCACATGGACGGATGTGAAGCGCTGTGCATATAGAAACCTACACAGTTTTCATATGCCGAGCAAAAAAAATGTTGTACGTCTGCGAGTCACCATGCACGTTTGAATGTGTACGGATCGTGCACGAATCTATATATCCATGCATGACAAGAACAAATTTCTTTTTTGTTGCTCCGTTGGTGATTTCCGTTCTCCTTTCTCACATCCCTTCAATTCAATGATATTTCTCTCCCAATTGCAACCTACACTTTGTTTTATTTGAATAGATTACAACCTTTCCTAAAATATGATTATTTAGTTGGAAAAAAATTATCGTAAAAGAAAAAACAAAATTGGAAGAAGTTGAAAATGAAGAGTTTACCTTTTGGGGAGAAGATAAACGGTGCTGAAGCTTCGTTTTGCCGAAGGAGAAAGCCGATGAAGAAGATGTAATGCCGGCTCTCGTTTTTGAGATGTTCTCACCGTGGCTACCATTTTTTGTGAAGAAGACGAGAAGAGGAGAAAAGGAGAGGAGAAAGAAAGAAGAGGAGAAGGGGCAGTTGCTGAAATTCTAGTGGTGAGCTCAGGGGAAACGGATAGTTGATATTTTGAATGTGGTGAGCTCAGAATGTGGGTGGGCTAACAACTTACGTGGGTGCATTTAGAATTTCTCAACATCAAGATTGCAACAATGAACACCAGCCAAGCTACATAAAATCAATTAGGCCACATCAAAAGTCCATCCAAGTGCAGAGCAGATTTGTTGCACCAACTATAGCAGAAGAAATCGTCTCTTTCTCAATGGAACCCATGCAATCCGGACAAGAAAAAAAAAATAGAGAGAAAAGGCAAAAAAATATGCAGTCAATGAGGAGGGTTGAGGAAGAATAAAACTATTTAGTTTTACTATTGTCGTACTTCAATCCAAGGACCGAAGATGACAGTTGGGATGCCGAACTTCGTGCACTTTGTCTCCCAAAATTCCAGTTTTGTTCGATTTCTCAAATGCTAGAGAGAGAGAGAGAGAGAGAGAGAGAGAGAGAGAGAGTATTACGGGCAAAAGGCTGAAAACAGACGCTCCTAGAAGCACCGAGGGTAGTCCAGAGGACTGGATCCAAGGCGTGGTACTGTGCCTTTCTCATCCCGTTCTCCTTTTTTTCATCCAATCCTTTTATCCTTTTTCTTATCTTTTCTTATCCATTTGATAGTGAAGAACTACTTGTGTTTGAAATTTGAATGATTTTGTGTCCATTATTGGCATTTAGATGGAGTTCCAAAGATTCAAGTAAATCAATTTAGGTGGTGATAAAAAGATTCTGTTTTCCTTTTTACCTGATGTTCTATCCTCACCATCTGCTACTGTAGCATTCAACCTATTTGAATGAATGCCCCAAAGAACTGCTCTATCCCGCACAACCTGTTCGACGAATCACCAAGGAGGGACAACATGAGGCTCTGATACCAATCACTAATGGTGGAGGTCACTGGCCAGTCCTAAATTCTTACTGATAAAGTAGCTTTCAATACATAGAGTTACATTCCATTATATAGATTCTGTAGGACTTCTCTTTTTTATGTGTATTATCTTAAGTGTCCTCCACATCCACATGGGATTAGCTTTGGAAAGTAACACAACATCTTTCTTCAAAAAGGAAGCCTATTGTGGATGTTGCCTCAGCTGACAAGCAATTACTACATAATGAAAAAGATGGAAAATATTAGATAGAAGACATTTTCACATCCTACATACACTTGTGAAATCTTCACCCTGGCCTTATTAACCCTCTATTGAATTCAATTTCAACTCTGGCCTCGAATGATTGTTGGGTGCAAAACTAATTTTTTCCTTTTTCAAATTATCAATAATTTTTAACTATATCTGGCTTAACAAACCATGAGAAATCATCGAACAAATTTTTTTTTAAAAAGGATAAATTTCATTAAACAAAAAGCTCACATTCGCTTGGACAATTTCACCAACCAGTCTGGGAAGACCTAAGAGAATGCATATAAATACATTCTCATGTTATATTTCTATATCTTCTCCAAATTATCAACCTTTGATTTGGCCAGATTCTTTGTAAAAATGATCCAATGGGGTGCGTTAGCTAGACATGAACTTGAGCATAAACACCAAATCTTGTCTTTCATTTTATCATCAACTGAATTAGGCTGACAAGGACAATCATGTCACCTACATAGTAGCATTCTTCTAGGAAAGAGAATGAAAGATTTCATTTGCTGTAGGTTGGGGTTTATAGCATGTGCGTCATTCATATATTGTAAATAGTCAAGCACTCATTGAACATGCTATTGACCACACAATATCCAATAAATTCTTGGGGTATGTTCAGTTCTCGTTCATGTCATATAAAAACCAAGTGAGGAGGTACAAAATCATTGTTGCATGTTTTATAATTTCAAGTAATTTTCATAATGTGTTACTAAGAATGGGTATATTATAGGAAGTGAACCCTCCTCCAAAGATTCGTCAAAACAAATTTGATTGTATAGAATGCCTTTTTATTTTATAAGGAATTTCGGGATTTTCATTGTTTCATGCTAAGAAAGGGTATATTGCAGGACGTGGATCTTGCTACAAATATTACTCAAAATATGATGGTATAGAATGCATTTTTTATAAGGACTTTCAGGTTTTCATCATACAAATACAAATATATATATTCCATTCTAAAATTTACATCAATTATCTCAAAGTCTGTTTATCCTATCTTGCCATAAAAAAGTCCAAATCAGTCCATTGTACGCCAGAGTGACATGATGTAACCCTTGTTTTATCCTGCTGGAAACTATTGCAAAGACTCTTTAGTTTGTTTAACATTTTAGAAGAATGTTTTCTAATCTTTTTTTGCTCAATAGTGCAGTGATGTTATTGCCCAGCTTTTCTATGTATTAGTTTTCTTTACATTTGGTATTGTGATTTGTTTTCAGTGGCTAGGATTAGGAAATTATAGCACAACCATACTACAAGGAAAAGCACTTAAGTTTGTCAAACCACTGATCCCTTAGTGGCAATGCACCTCAGTCTCACCATTATTGACTAGAGACCAATCCTCGGTCTCCATCTAGGTACCACTCCTTAACCAGTGATCCAATCTAGCAAAAAAAAAAAAAAACACTTGTGTTTTTCTACAGCAGCGATAAGAGGTTGGGTGAGGAAAGATGCAATAAAGAATATAGGCTTGTTTGCACAAAGGCTTCCCAATGTCGCTAATACTTGCTTGGAAGGGCTTCTTGCTTTGACCATAAAAGGTGTGTGCTTGATCTCCTTGTTCAAACAAATTCTAAATTAGTTTAGGAACTTTTGCTATTGAATTAACATCTCCAATGGAAAAATCTTCTATAGGTAGTTTGGGCTCTACCATTGGGGCAGAAGGTGTTTTGACGCAAGCAGTCATGTCCATCAAAGCAATTATAAACCAAAACTGAGCCAGTCATGAAAAGGTGAAAACCACTTTGCTCTAAAATCTATCTTTTTTAGGTTCTGTTTCCTTATATCACTTTCATTTTCTAACATTTGTGAGTTCCAGATCTATAGTCTCCACTTTCTAGACATGCATCTAAAAGTTGATTGAAACCTGTTTCATCAGTTCAACTGTGAGCAGTGTCGATTTAACTTAAGTCAACTCCTTTTTTTTTTTTTTTTCTTTTCTTACTTTAAGAACAGAAACATGTTATGTCGTGGCTGTTGGCTCACCAATACTTCTATGGAAACTGTTTTAAATTTTATTAGCTGATTTTCTATTCTTCTGTTTTAAAAATTTTACCTGATCCCCTCTCAAAGTTATTTGCTTCTATTTATTTCTTTTGTATGATAAGTAAGTAGCCTAATTGGGTTGACTGGATTTTCTAGGGTCTGAATGTGTTTGGGGTTTCTTTCATGTTCCAGCTCTTTTTCTTCTTTGGTTTAATCTTTGGGAAGTAATATCATGCGTAATGTTTTTGCTTTTCTTTTTATGTTTATTGGATAGAGGAGACTAATTCAATGGGTCTTACCTATTAGAAACAGAGGGCTGGAAGCTTATATATCATTCTGCTCCTCTTGGATAGAGCTGTCATGGAAGATGGCGAAAACACATTTCATAAATATTTATGTGTGTTTGAATGGTTACTTCTTTATATTAATTGTAAACTATGATTAAATATTATTATTGCATCATAAATCTCTATACTTGCTCTAACTCCAGCTGCATAAACCTTAAGTATATATTATTCACTCACTGCTATGATGTGAGAAATTGATATCGACCCAACCTGTCTGTGGAAAAATGTGTTTATTCTACTTTTGGTATTAGGATTTAATCTACTAAGGCGGGAAGATTGTTTCCTTTATAAGAGTATATTATTTAATGTTTTGCTCTTCATATGAAGCTTTAATTCAGTTTATTGTGTTTACTTCATGAGGGTAGATTATTTAATGACCCCATTTGTATGGAGTAGAAAAATGGAGGCTAGATAAAGATCTTGGCTGAAGTTCTATCTGTGGTCCTTCTCATATGGATTTGATGGCCACTCAAAGTACATATTGGATGGTTTTAAGTTTTATGATCACTTGCTTTAGATTTATGTTATATTATAATTATGTAAATTTTAAGCCCTTACAACAATTTCCTGTACAATTATGTTGGTGTCCATTATTCAGTTTTGTAGTTGGTAGTATGTGATGCTTCTAGCCAATTTTACAAGGAAATGTTATTCTGTTGGAGAATGTATATATGTTCTACAGTTCCTTTTGATTTTGCGTTGCATTAAATACATAGCTCTCTTTATGAAATATTTTTCGCTTAAGCTCTTTTAATGCATCAAAAAACTTTAGTAGCCCCATGTGAATTAGGTGTCTCTTATATCTATCCTTTAATTGATCATGTGAATTTGTGATCCAATGGGCTGAGAATAGCCTAACTTTGAGGCCATCAGGTTGTGGCATAACGCACAAACCTCTTGTTGTTCAAACATATCAGAAATCTTCAGTAAGCCCAAATGAATAAGCACTTCCCCCAATTTGAATTTCAATTGATCATATGAATTTGGGCACTCTGGCTTCATCTAACCCACCAAGAATAGTCCAACTTTGCTATCATGTTGTTCCTAAAAGCGTTTTGGTGGTAGGGTGACAATTTTTGTTGATTTCGCAGGTGTACATGCCATTTCATGGGCTATGGTTATTGGCACTGGGTTGGAACCATCTATACAGAAACAACAAGATCGATTTCTGTCGCAGGCTGCGATCATGGCCGTTGTTGATATCTTTTGGAAAGCTTGACCTAGGTATTTGTTGGAAATTTTCTTCCATTATTTCTTCTGCATTTTTTTCCATCTATTTTCAAATTACATGGAAAGTTGTTTGGCCATGGGACTTATTTGCTAGGCCCTGCATGGCCAAACGTGAGAGGGATGACAATCAGGGAGGAGAGGGAGAGAGAAGGAGGGAGAGGGAGAGAGAGACTGGGAAAGGGAGATGGCGCGGGCAGTGGTGGGCGTTGGGCAGTGAGAGAGGGAGAGAGATAGGGAGAAGGAGAGGGAGAGAGACAGGGAGGGTGGGGAGGGGGGGGTGTGGATGGGCGAGGGAGGGCGGAGGTGGGAGACCGGGGAGTTGTGCGCAGAGCAGGGAGAAGGAGGGGAAGGGGGTATTTTGGGAATGTCCCGAGGGGTCGCATGGTCTGTTGTGCGAGGAGTAAAGAGAGATGTGCATATATTAGCTCCCTATTTTTTATGGGAAAACAGCCCCATTCATGGTGGACATTACTTTTTAACCAAATGGCATCACTTTCCCTTTCCATGAAGGAGGAAGTAACAAAGCAGTTGGGAACATTATTCTCAATCTTACATGGCTACTTCTTCTTCTTCCCTTGAATTGCCTGTTTTCATAAACACCAACCTTGGAACCCATTTAGCCATGGCTGTATCTCCCGACATTACAGCAGGTGATCTCAAAAGTAAGTGAAAAAAAAAAAGCAATCTTTTCTGCTCTAGTATCTTCTAATCGGCTGATTATTTTCTGTTCTTTTTAATCTCCGATTCTTGGTTGAAACACCATAGCTTTTTGTTGATTCATATGCTATATTTCGATGATAATGGATTGTTATCTCTGTTTCTTGAGACGGGTTATTGCTAATTTTCCTTATTCTGGTTTCTTTTGTGCGTTTAAGGGTTTTCTTTTTTCATCTTATTTTGCTAGTTGTTGATGAAAACGGGGGGTTCTTGATGCGCTTTTTGAGATGGGTCATTACTATTATATCTTATTTTGCTTTCCATAGAGAAGAACTTTGGAGATTTCAAGGGTTAGATATATAGTGGGGAAGTGGATTCATTGCTATTTTATACGATTAGAATTTAGAAATAGTGTTAGGTGACATGGTGGAGGTAGTGTATAATGCTTGGTTGGAACCAGCCGTTCTGTACAAATGGGTTCTCACTACAACAAATAAGATTTTCAGCGACGAAAATATTTTCGACGCAACCCAAAGCGTCGCAAAAAATAATTTTTTTGCAACATAAAATTAGACCCGTCGCAAGTAGTTAAGTATTTGCGACACAAGACTCCATGCGTCGCAAATAGATACTTTCAGCAATGAATATAGTGCGTCGCAAATAAATGCGTCAAAAAATCATTGGCGCCAAATGGCGGTAAAATTATTCGTGACGCTAGATACACATTTGCGACACAATCATCTGTCGTAAATAAGTGTCTCTATTTGCGATGCAATCCCTGCGTCGCAAATAAATTTTAGTTTGAGCTATGTCATAGAAAAGTTAAGATTTTTTTGCAACAGTTTCCTTTTTGCGTCGCACATAATATCTTATCCGCGACACTGATGTCTTTATGTCGCAAATAATTATTATTAGCGACCTCCATCATATGGTGTCATAAAAATTTTAAACTAAGATAATAACTAATTTCTTCCCTCCACCACCATTATGGAAAAAAAATGATACATTTATTTGGGACGCAATTTTGACGTCACAAATAATATCTAGTTGCGACAGTATACCTGCTGCGTCGCAAATAATGAGTTTTTTTGCGACGTGTATTTAAGTGTGTCGTAGATAATAGTTTTATTAGCGACATTATTTTATAGCGTCACCAAAACAAACTGCACAAGTCTTATTTCGAACACATATTTGAACTGCGTTGGCAAGAGTCACAAAAACTACTACTTTTACTGATGCAAGTAAGACCGAGTTGGCAGAAGCTATGAAAACCACATTGGCGCTAACAAAAAAAACCCTCAAAAGAGAGGAAAAGTTTTACGAATGCATTTATTTCTAATGGCGACACAATAATGCGTTGGCAATTATCTTGTCTATTGGCGATGCACCGGTGTGCGTTGGAAAAGCTCTGAATTTTTATTCGCACCATTGCCAACGCATGAGTTGCGTAAGAAAAGCCCCATCTATGACAAATTTACCTTTCCCGACACTATTTTTCGACACAGTGAAAATTTTTATTGACAAAAGTTATAGAGAAATACTATTTTTACCAACGCAAATAAAACCGCATTGGCGAAAGCTATGGAAAGTATTTTCGAGAGTAAAATATATTTATAGCGTCCATTATTCGCTGGACGTCGGTAAAAGTTATTTGTTGTGGTTTTCGCAGTGTTTAGGGCTGAACAAAATCGGACTGCAGACTGGACCGGACCACTAAACCGGACCGGACCGGACTGGATTTGTGGTCTTAACAATAAAAAAATCCGGTCCGGACTAGATTTGAAAAACCGGTTATATCCGGTCCGGTCCGATCCAGACAATTTTAAGAACCGGTCTGGACCGGACCGGACCGGATTAATAATAATTTTTTTTTAAAATTTTTTTTATACAAAACTTTAAACTTAAAAAATAAAAATATTCAAAATGTCTAAACTTTGAATTAAGTAAGTCAGCAATGTTCAAGTCTTTAAATGAATTTACATTTTCTTATTTTAAGATGTGTGTTGAAAATGAAAAAAAAAAGATTATGAAAAAAAAAAAAAAAAAAAACGAAACCAGTCTGGACCACTTAAGTGGTCTAGACTGGACTGTTTTAGACCGGTCCTCCCATTTAACTACAATCGGAAATCCGGTCTGACCGGATTCCGGTCCAAAAACCGGACCGGATTTTCGGTTGTGCAGCCCTACCAGTGTCCATTAGTGGCCCCCGCTAAAAGTTATAATAAAAATTCCCCATCCTATACCCTGGTCTCCCTCTAGCTCCCTCGGTCCGGTGTTTCTCTATCTCTCTGTCTCAAAAATCCCTCTCTCATAGATCTGAGAGAGTCCGGTCCTCCTGCTTCTTCTTCTCTGATCTCGGGGACCAGTGACACCTGTGGCAGCAACCTTTGATTGCTTCGTTTCTTCTCTGGCGACGATCAACTCGTCACAAAACCCCTTTCGTCCTTTTCAAGACCGTGTCTTCGCTTCCTCTTCCTTCTCCGACGACCAGGGCGATGACGAAACGAGGCAGCCCGTCTTCTCCGGTTTCTGCGAATCAAAGGCAACTCTATTTTCTGAGGTTTCTACAAAACCGTGGCCCTCTCTCGCTCTCTCACAGATTGCAAAAATCCATCCGAGTCCTTCTTTCCGCAACCCTAAAACAGGTAGTGGCCTTCTCTTCTTCTCTGTGAAATCGAGACTTGCAGAAGCTGAACCAGAAACTCATGCTTTTGCTGCAATCAAACTCTGATCCCAGCCGAACCCTATCTCCACTGCGCCTCTCTGGCTTGATCCACGGTATCATTCTCCAAGGATTTTGGGTGAGTTGTTTCCCTTCTTCACTCACTTTAGGTTGAGTTCTTAAATCAAGGTTGTTTCTTGTTGATATGAAGCTTTTGTTGTTTCCATGATTTGTTTGTGTCTCATGCTTTATTTCTGTTTTGTTTTGCTTATATCGTTGTGGGTTTTTATGGGTTATTTCTACTTTACAGTTTGGAGTTTGTATTTGATTGATCTGGCTTGGGAAAGGAGTTTGGGAAATGGGTTTTTCTTTATATTGTATCGTTGTGGGGCTTTATGGGTGATTTCTAATTTACAGTTTGGAGTTTGTGTTTGCTCGATTTGGCTTGGGAAGGGAGTTTGGGAAATGGGTTTTTCTTTATATTAGGAAATGAAAGTTGTTGTTAGAGATATTGTAGAAAAATGCCATTATCAAAGGTTTTATTTGGGGTTTGAAATCTTCATAAACGAGAAGAAAAAGAGTAAATTGTTGCTTTGTACTGTTCTTTCTCTTTAGAGTTGTTTTATTCTGTTCTTAATTTTACAGAGGAAGCAAGAAACTTCTGCTCAATTCTCTAGATTTTGATTGCAGAGAAGAATTGAGCAATAAAGAAAGAAAAACGGGAGTGTTATTGTTGTTTCTGTGGATGGGTTTTGTGGTGGGGTGGGGGGTTCTTATATGTTTGCTTGAGAAAGGGAATTATGTTGTTGGTTAGGGTTTGATGGGAAGCAAATTAGGGTACATGAAGTTATGGTTTTGGGTGTTGCAGGCAATGATCAAAAGAGGGTTGTAATGTGATGGGGTGCTTTAATGATGTGTTAAATTGATATGGTTATAGCGATTTGCAAATGGGTATACATGAGTTCTGATAGAATTTCATCAAATGCATGGTTTCTTGTTTATGAACAATTAGTATTGTTGATACCTCTATTAATTCAAATCCATATCCTTGATGGGACTCATTCAATTGGATTTTAAATTTGGATGCATCCAAAGCTACACTGTTGTAATTATAGATCACTGAAACATGAATCCTGTGCTCCTATTTTGATGGCCCTTCCAAGTATGGATCAAGTCCTCTGGACCAATTCGATCACAGGGCAATTGGGTCTGGTTCAACTCAGTTTGAAGAAGTATGGCTAATACCTGATCGACCTGCCTAATCAAGCTATAGCATAGTTGGAAGTGCTGATTGTTGCAACAATGAGGTTGCAGACATTACATATGAAAAAATAAAGTAAAGTAAAATATTAGAACCAGATGAAAATTGTATATAAATGTTATGTAAACTGAAAATTGAAATTACACTATATGAAATTTATATAAGTTTGTTTAGGGAAGATATATTTCATCTTTTATACATTTATCTATATTTTTGTTATTATAAAATCTATATATGTGTAAGAAGGATACTTAAAATTAATTTTTTTTTACTTATCTGGTTGATTAACTAGATGTTTTGGTCAACTCAACCCAGAAACTCGCTGATCTGGTTGGCCCACTAAGTTGAAACACTATGATTACTGCTGCTGCTGCTTCATAAAAATTGTGTAAACTGTTATATGAGTTTAATAAACAGCAATGCATCATGATATGGTTAAAGTGCTTCCTAAAGTACAAGAAATAGTTATCTGGTATGAGTATTGTATAATAAATGATACGTTTTGGTCCTGAATACAACCTTGTTCTACCTCTTTTATTATTTTTCACTCTGTTAGATCTTATTGGGTTTAGCTTTCTTCACAAGGAAAATTACAAGGCTTATGAATGTTAATATTCACAAAAAGAACAAAGAAAGAAGAAGAAAACAGAAAAAGAAAACAAGGCATATTGAAATTAATAAGCTGGTTATTGTCTCTATTCATATTTCTCCTCTGCAGACCTCCTAGGGATTACTGTAGTGACTTGAGCTGGAATGTTTTTTCCATGCTGTTGTTGTTACATTGGAATTTCCAGATATGCCCCAGCAACCCAACTTTGGAGAGGTAGACTACATGTAATGGGTGGCAGTAAGGAGGATCGGCATGAACCTGCATTAGAGCATTGGAGTCTTGCTGTATAGAATGGCAACGCATTGGAGAAAGAGTGGCGACCTGAAATACCCATTCCTCGTGGTGGACCTCACAGGTTTGTTATAAATTCAGATTGATTTTTTTTGGCTCTTTAAGGTTGGATAGTTTTAATGCATAAAATTAGTCTTCTATGGTTCCCATGCATGAATATCGGTCTCATTCATGTTTATCAATCTGGACAATCTGGAAGCTATCAAGTGAAAGGTTATTGATGTGACTTGTGAGGCTTACAATAACTGGACTTATCCTCTTCTAATTTGTTCCTACCATCACACTTCAATTGTTTTGGAAGTTCCTTTGATATATATATATATATATCTGTTAATATATATATATATATATCTGTCAATTGTTTTGGTAGTTGGACCCTGGATAAGTTGTTGCAGGGGAAAAAAGGAAAGAAAGAGGAGAATGATTTGCTTTTTTCATAAAATGGCCTCTTTGAATGTCTTCCTTTTTCTCAAGCATTAATATCTTTCTTTTTATAATTTGTTGAATTGATTAAGTAAACTGCAGCTAGCAAAAAATGTAGAGCGACAAGGCTGACATCAGATAAACAGATTGTTGAGAGTAGTGATCATATTTGTCTTTTTTTTTTTATAAAAAAAAAATGGGTAACTTGTAATTATTGGAAAAATGAGGATTATTTATTTAAATTTTCAGAAATAAGCAAAACTACATATGTATATGGTCGTGTAACCCTAAGGAATCTAGCCGAGTCTTTACTTCCTCCTAGTCCTTCCTCTCTTCTTTTTTCTTAGCGATCCTTTTTAGGGTTTCCCTATTTTTTAGAAAGAAACCCTAGAAATCATTATTGTAGATGCCTTAACATGGTATCTAAGTATCCACAGTAGGAGAAGACTTCCATATGAAGGATCGTAGCGGTCTGGATTGGCTAAAAAAAAAAAAAACTGTCTTACAGTGCATAACAATCATTATACATTTGGTTGTAGTATATGGCCTTGAGTCTTTCCTGAAGTGTTCAGGAATAGTGTTGACATGGCTCAGAAGCTTCTTGAATTTGCTTGTTTTTGAATTCAGGTCGTGTAAGATGAAGATATGCTTAAGCTTTCATTTGCCGGCAAGGTTGGTAGACATGCCCCTTCCATTGTTGATAGGATATATGAGTTTGTTGTCTCTTTGAACAACATTTTTTTAATGTCTAACATGGCCCTCTTCTGTCTTGCCTTCACACTTGAATCTCTTTTCCTACCTTACTGTTTTATGCGTTGGATGAAATGCAATGTCATGTTCATGACCTTATGAGAGGCTCTAATATAAGGCAATATGTCGGAGTTGATCTTTGTCATTGCTGGTTTGGCAAGTGTTGATTTCATACGAACATTTGCCTATGATGGAAGGAGGAAGGTAATTTTTAGAATTGTTGCTTTGATATGATTTGGTTGGATATTTGAAACCTTCTTTTAAATTGATGTCTATTTCTCTTATACAACTATTTCTCTTATACAATATCTATTGGCAATTTGTGGAAGCAGCATACAACTATTTCTCTTATACAATATCTATTGGCAATTTGCGGAAGCAGCCCAACTTGGCAACCAACCCCAGGTCAAGCATGACCACCACTGAGTTTAAGCATATCTACTGGCAATTTGAGGGATGCCATCCTACTTGATTTTGTAGATAGGCTGTCTTTTAAGTGTCGTGTGGACAGGAGAGGAACATGTGTGTTCTTTAAATCTGCCTGGCTTTTGTTGTCAGGGGTTGGTGTTGTAAGTTGATAAATTTTTTCTGATCATTGTCATACATAACTAAAATATTCTGATGGATTACTTGACAGGACAAAAGGAAGATGATATTGCAACCATCTAGAGTCGGCCTCTACCCCGAGATGTCTTCAGGCTTCGACAGATTCATAGGTCACAGGGAGTTAGTAGCTCACAAACAGGTTCGGTGTCTGGTGGAACTGGAAGTGCCTTTTCGGGCGAGCTGTCTGCTAGCACTGAATAGTTTCTGTAAGGGGCTTTATTTATTGGTACTTGCATCTTTTCCCACATCAATAAACCAGTCGATAATTCTTTTAATTTCCAACCCGCCAAGATCTTGTAAATCTTTGAATTATAGTAATTTAAAGAAAATAATTTCATGTTTGTTTGATGCATTATTACACTGGCACTTCCATTGAAAGCTGGAAATATCACTATTTATCAAGATAGAAGGGGGAAATATCTGGAATTGTCTTTTACTTGAAGAAGAATAAAATTTGATAGGATTGTTAGGCTGTGGCCTGTTTGCTTCTATGAAACTTCATTAACCATTATTCATGTTACTGTAAATCAAGTTTCTTGAATTCTTCCTATAATTGAAAATGCAATAGAACAAATCTGTTGCTTACAGGTTACCCAAGTTATAGGAACATGTGAACCATCATTTGAGAGATCCAAACGGCCCAAAAGGATCATGGATACTTAACTACCTATATCTTCACACAAGATTGTCACATGATGTGTCATCATCTCTAGAAAGTGTAAAGTGTGTTGTGTTTGTCCATCAAATGCCTTGATTGGGTGACTGATTTCGCTGGGCTTGGAGAGTTTTCTATGGAAATTTGGTGATGGGTTTCTGTTTTGAGTTTTGATTTCCGCTTCCTTATGTCTCAAATGTACAAACGGAACTAATTGTGGTTCAGATCGATAAACATGATCTGGTTTCGGAGGAGAGTTCACATTCTCATATGAACGGGAGCTCAAGTAGGTAATATTTTATTTCTCTATATTCAAAAGCTTGAGATTTGTTTGATCGATGAGTGGAATGGAAATGGCTTTCCACAACTTTGAGTGCCAGAATTTCTGGGAGGACTTTAAATTTTACTGCCTTGGAATTTCTTTACTTGCAAATTGAGGAAAAACTATTTTAAGTTTGTAAAGTGACTTAGTAACCCAAGAATGATACATTTGACAACATTCTTAACATTGCTTTGAACCTCCTCATTTGGATGCTAAAGTGATATAAGATGTTGGAAGTGTATGTATAAAGCATGAGGTGCTCTTTTGGGGCAAGAGTTAGCAGAAAAAGGCATCATAGTGGCATGCATTTAGACAGTTGTTTTCTTTCTATTCTGGTTCAACCATGTTGTAGTGCAACCTTATATATGTACACACTAAGCACAACACATTTATTAATATATGAATTTTTCATTTCTGTCCAGGAACTTAATTTCCTCACAGTGATATGGTGAAGGATGCTAATCAAGGAATATACAATAATATTTTTGAATATGGCGGTGATCCTAACAGGTAACAGATGTCTAATTTATTATTCAGCTTAATAATTAGAGAAACATCCAATTAAAACATCCAATGTTCAATGTGGGGATTTACTTATATGAATTAGTACATGGTCTCTCCATGTGGTGACTGTAACAGATATATGATTCATTGTTATAGATAATTCTTTTGAGAAATACTGAAATAATGCTAGAATGTTATTGGAGATAAATGTTCGAACATAATTAATTGTGAGTAGTTTCCTCCCAACAAGGGTAAAAAACCATTTCTTTTCCAAATTAGTCATTACCATTTTCATTTAGTAACTGCATTTCTTCTTATTGTGGTTTCATATTGTGGAAATGAGTGCTATCAGTAAATGACTAAGTAATTATTTGACGTTCTTTGGTTTGATTCTGCTGCTTATGTGTTTTAGTCAAAGTGTGGTCCATGCTTCATTGTGACACGTTGATTGACATACTTTAATATGCAATCTATGGACTTTTCAATGCCATATCATGTGATTCCTTTATTTATTTATTTATTTTTGTTGGTGCTGTAGCATTCCTTTTCATACATGAATTTTTCCTTTTAGATAAAGAAAATTATTGTTGTATGCCATAGTGGTGATTTGTAGGATGTTGCACTCAGCTCAATCATTTGTAAATTAAATATGGATGTTTGAATCTCAGGTTGAATGCGTTGAAGTTTTCAAGGAGTTCTGTCAAACAAAAACCAAGCATAGAAATGCAGATTTTCAGTGTGGAGAGTTTTCTTTAATCTTGATTAAGTATATTTAGAACGCAGATTTTTGGTTTTCAATGATTATTGAAGGTTTTTTTAGCCAGAATTATACAACCTATTTTTAGTCTTTATCAATAATTTTATAACATAGTTTTTTGATTTTGCAAAGATTAATGAAGTATCATTTCATGATAATATATATTCCCCTTCTCTATGCTATGAATTGCTTTCTTTCTTTTTTTCGTTTTTGGTGTTTTCTTATCACCATATATGGGGCAATAGACATTGGTCTGTTGGTTTTTCCTTCACATTGTACTTAGAAATGATCTCATCACTTACACATCTGGTGTTGGCAATTTCACTTGCTTCTCTTCCTAGGTGATGTTAATATGACTAGTTAAAATGGTAAATATAGATGTGTTTTATAGATTTCTTTATAAATTTTAACATCTATCTTGTTTTATTTATTACAGATCAAAATGGGAGATGAAGAGAAAATAAGAATAAGCAACATTTTTGAACCGGTTTGGATGGCGCGAATCAATTTGAGGATGTTATATTTTATCGTGGAAATTGTTCGTTGTCTCTCCGTGATACATATTGAAGACCGCATTTCAGTTATTATTTCTATGTTATATTGAGACCAACTACTATATAGATTTATGTTTAACAGAATTTTATCAATATCTTCAGTAAGAATTTGTGATGAGGACAGCTGTATTGTTGCACTCAAATTCAATGAATTAATTTAGTTTATGTTTTTACGTGTATGGAGTGTTATTTTTATACCTCAATTGCTACTTAGAGATATATATGATTGTGATGACCTAAAGATGACTTTGCATTAAAGATTTGTGAATGGATGGATTGTGAATGGATGATGAGATTATATTTGTATTGATTGGGGTATCAAAACAGGAAAAATACAGATCTTTTGAAAAAATAATTTTTTTTTCTGAAAAATTATTATTTGCGGCGCTTTTATTGCATTGCAAATAGTCAAATGTAACAAGATGAAGATTATTTACGACACCATAGAAGCGTTGCAAAAGAAGATTATTTGCAACTTTATAAGAGCATCGCCCTTAATGATTTATTAACGACTTTTTTGAATCGTCGCAGATATAAATTATTAGTGACGCAATTTTGCCATCGCAAATAAATCATTTTCTGCGACGCTTATAATATGTCGCAATTGATACGTAATTAACAACTCTTTGAAACCGTCGCAAATACTCTCTCCAATTGCCACGCTGCAGTCTTTGGTGTCGCTAATCTTTCTGCGACCCCATTATTTGCGACCCCTTTGCGACGCCAAGTTTTTTGCGTCACAAATATTTATTGCGACGCTTTTTATGTTATCTGCGACGCTTTTGTGGCGTCGCAAAAAAGCTAAATTGTAGTAGTGTCTACCTTTCAAAGAATTAGAAAGATCCTTTCGTGGGACCTACTAAGAATGAGGGTATGTTGCCAAAGACTCCATTTGCAGTCTGTGAATGGGTTATCAAAGAAACAATAAGCAAAAGGCCCATATGAAATAAGAAAAGCCAGCTGTTCCAATGGCTGGAATTATTCAATGGCTTTGGTGTTCTGTTTATCACTTATCGTTGTTCAGTCCAACCAGATGATCAAAGTGGATACTGATATGTGGCCATATCTGCAGTGAATAATTGCACCGTGATCCTCATTAGAAGTTCCTTTTCCTGAGAAGCATGCGAACAAGAGGCTCATGATAGTGATTGAGACTTTTTAAGACCATTGACTTGGTGAGGTACTTGGTGGATGGTGTTAGGGATTTTGTATATTGCAATTTGATGGATGCATTATCATTTTAATCATCATTGAATTTTCACACATGCATTGATTTAGAAAATCTTGAAATCTTGATTTACACATGCATTGTTTTTTAGACTTGTAGAACTATTGATTTATGCATATTTTGTTTTTAATCTTGGATGCATTTAATTTGAAAAAGAAGTTTTATGAATCAAGCTAGCATATGTTTTAAATCTTTCAAATCATTTTAGGCTTTTATGTTTCATGATTTTAAAAGCACTTAGATTGAATTAAAATCATGTTTCCAAGCTTGATTTAATGGCCCAAAAGTTCTCTCAAAGAAATACTTTGAAATATGCTATTTTGGGAATTTTGGTCCCTGGGCCCAGGTCGACCTGTAGTGTGCGCGGTCGACCGGGAAAAGAGCCGTTGGGCTATTTTTTCAAACGGTCAGATTTTTTACCGTTAAGGCCAGGTCGACCGGGCTATAGTGGGGGTCGGCCGAGGACACTTCTGAAGTCACTTTTTGCCTATAAAATGAGGTTCATTCCCTTGAAAAAGATGAGGAAAAAGGTTGAACATATTTAGTCTTCCTTGAGGTGTTTGGAGACAAAAGAAAGGGGATGAACTAAGAGAGACCAAGGGGTCATTAGTAAAGCTAAAGCTTGGATTAATGAAGTTAAATATCTAAGTAAGCTTTACTTTTATTTATCATATGTTTCATGCCTTGTTTAAATTATTAGTAAATTAATTTTAGCATGTTAATTATGATGTGTTGAATCCATCACTTCTCTTAATCTTTGATTTAAGTTGGTTTAGATTCTTCACCCTTGATTTCAAACCAAGTTTGTTTTAAAACTTTATAAAACATGTTTTGTCAAATCCTTTGATTTCTTTTATAACAAGTTACATTTACTTGGTTGAATTATATTGTTGTTTTCATTCATTTGAACCTTAGTTAAACTTTTGTTTTTAAAAACAATATTGCACATGCATCACATGTTTAGACAAAATTAATTTCATACAACTTGTGAGCTTTTGATTTTCATATCATCAACAAGTTAGTATTTTGTACATGTGATTTGCATTTCACTTAAATCAAATCTTTGTGTGCTTTAAACTTTAAAATGCATTAAGCATACTTTAATTGAGCATTCATTTTAACTTGATTGAAGTTATCACACACTTCATGAGCATTCATCTTAGCATTTCATAGAGTGTTGTGTGAGTTTAATTTAACTTTCTTATTCGCCTATTTTAGAGGCAATTAAATTGAGTCTTAATTGTAATCTCTTAAAGTGTTTGTGTAGACACTTAATTGAGAAATCATCTCTTGTAAAGGTAATTGCTTAGCCTAAGAAAAGCATAGTGTAGAGGTTATTACTTAGCCTAGAAAAGCACATTGATAGGTTGTTGTTTAGCCTAGAAAAACAACATTGTTAGGTTATTGCTTAGCCTTGGAAAACATATTGTAAAGGTTATTGCTTAGCCTTTTGAAAAGCATAAATAGTGGAAATCCAGTGGGGTGTTGGATCACAAGCCGGTAGTGGATGTAGGCATTGAGGCCGAACCACTATAAATCCTTGTGTAGTGGTGTTTGCTTTGTGGTGATTGTTTTGTTTAAGCTTCCGCATATTGTATGTTAATCATCACATGTGACTAGTTGATTGTTAAGAAATTAAAATTGGCCATAATTAGTCATTAAGTATAGATCACCCTATTAACCCCCCCTCTAGGGTTAGGATCCCGGACTTTCAGATGGGCCATTTCTTGACTTGGCAAAGCATTGATTGGTGCTTGAAGCCCTTGAATATCATTTGGTCAACTTTGTGTTAGCAGCTTGAAGCCCTTGAATATCATTTGGTCAACTTTGTGTTAGCAGCCCATAACACAATGCAAATAATCAATTGACAAAGTACATCCGTGTTAATTAATTATTTTTGGCTCATTTATCTGAGACTCTCCCATGTCAATGGGATGCTTGTGCCAAATGTATAGTGGAGATGTCATTAAATTCTACAAAATATAAATTATGAGTACAAAACTTAAGAATATAGATTATAAATGGTAGTTTCTTTGAGATTGATTTGCATCTTGTATAATAGGCACTCGGACAATCTCCAACAATACTGGATAGGAGTTATGAATTGTAATAATTTAATTTCGAGATGTTAAAAAAAATTGATCTAGCATGAAATTATTCTAAGATACTTTAAAACTAA
Source organism: Camphora micrantha (assembly GCA_003546025.1). NCBI lineage: Eukaryota > Viridiplantae > Streptophyta > Magnoliopsida > Laurales > Lauraceae > Camphora > Camphora micrantha. The sequence goes on along the minus strand of QPKB01000005.1, from coordinate 21,112,201 downwards.
GGCCAAATTGGAGTTTTCATATGGAACAAGGTTCAAAATTTCGTCAACTGGCTTGAAACTTTACCATTTTGACTCATGTGGAGAAATGCTCATATTTTAGTGTCACTTACTTGATGCATATGTTTTTTTAACAAGGTATATGATGTTTGTAGTCCTCTATTGTGGCTTCCATGTTCCAATATTTTCCAAGTTTCCTTTGCATAAATTTCAAGCACTATATTAGAAACACCCCTCATGAAAAAATAATAATAACAAAGAAGAAATAATAAAAAAGAAAAAAAGAAGACTAGAAAGAAAAGAATCATGATGTTAGCCTTCTCACCATTAGAGGCCTATCTGTGACATTGTCTATTTATGTCTAAACTGTATCTATTTTAAGTCTAAATGAAGAGTCGTTCTAATGATTCTTACAACTTCTACCCTTGATATACCATTTGAGGTTCATTCTTTCCTTGTTTGAATGGCATCTTCACCATTCTTCGTTTCTTTTGTTTACAGAATGTTGTCATCAGCAAATGCTTTTTTCTGTTGGATCAAATGGTTTCTTTATTGGTTACTTTTATTTCTCCTACATAGCTATCCTAGATAAATGGGATAAGGTGGTGGTTAAGGTGTGGTTGTGGTGATGGTTACGATGATAAACTCTTTTGCCGATCAATTATTTTGTATACCGTTCATGCTGGATCTGTTTGGCTAGCTGCCAATATTCCAATATTTTTGTGATAATGTCATTGTGAGTTATAACAATATTGTACTTTGTCATTGTGACTTGTAAATTGAAATGTTGTGATATTTGGCGTCTGAATAAGCAAAAACACATGCTTAAATATTGTAAGAATCGTCATTACATGAAATGTCCAGCTCCAGACTAGATAGCCTGCCATGCTGGATGCATTAATAATATATCCTATGGTAGATGGAATTTCTCTATATCCCTTCCAAAACTGCTGTGCATTGACAAGTGAGTGTAGATTTCTTGGGAGTGACGTATAATATTTGAATTTCAGGTTCTGTATGTGATTCTTGAGAGTGATTAATCATCATCATCATCAAGCCTTGTCCCAACCATGTTGAGGCCAGCTACATGAATTCTGTTTCGCCATTCCAATCTATCCCAGGCCAAATCCTTCGATTGGTTTCACTTATTTAGATCCATCCTTGTTACTTCCATCCATGTCCTCTTTGGCCTATCCCTTTTGAGGGGCCATCAACCCGTATAAAGTAACTTTTTTCTCGCCGGTGCCCTTGGTGGCGTGTGCATCTAAACATATCCAAACCAACTTAAATGAGTTTCTTAATTTATCATCTATTGATGCTTCCCCCAAATAAAATATGAATTTCAGGTTCTGAATGTGAAGAGTAGATATCTGATTTCTTTTTTGAAAATGCTGAATAAATTCTGAACTTGAGTTTCTGCATGCTGTAGTATATCTATTTTCATAATTTACTTTCAGAGCTAAACTATTGACTAATTGTTGCGTAGGCAAGTTTGGGAAGGAGCACTACCTTTGCTTTCCGTATATTGAAAAGATCAGGGCCCACGCATTGATGGTATGACATTTAGCCCCTTTCCATTTAAGACTTCTGTAAACCCAGGATTTAAGGAGTGAGATTTTGTGGCAGTCCTCTAATACATCAGCTTCAGCCTCATTGTTTTGTGGGTTTCTTGATACTTTTTGGAGTTATTGTAAATCTAAAAGGTTAAAGCTGAAGCGAGATCCTATAAGTCCTGGTACTTGAAAGTGTAGGATATTCAGTAGTATTCAATCCAAACGAGCCATGTGGTTCACATGGATTTTAGATTTCAAGATTGACAGGTTCAATTAATTGCCACCCTATTTAAATTTTTTTTTTCTTTTGGTTCCTATAGGTGAAATGTAAATCATGTTTCTACCACATTGCAGATTCAGTTCCCATAAAGAATTTCTTTGAGGGATTAAAGGAGGCTTGGTTTCTGTGACTTGATGCAACATGCATTGAGCATGTGTGGAATCAAGCGGCACCCATATCTAATACCATCCTTACTAAGCAGAGTAACAATCCTGGCAAGCCTTTTGTAACAAGTGCTGTTGGAATTCAGCAACTTGCAAAACAGGGTTCTCTTGTAGGAAGAGAATGCTTCAGACTCACTCCCAACTCTCTAAGTGACTATTGGGAGAATATTATAATCCCAAGTCCTCCTTTCAAGAAGTCAAGAGAATTGAATCATATGCCTTTACCTCAAGATGGGGACCATGAATATTTGGGAGACAAACTGATTGACTCGACTTCTAATCCTAACAATGTACTGGATTGTCCCAAGTCAGGAAATCAAATGACATTTGAAGGTAAGAGGAATGACAATGACAATTCTAGAAGGCAGAATGAACAGTACATGTGCCCAGAAAATCTACCTGAAAAACCTTTAACACCCATGCATGGTCCAAGGAGAAAGGGACGACTGAAGCAAAAATGTAACTCAAAGGATGTAGCTGTTGGGTTTCCGAAGGATGTCAAAATGAAAACTCATTCATCTTTGGGTGGTTACTCAAATGATGATAATTTATTGTTTGATTACTCATGTAAACAACATGAATCTAAGGAGACAAATAAAGGTGAAGATGATAGAAGTGGTACTCTTATTACAAAATTTGGAAAGAAAGCAAACTCATGCAAAGATAGTCAATCTAGATGTAAGATAGCATTTGCAAAAGAGGGAAGTAAAGATGAGCATCCAAACAAGGGGCTTGAAAGCAATCCTACATATGTGAATGTTTATGGGCACAAATTGGTTTCTCTTAAGAACAGTTTTCCTCACATAACTCAGAAACACCAAGGTGCTTCTCTTTCTCGACAAGAGCAGGTTGATTTCCTTGATTCCTTAGATGAAGCAGTGGGTGGAAAAGATGTCACTTCTCCATCAGTGTCTGACATAATATTTGTAACGTTTATCATCACAAGATACTTTTTTTAATTTGATGAGGTTAATAGCCAAACTAAAAGTCGAAGGAACACCTCAGATTGTTCAACTCAAACTAGTGACTCGGGCATGCAGAACTAGAAGGTACATGCCACCCCTTCATTGCTCCAAATGTAGAAAAATGCAAATCTGAGGCCTCTAGTAAAAAGTATGGGAAACATAAAGTTTTGCTTTCTACTGGGATGGGAGTAATGGGTATTGATGAGAAGGGGATAAATACTGTGAGCCATGACGCTACAGATGAGCACGGGGTTAATTAAGGGCATTGAGATGTATCTACTAAAGCCGATGCCACTCCTCAAGCTGCAGTGAAAATCTCCACCCATACAGTTCTCGATCCAATGGTCTGCATCACCAATTACTGAATCTCCAAGGAGCAAACCTGAAAGAAGTGAGGTAGGAAAACGTTTCCTTCTTGCTGCAAATGGGTTTGAGATTTCGGCCAGAGCCAGCAAGCAAAAGCAGACACCCAATGTAGTTCTAGAATAACAAAGTTATACCTAAACAACTCATTTGCACTTGGTAGAAACGTGTTTGATATTAGCAATTTTGATGATTAAGAATACAAAAGAGACAATATTGTTGATGGCAATTTTCTCATCTGAGACTTACTGATGACAGGTACAGTTTGCTTCAGGGCGTTGTCTGAAAACCTGCATACTGTGTTATGTTTCTTTTCAACAAATGGTATTTACGAAAATGTGCCGAGAATATATGGGAGATGAGACTTAAATGAAGATGATGATGCAGGGAAATAATAGGGGGTTGTCACTTGTCATTGTCATCAAATGTATAAATGAAGCAGAAGGGAAAAAAAAAAAAAAGGAACTTGGTTTGTCATACCAAAATTTTACCTACGTCCAATGACAACCTGGTATTTGCATATGGTAGTGACATTGTAGCTCCTGGATTTTGTAAAGTTTGTGGGTTTTCAGTATGTATGTGCTTGTGGGTCTTCCAACAGCGATTCCAGGTTGTGATGACACCAAGTTTTGCAAAGGGTTCAATTCTTTAAACACTCTTGAAGATAATATACAGTATCGACAATGATTTCAAGAGGAAAATCTAAATGTGCAGGAACAAAAAACAATCTTGCATCTGCTGTTATGAAAAAACGTTTGTATTTTCAATGTTCCGTCATTGATGTGTAGACCAAGACTCCTCTCTCTCACTGGGCACAGAGTTTTTGTTAGGCATGCTTTGAGTAGCCTGGCCACGCACATCGCGTTGGTCCTTCCTCTCCCCAAAGCTGTCTCGCGCTCCATGGAAAGCCTCATGCGAAATTTCCTATGGTCAGCTGGCCATACTTATCAGAAAAGAAACCAGATTAAATGGAGTGCGGTTTGCCTTCCCACCAGAGAAGGAGGCTTGGGAATCAGAAGGGTCCAAGAGCAAAATGCAGCCTCTTTCACCAAACTGGCATGGACTGCTGCTTCTTCAAATTCCCTTTAAGCTAATTGGAAGTCAAATAGGTACGTCAAAGGTTCAGCCATATGGAGTCCTATTTCTCCAAAATCAGGGTCATGCATTTGGTGCAGAATCAGAAGCTCGGCCCACCTAATTCACCAAGGTAGCAGATGGAAGATTGGGGATGGCAGGTCAGTGGATATCTGGTTTGATAATTCAGCAATCGACCAACCTCTAGCTTCTCTTTTCAACCAATTTCCTTCCCAGCGTACCATTACCTCTCCTCCATTTGGAATGGCAGCAACTGGGAGATCCCAGCAGGCATCCCAACAGCAGCAGCTTCCCTTCTCAGCAACGCTGTCCACAGCATCTCCATCGAGGCCCGATTAGTTGATCAGTTGGTATGGAAATCAAATCCAGGAAAAGGGTGGCCTTTCAAAGAAGCTTGGCAGATGTCAAGAACCAGTGACACCTCTGCGTTTTGGGCTAAATGGTCTCCCATGATTTGGAACCCCTGTCTTCATCCAAAAGTCTCTTTCTTTGCGTGGCGGTTGTTGCATGGAAAGAATCCTTCTCAAGACAGGGCTCAAGCTTGCGGTTTCAGTCTAGCTTCCTGTTGCTGCCTTTGCAAGTCTAAGCAGGAAACTACTACTCATCTTCTCTTCTACTGTGAGTTTGCATCTTCCATCTGGAACCAGATCGTTCAAGCCTCTGAAGTCTCCCTGGTTGGCCCTCTATCCCCTTCAAAGCTCTGGTACGCTCTCTCCAACAATAGCGACAGCTTCGCCTGCAAAGGGGCAGCCTCCATTTTCTTCTCTACTTCCTTTGCTATTTGGATATGTAGGAATTACGATTACCTTCACAGGAACTCTAGAGTCTCTCAGACGAAGGTCACAAGCTATCTGTCAGAGCTTCTCTTAGCTTCTCTCAAGATAGAAAAACCGTTTTCTGGAAGACCTCTACAAGCCTTCTGTAATTTTTTTGTCTACTCTCAGTTAATTTTTTTTGGGAGCTCTGGCTTTCTTCTCTTCTTCTCCTTCTCTGCTTGCTTGGTGGTAGCTTGGCCCCTTGTTTGGGTTGTATAGCTTTTTGCTCTCTTCCTTTTTTGGGTTGTATTGTTTCTTCCCCCTTTTTCTATACAATTTGCCTTTAGCAAAAAAAAAAAAGAAAAAGTCATTGATGTGTACGAAAAAATTATTTTTACGCGTTTCATCCATAAAGAGCATAAAAGAATTTTCGGAACCAGATAATCTATCATCCATGAAAGACTTGTCATGTTGATTTCTGAATTGATGGTAGTTAGCATAGGTTGTAGCAGAAGTATGATATGGACACCTACTTCTAGTTTCTGCATATCGTTCAGTGATTTATTCCTCTATTGCAGACTTTGTCTATATCTATACTTGCATCTCAAAGGATGATATTAGTTGTAAGTGTACCATGGTTTACAAATTAAGCTCGAATGCAGAATGCTTAAGCACCGACACGTTCGCAACCTGACTTGCTCAGACTCTTTATTATTTATTTATTTTTATTTTGATCTTTTAGTCTGCCATTGGATCAAAACGAAGCCCATGTGAATCAGCAGCCTACATATTACATAAATTTGCATGATATTCAACATTCGTTTGAAGTCATCAACTTCATATGGTGATTGTATATGTTATCTTTGGTTGAAGCAAATCCAATTGTGAATATTGAATGAGTTGGGGGGAGGCAAAATTTAGAAAAGCCTGTTTTGATTCACTGGTCTAGCTCATCAAGAAGTGAACCATAGGTGCAAAATTGTTCACCTGATTGCAACCTCCGCTGATTCCATGGCTGGGTCTGTAATTTTTGTTTGGTGTGTTGCTGGAGATAAGGAGAGTGCACAATTCGACGGATAAACTACAAGGTTGACCTCTCCTGGGACTTAAAAATGCTAGAAAGCATGGATTTTAAAACCATAGTTATAACTTAATTCAAATTATAAATTATGGTGTCCAGCTTTCATGTGTCTCAACGCATCAGTTTAATCTCGGATTTTGTCCCCTCAATTCTCATGTCCAGGTTTTTAAGATTTCTTCTTTCTTCTTGTTTTTTTTTTTTTTTTTTCACTCATTGTATATAATGAAAACAGATTTTTTATACCAACTTGTTATTTTTTCTTTTAAATTTGCGGCAAACAAATTATATTTAACAGTCACAAGTTGCCGCAGGTACCCCTTTTTAAATGTGAATGTGAAGGAAGGAAAAATGGTTGCTCAAGTTAAATGTGTTAAATTTATCATGGCTGGATCTTAAAGTAAATGATATATATGAAAAAGAAAAACGAAACGGGAGGAAGGTTTAGGCATACTTGTGAGTTGTAAGTATGCTTGGACTTGTGTGGATATAATATTCGAGATGAGGGCCTAATCTTCTTTGAGGCACCACCCCTTGTACCAGGTGTAGTGTCTTCTTATTTGCCAAGTTCAGAAAATGATAGAAGGGTCTGATTGTTCTTATTTATAAACATTAATGTGAATTTGAAAACGTGCAATTTATATGAGGATTTGAATTAGGATGGCAGGAATGGAGAAATAGAATTTATATAGCCAACCCAAAACAACTTCGGATTTGACATAAATGTGGTTATATGCCAGTATAGACTGTCAGATGATTAAAGAGTATAATCAGGCAGCCGTCCATGGCTAGTCTAGTTGACAAAATACTTGCAAACAACTTGAGAAGAGACATACACCATTCTAAACCAAAAATTTAAGTTTTCAACATAAAGGATAATGTTTTTAGAAACAAAAAATCATCAAGCAATTGGAATGAAATATGTTTTGTTTTCTATACTCCTAACGATTCTCATCCGCAAACGGTGAAGTTGTTCAAGAGAAAAACTTTAAGCATTTAGTTAGAATTTAGTGCGTTTTGAACATACAATTTTTCACATTTGGTGCATCCACTTTTCAACGAGGACAAGCATGAAAATGAGCTATGATTTCCTAGATTCTACAAAAAGCTGGTTAAGATGAGGAGTCTGGAAAAATTATAAAAAAAATAAAATAAAAAATTGTAGAATCCGTAAAGCCGGTTTTTCATGAATATTATACAAATGTGCCCTTAATGTTTTAAGAAAAGATACAACCAACTCAAAAAAAAAAAAAAAAACCACACACACACACACACTTGAAGAAAACTACTAATTGCCTTTATTGGGTTTTATTCAAATAACTTCGCATATTTTCAATAAGTGTAAAATAAACTACAAAAGTATTGATTACACATATCTCACAATTTCATATTGGTAGCAAAAGGCACAACCATCCATGAGTAGACTTCATTCCTTGTGTCTGTTGAAAACTCATCATCTTTCTTTCAAGTATTCTCCTTCATTAATTATCTTACCAATGTACATATGATGGAATCATTGAAAAATTATGAGCAAATATTCTATCAATGAGTTGCATGTATTTTCTACTTCCTCTCCTCCAAAGTGCTAGAGTCCAAAAGATTACTCCGAATCCAAATGCAACTCCAATTCCAAATCCCATCCACATGAATTCCAAATCAATTTCTCCAACTCCATCCAAGCCAAAACTGCTAAAGGTTGATGGTGGTGTATCCCCATTATCTTCACATTTTGTTGATAATGGCAGCCCGCATAAATCAATGTTTCCAAGGAAGGAACTATTGGAAAATGTGAGGAACTGATGGCTTTGTGGTATTCTTCCATGGAGGAGATTTTGTGAGAGATTCAAGACTTCAAGAAATGTGAGCTTTGTCAATTGCCAAGGGATATTCCCTGATAACTTATTCCTTGAAAGATCTAATGACTCAAGCTGTGTTAAATTCTCCAAAGATACTGGAATTGAGCCATCGAAGCCATTTTGTGAGAAGTTGAGCACATGGAGTAACTTGAGGTTGCATATTGATTTTGGAATTTCCCCCTCAAATCTATTGTTTGAAAGATCCACTGAGGTCAATGCAGTGATGATCTTAACCACCTCTAGATAAAGCCCTTTCATTGTCACCATTACGGAATCTTGATAGTAAAGGCCATATCTGACAACTTGGTTGTTGGAACTCGAGTCTAAAGCACCTCCTCCTTCCATCAGTTTCCAATTCAGAAAAAAATTTGGTGGAACAATACCCACAAAAGAATTGGAAGAAATGTCAAAGATTTGCAAAAATTGGAATGAGAAATTTTTGGCATGGGAATGAGCAATGGGACCATGAAATTTGTTGGATCGTAAGATCAAAATACGTAAATCTGATAAACTATCAAACCAGAACGGGAAGGTATCATTTAGACGATTGTTTCCCAGGTCTAAAACCTCCAATGTTTTGCAATTGGCTAATGACTTCGGTATTAGCCCTTCTAGTTCATTGCTATCAAGATTGAGTGTCCTCAGACTACACTCCTTTTTAAACATGTCAGGCACATTTCCTTGAAAAGCATTTCGTTGCAAATTCAAAATCTTGAGGGAATTGCCAATTTTATTGAGACAAGTAGGAATTTTTCCACTAAAGTTGTTTTTAGACAGATCAAGGACTTCAAGGAGGCGTGCTTTACAAATTGATGAAGGAATTTCTCCACTGACATTATTGCCTGAAAGAAAAAAGAATTGAGTGGAAGTGAAGTTTATAGTGGCTGGAATGATGTAGGAGAAATTGTTATTTGAATAGTCATGAAAGTAAACTTGATGCGGTAGGATTGGAAGTGACCCTTGCAATTTGTTAGAATGAAGGTCAATAATTTCTAAACTACTTGATGAAAACTCAGGCAATGGATGCTCAAAGCTCTCAAAGAAGTTGTTAGAAAGATTAAGTTGCTGCAAACTCCCATTTCCTACCTCCCAGATCCATTTTGGTATTTCACCATGTATTTTGTTTTTTGACAGATCCAAAGAATGCAATTGATTGAAATTTTGAAGGATGTTTGGAAACTCACTGATGTTGCATGAACGTAGATACAAACTAAACATTTGAGATGAGGGGACTAGATGGGGGCTACTCTTGTTATTAATGACCGACATGCCATTGTCTGAAAGATCGAGATATGAGAAGTTTTTGAAGTTCTTGAACATATCTAGTGCTATAGTGCCACTCAAGTTGTTGTTAGATAGAGAAAGAGACTGTAGCTTCGTGAGTTCAAAGACTAGCCTAGGAATTGTCCCTTGCAGTTTGTTGTTATTCAAGTAGATCCTCTCCAACACTGAGGATAATTCATTATGAGAGTTGGGAAGGTAACCACTAAATTGGTTGTTAGAAAGATCCAAATATTGCAATGTTGGGTGAGAAAACAGAGATGACGGGATAGATCCCTCAAGTGAATTATTATATAAATCAAGATGAATGAGATGTTTGAGCTCATCTCCATAGGAATAAGGAATTGTACCGCTGAAATTGTTTGATGAAAGATCCAGATACTCAAGTTGGGTGAGGTTTGCAATTGAAGAAAGAACTGTACCAGTGAATTTATTTGATGAAAGGTCTAAGTACTCAAGCTGGGTGAGGTTTGAGATTGAAGAAGGAACCATACCACTGAAGTTATTTGATGAAAGGTGCAGGTGCTTAAGTTGGGTGAGGTTTGAGAATGAATAAGGAACCATACCACCGAAGTTATTTGATGAAAGGTCCAAGTGCTTAAGTTGGGTGAGGTTTGAGAATGAAGAAGGAACCATACCACCGAAGTTATTTGATGAAAGGTCCAAGTACTCAAGTTGGGTGAGCTTTGCAATTGGAGAAGGTGACAAATAAGAAAAATTGCAATTCCGAAGTGATAATACCTTCAAGGATTTGAGATTGCTGAAGGAATCCAATAGTTTCTCATGGATGTCTTGGCCATCCAGGTACAAGTTCTGCAAAGCTTTGTTTTGAGGAGATTTTGAAAAATCAATGATGAGATGTGGATTATATGAAACATCAAGTTTTTGTAGATTTGGCATCAAGAAAATACTCTCAGGAAACTTTCCATACAAACCACAGTCACTAAGGGTGAGAGATGTCAAAGCAGAGGAGACAACCAAGAAATCAGGTGCAACAATGGAGGAGAGATTGTTTTCATCCAATGAGAGTTGAGACAGATCAGGAATCTGAAAAAGAGAGGGATCCATGGGTCCTTGAAGACCACAACCACGTAAGCTCAACTTTTGAAGATTGGGCATTGCGACGGATATGGCTTGGGCCCACCTGCCATCATGCCCCTCCGAGATGTTTACACTGTCAAGAAAGAGTTCTTGGAGGCTGGATAAGTTTCCAATGAGTGTTGTAAGGTTTGAAGTTTTGAGATTTGATGTTCCGTCAAAATGGTCAGAAAGATCCAAGGAAACGAGCTTGGTCAATCTTGATAGTTCGAACGGGATTTGGCCAGTAAAGTGTGATAATGAGAGGTTCAGATGGGTTAAATTGGTGAGGTGGCCCAGCCCAGAGGGTATTGGGTGAGGATAGAAATTATTCCAGGAAAGGTTGAGCTTTTGGAGGCTGTGAAGACTGAAGAGGCTAGAGTCTATTTGACCTTCAATTGAAACCCACCTCTCACAGAGATCAAGTCCAATCACATGACCTATAGCCTCGTCGCATGTGATGCCATCCCAAGTGCAACAATCAGTGGCTAGATTCCAAGAATCGAGCTTTGAAGAAGAATTATAGTAGCCGCGCTCAATTAAAAATCCATGCTTGAGTTGAAGCAAGGCTAATTTCTCATGATGAAGGCACTTTGACAAGGAGGAACCATTGTTACTGCCAACGAAGGAAAATGGGAGAGAGGCTTGAGAAAGCATTAGCAGCTGCATCGAAAAGACCAAAGCAAGAGGAGAGAGGAAACGACATGAGGAGGTTTTAGTGAAAATAATAAAGAAGTGATCCATGGGCAGCAGCTCTCAATGGTATAGGTTTCAAAACATCAATGATGAGGTGATGAGATTCTAAGGATAGCCAGTTGTGGTATTTATAGAGAGGCAAAATAAAAGACATTATAAAAAGAAGATACACTGTTTTCATCGAATACCCTCCTTCCTCTATACGCAATAATTAAATGGTGGTGGGCCTCTGATTGCACATGCATGACACCAAGCTTTATTAAAACAATCACAAAAAAAAAAGGAAAAAGTAAGAATTTGGGTGGTTATTAGTGGCTACCGTCCCATCTATCAAAAATTGAAGGTCATGTACTTGAAAGAAATCCTTCGATCGGGTCAAGCAAGCAATGTAGACTAATCAACACGCTTTATATTGTAAACCAACGGGGGAACATGAATTAATGATAATGTCCTTTCTGCAATGCACGTGATTGATTGCCGTCCAAATTAATTCTAATAGTTCATATTAAATGAGCATCAAAATCATGGGCCCCATCCATCCATCGGTCAAATAACGTATGAAAAGAGTGATGAGATTACATCTGACAACTGTCACGACTCACGATGACAACCCCTCCCTCCATTCACAACTCTTTAATTTTGGCCAACTGGGCAACTGGGCATTGACTGATACTGGTTGAGCTTGTATCATGTATGTGACTAGATTTTCTTTATTTATTTATTATTTTGTGGTGAAAGTATGTGGCTAGAGTTGACTTGAGTCTTTTTGGAGCAGGATTTTATATTTCAGGTCCGGTCTTTGTGATTGAGTGATGAGTTGCTGACAGTGTAACATATCATTATTAATTTTTATGGCTAAATGATAAAAATAGATTTTATTTAAGCTTAGCAAATTTCACTAATTAAAGTTTTGTTTTTTTTTTTGAAAGGCCCACATAGAGGCACGAAAGACTTAGAAACTTTATCTATTGAAAGGCTTGGATGTGCTAGAAATAATGTATTATCAGGCCATTCAAATCATTCTAACCTTCTGTTTTTGGTCCTCAAGATTTAATGGGCAAATTATCTTTTCAACTCAAAGGATAAGCTATGTGAGGTTTTAAGAATAATTTGGCATTAGAAGATGAGACCTGTCATTTAAGTTTTTTTTTTTTTTTTTCAAAGGATAACTTGATATAAAAAACATGGAATGTCTCATTAATTTTCATCTAATCTAACTATTACTCAATGGAGATTCTTCGAACCGTAGCACTAATATAATGTCATTGTACCTCAAGCACTTGAGCTGTATATATACAATGCTCTCATAGTACCTTTGTGAAAATTTTATTAAATATATATTTTCTTTCAAAACAGTCTTTGACTTGTGCAAGTGCCTCATCCGACTCGGTCCTAACTAGCATTGCTTTGACTGGCCCGAGTCGATTCGGCGCTGATCGGAATTTAATACCATGCTTTAATGTCCATAAAATATAATTTCCCTGTAGGAAAAAAAAAAAACAATATTGTTGGCACAAGAAAAGTCTTTTTCTCTCTTTTCTTTTGTCGACAAATGTTGTACCAAACATAAGTGCCTTTTTCTGTGGAGAAAACCAAACTTTTCCGCTCCATTTCCATAAGATTTAATATAAAAATATATATTTCCAAACAAATCATGTTATCTTTATTAAATGTTTTATTTGTTTTTTGAAAAGTTGGACAAAACAGCTCAAACACATAACCACATTGAGTGAAATTGTTTTAACTCTCTAGAAATTTGGATATGTGCAGAATAAAATATTTATAGGTTTAAATACTAATAGAGTAGAATAATATAATAATTAATAAAATATTATATTATTTAATATTTAGAAAATCCTAAACAATGCAACAGATTTTAGACTAAGTTGTGGTAAATAATGATAATTAAAATATACACCGAAAAATAATTTCAAAATAGCAATTGTAAAAGTTCTTGATATTAGATTAATCATTTAGAAATAAACACTTTATGTGTGCATAATTTATCACTTCAAGTCCATCTAGAGTGACCACGTTTCAAATCAAACCGCTCAATTTCACTTTCCATCTATAAGATGTGCTCCTCCAAGCCACAGTCAAGGGTCCATAAAAGCTAACTTAATAGGTTTAGTAAATAAAATATTTATAAAGAGCAATTTCCTTTCAAAACACTATCCAATGTGATTCCAATATTGAAATCTAGCTAATAGTCAAGAAAGTTCCTAGTCACTAGATTTTAGAAATACTTAGAAAGTGTTTTAGATAAAATTATCTAGGGGGGAATTATAGGATTACAATATTGAACTTTTTAAAAGGAAAGATATATTTTTCTCACTTTTCTTGAATTTTCAGAAAAACAAGTTTTTAAGTTTAGAAAATGAACGATTATATTTTCTACTTTATTATTTTCTTAAGCTTCTTTGGTGCATCCAAAAATATCACTCTATCGGCAAAAAATCATTCAATTGGATAGTTTGCGATGGGACCGATTTGTGTTTACTTGCGTTAATTGTTACATAGTAATAAAAGATAAAAAATCTTTTGAATTTGAATATAACTCTATTCATTACTAAAAGCTTTCTCAACTTAATAGAGATCTTATCACCCCTGAAACGACTATATTCAGTGTGTGCCTTTTGAGTTCGGTCAGTGGAGAAAAAAAAAAAGAAAAATGCAAAGGATACTTTAAACTATTAATTGACCATCAAAATCATGAGTCCACCGATGATGGGGCCGACGGTTAAGTAACGCGTGGAAACTGGAGAGAGAGACCATCAAAATCATGAGTCCACAGATGATGGGGCCGACGATTAAATAACGCGTGGAAACTGGAGAGAGAGAGAGAGAGAGAGAGAGAGAGAGAGAGAGAGAGAGAGAGACCATCAAACCATTTTGACGATGACAACACCTCTATTCACGTTTCAACTATGGCAATGTCTAGTCCTAGGCCCTACTAGCATATAGGAATGATGGCCCACCGAATGGTCTTCTTTGGAGACTCTTCTTTATGAAATCTATATTCTACTTTACCACTTATCGTTGCTGCAATGTTAGGGCAATACACTCATGTGGACATGTTCTTTTATTGGAATTAAGAGAATATTAGAATAATTTCAGTTTCTTCATTTTTTTTGGTAGAATTCTTAGATTTTTAACTAAAAAAGAGTATTCAAGAATTCCACATGTCTGAAAACTCATAAATTCTCTAGATATAAATACTTTAAATTAAAAAACAAGTTCTCGATCCCTAGGCACTCAAGTTAAAATTATCACACCTGACCAGCAATCCAACATAGCAAGAAGAAGAAGAAGACGACAATGACGAAGAAGAACAAAAAGAAAAGAAAAAAAAAAGGTTATTTTACATAATATTGAAACTTCACAATTTTCATTTATTTAGTTTCAACATTTCCCCTGAGAAATAATTTTTCACATAAAAAACAACTCATGTTTCTTCTTTTGACATGGAAAAGCATGGCACCAAATGACAGTAAAATAGCATGCACGATTTTCCATAGAATTTGTCTTTTATATTTTCTTTGTGCATTCAAATGCAAGAAACGCCCAGCTCATCAATTTAATTTGTGGATGTATTGGCTAGTCCGACTTGACACTAGTATACTGATCTCTAGATTTTCCACTTGTGATTTTCTCCTTCTCTAATGACGTTTGAGAAAGTGTAGAAAAAAGAAAACTGATGTGGTACACATTGAAACTTCAAGGCTGTAAATAATGTAGGTCCAGGTTGGGTCCATGGTGTATTATAATTATACATTACACGATGCATATTTATGTACACTTGGGTAAACGGCTAGTAGAGTATTGGGATGAAAATGATCTGAGCATATCCAGGCTCAGCGCCGCTTTTGTTCAAGCTTCACTGCCTGATTCACAGCTTGAGCAAGCTCAACTTGAGTGTGAGTGAAGCTTGAGGGCCCGAGCTTGGGCCGTATTCATCTTCTTTGTGTGCATATATGTGTGTGTTGGATTTTGTCTTGCATTCTATATGATACATATCCATTCATTTCAATCAAAACAAGAGACGACGGAGTCATTTTTCCAACGATGTGATATGTGGTCCGTCCGATAACCGGGTAATAGGGCCCATATATATCAAAGTGCATGTGATATGTGGATATATCATATATTTAGTAAATTTTTAGGGGACTTTACGAAAGAAATCACTTTAAAATTGGATACGATGACCGTAGGCCCAAACTCAAAATATTGATGGTGGAGGGACCGCCAGCCCAATTTTTTCTTTTATTTCACCTTTTTTGCCCTTATTCGCTGATATCAATGAAGAATGGGGAGATTCATTGAATAATGCGGAGATTCATTCATATCAATAAAAGTTGTATTTTTTTCCACTTACTTTCTCTTCTTCTTCTTCTTCCTCGCCATAATCTTTTCTTTGATTCAATTTATAATGATGATTTTTTCAAAGAAGAATGAATTGAGTTATTTTCTTGTGTCCACCTTGCCTGTGGATGTGCATTTAATTTCTAAGACATGGTTCTTGACTGTGTCTAGGCTAATGTCAAAAACTTTATATAACAACCTATATATTGGGATTTATCAATTTTTTGGAATGATTATATCCCTATTTTAAGTGAAAAATAAAATAAAATATTAAAATAAATTCAAACCGGTTCCTAACCTAGATTCAGTCCTCTTATTGGAATCATATCAATAGGTTTCAAGTCATGAACCGCCTTTCTTAAACCTGCTTTTCGTCCAATATGATTCCGGCCACGAGGTGACCCATTTGCTCCATCCCTACCTCCACAGTAAACATTCCACGTTTGGGTCCATTTCATCATATCCAATTTTAAGGTGATTTTTTTTATATAAAACCACCAATTTAAGAAAATAATTTGAATGACGAGGAAGAGGTTTGCTTACCGGGCGTCAATACAGCCAAATGCATATCACATGCAATTTAAATTAAAGTAGTAAGTTAGTTAGTTACATGTAGATCAATCTAGAAAAATATCTATAACTAGTTGTATGATTAGTTATTGATTTAAGTAAGTTAGTTAGCAATTAGTTAATGGTCCCACACATGAGACCATCATAACTAACTAACATGATAAAGGTGAGATACAACTAATTGTAGTAATCAGTTACAACTTGGTAAACAAATTGTTGCATCCATGATTCCTTCTTGAATGCAGAGTTTTCTTTGAATCTTGGAAGCCCACCTCCTTTGTTCTAGTTGTGGTATATGCCTTGTAGGTTTGGAAATATATGGAAGATAATGAGGATCCTAATCAGCTCCTAAAAATTTTATTTAGGCCATCCAACTAAACCAATTGAACCAGGCTCAAATTAGGCTTAAACCCATCTAGTATAGCAATTAGTGGCACCTTCCCAGTCAGTGGCTGGTGAGATAGGTGCTACTGACATCCCAAATAATCTTGTCAACAGATTTGCCACTTGTTTTTATATCTTGGGATCCTAAACTCTGAATTATATCATTATCATTATATGACTCTGTAACTGGGACTCTACTTGTTCAATTCTAAAATATTAGATTGGAGAGAGTCAACATGATGACTTGGGAGAAATTTTTTAAAATATTTAAAAATTGATCAAATACTTATAAAATTAAATATATATGGGTATTTACATGTATTGATAATAATAAACTCAAATTACTAAATCTATATATGCAGGGAAAAAAAACTATAATGAGATAAACACAATGAAAAAAATAAACTTAAGACCTTCTTGACTAACGGTCATAATCAATTTTAAAAAGTATAATTTTTCATGGATTGATTGCACACCGAGTGGACATTTGTGGTGAATAAGGCTGTCCTTGTATGTGACTAGATTTTATTTATTATTTTGTGGAGAAAGTATGTGGCTAGACTTGAGTCTTTTAAAGCAGGGTTTTATATTTCGGAATAAAAATGAACATTAAATTTGAACTTTAAAAAATGAGCATCAAATAACTTGATTTTGCATGGATATAGATTCAAAGGATGACAAAAAGAAAATGAATAACTAACAGTGATAGTGGTTATTTATTTTCTAATTTTTCACTTTATTTTTATAAAAAAAATATATTTAATGCTCACTTTCTAAAACTGTCCTATTCATTCAATACCTACATGTTTCAATGCGTATAAACAGGCCGTAGTTATTAAGTGAAATAGTATACTAGTGGGTCATTTCAACTAGTTTGGCGACGTTGTCTTACAGTTAATTACTATACCATCTTTACCCAATCATATTCTACCGAAATAGAATTAAAAAAAGTTTTTTCCTAGTTGAAAATGATATGTTTTTTCTACTGCCTTTGAGCATACCTCTGCAAGTCCGGTTGGTCTCATACGTTTCTTATGGAGATGACTATTCCAAGAGATTCTTCACTCTAAAAAGCATGGATTGGTCCCCACACATTGAAGATGACTTACTAATTGACATGCTATTCCACACAACAGAAAGGCGGGGCCCCCGTTTGTCCAGAAATCTGTCCCGGAATCGGGACAGATAGCAGGACTCTTCCACACAAATTTCAGACTACTGACAGTGCAGACCTGTCGGGTGTTGCTTTTATGTTGGCATTGGCGTTGGCATCGTAGGGCCACCTTCTAGGTGTGAAAACCCAAGATACCCACATGACATGATTCTTGCATAGGCTCAAACCAGCTGGCATGGTATGAAACACATAATGTAGAGAGCGAGAGTTCAAACTCTCCAATCCACAGAATATTGAGGAATTTTGTATTCTTCTGGGTGAACCCTTGTTAATGAAATTTTAATTGTTCAAAATAAATGTTACGAGTCTTGTGAAATTTCAATTCGATAGGAGTAAGGCCTAGTGTCAAATAGATCGCATAAAAATACATGAATTCTTAAACTTATAAAACTAAAATCAATGCCAGCAGTTTCTTTCCCTAAAATATTATGTTAAGAGGAATTGTAGAATTTTGGAAAATTATAGCGTGTTTAAAGTTTCAACCTAAAATTTCAAATTAAATTCAGTAGTTGATTGGTCATCATAATTGTTTGGTTGAAATTAAGATCCACCCTGATACATGTATATGGGCTAGATCATAATTGATGCAGACATTGGCTCAAGCCAAACTCCTACACTAACATTGGTAAAAGGGCCATCATAATTCTTCATTATTATTATTATTTTTTTGGAAAAGCAGACCAAACGTACAGCTCAAACACATGACCACATCGAGTGAAATTGGTGCCTTGGATCAGTTGGTCTAACCTAATCCTTCTAGTGCTAATTAAAAATGGCTTAATTTGCCTAAATTGATGAAAGATATGGATTGAATTAGTAATGACCTGACAAACTTCCAATGGTTTTAACCATTTAAAAACTTCATTTTCATAGACTACATCGCAGTTAAATCCCTACTGCCAGTTTTAAATCATGAATCCTTTAAAGGAAGATTCCATGTTGCCAAAACGATCTCCAAGGGACCATTTGGATATGTATAGAACAAAATATTATAGGTTTAAATACTAATAGAGTAAAATAATTTAGAGTAGAATAATGTAATAATAAAGTATTAAATTATTTAATGTTTAGAAAATCCTAAACAACGCAACATATTTTAAACTAAATTGTGGTAAATAATGATAATTAAAATATACACCGAAAAAGAATTTCAAAATACCAATCATAAAAACTTTTGATATTAGATTAATCATTTAGTAATAAACACTTTATGCGTGCATAATTTATCACTTCAAGTCTATCTATAGTGACCACCTTTCAAATCAAACCACTCAGATTCACTTTCCATCCATAGATGCGTACAGTACACCCCTAAGCCACGATCAAGGGTCCATAAGAGCTAAATTAATAGGTTTAGCAAATAAAATATTTATAAAGAGTAATTTTCTTTCAAAATACTAGCTGATGTGATTCCAATGTTGAAATCTAATATCAAAACGTTTATATAAGTATTTAGAAAAATTTTGAGATAAAATTCTCTTCCACGTACTCACGGAGTCTCATCTCATGGGTGGCCTTCCACTTCCACGAAACTGCATTACGCACAAACGCGTGCCACCATTTTCTGATGTGACTCGTTGGGTTTTTTGGGAGAGCCTTCCATCTTCAGTTATTGTGTTCCCACGTCTGTGTCAGACTCAAACCCATGTATCACGTTTTCTGAGTCAGGTCAGATCAATATATCTACAGGCACACAAAATGACTCAAAATAGTTCCTATGGTGTGCAAAGGGAAAACGTTTGTAAATTGTAAGGAATGCTTTCTCCACAAGTCAAGTTGCCATGGGAAGTCAAAAGGACAAAAACACTTTAATAAGGAGACTTGGGACGTGTTCCCCACGAAAATTTGGCCAAAAGGACAACTAGGCATTGGCTGATTGTCTGCTTAAAAAGTAAAATGATCGCCCACCGAGCGAGTGGACATTTGTGGTGAATGTAAGGCTGAGCTTTGTATCATGTATGTGTCTAGATTTTCTTTCTTTCTTTATTATTTTGTGGTGAAAGGATGTGGCTAGAGTTTCATGCTTGAGTCTCTTGGAGCATGGTTTTATATTTCGGGTCGGGTCTTTGTGCCCATGGGACCATCCGTGTCGGGCCGGTATGGCCATCCCGATTCTAAAAAATATTAGTTTTTTAAAAATTAAAATAATAAAAAATTATTAAAAATATGAAAATTGAGCTAGTTAACAAGTATCGAACCTAAATATAATGATGTTATATTGTGATTGAGTGATGAGTAGCTGACGGTGTAATGTCTTGTTACTAGTTTTTATGGATAAATAATAAAAATAGATTTTATTTAAGCTTAACAAATTTCACTAACTAAAGTTTTTTTTTTTTTCTAACGGCCCACATAGATGCATAAAAGACTTAAGGACCTTATCGATTGAAAGGCTTGGATATACTAGAAAATATGTTTTATCAAGCCATTCAAATCATCTTAGCCTTTTGTTTTTGGTCCTCAAAATTTAAAGGGCAAATTATCTTTTCAACTCAAAGGATAAGTCATTTGAGTTTTTTAGAATAATTGGCATTAAAAGATGAGACCTGTCATTTAAGTATATATATATATATATATATTTTTTTTAAGATAACTTGGTATAAAAAAAATTGGAGTGTCCCATTAATTTTTATCTAATTTAACTATTACTCAATGGAGATTCCTCGAACCGTATCACTGAACATAATGTCATTGTACCTCAACTCAAGCAGTTGAGCTATATACAATGCTCTGATAGCATCTTTGTGAAAATTTTATTGAATATATTTTTTATCGAAACAGTCCTTGACTAGTGCAAGGGTGTTAATATATACAACCACTCTATCCTATACCTATTTAAGTCTATTCAAGTGTTGTCTTATCATATAATGGGGAAAAAAGGGTTTGGCAGGTGGCAGGTGGTGTGGGGGCCACGGAATTTACGGGCCTTTATTGGACGTACCGCTAGCTGCCAAAGGTACCTCCATTGATACCGACCCGATGAGGTGGGCCCCCACACCCCCAACTGGTTTTGTTTTCGGGTCAGACCGGGAAATCCGGACCCTTAATTCAATTTTACCCCGGACTATGGACGGCCTTTTACTTCCTCCCAAGTTTTCTATTTTCTTTCCTTTCAACTGTTCAAAAGGGGGAGCCCATGGTTGACTCGAGAAAAGTCCGAGTCAACTCGGAGGACACAAGTGATCGCTTGAGGCAGAAATTTATGACTACTTTGGGTTAGGAAATTCTGGTAGGGAATTGATTGTGTTTGGGCCACAGACCCATCAAATCAATGGTCTAAATCGTCACCTAAACAATGGGCCATACATCCGCCAAAGTCTACCAAGTAAATCACTATGGTGCAGATGGAGTTTCTCCGTTTCTGTCTTGCAATGTGCCACATGGGGTTATTCTAATCAGTATTTATTGTGTCCCTTTTGGGGGCTATCTTTTAATTGTCCCAACCTCCAACTCCCAACCCATCACATACGCCTACTCATGGAAGTTTTATTAGGTTACAGATATGAGTCATTGTTGGATATTGTCATTGCAATGTGCCACATGGGGTTATTCTAATCAGTATTTATTCTGTCCCTTTTGGGGGCTATCTTTTAATTGTCCCAACCTCCAACTCCCAGCCCATCACATACGCCTACTCATGTAAGTTTTATGAGTCATTGTTGGATATTGTCACAGTAGGTTTTTTAATGTATGGTCATTAAAATTTGAGAATTTAGAATTAAGAACTCTGGATTTTTTTTTTTTACTTAATTGTCATGCATCAAGTAGGCTTCACTGTAAGTGGGCATTTTTATGGAGAAACAGCATTATATAGTGTGTCCACATAGTTTCCAATTGAGACCTATATCACCAATACATCCATGTGTATAGTTGATGAAGACTGATTATATTTGACAGTAGAATTATGAGAAACAAACCAATTTATCCTTTTTTTTTTTGAAAGGTTAAAGTTTAAAATTTCATCGCCTGAGAGATACGAAAATTCTAAATTTACCAAAATTGAGTTCAGAATATCTGTTTTACTATGGTACGACAACTGCATTTGGGCTCCAAATGCAATGAATCCTTGCCAAATGTTATGGGCCCAACAAAGTTAACATTAGATCCCCTTCAAACTAATGGGTGTGAATGAACAAAACATTCCCTCATGTATCATTGATACTTTTTGTTGGTCCTACATAGATGTATGACAATCAAAAAGGGGAAAAATGATAAATAGGTTAGTACGTGTGTTAGAATTGACCCCAATATCAATACAGTGTATAGCGGCCCTTGAGTTCGCTCTAAAAAACATAATAGTTGAATGTCATGCAAATTTATTGTGATAAAATTTGATGGCTACTTAAACTAAAATTAGAGTAAAATTAGGACTTCTTTGTTTAGTGCAAGCATTTGTAGGGGGACTAGATTGATCATAAGTGGACTATGTTTGATTCATGTGGGCTGGTGGTTGAAGATTGTTTTGCCCTCAAAGGGGCAAATGTAAACCCACAAATGATGCATCGCTGTTGCCGGTGATAAACCTATGGATACTAAAATAATATTGTTATTAATAATTTTTCCTTTTACAACTATGTATTATAGTCATCGCGGCATGCATTTTAATGAGAAAACAAACACTCGAAACAAAGATATATGTAACATAAGAAGGAACTAATAAACTATATAATGGAAGATTAATATTTTTAATATTTATTTTCTTCGAAACCACTCTAATAAACCATTAAAAGTGGATGTTTTCAAAACATTGGTTTTTCTAGAAGTTGTAAAACCATACTAAAGAGAAGAGAGAGAAGTGATATTAACCAATCAGTAAAATGATTTGGGTCATTCTCATCACCATTTGATCATTGGCCACAAAGTCAAAATTTTGATTCTTTCCATTACAAGGTCCAAAGCCTGTTTGCAAACCAACAATTGGTTTTCTAGTTTTTTTTTTTTTTTTTTTTTAATGAAAATATATTTTAATGAGTTGTTAGGGTGTTTGACAAAGAAATTCTAGTTTAATTGGCACCCATGCTTGTTGCTTGTTTAAGGGCACCTACTTGATGAATGATGCCGCCTGATTTTATGGCAAGTGGTTTACACAACAAAAAATCTATTAATGAGATACATTGTATCCCATTTCCTTTCACATATTTTATTAGCACTTCTTTTCAAAGGGGTCAGGGCCGGAAACAATAGTCATCACGGGTAAGTATTTATCATGCAGTTTTTGGCAAGACAGACACGAATTTCAATACTAATAATTGCAGCCATAGTAGGACCTACTGCATGACAGATACGAATTTCAATACTAATAATTGCAGCCATAATAGGACCTACCACCTTAAAAATACTCATTGTCATTGCATCTTCCTGACCAGGTCAAATAGTCTTGTCACGTCATAGCCTAGGGTCGGTGTAAACCGTAAATAAGGTGGTTGTATTTATCATTTTCACTATTGCATGTGCCTCGTACGGCTCGGTCATAACTAGCATTGCTTCAACTCGCCGGAGTCGACGCGGTGTTGACCGGAATTTAATTCCATGCTTTAGAGTTAATAAAATATATTTTTTCTGTAGAAAATAAAAAACAATCTTATTGGCCACAGGAAAAGTCTTTGAGCCGTGCTACTTGTCCTGGGTTTTGTCCCGGACAGTGGCACGGCTCCCGTCCCGAGACAAAAATCCCGGAACAAGTAGCATTTTACAAAGTCTTTTTCTCTCTTTTCTTCTGTCGACAAATGTTGTACCAAACATAAGTTTTTTATTTTATTTTTATTTTTATTTTTTTCTTATGTGGAGATAACCAAACCGCTCTACTTCCATAAGATTTAACATAAAAAATATATTTTCAAACAAATCATGTTTTATTTGTTTTTTGAAAAGTTAGACAGAACAGTTCAAACACAAAACCACATTCAGTGAAATTGTTTTAACCTCTAAAAATCTGGGTATGTGCAGAATAAAATATTTATAGGTTTAAAAACTAATAGAGTAAAATAAATTAGAGTAGAGTAATATAATAATTAATAAAATATAATATTATTTCAAAAAGTCTACATGGACAAACTTTTTATCCATAATTGTGGACAAACTCCTAAGCATCCCTTGAATATCATAGTGATATTCAAGGGATACTTAGGAGTTTGTCCACAATTCTGGACAAAAAGTTTGTCCATATAGCATAACTCATATTATTTAATATTTAAAAAATCCTAAACAATTCAACAGATTTTAAACTAAGTTGTTATAAATAAAGATAATTAAATTATACACCAATTTTTTTTTCAAAATAACAATCATAAAAGTTCTTGATATTAGATTAATCATTTAGTAATTATTAAACACTTTATGTGTGCATAATTTATCACTTCAAGTCCATCTATAGTGACCACCTTTCAAATCAAGCAGCGGTCAAGAGTCCATAAAAGCTAAATTAATAGATTTAGTAAATAAAATATGTATAAAGAACAATTTTCTTTTAAAATACTATCTGATGTGATTCCAATATTGAAATCTAATATCAAAAAGTTTCTACTCACTGGATTATACAAATAATTAGAAACTTTTCGAGATAAAATTCTCTTCCACATACTCACCAAGTCTCATTTCATGGGTGGCCTTCCACTTCCACAAAACTACATTACACACAGATGCATGCCACACAGATGCATGCCACCATGTTCTGATGAGACTCCTTGTGTTCCCACGTCTGTGTCAAAGACCCATAGCCATGAATCACGTGAGTGAAGATAAGATAGACTTTTTTCGAGTCATGTCGAATCTGTATGGCTACTGGCAGACTGGCAGACAAAATGCTTCCTAATAGTTCCCATGGTGTGGAAAGGGAAAACGTTTGTAAATTGTTATGAATGCTCTTGCCGCAAGTCAAGTTCCCATGGGAAGTCTAAATAACAGGAATCACGTGAAGTCTAAAACAGATTCCCCAAGTAAATAATGGCAGACATTACTTTTACCAAAAAGAAACAAAAAAAATAAAAAAAAAAGACTTTAGGAGACTTACGACTTGACTTGGCCAAATTTTCCATTTTTCTTTTCTTTTTTTTTTTTTTGGTTTCTTTTTTTTCGATTGAGAATGATAGGGCAGGCCAGTGGTAAGGGCGTCCCGTTTCCACCCTAATTCTTGATCATTCACTTACCAGATCAACCTTCTAGTATTCCAATGTCTGTGTCAAAGACTCAAAGCCATGAACACGTGAAGATAAGAAAGAAATCATTTTCTAAAGCAGGTTGATGAGTCCTGAAAAGTGCACATTTTCATACACATTTTGGACTATTTTAAGGGCTTATTGATATTAAAGAGCTTTATTTAATGTCAAATCATGTTTTTATGCATTTAGAGTCCATTGTAGTGCATTCATGCATAATTTGCTCAAAAAAATCACACTTTTTACATAAATTCATGAAACCTGCCATTTTTTGAGATTTATTTTGGGAAAGTTAGTTATTATAGGTGCATCAAGTAGGGTCCCATGCATCGTCCATTTAAATTCCTCGCATAGAATTATTCTTGAATCCATTTATTTTAATTTGTGTAGGAGAAATCAAAAATGGGACCCACATTGGTGAAGTGTGAGAGAAATCAAGGGAATGACATCTTTCATGGTGGACCCACATATCTTGGTATTTTTGAAGAAGTTTGAATAGTCAACCATGAAAAGATAAATTTGTGATTTCAAGATCAAGAAAGGAAACTTCAGATTTGGTAAGATCTAATTCTTACTAAGTTTGAAAACTCAAAAATCAAGAAAGATATTCAAGAAAGGAAAGTAAGCTAAAAGAGTTGATTACCCAATCAAAGAAGCTTGGAAGCAAACCAAAGATGGAAGGAGAGTCAAGAAACAAGGAAAGAAAGATCCCAAGATCTCTTTGGATGTCCACATGGGTCCCACACACCCCATTGCACAATTAACATTCCATATGTGCATATTTATTTTCGGATTCTTCAAAGACAGCAAGATTAAAATTGCCATAACTCTTAATCCAGCCATCAGATTAGTGCATTCTATACACCGTTGGAAAGCTCTTTTCGAGTAGATATCTTTAGAATCCAAGATTGTGTCAATCGGAGCTAAAACGAGGAAGATATGGCCTCTGGAATTTGGTGCTATAATTTCTACTCGGGATTGCAATTTTGCACATAGAAAGCACAAAAAACTCTCTCACTCACCTTCCTATTTCTTTGAAGAGTTGTTGGCCAAGGAAGGGACTCTTCATACAAAGAAGATTGCATGCTACAAGCAAAGAAGGAAAGAAAGAAAGCCAAAATCTATAAATTGAAGGCAATAGCATCCATCACCTCTCATGGGAAGATAGACCAACTCTCTCTAGAATTACTACTACACTCCATCTTCTTCCTCTCTCTTTCTCTCCATTGAAGTCCTCAAGGAGATTTGGCCAGAAATCACACTACCCCCTTGGGTTTTTCATCTAGAAGAGGCTTCTCATCCTAGTATGTAATCGTCGTTGTTTATTTTTATATCTTATGTAAGACTTTGCATATTAGTAAAATTGTTTCTTACTCTTTCAATTTTTTCTTTCTTGTCCTTGGGTGATTGGTGCTTGTTTTGTGTTTCTTTTCTTGTTGGTGTTTGGACTGACAACCCAAAGGCCCTAAGAGCATGATTCAAATTATGACCCCGCTTAGAAAAGAATTTTAAAAGAGGAGAATACACTTCCATACATTTAAATTTATGTTCTTCCATACATTTAAATTATTGTTAAAACCACACATTTACTTTTCTTATTTTTACCACACATTTAAATTCTTGAATTTTTGTTTATTGTCTTTATTTTTATGATCAATTCAATTTTATGTTTATTTTGTGCATAGTTTATGGTTGGAACTAGTTAGCATTGCATGCATATTCATATTGGTGGAGTTTAGACATGTATAAGTTGCTGGAATTGGAGTTTTAAATTGAATAAGCAAGAAAAATCAGAGGTTTGAGTCCATAATCTCAGCAAAATAATTTTTGAAAATTCGGATCCCAATATAAAGTGCACAATTCAGCACATTGTTGCAGGAATTTCAGGACAGATTTTGTGTAAAAAGTTTGCAATTGGAAACCCGATCAAAACACATTAGTTTTCCATGAAACTTGGGGAAATTAAAGTTTGATCTGTGTATTTTCAAACCCCAGAATTTCAAGCAAAAATAACTTTGGAAAGATGGTGAACCAATGGCTTAAACATGGCTGGTCGGACCCACCTGTGTGCAGAATTTCTGCACAGTTTTTTTTTTTAGGTCATGTTCATACAATCATATCTCATTCGTTTTAAATCGTTTTTCACTTCTGTTTTTTTTATTTGATTCATGCATCATTATAGTTTAAATTCCAGCCATTAAACTCAATTTTAGATTGCATTAGATTAGGAAAAACCATGCATAAAAATAGCCCTGCATACTAGTTTTCTAGACTTAGAAATTTCAGCATCTCATGGCATGTATTGCATTACTAACTTTCTAACTTAGGTTTCTTTTATTTCTATTTTAGTTTCTTAGTTTTATTTTTGGTATCTTTTTATTATTGATGTTCTAACTTGTGTGTTCTTTTGTAGCAATTTTAGTTTTCTTTAGTTAAGGATTTTTAGATTTAGGAAGTTCTCTTTTCATTGAATTGTAATTAATTTAATTTTTGGAAAGTAGGAATGATGATTGTAATTTACTAGTTTGTTAGGCTAAAAGTAGATTTTTAATTTAGGGCAAGTACAAGTTGAGAAGGAATCTTAGTTTACATTGCTCCCTGTGGATCGACCTGGTCTTACCAGTTTTATTACTACAATCACACCCTGCACTTGGGTTCGATCAAGTTTTTGGCGCCGTTGCCGGGGAGCGCCATATAAGGTAACTTCTCTAACTTTCCTTATTTACATTGCTTTATGGGTGTGTTATTTTGGGCATGTTTCTAGAAATAGGAGGTGCATGCATGGAATGTTAGACCGCCCTAAATTGGATTAGGAAAGTGCATGGATTGCTAATTAGAAAGGACACATCATTGAATTTTTTTAGAAAACTTTTTAAAATTGGCAAAGTTACTTTGTTTTTCTCAACTTGTTTTAAATCTTTTTAGAAGAGAGTGAACCAAAGTGACCTAATCGCTGTCCTTGATCATCTCGGTGCCAAAGCAAAGCCTTGTCCAGAGTGTGGAGATAGCCAGACTATTCGAGGCAAGGGTCCTTCAAACGGGTCCATTCGTGATCCTACCCTTACCTGGGGGCTGAACTGGCCGAGTTGGTTTCATAGGGCCGGGTTGGTGAACTTAGGGACACTTTCCAACTTTAGGAATTAACTTAGTTGCTGCTTGTGTGGGCTAGTTTCCTTTCCTTTTTCATTGAAAAAAAAAAAAAAAAAAAAAAAAAAAAAAAAACAAGAAGAAGCGATTCCAAAAAATGGACCAATTAAAATCCACAAACATGATGAGACCAAATTCTGGACAAATCAATGAGGGTAAAATCAATAGTGATAGCCCAAAGAAGTCCTGGCGTGAGTACCTACACCCCACAGATACGTACCTGTCAACTTACATCAACTCATATACGAATAAGTGGGGATTTTATCAAAGCAACTCCGATGATGCTTCAAATAATCACAAATCCCTAAGGGAGTTGCGCGAACAAGAATGGAATGCAAATATACATCAAATAACTTGTTCGTTGGAAAGAGGTTCCACATATGGACGGAAGTGGGCCAATCACTATGGTTATGATTGCAATGAGGAGTGCATGGAGGATATCAATGGAATGATAATGGAGGATGATCAACCAACATGGGCCCCACATGATTACTCATACCCCACGCATTCATTCGCTCCTTCAAATATGGATGTGGGAATTCAATGGCAAGCAGAATCAAATGCAAATCAATGGCCTTGCCACAATGAAATGAGTAGCTTGAGCAGCCTAGGCAATCAGGCGCTTGACTATTGGCAAGATGGGTTTGATATGGAAAATTTTTATCTCCAAGAATTTACTCAGGGTGGGTCGTATGATTACCCCTCACAGGATATTTCATATGCACCCCATTCTTCCCCTTGTTCATATGCACCTAATGACTCCCCACCGCCTGAATGGTCATATGAACCACCACCACCACCACCACCACCACCACCCTCGGAGGGATCCTTGGAAGACACTTTAGCCAGATTCATCACATTCACGCAAAACACCATGCAATCCATACAGAGCAATGCACAATCCATGGAAAGACTAATGACTTCAATTAGTCAAACTGCACTTCAAATAAAAAAAGTAAATGACACCCTTGGTAGTGAGAATGAATTTCAACATGATGATCCATCACTCATTGAAAATCTGATGGATATGGATTGCGCAAATACACAAAGGATATCCAAGGGTGCACCTATGGATATGGATGATGGTGCGCTGCATGAATCAGATTATGAACCCTATGAGCCAAATTCCTCCGACCCTCACTTGTCTGATCCGAAGGAGAATGTGGACCCTTTCGAAGAAGATACTATGCCCTTCTATGTTGATCCTTACTTTGGGTCCAATTCTTCTGATGATTTTGGCATTATGGATTCCCTAGAAATTGATTTTCCCATGATTGATGGACCCGCGAATGCGCCCAATGAGCCCCAAATGCAAGATTACTGTTGGGAGGATGACCCCATTTTTCAGATTTCTGATTCGGACAATGTGGAATCCTTGGAATCATGTACTGAATTTTTCATGAAATCTGATGATCCGACCATAAGAGAAATTGCCATTGCATTTCTTGGCCCTCAATGTAATTCAGAGAAACTTTTGGAATTAGAGTGTGGTCCTGTTCCGACCTTCCAGTCTCACAGTTTGGAATCATTTGAGCCCGTGCCTATGGACATTACGGAAATTAATTCAAAAGAATTTGCGGCATGGGAGGACATGGGGCCATCTAGTTGTTCATTGCGTCCTTCTCTCCTTCCATTCAAAGACCCATTTTCAAGGGAGGAGGAATCATTTTTCATGGTGGCCCTTTTTCCACACATTTACAACAAACATCATGCGGTCATTATGTTCAATGTGCTTCACGTTCCCATGGCAACGTCTCTTTATGTGCTTCTTGTGATTTGTGTGGAGGAAAATTTCATCTGGGATCCAGGTGGATTCATGGTTTCGGCTTGAGTAGTGTAGGATTTTTTCCTTTCCTTTTATTGTAGATTATTCTTTTATGTTAGTAGAGTAGCTTCTTTTGTTTTCTTTGTTTTGCCTCACCATGGACAGAGATCGAAAAAGCTACATCTTCAGGTGACTTCTTCCCCTTTACCCTCCTGTCATTTACTTTCCTCATGTTAAATTTACTTTTTGCACCACATGCATGACATCGAGGACGATGTTCATCTTAGGTTGGGGGGTGGGAACAAGCACACTTGTCCATCTTTAAACAAAAGTTGTACACATTTTGCTTTTGATTTTTCCAAAAAAAAAATAAAAAAATTATGTTATTTTGTTGGTTCCCAAAAAAAAAAAAAAAAAAAAAAAAAAAAAAAAGAAGGAAATTTCGAGAGGATTTTTATGAAACAAAGATACCTTGAACTTTGGAATTTTTGGTGCTTTGGGCAATGAGAGAATAATGGTTTACTGTTTTGTTTAAGGAAAGGATTTTTGGAAAAAGTGCTGAATTTTGATCCCTCACTTTTACACAGTCTGTATATGTTTTCAAGGTTTTTGAATGTGAAGCTACGATTTCCGTTTTCTTTGACGATTGGATTGAAATATGATGGAAAACTGACCCTTAGTTTTACAATTTCCTGGTTCATCTGGTTTTGTTGGCCACAGAGCTGTTGAATTAATTCGGGCACATGGAAAGGGCTGCCTATTGTTGGGGACTGTTTTCAAAAAAAAAAAAAAAAAAAAAAAAAAAAAACAAAACAAAAAAGAAAAATAAGAAAAAAAAAGTGTTTAGAATGTGACTAGTTTGGGTTCGTAGCCTTTTTAATCCGAGCCAGTAAGCCCGTAGGGGTATTTACATACCTAGTGCCCTAAAAACATCTGTTTTGGGAGTCATTGGCTGAATGCTCGTTACATGGGTTAATTAGAAAGCTTAAGGGACCTGGGCATTGCACAGTCACATGTGTGCGTAAGAAAAAAAAGAAAAAAAAATACATACATATATATATAAAGAGTGCGGCCTTTGAAAAAAAACAGTAGTGCGAAGGCCGTCATGGTCGCCTTGAGAGGAATATTGTTTTTCGTTGCTAAGGTTAGGTGGTCCAGAATCTTGGATTGAAAATTGTTTTCACAGAAATCTTGGAGGATCATTTGAAGCTTATTTGTTTTTACGTATACACACTATTTCACCGTGCACGATCAAATTAGCATGAATTCAAGAATTTCAGACCAAAAGATGGGATTTGTGAACCGAGTTTCAAATTTGCCTTTGCTTTGAAAATTCCGAAAATCGAGAATATCCGGTGTTTGTAAATCTTCTTTTGAAAAAGTTCCTTTGATTAAGAAAAAAAAAAAAAAAAAAAAAAAAAAAAAGAAAGAAGAAGAAAAAAGCTGAATTTTGTGGGTAAATTCACTGCAAACCCTCACGAGGCACAACTCGTCCACTAGGGGGAACCTAGGGGTTTAAGGGCTTA
The DNA here is from genome assembly GCA_003546025.1 of Camphora micrantha. Classification (NCBI taxonomy): domain Eukaryota; kingdom Viridiplantae; phylum Streptophyta; class Magnoliopsida; order Laurales; family Lauraceae; genus Camphora; species Camphora micrantha. Next base: position 21,080,959 of record QPKB01000005.1, on the reverse strand, counting down.
CTGCATACGCTAAATGCAGTCGAGAGTGCCAGCGAAAGTGGCGTTGCATTCATTTTCATTTTCGTTCCATTTCATTAGTTTTAGGAATAGGTTATGTCAATGTGGATTCCTCATTTTTTTTTCGCAGTTTTTGCTAGAGACTAGCAAAATGCTAGTTGGGGGGTGTGATGAGTCCTGAAAAGTGCACATTTTCATACACATTTTGGACTATTTTAAGGGCTTATTGATATTAAAGAGCTTTATTTAATGTCAAATCATGTTTTTATGCATTTAGAGTCCATTGTAGTGCATTCATGCATAATTTGCTCAAAAAAATCACACTTTTTACATAAATTCATGAAACCTGCCATTTTTTGAGATTTATTTTGGGAAAGTTAGTTATTATAGGTGCATCAAGTAGGGTCCCATGCATCGTCCATTTAAATTCCTCGCATAGAATTATTCTTGAATCCATTTATTTTAATTTGTGTAGGAGAAATCAAAAATGGGACCCACATTGGTGAAGTGTGAGAGAAATCAAGGGAATGACATCTTTCATGGTGGACCCACATATCTTGGTATTTTTGAAGAAGTTTGAATAGTCAACCATGAAAAGATAAATTTGTGATTTCAAGATCAAGAAAGGAAACTTCAGATTTGGTAAGATCTAATTCTTACTAAGTTTGAAAACTCAAAAATCAAGAAAGATATTCAAGAAAGGAAAGTAAGCTAAAAGAGTTGATTACCCAATCAAAGAAGCTTGGAAGCAAACCAAAGATGGAAGGAGAGTCAAGAAACAAGGAAAGAAAGATCCCAAGATCTCTTTGGATGTCCACATGGGTCCCACACACCCCATTGCACAATTAACATTCCATATGTGCATATTTATTTTCGGATTCTTCAAAGACAGCAAGATTAAAATTGCCATAACTCTTAATCCAGCCATCAGATTAGTGCATTCTATACACCGTTGGAAAGCTCTTTTCGAGTAGATATCTTTAGAATCCAAGATTGTGTCAATCGGAGCTAAAACGAGGAAGATATGGCCTCTGGAATTTGGTGCTATAATTTCTACTCGGGATTGCAATTTTGCACATAGAAAGCACAAAAAACTCTCTCACTCACCTTCCTATTTCTTTGAAGAGTTGTTGGCCAAGGAAGGGACTCTTCATACAAAGAAGATTGCATGCTACAAGCAAAGAAGGAAAGAAAGAAAGCCAAAATCTATAAATTGAAGGCAATAGCATCCATCACCTCTCATGGGAAGATAGACCAACTCTCTCTAGAATTACTACTACACTCCATCTTCTTCCTCTCTCTTTCTCTCCATTGAAGTCCTCAAGGAGATTTGGCCAGAAATCACACTACCCCCTTGGGTTTTTCATCTAGAAGAGGCTTCTCATCCTAGTATGTAATCGTCGTTGTTTATTTTTATATCTTATGTAAGACTTTGCATATTAGTAAAATTGTTTCTTACTCTTTCAATTTTTTCTTTCTTGTCCTTGGGTGATTGGTGCTTGTTTTGTGTTTCTTTTCTTGTTGGTGTTTGGACTGACAACCCAAAGGCCCTAAGAGCATGATTCAAATTATGACCCCGCTTAGAAAAGAATTTTAAAAGAGGAGAATACACTTCCATACATTTAAATTTATGTTCTTCCATACATTTAAATTATTGTTAAAACCACACATTTACTTTTCTTATTTTTACCACACATTTAAATTCTTGAATTTTTGTTTATTGTCTTTATTTTTATGATCAATTCAATTTTATGTTTATTTTGTGCATAGTTTATGGTTGGAACTAATTAGCATTGCATGCATATTCATATTGGTGGAGTTTAGACATGTATAAGTTGCTGGAATTGGAGTTTTAAATTGAATAAGCAAGAAAAATCAGAGGTTTGAGTCCATAATCTCAGCAAAATAATTTTTGAAAATTCGGATCCCAATATAAAGTGCACAATTCAGCACATTGTTGCAGGAATTTCAGGACAGATTTTGTGTAAAAAGTTTGCAATTGGAAACCCGATCAAAACACATTAGTTTTCCATGAAACTTGGGGAAATTAAAGTTTGATCTGTGTATTTTCAAACCCCAGAATTTCAAGCAAAAATAACTTTGGAAAGATGGTGAACCAATGGCTTAAACATGGCTGGTCGGACCCACCTGTGTGCAGAATTTCTGCACAGTTTTTTTTTTTAGGTCATGTTCATACAATCATATCTCATTCGTTTTAAATCGTTTTTCACTTCTGTTTTTTTTATTTGATTCATGCATCATTATAGTTTAAATTCCAGCCATTAAACTCAATTTTAGATTGCATTAGATTAGGAAAAACCATGCATAAAAATAGCCCTGCATACTAGTTTTCTAGACTTAGAAATTTCAGCATCTCATGGCATGTATTGCATTACTAACTTTCTAACTTAGGTTTCTTTTATTTCTATTTTAGTTTCTTAGTTTTATTTTTGGTATCTTTTTATTATTGATGTTCTAACTTGTGTGTTCTTTTGTAGCAATTTTAGTTTTCTTTAGTTAAGGATTTTTAGATTTAGGAAGTTCTCTTTTCATTGAATTGTAATTAATTTAATTTTTGGAAAGTAGGAATGATGATTGTAATTTACTAGTTTGTTAGGCTAAAAGTAGATTTTTAATTTAGGGCAAGTACAAGTTGAGAAGGAATCTTAGTTTACATTGCTCCCTGTGGATCGACCTGGTCTTACCAGTTTTATTACTACAATCACACCCTGCACTTGGGTTCGATCACAGGTCAAATCTGTCTACCTAACCGCAGACAAATGACTCCAAATAGTTCCCATTGGCTTGTCAACTTCTCTAAATCAGGTCGAATTTCTGGTTTGACTTAAAAGTCACAAGGCCTGCTAATTTGAAGGTAGGGTGTCTTCCTGATACTTATCTTTCAATCAAAGAATAATCCTCTTTCTCATTCAGATTCTGTTTTTGCAACTGCCAGGAAAATCAAAAGAAATAACATCTATTTTTCTGTAGAACAGATCATCTCAGCATTTGATGTGGAATGCTTTTATTGACGGAAATGTTGACAAAACTCTTGCGCTTTTTTTTTTTCTTGAGGCTTTTATCGGAAAAACCAATTTATGTGGTTAGTATACCGAACATAAAACATTAGGCAAACATGCACCTAACATGGTATCCGCACAAGATTCCGAATTCTTTTTACCTTTTTTTTTTTTTGTGATCTAATTCAACCTTCAGTTTCAGCGCTGGAGGTTGAATTTAACCCTAAGATAGAAAGTGACCCTAATACACTTTAGTTCCCTACGTCGAATTCAACCATGTAAGAAACCCTAAATGTTGCAATCGACCGAAAATGTACATAAGTTTTTCTAACTTTAGGTACTAGGAGGGCAGTAAATGGACCTGATACAACATTTTCAACATAAAGAGATTTATGAGTATCTGAAAACTTTATCTGTAAAGATACAGGAAGCAGGCTATGTACCTGATGCAACATTAGTTCTTCATGATGTTGATCAAGATGAGAAGGAAACAGTTCTTTGAGTCCACAGTGAGAAGCTTGCTGTTGCATTTGGGATCATGAATATAGTTCAAGGGACAATGATCCAGATCATCAAGAGCCTAAGAGGTTGTGGAGATTGTCATATTGCAATCAAATTTATTTCCAAGATTGTCAGTCGACAGATTGTTGTGAGAGATTCAAATCATTTTCATCATTTCAAAGACAGGCTCTGCTCCCATGGGGACTATTGGTGAGATTGAATAAGAAAAAAGAAATTTTACGGTACAAACCCATTGGGCTAGGTTTCCAGGTACTTGTGCTGTCCTCATTTTGATGCTTGTGGGCAGATTGCTCTACTTCCCAGCCAATTTTTATTATGCAAGATTGTCAATTGAGAGACTGTTTTGAGAATTCAAATCATTTCATAAATTCAAGGACTGGTTCTGCTTTTGTTGGGCTTATTGGTGATATCATTTCATAAGAAATTTTGAAAACCAATTCTGCTCTTATGGTACAAACCGATTGAGCTGGGTTCAACAACTGTGTAGTCTTCACATGCTGCTTGTGGTCAAGACTGGCTTCCTTGTTTCAGATTTAAGGTCTGGCCTTTTTAGGCCTTGAGGCCTCTTATATTATTCGACTCTATTGACTTCTGAAGATGAAAAAAAAAAAAAAAAAAACAAATATCATCAAAGAGCTAACCACAAGAATCATCATCTTAGCCTCATCCGGACATCCAATCATTCTGCGGTAGGCAACTAACAATAAGAATATTTAAGAATAGTTTAATTCCAGATTTTTAATTTAAGAGGTGATTTTCATGCTTTTTCTTCATTTCCATTTGAAATGAAAATGTCAATGACAAGTTGAAAAACTCATGTACTACCCTCCCAGTACCTATAGTCAAAAAAACTCATATACATTTTCGGTTGAATGCGACCTCAAGTGCTGAAACTGAAGTTCGAATTCGACCATAAAAAAATGGTAAAAAAAATTAGAAATCCTGGACGGATTCCCTATTAGGAGCTGTTCAGTATACTGACCACATAACGTGGTTTTTTCGGTAAAAACGTCCTTTTTTCTTTCTGGAAAACAAGGATAGTCATTTCGGACCTAGGAGGTTGGACACTCGTTTCCTAGGAAGAGCACCTACACGTCCTAGTTGTGGCATCAAGAAAATGATGATTTTGAGGATACATGTTTGTTTATCCGTGAGAGAAGACCATATGAGTTCCACTTTGGGGGATAAGAATTTGGAATTCTCCAAATGCTCCAAACAATATATCCCAAGATATTTGCAACCAAAAGTAATCAAAGTGAGAACACGGCCATATTTGTTTTAATTATGGTAAAGTAACGATGAAATAAATAATAAATCAGTGAGAAAAGTAATGATACGAAATGGTGAAGTAAAGTGTGTGTAACCCCGAGGGGTTGGCTGAGTGGTCGAGACCACGATTCCTCCCTCTTCCAGAGTTAGAAGTCTTGGCATCGACTCTTGGTTCCTCCCTCTTCGGGAACCGAAGATTGAGTCCACCAATCCCCTTTTCTTGGGGCCACAGGGGATTTACCTGGCTTCCCTCTGGGCCTGGAGGGATTAGTCCAACCCAAAGGCATGGGACACGCTCTATCAGCACAAAAAAAAAAAAAAAAAAAAAAAAAAAAAAAAAAAGTAAAGTGTGTGCTAAAATAAAATTTATTTATGTTTTGCGTGAGAAAAAGTAATTTGAGAAAGGTAAAGTAATCACTTTGTTGCGATGATGTAAAATCTTCTAACAGCCAGTAAAATTAAAGGTGATATTATTGGTACATGGATCCAGCCATGGTAATTATTTTACAGTACTATCACATGTAAATAAACATCACGTAAAAGGTGCAACTTCCCCACATGAATTTACTTGACCGCACGATATGGTCAACCATGTTTAATCATTCCCTTCTTTTAATTTGCATTTTAAGGTGTATTTAGGTAATAACAGTGGAAGTTGCATCAAAGTTGTTATTTTTATTTTTTTCATCAGTAACGCTAACATATATTAAAGACATAAGAAATGTACAATAAAGAAGATGGAAAGAAAAAAAACTACGAAGGTATTAGAGCTAAATACCAACACAAAACAACAAATTACAAAAGAGCAAGCAAAGCTACCTCTCTTTCTATCCCCAACTTAGCCAAAGCATCCGTCATGCCATTCCCCGACCGAAGCACATGATGAAAATCAACATTCAAAGATGATGACCAAGTCTTGATTTCATTGAAAATAAATTGAAATTTCCATGAACCCTTCTCCAAGCAAGACATCTAAGAAATCGCATTTAAGGAATCGCTTTCCACCACTATGCTATGAAAATTATTTGAGATACAAATCCTTAGAGCTTTCAATATAGCTAACACTTCCGATTCATTAGAATCTTTGATGCCTATATACTTTGAGAACATAAACAAGAGAAATATTCAAGTGAGAACTTATATGAGAATTTTTTTGCGGGGCCCAACTAGCAACCTATCCAAACCTAGCAACTCATAGGAAACACCTTGATAGTCACTAATCCCAAGGATTGACACACATCCAAATGGACTGAACCGTTGGATTGAGGGTTGAATATTCTTTTAAATAAGAAGCCATTAAACTTGTAGGCCAAGGATGAAGGTGTTAGGGGCACGGGTTTGAGGTTAAACTTGATACTTAGGGTCGTCTCACATAGATCTTTCCGTCTCCCCTGGTCTCATCCCCAAATGGGGCCCCACAATTGGGCCCCACGAAAAAGTGCTCACATAATATGTGAGAACGGTTCCCGCCTGAATATTACCCAATAAACAATACCTCTCCCTTGTAGTTTCTCAAGATGCCACCTATACCTGCAGGTCCTGGTTTTTCTCTTGACGCACCATCAACATTAAATTTAAGAACATTAGGAGAAGGGGGAGAGCAAGTGACTAAATGTTTCTTTTTAACACATCCACTTCCCAAACAAGCTTCCCAATTACTTAAGATATTATCCAAGGTCAAGTGCTCTAACTCTTTTTTGATAGTTGCTCATTTAACTATTTTGAGGACAATCATAAAAACAATATCCTCTATGTCCTTTGAGTTGCCATTGAAGATTCTATGGTTTCTTCAGATATGGATGGGTGGGATCTTCAGATCCTTAGTAGGGAAGGAAAGAAAAAACGACAACAACAAAATGACTTCGCAGAACTACCAAATACAATGACAAATTATGTTGCACAAACGCATTCTTAAAGTATTCTATATTTAAATAAAATAGCAAAAAAGAAATGAATATAAAGTGATGAGGATGAATATTAAAAAAAACATTTTGAAGTTTCTTATGTCTGTATCAAATTTTTTCCGAACAACAAGGGGGGGCTAAAAAGTTACGAATGAGGGAATATTGTGCGAGTGCGTGGCTCTATGATGTCGCACGAACAATTGTGTAGAAAATTTTTAAACTTCAACAATTGATGGGGAAAATATTAATTGTTAGGATAGCTGTACAGTCAAAATCCTTTTTTTAAAAGTATACATGATTTTTTTTTTTTACAAGATAAGTAGTGATCTATTAAAGAATAAACAAAGATTACAACAAAGAAAGGAAAACCTGCTTCCACCCATTGTACACATGATTTTTCTTATTCACGCCTCTTGTTCACCTTTTGTTCATACATATAGCACACTTATGATCAATCTTGAGAATTTGCCCTGCAGTAACCTTGTATGTGGACGTTACATCCCATGGATTGATGTTGGCTAAAATCAGGGGATCCCCGGTTTTTGGATTGGGTCCCGCCTTTTTCATATCCGGAAGTTTCTGTGATTAATCCAATTCCTTCACAACACCTTTTCTCTTTGAATTGGCACTGCTCCTAGTTTTATCACAGTAATTTTGCATGATGTGTATGTAGGAGGTAAAATCAACGACAAGGGTCATTTGATTGGATGATATTACTGGAGGTGGGCTTTCTTCATTTTGTCTGTATAGTATGCTCTCCCACTTTCTTTTGATTAATATGTATGCTTCTTGTCTTCTGAAAAATAAAAGTAAACTTGTACCCTACCTCATATATTGCCTGCCCTTGTATTTTCGTTGTTTGAAGGAGGTTTAAAAACACCATAGAAAAAGGAGGTTTAAAATAGCGCTTCTTCTTCTTCTTCTATCATCCAAGTTTTTTTCCCTTTTATTCACTTGGATTGGATGCTTAGTATTTGTATACACAATAAACCCACGACTTCCTCTGGAGTGTGATAGGGCACGGATGCTCTGTCAGCGTGCCACATGTGACATGTCATATTGTTGTATGTTCCATATATATATACCGCCAATAGACTTAAACTAGTTCGAGCGCCTTATAACTTCATTTTTTTTAAGAGTGTATATGTAATGATCATCAACATAAGGGTTAGGAATCAGAATTTCGCAATACATGAAAGGCCTTCTCATCTTAATGATTCACGTCTAAATTCTTCCCAACTTACATCAACTTCTAAAATCGAAAGAAAGTAGTGATAGATGTCTAGTAGAAATTGATATTTCTTTCCAGAAAGTCTCGTCTTAAAAATTCTTATAACAAGGTCCCTTTATTGTAAAGATGAAAACGGTCCAAATGCGGCCCATAATGTCTCTAGACCCAATCCTGGACCTAATACACATTTGGTAAATGACCTATAACCGTATCAGTAACAAATATCATGCCTTGAAACTGGACTAGACCCAAATAAAGGGTCCCAATACTAGACCTCTGTGTAATTTTTCCTCACTGAATTTTCAGTTCTTTGGAGTCCTATTTGAGTGAGGATATAACCATAATTTTCAATGAAAGTGATAAAAAACTTGTGAGAAGCTTGCTGAAGGAGCAGCTTTCTTGCTCGCTCAGTCAGATTTTGGTTTCTCTCTTCAGTTTTTTGGGAGTTACTACTCCACTAACTAAAAGAACCGAACTTCTGCTGCTGTCTCATATCTCTGTTTCATGTACATTTCTGGTTTTGTGGGCTCTTGATGGCTGTTTAGCCTTTCATGAATATTTCTGGTTTCGTGGGCTGTTAAGCCTGTCTGTAATCCTTTTGGGAACTGATATTCAGTATTTGATCTTTTAATTCAAATACTTTGTCACTAAGCCAAAAACAAGTTGTCTAATTTCTCTGCACATAATTTCCTTTCCACATGTGGGCCTCCAATCAAAATATAAAACCATGTGAGCTTCATGCATCGCCATCGCCTAGAATCATACTGACCGCAGACTCTCCAAGGAACTTGAAGAGCTATATGGACTTTTGAAATGTTAAAAAGATTGTCAAAATCTTAGTGATTTCATAAGTTTTTAGCATCCATCATGAGATCGAGTCATAAATATTTTAATTTAAGGTAAAATTCTCATGACAAGAATCCCACATGAAGACAGTGCCAAATTCTCAATTTCCACCATCCGCAAAACAAAGAAACCCCCATGTAAAAGATGCAAACCAAAATCCCACATAGCAACCATGCAAGAAACTTAAAAAGACCATTTTCATTAGATTTTTCTTTATAATCATTACAACAAAAGGTTTTAGTGAGGAATCACCAAATCTACACAACTGTTAGCATACTTTGTGGAAGAGGAAGAGTAAATGCACTTATCACGATATAAATAGGCGTGTTTACAAGGTTCCATTGCAATCTACACCTGTCTCACTTTTTTTGGGCGATACTTTCTAATTTTTTACAAAAAGGACCGCCTTTGGTCAAATCCAATCTGTTTGCACAGGAGGGACTGATCAAGACATTAGTCACTATAGATTTTGTAACAATAAATTTCGTACGTTGTGCAAATATAGACTTTGAAAACCTAAAACTAAAAGCTAAGATCATTTAATTAGCCAAATATTTCATACACCCTAATTCACAACCAAAGCCTGCCATTGTCATGTCTTCCTTTCATTACCATGCATTTAGGTGGACCCACTAAAAGTGATTTTTTTTTAAGTGATAACAATTAGGGGCCATAGAGGATCTGCTGGTAAGAACTACCGTAGAAAAGTACAAAGCCATTGTAGACAAAAATTAGCAAGTGCAAGTCACAATAAAGCATTTAGACAAGTAATGGACAACCAAATCAGGAAAAAGCAGAGCAAAAACTGAAGACAAGGGAGGAAGATAGCTCAAAACCTCGTACTACCAAAAGGCCTCAAAGAGCCATGAAGGGTCCAAAATGCTAGGAGCAGTGAAGGGCCATTTTTGGTCCTGACGCCATGAAAGGATGAAATGGGCCCCAGGTGCCATAAGAGGGCCGAAATGTCCTCAGTAGCCATAGGGGCCAAAACTAACAACAAATTCCAAGGGGACTAAGCCATAAACCTAGGTCACAGGTTTGAGATGTGGCACCAAAAATAAAAATATAAGAAATAAAAAAATAGACCCAGGCACCATATAGTCTAGAAATAGTCCTAGGCATCACATTTGATCTAAATTTGATCCAAGTGCTACAAACTAACACAAAAGCCTGTTGGTATCCCTTCAGTTACTCATTTACAAGATTCAGAATTTCTAGAGTGATACTTAGAGCACTAAGCTTCTAGCCTTATAATTTTTTTTTTTTCCATCTTGAGCTTCAATTTGCTCGAGGTTGTGAGGATTTAAGGAGTCTTTGGGCTCCCTTAAAATCCCATAACTCCATTGGATACTTGTGTGGGTTTGTATGAGCATCCTCCATCGTCAGGCAATGCCAACTAAGAACTCGCTGTCTAAACTCCACGACTTTGAAAATTATGAACACAGATCAACCACATGTCAACAGCCTTATCCACAAATTCAATCACAATCAAATTTGTCATGAGCAATCCTTTCTTTGTTTTTGAACCTCTTGCTTTTGTTTACAGCTATATAGAGGTATTTAAGAAATAACAAGGTCCACCTTCTCCACCTCCTAAAATTATGAGCAATATTGCAATCCTTCAAATGTGATTCCTCCAATACCAGTGAACTCCTTTAGACACATAATAGTTGCCCCCAATCAAGCATGGGAACATCCAGCTCATCGGATTTCCATGTAGGACTCTTGTAGGGAAAAGTGTTGGAAAAAATGTTTCACGGAAATTTAAAAAAAATTTAAAAAAAGAAAATAATTATGTAAAGGAAAGAATTGACCAAACAATATGGTAGCCGGATTATGTCTTTAGAAACGCTTTCTTTAGGTAGATTTCACCCCCACATAGGTGCAAATGGATTTCCAGACATCTAACCCAAGATAAGACGGCTACCTGATTAGACTATCTCCACCACTTGTGCACTCGAATGGATAAGAATCTGGAATCCCCAAAATCATAGTCTTGTAGCAGCTTTGAAAAGAACTAAAATGAAACTAGAAGGAGAGGAGGAGGAGAAAGGGATGAGTAGGTTCTAACCCGGACGTCCCTTATATAGGGGTTTCCCAGGTAAGGATCCGTTGGGGAGTTAATTCTCAACGGATATGCACATTAACATGCTCAATGGATACCCTTGCTTGCGCAATAGATATCTCAATGGATAACAATTATTCCACTTTAAAGAGAAGCGGAAAAGTTGTCTCTAACGGACACGAAAGCCACTAGGCTTCGCAGATCCAGGTCAAATCTAGGTCAGCCCAAACCCAACCCAACTGAGACCTAAAAATAATGCACGTGCATGCGAGCCTGGCCGGGCATGCCTGCCACGCAACGCACGCATGGCCGGACGGAGCGCGCATATGTGGGAAGTGTGTGGACACCACTACCTAAGCCTTCTCTTGAGACTTACACCATAGTGATGTGTGTAAAGATTAATAAATGACTCTAAGAGAGTTCTCCACAACCGATGTGGGATGCTAAACAATAAAGAGAAAACCAAAACACTTATAATAAAGTGCTTTAATGCACTAAGAAACCAATAATCCCCCACGCTTTAAAGCACTGAAAATGAAAAGTTGCTGTTGCAAGACATCCCGAGAGACTATGCATAAGTGTAGGTGAACGAAGTTTTGAACCTTCACGTAGTGTATTAATTTTGAAATACCAAAACTCTATGGTGATTAGTGAACTAGGATCTGAACCAAGAGTTCATTTAGTAAATCGTACTTATTACTCACGCAGTCTTAGAAATCAGGGATTCCTATAGAACCGTGCACATTAACGGCCTTGTGCTATTGTCACGACCCGAGCCTGAGATTAAGATTAAATCCGAGATAATCCCGAGTCGTGACGCATACTTACTCCCGTGAACTTCAATCACCATAAAATTCACAAGGGATATTAATTACATATTATGCGGAATATAAACAACTATACATTGCTTATGTTAAAAATAAAAGTTCATTTACATCATATACAACATTAATCACTTGCATATTTAAATACAATGCAAGGATCAAAAGTGTGAAACGTTTCAAAACCACTTTCTACATATTTTCTTTCTTCGAAAAGTAACAACAATTGTTTTCGTCTCATTTCCACTCTACTAATCATCCTGGAGGAACCGGAGTGGTCTCCTCCACTGACGCTGAGGCCTTAGAAGAACTGGCATGGGCAACTGTGCCTGTAATGCCATCAATAACACTATGAATTTGACAATTCAGCAATGTATAAACAATTACATGATTTAACATGCTAATACATGATTTCATTTGTCTAATCCACAGTTAGACCAATACAATTACCATTTACTTCAAATCAATATGAGTCTTTCATAGTTGGCAAACCTACAATAGCATTTCATTTCAATTCAATTTCCATCTTCCTAAAAGGAAGGATTACCATCTTCCATACGGAAGGATTCATATAATGTGGGATTTATCAGTGACCGGGCTAGGGACAACTGATATCACCACGAAGTTCCGGAACACTCCCATATAATCTGCTCTAGCAGTAACAGCTCCAAAGAGCTTATAAAAATCACTATGTAGTGCCAGACTCAATGAACAATTCAATTATATAATGAGAGAATTATTAACCATCTATGGTTTTACTCAATCTTATCTCAATTCTAAACAACCATTGGGGTGTAACTATTGGTGTCCCAATACACGTGTTATTCTCGATGGACATCACATTTATATATTTAATATGTGCATTATGAGTCCTCGTAATTATCACCCATGGAGTTTAGGCCATTATTGATCACTTATGGTTCATTCATGGAACCCTTCTTAAAACATCATTAATTCTCAATAACTCAATTTAACCCATGATTAGTCTTAAAACTAATTGAGGACGCATTTATACTCACGAGACGTACTCCAAATTCACGTAAAAACCCAAAATCCAAATTTTTGTGCATAGTTAATACCCTGACAGTATCAGGATTGCTCGAGTGAATTACTGTTTGCTCGAGCGGACCAATACAGAACTATGTTCGCTCGAACGCACTTAATGTTCGCTCGAGCGACCTCTACAGAATTTCTGTCAGTCCAAACAGAACCTTGTTCGTTCGAGCGATATCCATGTTCGCTCAAGCGAATGCTCACAGAAGACAGTTCACTCGAGCGGACTCCCTGTTCGCTCGAGCGAACGATTCAGAATTCCATTCCGGAATTCTGAACCATTCTCTCTTTCATTCCCAATCCATCCATAACCTGCAAATAAATCTTGGAACCTTATGTTCCCTTCTCCAAACATCACTTATACACATCCATACACTTCTATTCACTATTCAATCCATTCTAATATCATTTAAGAAATTCACAAACCAAATCAAATCACTTACAAAGAAACCAAAACACAAAGATAGACAACAATCCCACTTTCCAATAGCATATAATCTCAAGGAAAGGTTTATACTTGCCTTTAGTTGAGAGAAACACAAAAACCCCTTTTCCTTTCAATCTCTTCTTGATCTAAATGCACCAAATCCAAACTCTAACTCCAAAGAAACTCAAGAAAGATGATGGAGAAGATGAGTACCACAATTTCTCTCTCAAATCACTTGCAAACCTCAAGTGTGATCATACACAAAGAAAAACATGAAGAAGGGAAGCAGCTTTCTCTTGCTGGGATGCTGGGATGAAGCCACCGACTGAAATGGGCTTGAGTTCATCTCAACATCATATAAAGGACTAGTTTACATTTTAACCCATTTGTTTTACTATATTTTCAGTTTAAGTCAAATGAAAGCCTATTTGATTCATTTCAAGTCAAATGAACTCGAGGGTATTATGAAACTTAACATACTCTTCAAGATACACATGTTGGTATCAAATTTCACCACATTCGATGAAATACGCTAAAACCCGCATTTACGAAAAAGTCCTCAATTTCACTAATTTGGGTCTAAAATCAACTCTATCAAGCCAATCTCTTTCAAACTCATTCCATTATACTTAATTCATTTGTCTGAGACTAATTTGACCCTTCTTAGTCATTAATCCCATTTATCTTGATTAATCACGCTTAATCCATATTAAGTTAGATTAATTAGAGTTAATCATGATTAACTCGAGTCGGGGTCTAACAGCTATCCCGAAATTTATGAGCACTCTAGAGAGTAGCCTAATCCTCTTATTGGAAGCCGCATGACTTCCACACTCATATAGGTGTTCTCTATCAAGGATGCTCCTGTACAACACCTCGCTTATAAAAGACATAGAGTATCACTGACTAATATACAAGATATGAACATTTCACACCATAGGAATGGATATATACACAAGTAATGAGAATTTTGAAATGTCCTGCCTTTGCCACCCAAAGATAACTTCATTTTTCCCATTGAACCTGTCACATGGGATCTCCAATCGAACAGGTTGGGTGTCCGTTATTCGTGACTTGTCTTTTTTAGGCTTAAGTCCCATTCCCCTTAATGTAGAGGTTACTCGCTCTCTAGCGAGTCCCTTAGTTAGTGGATCGGCTAAATTATCAATCGATCTCACAAAATCAATTGCAATCACTCCTTGCTTGAGTAATTGTCTCAACAAATTGTGCCTCAGATGAATATGTCTGGATTTACCATTATAGGTCTTGTTACTTATCTTTTCTATTGCAGACCTTGAGTCACTACGAAGAGATATGGCTGGTACCGGCTTATACCACAAGGGAATGTCGGCCGATAGATTCTTCAGCCATTCTGCTGCTTCTCGAGCTAACGCCGTGCCAATGATCTCCGAGTCTATTGTAGATCGAGATATACGTGTTTGCTTCTTAGATTTCCAAGAGACAGTTGTGTTTCCTAAAGTAACACATAGCCGCTCGTGGACTTGGATTTTTTTGAGTCCGATATCCAGTTAGCATCGCAATACCCTTCTAGTACCGAGGGGTATCTCTCATATTGCAAACCATAGTCAATGGTTCTCATTAGGTATTTAAATACCCGGATAACAACCGTTCAGTGCTCACTGTTGGGATTGCTTGTATGCCTGGTCAACTTTCTTATTGAATAAGCTATGTCAGGTCAATTACAAATCATAATCTACATTAAACATCCAATAGCTCTGGAATAATCTAATTAAGATACACTATCTCCTTTGTTCTTAGTTAATTTAACATTTGGATCAAAAGGAGTGGAAACACCATTCCCTCCAAACATGTTAGATCTCTTAAGTACTTTCTCAATGTAGTTAGACTGAGATAAAATAATTCCTTTAGAGTGTTCATGTATTTTTATCCCAAGTATCACATTAGCCTCACCCATATCCTTCATGTCAAACTTAGAAAATAGGAATTTATTAGAGTTCTCTACTGAATTTAAATCAGTACCGAAAATAAGCATATCATCAGCATATAAACAGATAATGATGCATGAACTACCAATGAGTTTAAAATAGACACACTTGTCTGACTCATTTATTTTAAAACAATCGTTTAACAAAACACGGTCAAATTTCTCATGTCGCTGCTTAGGGGCTTGTTTTAGACCATAAAGGGATTTAATTAATCTACAAACATTGTTCTCTTTCCCCGGTGCAATAAATCCTTCATGTTGCTCCATATAAATTTCTTCTTCTAAATCACTGTTTAAGAATGGAGTTTTTACATCCATTGGATGGATAACCATTTTATGGATGGAAGCTATAGCTATCAGGACTCTGATGGCCGTGATCCTGGTTACTGGTGCATCTGTATCAAAATAATTTAACACTTCTTTCTGTTTAAATCCCTTTGCAACCAGTCTAGCTTTGAATTTTTCTTTTCTATAGACCCATCAATCCTTAACTTCTTTTTGAAAATCCATTTGCAACCCAAATGTTTAGTAACTGGAGGAAGATCTACAGGTTCCCAAGTATGGTTGGATAAGATAGATTCTATCTCACTATTAAGGGCCTCTTGATAGGTTGTGGGGTCGTTTTCCAAAATATAAGTCAGAAAATCAGGTCCAAAGGTAGATTCATTTCTAGATGTCTTACTCCTATAGGGTTCAACAGCTGCTGAGTAATCAGATTCAGACTCAACAACTTGAGTTGGTCTACTACAATAACCAGATAAAGCTTGTTTGAAAGGAAAGTAATCTTCAAAGAAAACTGCTTCTCTGGACTTAATGATGGAGTCTTTATCCTATCCAGAGATAACAAGGAACCTATAGGTCTTACTATGGAGAGCATATCTTATGAAAACACTCTCTTGGGTGTTGGGTCCGTCCAAGTTTGGTCCTTTCAGGGCCAGATACAACCATATGGGCTAAGCACCCCCACACTTTTAGGCATTCTAAGTTAGGGGTTCTACCTTTCCATAACTCATAAGGAGTTTCATTGGTCCTTTTAAAGGGTATCCTGTTCAGAATGTGACATGCTGTAAGGAGAGCTTCCCCCCGCAAGTTCTTGGGTAGGCCAGAACTATTCAACATGGAATTTACCATTTCCACTAGGGTTCTATTTTTCCTTTCAGCCACACCATTTTTTCGTGGGGAGTAGGGGGTTGTCACTTCATGTACTATACCTAGGGTTTTACAGGTCTCTACAAACTCATTGGAGAGGTATTCTGTTCAGAATGTGACATGCTGTAAGGAGAGCTTCCCCCCGCAAGTTCTTGGGTAGGCCAGAACTATTCAACATGGAATTTACCATTTCCACTAGGGTTCTATTTTTCCTTTCAGCCACACCATTTTTTCGTGGGGAGTAGGGGGTTGTCACTTCATGTACTATACCTAGGGTTTTATAGGTCTCTACAAACTCATTGGAGAGGTATTCACCTCCTCTATCCGACCTCAAAGTCTTAACCTTTTTCCTTAATTGGTTTTCAACTTCTATACGGAAAAGTTGAATTTTTCAAGAGACTCGGATTTATTTTTAAGTAAATATGAACAAGAAAATCTGGAAAAAATCATCGATAAAAGTTACAAAATATTTCTTACCACCTCTAGTGATAATATTATTTAATTCACAAATATGACTATAGATCAAACCCAGAAGTTCAGAACATCTTTCAACACGTTTGAAAGGTTTTCTAGAAAACTTTGATTGAACACAAATTTCACAAGAATTTGGTTTGAAATCATACCTAAGTCCATCATGTTTTTCAAATATGAATAATTTACATGTCCTAATTTAGCATGCCATAAATCAAGAGACACAATAATATAAGCAGAAGAAGAGGCAATTTTATTACCAATAGTATTTACATTCAGCTTGAAAAGGCCTTCTGATATGTAGCATTTCCCTACAAAAACTCCATTTTTGGTAACAACAAATTTATTTGCCTCAGAGACTAATTGGAACCCATTTTTGCTCAACACCGAACTAGAAACCAAGTTATTTCGCACTTCGGGCACGTGGAACACTACCGTCAAAGTCAAACACTTGGCAGATGAGAGCTGAAGAATGACTTTCCCCTGACGAATTACTTTGGCCATAGAGGAGTTACCCATGTAGAGCTCTTGTCCATCTCCAACTTGCTCGTAGGATACAAACGCACTTCTGTCATTACAGATGTGCCGGGTCGCACCTGTGTCAACCCACCAATCTCTATAATTACTGACCAAGTTCACCTCTCACTACCGCCACAAGATTTTCTTCCACAAGATTGACACGATATTTGCCTTTAATTTTTTTCCTGTAGTGACATTCCTTTGCATAGTGGCCCTTTTTTGCAGATAAAACATTCTACATCTTTTCTCTTTGTAATATCCTTGCGGAGCTTAAGGGCTTGGTTCCGATTTTTCTTTTGGAATTTCCCTTGAAAAGAATTGGGCTTGGGCTTCCTCTAATCATTTTTAGCCTCAGTAATAGTGGCCTTACCCACATGCTCAGAATCCTTACTCTTAGAATCACAATCCCGATGATGTTCTTGGATTCTGAGTTGGACTATGAAATCTTCAAATGTCATCTCATTTTTCTTGTGTTTCAAGGTGATCCCAAAGTCCTCAATTCCACGATGGTGGGAATTTATGAATGGTACCTGCCAACTATAAATTGTTTAGGTAATTCCATTCCTTCATGTTGGACTTCATGAATTATTTTATGAACATCTCTAACTTGTGCTATCATTGACTTTCCTACTTTCATTTGAAAGTTCAAAAATTGTTCAATAACATACTTTTTGGTACCCGTATCCTTAGTAGCATACTCTTTTATTAAGGCATCCCATAATTCCTTAGCGGTTTTAAATTTAGAAAATACGCCATATAAGGAAATTTCTAAATAGTTCAAAATCTCATTTTTGCAATCAAAATCATCAAATTTCCATTTTTCATTTTCATATGTACCAGCGGGCCCATCTCCATATGATTCAAGACAATCAATTAATAGCACATATAGATAGGGCTGTCAATCTTGTTGTGTTAACGAATTCGGGTTTCGGATTAACGAATTCGTGTTAAAATCACCTCAACCCATACACGACCCGTTAACTTAACGGGTCAAAAAATCCAACCTGAACATGACCCAACCCATTAACCCGTTCAGTAATTAAGTCATTTCAAAAATTAAAAGAAAATCCATACAAAAATATATAAGGAGAAAAATATATAAGCCACAAGAAACTGTGAGGATCTCGAATGGATCCCACCTAAAACCCCACTATAAAACAATAAATTTTAATGTCTTCATTATGAATATAAATTAATTCTAGCTACACTTAGAGACTAAAAAAAATTTAACGGGTTAAGCGGGTTATTAATGGGTTACTGGTTAAATTTGTACACGACCCGTTAACTTAACGTGTTAACGGGTTTGACTCGTTAACATCTGGAACCCGTTAATATCGTGTGGGTTCGTGTCTTGTTAACGAGTCGTGTGGCATTTTGACAGCCTACATATAGAGTTTTCATAACCTTGAGGAGATGCACCATTTTCATTCTCCACATGTTGAAGTTCTTACCCTCAAAAGTGAAAACCTTAAGGTAATATTCCTGAGCAGTCATTTTAATTTTAAAAAAATTTTACCGCAAAAAATATACCTAAACTGTTGGAAAAAATGTTTTGCGGAAATTGTAAATAAATTAAAAAAATTCAAAAAATAAATAAGTAAAAGAAAGAATTGACCGAACAATATGGTAGCTGAATCACGTCTTTAGAAACGCTTTCTTTAGGCAGATTTCACCCCCACACAGGTGCAAATGGATATCCACCACTCGTGCACTCGAATGGATGAGAATCTAGAATCCCCGAAACCATAGTCTTGTAGCAGCTATGAAAAGAACTCGAATGAAACTAGAAGGAGAGAAGGAGAAGAAAGGGATGAGAAGGTCCTTACCCAGCAGTCCCTGATATAGGGGTTTCCCTAGTAAGGATCCGTTGGGGAGTTAATTCCCAACGGATATGCACATTAACAATGCTCAATGGATACCCTAGCTTGCGCAACGGATATCCCAAAGGGTAGCTATTATTCTGCTTTAAAGAGGAAAAGCCATCTCTAACGGACACAAGAGCCACTGGGCTTCGCAAATTTGGGTCAAATCCAGGTCAACCGAAATCCAACCCAATTAAGACCTAAAAATAATGCAAGCGCATGTAGGCTGGGCTCGCCCGCCACGCGATGCAACGCTCGGCCCGCCTTGCCACGGACAGCGCGCGCGTGTGGCCACCTCCACCTAAGTCTTCTCTCGAGACTTACACCATAGTGATGTGTGTAAACATTAAAAAATGACTCTTAAGAGAGTTCTCCACAACTGATGTGGGACTCAAAACAATAAAGAGAAAACCAAAACACATATAATGAAGTTCTTTAATGCACTAAGAGACCAACAAAAAGTGTGTAACTACAAATCTTAGGAATATCATCCTCATTATTTTTATGAAAGTCACTATCATTTTTCAGCATGGTCATATATACTCATAACTTTTCACCATCATTCTAAATGGTATATACACAAATGAACAAAATAATACATGAAACTGCTTTATGTTCTCAAGAAAAATTAAACTATTTTTCTCTAAATGTAAGATGATTTAGAGATTGGCTGGGAAATTCATAACATTTCAGAATACATGAAACTGCTTTATGTGCTCATGAAAAATTAAACTATTTTTATCTAAATGTAAGATAATTTAAAGATTCGCTGGGAAATTCGTAACATTGCATAGAAATAACTATTGTTACAGCAAAGTAAAAGATATCTTTATCATGTAAATACATGTCAGTGTGTACCTTTTGATGAGAGGGCTTCTTCCAAGGGCTAAGATTCATAGGGAATCAAGAAGAAGAATCCTCGCATTTTCTTCAAGATGCCAGGAAGTCTTGGTTACAGGCTTTCTCATGATCCATGATGCCCGGCCTGGGCATGGCAGGGACATGTCGTGGGTATGGCAGCGACAAGGGTTTTATGCAGGTATTGGAGAACATACAACAGAGACTTGTTGCCTATTCTTCGGGTATCAATGCATATTGTCGCACAATGGCAACAATATCAGCTACCTGATCAAATTGTTTTCTCTTGACACCTTTCTAAATGTCTTCCCATCCTCATTCAAGGTGTGATAGCAATCTATCAATTGTGAGTTCTGGACCACTTCATCTGAGTTGAGTTACCTGGACAAATCACTGTCATCAAGATGAAGTCAATCACGCAAGGACTAGGATTAGGGAAAATGTTAATAAGCTTGGAACCTGTAGACTAGTAACACACGCTACACAAATATATTAACAGTCAGTCTGAGAAGCAAGATTTCCAATTCTACGGGAGAGTGAACACTGCACTCTCACCCCTCATAGAAAATTGAAATCCTTTTTATTGGGGAAAATCAATTCATTCTTTTCTTTTCCACATGGAAAAAATATCGCACCAGGTGATAGAAGAACGGGCTGCACAGAAAGTCAGAATTATCCTCTCCGTTACAGAACGCTAGCAGGCCCCACATGGATGGTCAGGCAATTTTAAATATTTTATTGTAAGACCATTAGCAAAGGGTGACTAGCGAAGGAAAATCACCAAAATTCACATTGACTATCCTTACAAAAGTCTCCTGTTTCAAGGTCCATCATTGTCTGTTCAATTTCATCATTGGATATATGACCACCCACAGAGCAACTACTGAATAAATAGTGCTTCATGTAAGTACATAACATGTAGGCTACATATATGAGAAAAGAATATTGCGCAATAACTAAAAGAAGTATTCACTGTATATTTCTTATTTACATTAAAAGAATCAATCATCACATGAAGAAAAGAGAGTGGTAACATCATTGTGGATTGTTAGTTTTTTGGTGGGAATTCTTGGGTTTCGGGACAAAACTCATCTCCAAATAGAGTGGTAATTTTCTATTTTTAGTTTTGGACTGTAGTGGTCGGTCATCATGGAGATTGGAGAAAGAAAAATGCAAAATTTCAAAGCTCCACAATCAAGTAGCCATGCTTGAGACAGAACCCAGTATGGGTCGAGCGAGATCAGGCTTGGGTCAAGCTAGTGGACAGAATCTAGGTTTTGAGACAGAATCTATGTTCGGTCGACCCAACCATATTTTGGGTCGACCTAACTTCGCGAATGTTGCCCGGTTAGTTCGGAAACTCTACCCATTTTTTCTCTTCTATCTGTTTGAGTTCCAATTGAACTTGGCAACCCTATGCACGAATTCTAGGCTATAAAAACACTTCTTGAGCAGCCCTAAAATTCTCTCTTCCACCCAAAACCTAGTGCATCCTTTGAGGGATTTCTTGAGAGTTTGGTGCTGCTACTTCAAGAAGAAGTTATTCTATTCTTTCATTGTTGATTGAAGCATCTTGAGAGGCATCAAGGTGGGTTGTTGGTTCAAGCACAGGCGACTAGTGAACGGTGAGTCGTCGTCAAGAAGAACTACGGTCCTTTAGGTTGACTTCAATTGGGGAATGGTCTGTGAGTATATCTTGTAACTGTTCAAATTTATTAGTGCTTGGTTTTTTCTTGGATCAGGTGTAAGTATTGCCTTCTCTCAAATATTCGATCATCATCTCACTCCAAAGGTAGATCACTCATAAATAGAATAGAAATTTGATGAATAGGAATCAGACAAAGATTTCGTGCCTGGTGAATTTGATTTGTCTGGGCTGAAATTACTTACATTGAACCTCCAAACTGAACTTCACAGTAGAAATTATTGGTAGTTCAATCGATCTTAGGTGAAGAAGGGACTCGATCAGGGGAGATGGAAATCCCGTATGACATGTCCGACAAGTCGCACTATACACCCCTCCTCTCCGGGAAGAGGCCCATGATCGGGCAAGAAATTGGCTGCTTTTTCGGAGCCGTTATATCTTTTTCTAACAGCCACTTCCTTAGCACAGCACTTGTCCACTAACAAGCACCTTGATCTGGTTATTTCTAAGATTTCAAGTAGATACACTCCTAAGACTCTGGACTGGCACATGTCCAAGACTACGATGCCATAACAATGTTTTATTCTCCTCACTAGTAGTAGAATGCAATACTCTTGATTCCTTTCTTATTAGTTCCAGTTGATAAAGACCATTACTCTCACGGCCACTACCAACCATCTGCCCCGTCTTCATCTTGAAATATACAATGAGAAGGAAAAAAGATCACAAAACAATTGAGGTTTTTTGTCGAAGCACTGACAGATATAAGGTTAAACGAAAAGGATGGGACATGTAAAATGGAGGATAATGACAGATTGGGTGAAACATAGATAGATCCTTTCCCTATATTGGAGTGAAAGTTCCATCGAAAGTTCCATCGGCAATTTTTACTCTTCCAAGAGGCCTTTGTGTATAGGTATGAAACTCAGATTGTTTACCTGTCACGTGGTCTGTGGCACCTGAGTCAATAACCCATGCAGATGAAGTGACAGAAGCCAATATTGCAGCTGGATTATGAGAAGAAAAAGAAATCATACCCACCACTAGATGTTTGGATGAACCTTCCAAAGCTGCTAGCCTTTGGCGAAGAATGGCAAGTTCATTCTGCCAGTTTTGAGAATCAATTTCTGTAGTAGCTTTCTCTTTGATTATCATTTTTTTTCTGACTCAGCTGGTGTAGCAAATGTGTTTCGGTTGGTCCCAACCAGATTCTAACATGTCTCACGGGTGTGTCTATACTTCCCACAATGTGTGCAGAATAGTCTATCCCGATCAATGCCACCACAACCACCACGTCCTCCACCTATACGACCACTGCGATTTCCTCCGTGACTATGACCTCTGCCACGTCCAACTCCAATATTAGTGCTCTGAGTCTAAGTCAGAGCACTGCTGCTAGCGAGAGCAGATCGATCAGAAGCATTAACATAATTTATTGTCCTTATTTTTCTTCGACTTTCTTCACTTTGCAATAGATCAAAAACTGTTCCAATAGGAGGTAATGGGTCCTGACTTGTAACTTGGGCACAAACTGTTTCATATTCTTGATTTACATCTCCAAGTAACTCAAATGCATGTAGATCCTCCAGTAACTTGGCTTGTTTCTTTGCGCAACATGGTTCAGGATTAAGGTATAATTCCAACTCACGCCATGAAGCCTGAAACTCTGCATAATAATCACCAATAGATAAATTTCCTTGGGTGAATGTGGCAATCTCCTTTTTCAATTCAAGTACACGGGAATTGTTTCTTTTTGAGCATATGCTGCTTCTATAGAATCTCAAAGTTCCTTGGCTGTATCAGAATATTTGAACCTTCCTGCAATCCCCTCTTCCATAGAATTAAGGATCCAATTCATTACTAACATATTCTCATATACCCAATCTGAGTATTTTAGATCATTTTTTGTTGGTTCTTTGAAGCTTCCATCAATATATCCAAGTCTTTTTGATCCACCAATGGCCATTCTTGCTGAATAAGCCCAATCCTTGTAATTTGTACCATTAAAAATACTTGGAGTGACCCTAACATTAGGATTAAGAACGCAACCAGGAACTTGTTGGATATTGGAAGTGGAACTTTCACCCTGTTGTTTAGCCTCCATGGCAAATCGCACTTAAAATCAATAGAGAGAGAAAAGAAAAATGACCTCCCAATCTGAGTAGTTATTGTGTGTATCTTCTCCATGCTAACCCACACAGCATATCCGATAATAACCCCCAAATCCACTGCAGTACCAACTCTGACGAGCAGATCCAGGGACGCTCGACTTGTTCATAAAGAATCGACTCATTGTTTGAGGGATTTTATCACGTCGAGTGATTGATAACCCCAATTAATCATCATTGCTGTTCTTCCAATAGCACTCAAATAGTTGTCACACACTCCAGCAACTTTAATCCATAAGCCAACAGAGTAGTCGACTCACCTGTAGCAAAAAACGACCCAGCCAAACATAGGCTTCTGTTCGGCTGGGGTAAGAAACCCTCCAAATCCTCTCCTTTTTCAGATCTGGTCCACTAGATCCCTAAATCTTCAAGTCTTCATCTTCTGCAATGCTCTGATACCAAGTTGAATATGTAGATTCTTGTGGATCAAGGATTTTGTGGTGAAGAAAAAGAAATTATGAATAAACAGAAAAAGGGAAAAATTAGAGAAGAAAAGAAAAGAATATGAGAAAAAGAGAGGACTTGCAGACCCACACATACATTTTCTCTTCCCACACATTTTTAAAACAAAAAAAAATTCCTCCTTTGAATTACCTTTTTGCCAACCATTTCCCTTTCTCTCTCCCCACTCCCCCTTTCGGGCCAAGATCAGCGCAGGCCGACTCCTCCCCTTCTCTCTCTCCCTCTCCTCCCTCCCTTCCTCCCTCTCCCTCCCCACTGTTTTCTCTCTTTCCACCTCCCTTTCTCTCCCCCCACCTTCCCCTTCACCTCCGGCTCCGCCTGAATTGTCTAGCCCGGGCCGATCCCTCTCCTCCCCTTCTCTCCCTCTTCCTCCCTTGTTTCCTCTCTCCCTCTCCCTCCCCCACTGTTTTCTCTCTCCCTTCTCCCACTCTCTCCCTCCCCCACTGTTCTCTCCCCCTTCTCCCGGTCTCTCCCTCCTCATCTCTCTCCCTCTCCTTCTTTCTCTCCCTTCTTCCCGTCTCTCCCTCTCCCTTCCTTTCCCGGCCATGGAAATTAAGGGAGAGGAAGAGACGGGGAGAAGGGAGAGAAAGGAGGAGAGGGAGAGAGCTGAGGAGGGAGAGGGTGGGGGGAGAGAAAGGGAGGAGGAGAGAGAGAAAACAGTGGGGAGGGAGAGGAGAGGGACCGGCCAGCGCCGGCCCATGCCGGAGCTGGAGGTGAAGGGGAGGTGGGGAGAGACAAAGGGAGAGGGTAGGCAAAAAGGTAATTTCACAGAGTTTTTTTTTTTTAAATGTGTGTGTGGGAAAGGGAGAAAAAGTGTGTGCCAATAGAATGTCCCATTAATAAATCATATTTTGAGTATTTGCAATAAAGGCCCATGTATTTACTGTTATTTACGTAAAAGACCCTAAACTGCCCAACACTATTAAATAAAGCCCTCCAATTGATAATAATATAAAAGAGTTTAATTGATGGTTAGAATTAAAGATATGGTTTAGTTAGATAAGAAACATTAAAAAAGATTCATAGGGCAACTTGGGCATGCAGTTCTTGGAGTTCATGATATTTGCCTGCTTCCTTCGTGGAAATTTTTGTTATTAGTTATCTAAGAAATGGGTGTGTGCCCATCCAAGTAATCCTTTAGCTTAGGCCCAAGGCCCCAAGACACGGCTGTGAGGTCTATTGTCACAGGGTAATTTTCTGCGTCACTTATACTGAGTGGTAGAAAAGGCTCCAATAGCTTAGCCAACCACTCAATCACCAATTACAAGTCATAAGAAGGAAAGAACACACGAAGAGATAGATAAGATGCAGCACATAGATCACTTGATTAAGACTGCACCGGCCATTTTCTTATTAATCAAAATTGTGGGACAAGCTCTTACAAAGATTACAACCAAAATCTCTACAACTCTCAGAACTTCCTACCCACCCGCCCACCCCAACCACCACAGCCCAATCAGAGTTTGTCATTCCTACCAGAAATAACCAACTCATGGGCCACCTGGATTTTCACCTTTTCCAAACATGACTGCCATGGCAAATTTCTACTGACCTATTCCTAGGCATCTAGCACCTCTTACGAGTGTTGAGGCATGTTACACCATCTTACCGGAACCTCTTATGGGACACATGGGCCCAAGCAAAAGGGGAAGATGTCTGGTGCACCAATCCAGTAAACCACATGGAAATTAGGCCCACCAAGGCCTTACAAGGACCATACATAGGCTTTCGAAGCCATACAGGGACATTCAAGTCCATACGGCATGCATCTGCCCAAGGGTCCACCCACCGGTCATCACTAAATTTCATGGGGAACCCTTCTATAGGACAAAAATTGTGAACATTTTGGGTGGAATTCACAATAACTGAAATAAGAAAATATGACAAAGAATGCAAAAAAATTTATTTCTCTTTCGTTTCTCAAATTTATTTTACATGGGATCGAATGTTTTGGCCTTGTGGGTGAAAATTGTTTACATTGCATTTTTTACAACTCCCCAAGCTAACCTTAGATGACGTCAAAATGACAAAAATACAAAAATAATACAAAATGCAGAAAATAATATGAGCGGCCAATCGGCTGTTCGAAGACAGACCATTACAGCCATTGAAGTCCTCAAGAACAACGACCCAAGATATAGCCTTTCACTCTGCCATCTAAGCCACCTCACTAGGCAACGAGGACTTATCCATAGAAGTGTGCTAATTCTGCATCTCCCATAATGACCAAAGAACAGCTCATAAACCTCATCAAGGAGACCTTTACGCTAGATGAGCTGTAGACCATATTTTTCCTGACCGTAGGAGATGACTGCGTATTTGGAAGGTTCATCCTCTTTTGGAGTCTTTTCAGTAAGTCTATCTATGTTAATCTTCAATTCATGGATGGGGTCCTCAACTATGATGCACGGATACTTAAAAATGGGCAACGTATCGTGTCGTATCTTATCCGATACTTCATTTTTTATGTGTAAAATCCGTGTCCATGCCGTGTCTATGGTGTCTCCTCACTGTATCCATGACGTATCTGTGCATCATAGGTCCTCAATCGAGGAGGTTTCTCTAGCCTTAGGACAATTATGGCTCCCAGGCTATTGCTGTTGGACTTGCATCTAATGATAAGATCTTAGCAGTTGATGATCTTTGAAAGCAACATCACAGTACAGTGGTAAATGGATGCATTTTGTGTTCATGTGCTGCAGAGTCTGTTCATCATATACTCATTCATTGAGCTTTTGCCGGGAAGGTTCAGTGTTAGTATCTTAATCTTTTGGGTAATAAGTGTGATGCCAAGAAATGGTGAATAAATTTGTTGGTAGCTTGGAAGTTTGGGTTTCAGACTCATCCAGGTAGTGTCTTACAGTAACTCACTGATTACAGAACTGTTATGTAATCACTAATAATTGCTGGAACTTCAACCGGAAAACTAGTCTGACTCAGATTGATTTGGCTCAATCCATATTAGCGTACATCTGATCCAGGCCAGTCCAATTAGTATGCATTTTGAGTGACCACTTCCAGTTTACATAAAAAACTGTCTGCACTCCAAGTTATGTTTATTCATTACTATTTTCTCTGTCTTCTTGTTCTGCATCAAAAAATTTGGTTTCGGTTGCATCACATCTCTCTTCTATTTTCTCCCATTTGCCATCTATTTCTTCCTTGCTATGCTTCCTTTTATTTCCATTTTACTTAGGTCAGTTTATCCTTTTTCCATCTCTATGGATGCCATAACAAAGCACTCCTTTCATGATTCTTTCACTATCCTTTCCTAAGTCATCTACCACCCTCTCCTAATGCTTTTATTCATATCTCTAGTAATCAAACATAATCCCACGGTCTAGTTTCATTTTTTCGGTTTATAAATACAAAAATCATATTTTCTTACACAATTTATATTGACCTAAAGAATGTAACCGTTAGATATCTCAAATTCTATCACATCAGTTTTAACTACTTCAATCACAAACTCACAATCCTTTCTTGAAGATCCTCCGTGCTCATGACAGCTATTTGAATCCCTCATCCATACCCGAATCTCAGATCATCTCTCATATATTGCACTATAAGTTCAGATCACCATACACGCTACAGCAGCTCTCATCTTTCTCATTTGTCTAACACCCCTTCAGATGACCTTCTCTAGATTTTTCTTATACACAGTTACCCATCAACAAATCCTTCTTGGTTTCCATATTTAATCAAGGGCTCCAGATCATTCAAAATCTTCATCCTAACTACCATCAATCTACATGGAAACCTTCTTTAACAAAACCAACTTGTTTCTCTCATCAAGACACAACATTAATCAGAAACCTTGATGGATATCTACAGAGCCCATCTCCTCCCCATAGGATCTCCTCAACAGTGTATGAGAAAGATTGTTCTAATGATCTACTGGAATCCAATTCAAATAATGTTCATTTGACATAGCCTAACCAGATTCTTCTGAGGGGTCTACTCAGCTTCTTTGTACTAGTGTGGCACTGTGTTAATTCTCGTTTTTTATCCTGAAAGGTTTACCGGCTTGAACTGGAAACCTTGTGCTAAAGACAATTAGCATAGCTTAAAGGAACTTGCCAATCTTGTGTACTTCATGGCTTATGTAGTTCCCATAATATATATTCAATTAACTGTCATGACATACAAATGAAATCATCTTCCAATTTTGTCCAACTTTCAGTTCATATACCTGCAAGAGAAGAGGTTCCATGTCTCTAAACATATTCTCATCATTGCACAATGAGAGTATCAAATGATCAAGGCGATGTCTCCGATGAACTGCACCTCCAACAATGTTTGTCTCTTGTAACATAAAGAATTTAACCAATGTGCACTTAATATTTTTGTTGGCATCTTTCTCTCCATAAAAAAAATAAAAAATAAAAAATAAAAAATAAAACTGTCATTAAAACTTTATTTAAAAAAAAAAAAGAAGAATCGGCCAAATATAGTTTTATTGAAAAAACTATTAAAACTACAAAATAAAAAACTATAAAAAATAAAAGAGCTGAGCAAGCAATGTTCCCCATTACACAAATCAGAAATATGCAAACACAACTTCAACAACAGGCTATAAAGGGTTATCTTGACAGGAGATAAATGAATAGAAAACATCTGAGACACCTTATCTCTAATCCTATAAGATTAAAGATACTAATAGCTGGCTCCCCCTTGTAACATTACTGAGCCCTCACCCTTCAAGAATGGCCTTACAAGTTATAACGTAATTTTTTTTTAAGAATTTAAACCCTCGAAATATGGCATGTCCATCAGACGGACAAATGAGCCTCATTCAACTTGAATCTAGGTTTGCAGTATGGAAGCACATTTGGAGTCTTTCAGATTAGACAAAGTTGATCCTCACTGGACCTTGTTGACCATATACAATACAACCCTAATGTGTATGAATATGATGTCTATCGAGATGGACTACATTAGATAAGCTGGGTAACTCAAGGGACCATACCTAGTCCAAGTCTTGATAAGGTTTTTGGACATACATTTGGGGTTTCTGAGGTCCACTCATTGCCCTGATTTTGGGATTCAATGCATCAAGCCCATTTACAAAACATTCCGCTGGAAAATCAACTTTCAAAGTCTAACAAGTTGAACTAGTCCAATCACCATCCAAAAGGGTAAGAAAATATTTTGATAGTAAAGAAAATGAAATCTTCAGAATGTAGAAGGTAGCTCTGAGAACTTTCACATATATTGTTGCACCATGAAGGCGGCAGTGCAAAATATAAGGAAAACTTCCTCATACTTGCAGTGTGATAATGACTCCAAAAATTAACTTACCATATCTTAATCCGACATCTGTGCCTGCAATGACTCAAACATACAAGAAACATGAACCCAGCCCAAGGGGTCCTGGATGCTGCTTATTTAATCATCAATTACATCAACTGTCCACCTCGACGTGGGTTAATAAATAAGAACTTATTAAATCTCACTTGATCTAATCATACAACACCTGAATTATGGGTAATTTTCACCTTTGGAACCCCTTTACAGCTGGTATGCGGAGATTTTGGTCCATGCTTTTAATGTAGGGTCCTGCTTTTGTGGACGGCTGTCCACTGTCTAGGCTCCAAGAAATACACTGGAACTTTGTACTAGGTTTAAGGGGCTTTTCGAACTTCAATCTATGGCAGTGAATGCAAGCCCTATAAGGATTTTATTTAGGGCCTATACATTTGCACTGAATCCATAGGAATTGATGGTCAAATGAGCTCCCCTGAAGGATTTAATAAAGAGTAGAAGGGTGAAAGATATCAAGTACAACTGAATATTGAATCTTGACTTTGTTGGGATTTGAATTGCTACGGTGATGGCTGGGTATTCATGGCGCAACAAAAGGAAACTCAATTTTGGTTATATGGTACATAATAGCATTTTATTCACAAACCCTACAGGAGTTCTCTTTTCCAGTCTCATACTCCCATTAAACATATCATCTGGTAGGTTTCTAATTCCCGTACACCATCATGGCTGAAAAATGTGTCAAACGAATCAGAACACCAACCACCTAAATTATACATTCTGTTCCTCTGCATATGAATCATTCAGCATACTCTATTTTTACTATCAATTTCATACTTAAAATTTTCATCTAAGGATTGGCCTATCGATGCTCCACACATCAATTCAGTTGTTTGGGTCACCAAAAAGACGATGGTTTGCAGATATTTCCTCCATTATAAACTAGAATGGTGTTTCCACATATTATAAAAGCATGTGTCTGACATATAAAGCAAATGATTTCAGAGATTCAAAAACAAATAAATAAATAAACTACATAAAATGGAACAAGAATCTTAAAAGCAATTATACCAATCTGATATCTCTATGATCCAAATCTCGGGTGCGGAACCCTAGTGTCCTTTCAACGTAACCCATCTCATTATCGCCAGAATTCTTCCATTTGTCATTCAGAAGGTCTGCAAATGCACCACCTTGTTCTATCCGCAGCAATCTCACTGCAGAAACTACAACAATAAAAATAAATATAATATCATCACCATCCATCCTCAATGCCTTGAATAATTCTAAAAACAATATAAAAACTATGACATCATAGATTCTGCCTTTGTGGCTGCTCAACGATTCTCTCCCAAAGTTCTAAAATATATAGCAAGAAAAACTCCCATCAACAAATCGATTGACTCCATGTACCACTGTTAGCAAACAAATATTAGCTCCTCACTCACTTACAGGCACACGTTAGCAGTGCAGCCCCCCAATGCTAACGTGAGCCGGCAGGAAAAACCTCCTTTTTTTAAAACTGCAGGAGGGCATCGAAATTACCTGCCCTGTGAGGGGAAACCTCCGATTTCTGCTTCTGGGTCTTCTTCCAGCTCCCAAAATCCCCTGAAATTCAAAACCCAATTCATCAAAAAAGAACTCGTAATGGGACACTTACAGAAACCTAGAAACCGCTCCCAATAGCAAGCTAGCACAGAACGGGCTGGGTGGCTAATTGGCTAATGTGCACAGTGGCGACCATCTGCCAAAAAAAAGAGAAACCCAACTGAAGTCTATCCAAGAAGAAGCGGTTTAACAGTTACCTGATCGGTTTGAATTGGGTCTCTTGTCTTTCACTGCGCTGTTGATAGCTCGGAGAGAGAGAAGCCCATTGTTAGATTTGAATGGAGTTGTTGTGCGAGGAGATTTGTTGGAGAGAGAGAGATTCGAGTGAGAAGAGATAGAGAAGCGATGAAGCGCAGTTGATGTTCCCTCCATTGGTTTTTTTTCTTTTTTTTTTTTGGGCAGAGAAACGAAGAATGGAGTTCGCGAGAGCAGAGAGAGCGAGGTACCGATTACAAACAAGATATGATTTTTGCATGCAACTGGAATTGCAGAAAGAACCCCCGGGGCTTGTGGGGCCCTTTTCCCTTCGATGACCCTGATGGAGCATACCATGTGGTACTCTTGAGTGATTGTTCTAATGGGTTTATTAGATGTGGGTCCCAGGTTCCCATATCATAGAATCCGGGATCTTATTAACTCTATGTGGTGTCAATTTTATATTGTAATTATTTAAGAGCACGAACAGGATGTGGACTACGACTCGGTGATTCGCATGATGATGATTGTACCATGAGAAAATAAGCACAAAGGACAAGAGAATTATATCACCTGAAGTGCTACTTGTCTATGGGAGCCGGTCCATGTCCCGGGACAAAAATCCTGGGACAAATAGACTTTTTCTTATATCACTGATCTTATGATCATAAGTCTCGAATCTATGTCAATAAGATTTACAAAATGGAAAGAAAATAGTTATTAGTTCCATTTAATAAGATTTAAAAAACTGTCATTCTATGTAAAAACAAATCTCAATTGCATCAGATACCTTTCTAGTTACTTTTATACTTGCTGATATGAGAGAGACCGCCGGTCCGGCCAACTATGTAATATGTGAGATGCCAAGAGGCAAATGAGGTAGGTTTTTTTTTTTTTTTTTTTTTTTTTCAAATTTCAAAATTTAAGAGGTGCTACTTGGGTCCCATATGCCTTATGCTGGATCGATTTGCATTCAAAATTACAAGTGTCTTACCAACTGTTTCTCAACTTTAAAAAGAAAGAATATTTTCTTGGAGTGGGTTAAGAGAGTTGGGGTGATGTCTGTGTAAGAAATGAGAGAAGTTATTTTAGAAAAATAAAGCAAATAAAAATGTTAAATGATTTCTAAACCATCATATTTTATGGCATTTAATTAAAGTGAATCACTTTTTAAGGAAACAATGATCATTAATTTTTTATTCATGAGATTAAAAAAACTCATTTCAAGAAATTAAGAGGAAAAATGAAAATGAAAATAAAAATTATGAAATCCACTTCCAAAATACCATGGGTTGTCGTGTGGAATATCTTTTTTTAATTAATGTAGAATGCTTTTTGAAGAAATTAAAAGTAAATCAATTCCCAATCAAAGAGATTAAGAAAATTCATTTCAATAAATCATGAAAAAAAAGGAAAACTAAGATGATGGAGTTCATTTCAAAAACACCATATCTTGTAGCATAAGAGATCGTTTTTAATCAATCAAGATTTTCAAAAAAGTATAAAACTTTTAGCTCTTTTCAGAAAAGTAAATAATAAATTAGATATTTCAAAATGGTATCAAAGTTTTCCATAGTTTTTTCATGTACTTTCCAATGGCTTCTCTCCGTCACCAAAAACTTTTGTTTTTAAAATGCAAAAATACCCTTATGAAAGTATAAAAAGATGGTTCTTGTTACTAGGAAAATCTTCAAAAAAGTATCAAAATTTTGTCTCATTTCAAATATATATATATATATATATATAGAAAATTTAAATATTTTAAAGTAGGATATAGTTCTCCATAATTCCATAGTTCTTTTAATCAAGTCCTCATTGGTACTTTCTCTCCAATCATTAGGCAACTAAAATATAGGCATGTTAGACTAAAGGTCCATGTATAATGGATGGTTGTGTTCCCCCACCAACATCCAATCTCGTTTATTCTATGTGGACCATTACTTTTATAAACAAAATATTCTTATTGTGTTGACTTTGAATTAGATAAAGAACAATCAACTTGTTACAAATTTTTTGGAGGCCGCAGTCTTTAACAACCATTGTTATTGCTCTCAATTATTCCAAATTACAACAATAAATTATAAACATGGTGAATCAAAATAGTTGTTTTGTGATTGAAGAAAAAGTACCGGAGAGGACTTGATTGAAAAAACTATGGTGAATCAAAATAGTCGTTTAGTCGGCAGCTTGATCTACTTGACTATCACTTGGCCCGATATCTCATATACGGTGAATCTGGTTAGTCAATTCATGACACAACCGCGCCATCTCCACCTCGTTGCTGTTCGGCGCATTCTTCGCTATGTTCTACATACACCATCTCGTAGTCTTTTCTTTCCTGTGGGCAATTCGACTTTTCTCATCGCTTACTCAGATTCTGACTGGGTTGGTTGTCCTGATAGTCGACGCTCTACCATGGGCTGGTGCATGTTCTTAGGGGACTCGTTGATCTCCTGGAAGTGCAAGAAACAAGATAAAGTCTCCAAATCATCCACAGAAGCTGAATATCGTGCTATGTCGGCCGTCACCTCTGAAATTGTCTGGCTTCGGGGTCTCCTTTCTGAGCTTGGATTTCCATAATCTGGTCCTACACCTCTTTATGCCGACAATACCAATGCCATACGGATTACTGAAAATCCTGTCTTCCATGAACGTACAAAGCATATTGAAGTGGCCTGTCATTACATACGTGATGAATTTGTGCGTGAAGCCATCTCCCTTCCTCATGTTCCTACTGGACTTTAAATTGCAGATATATTTACCAAGGGACTTCCTCGGCCAAGACACCAATTCTTAGTTGGAAATTGATGCTTGTGGATTCACCCGCATCAATTTGAAGGGGGGTGTCCAATGGGTCAGTGGGTCACACAGCCCATACCAAATAAAGCCCAACTTGTGGGTCAAGACAAGTATCGTTTGTAATTTATTATTTGCCTTATTAGAAGATATGATTAGAAGATAATTAGGATAGATTGATTGTAATTAGATTGGATTGACTGTAATTTTTCTCAATCATTGTAACACATATAGAAATTCTATATCTATATATTAAACGATCGTGACCCTAAAAAGGGATCATCGAATTCACAAAGGGTTTTCTCTCTTCTTCCCTTAGTGGATTTGACATCTCTTAGGTACTCTTTTATGTGCATTTCACATTTTTTCATACCATTAGTAAACTCAAATGAAAATCATATTTAAATGGACAGGAAAATTTGATAATGAGCAAAAACATAAACTCACCAATTCATATAAACTTGTTTAGACTTTTTTTTCGATAGAATAAACATAATACTCCAATGTACCCTTTTTTCTTTTCTTTTCGACAGAAAAATGAAAAGAACAATTTTTGTTCGGTGAAACAAAGAACATCAATTGATATGAACTTACATAGAAACAGATACTCCTATAAACATTATTTGTTTTCCACCAAAGTTGTACACACTACATAGGGTCAAGAAAGATTGCCCACAGAGGATATTACCAAATATCCCCTCATTGAAACACCATGCATTCTGCACAAAATTAACAGCGGAGTTTCCTAATTTCGGAATAACCCATTTTCCATTTATGATAGATTTTTATCAGAAAAGACAGATTTTTAGTCTTTGAGCCTGTCAACTTCTAGGTTTATTTTTCAGACACCTGAGAGGCTTAATCAAGGGAATCAACTCCCCAAAATAATAAGGCTTCAATCATTCAAATGGATGATTCATCATTATAGATGATTCAACATAAATCCTAATGATAACAGAAGCCCGATTCAATCATAAAAAGAGAAGAAAAGAGTCAGATAAAATAATAGCATCTAAAAAACCTGAAGCAATCATCTTGCAAACCTGGGCATAAGTTGTGAGCTCTTGGAGTTCCACGACAACAACTTGGAAGGGAAGCGAGCTCATGGTCTGTTTTTTTTTCCTCTTAAGACAGTGGAGAGGAGAAACTAAGAAGCATGGAGAAGAGAAACAAACAGTAGAGTGCATCTGGTTTTCCTTTCTTAAGGTGGAGCAAAGAAGAATGGAAAGGAGAAATTAAGAAAAGATGTCACGTCCCAAAAAATAAGAATTGGGAAAAACGTGAAAATTTCAAATTTAAATTCAAATTCCTGTGTTTAATACAACACAAGCTTCCAAAAAGTGGACCTACAAAAAATTTCAACCTGTGGTGAGTCAAAACAAATTTCATTAAATGCAACGGAAGCTTTATTCAATTGGTATCAAACGTTCATAAATGAAACCCAACAGAAAAAAATCAGATAAACATTAATAATTCAAGTTGCAGAATAAATTAAATAATTACTAGGAAAAGTTTATCATTAAAAGAAAGTTCATCTAAAGAATTGCTAAGATGACGATCTCTCTAACGCAGGCTCAGAAGGCTCCGAAGCCATCTCCGGCATCCCACTCGGGTTCATCAGTTGGCTCAAACGTTTGAAACGTTTGACCCTCCTCCGTCTCCTCGGTAAAGTAGGGCTCGGTACCTATGTACCAAATATTACAAAGTAAATAGCAAGTACATAATCATAATTCGAAATTAAATACAACAACGAGAATAAGATAGACAAGTGTGATCATAAAGAAGTAATGACAATGACACGAAAGAACGTATAACATAAACCAAATAAAACAAATGGAGTAATATAATTCACACGAAGACAAGTGTCCCCGTTGTGGGTGGTCAGCCCTAAATAAATCGGGAAAGCCCGTCCACATAGTCGGTGGTTATAAACCGATCAAATAACACAAATTAGGATAACCTATTCACATTCAAAGCGGATTATAAGTGATCCGGACACATCGGTGATCAACCGTCCACATATTGATCTGCAGTCGTCCACAAATGACCCACATAAACATAAATATAAACGTAATAGACCTGAATTATAAAGCTCCGACACAAGAGTCCTAAGTCAAAGCAAAGTGCTGGCCATTACACATTCCATATCATAATCAAATCGTCATAAATAATTTGCCAAGCCACTTTATAGTCCATAATACACAACAGGGCATGCATCTAAGAGAATACATAACCTAAACTAAGATATGCATGCGAAATTTATGACATAAATACGAATCAATCCTAAGGTTAAACATAAAGTTTCGCACCCAACAACCACGGGCATCTCTAATAAATATAAGATCAACGCATCCCTTCTTCGTTAATGGTGCATAGACCCAGTTAAGGGTTTTTCAATAGAGATGAGTTGAACTCGAATCCATTAAGATTTGCCCGAGGTCATACCAGGCACTAAGCCCCATATTAGTAACATACCGTATGCCCAGACGGTATTTACTCAGGTCACATAATCCAAATATAACGTATAAAAATATAATTTTATCACATTAAAGTTCAAAGGTAGCATTCAACTTAATTTTTTAAATAATGATTATGAATAATAATCTCAGTTAATAATTTTAAGAAAACCCGATAATTCCATCCCAAAACATTTTCCACATTCAAAATAAGCCAAAGGTCTAATTTGAGTTTACAAACAACCAGGGTCTTTTTTTTTTTTTTTTTTTTCTAATTTCCATAAACTAAAAGGTTAGTAAATAATTAGTCAAACCCAATGTAAAATGGGATGACCTCACCAGTCATCATCATTCTCTCTCCTATACTCCCATACCACATCTTTACTCCCATACCACATCAGGTCCTATATTAATTTCACATGGCATGACATCATCAGTCATCACCACTATTTCCCTCCTTTTTTATAAGTCATCTCTACATTACCATCCCATCTCCAAACCGTACCTAGTCAACACATATCCATACTTTACATACACCCTAGGATCACCGAAATTCTCCCTTCCTTTCACCTGCACGTTACAGAACAGATAATCTTCAACCAAAACGAGCTTTCTCGCCTGGGTTATGGAGGGTGCCGAAATCGTGGGTTCCGCTAATCAAGGCCTAGATCAGGCCCCATTATTATGATCACTCGTCCCTGTATGGAAAAAGGGTTGGCCCAGATCTATGATCAAACCACCTAGTGGGTCCCGCCACTGACTGATGTGCAAACTAGTTCTTTCCCCGTCAGTCACGCCTCCTCTGATCAATCTAATAGATGGTGGGCCAGGGGTGTCCATTGCCTATGGGACCAGCCCTTCTAGGGTCGCCCGTGGGTCCCCTTCCGGATGCACGGACCGGATCATCATCACGTGGCCCACCTAGGCCCCACATGGGTACAATCTTCATGATTCCAAACCTGGAACCTGTTGCAAGGTCGGTATTCCCTGGTTTTCAATGGGTTATCTATTAACACATCTACAGAATCATTAAAGTAATAATAATAATAATAATAAAATAAATAAATAAAAGGTTTTGAAATCCAAATATGAGTGGGGTAGATCGTCAAACATAATGAGTGGAATATCAGTACACAGTCCTTAGAAAATCAGTTGAACCAACCCAAAAAAAACATTAAACATCGTGACAAGGGCATCGAAGGGTTTCTACATGCATTAACACGCAAATCAAAGAAGAACACAAGTATTAAATCTACAAATTATGGTTAGGTACTTGCCTTTCACCGGGATTTGAAGAAAAAAGCACAGATGCTAACCAATACCCAAACCGAGATTCCCACAGCGCTCGAGGATAATCCTATCACCAATCTGACAAAGAAGATGGAATATAAATGCTCAGATGAGTAGATCTATGGTATTCTTATCCCAAATCTACCATTGGAAAGAAAAAGGAGATAACCCAAGAATATAGATCTGCTCCTAATGATTTGAGGAGAGGGTTACCTGAGATGAGAAAGTTGAGCCAAGAATGATTGTGTCTTCAGATCTGGATTTTGATGGCTGGATCCTATAGTTGCAGAGGCTTGGGAACTTGAAAGAGGAAGAAGACGAAGAAACTTACGGGAGGAGTTGCAGAGATAAGTGGGGAGGGATAAAGACGCGTCGTTATTAAAACTAGGGATTAGGGGAATATTCTTTGGGCTTAAGTTATTGGGTCAAAACTACGGGTCAGGTCATCTACCCATTAGCCCAACTCACCGATTCACACACTTAATCTAACATGTGCCCCACTTAATTCTACTCGTTTAAATAACTAAAATACATTAAATTAATATAATAATAATAATATCTAATTAAAAAAATTAATAAATATTTAAAAGTGGGATCTTACAAAAGAGACCTCATCTAAGTCGACAGCTGGCCCCCCATGAGTAGATGTCTTGGAAAAACAGAAACAATTGCATCCAGGTAGACCCCACAAACAAGTGGGTCATGGTGGTGGAGAGAATTCGTCAAGCAGCACACTTCTTCCCTTTGATATATGGTGGTGTAGAGAATTCATCAAGCAGCACACTTCTTCCCTTTTATATATGGTGGTGTAGAGAATTCATCAAGCAGCACACTTCTTCCCTTTTATATAAGGGTAATAGATAATAGATATGCTATATGTTTTATCGTCATCCATTAAAAAAATGCAAAATAGTTGATCCTCCCTTTTATGACTATTTTGCATTTTTTTTCCACCATTGAGTAGCGTTGCTCCTCCCTCTTTTAACAGTACCCATTCAATGTCAAAATGCTATTTTGCATTTTTTTCCAAACCTGTCAAACTCTACTCATGTCAAAATTGGGAAACCCTAAACCCACCCCAAACCCCAAAAGAGGGAAAAATAAAACACACTACTACTAGTACTACTGCTAAATCTGCCCACAATGGGGCAGTTATCAGCAGCTAGAATAGGCAGGTTGGATAGTTGACTATGGCAAAGAAAAAATCACCATGGGTGAGATATTGTTTTTAAATCTTTTGCACCTCCAAATCATTACCCATGCTTTTGGAGCAGAAAATAAGGAAAAAGAGCAATCCCACTAAAGGCCTATATGGATCTTCCTAAACTGAGTGTAACAACTGGGATCAAATCAAAATGAGGGCGTCACATGCATTTGAATAACCTGATCAAGTGACAGTTGCGTCACATGCATTTGAATAACCTGATCAAGTGATGTTGTTTTGTTCTTTTCCATAACAAATTACAAGTACACATATATACAAGTAATTAGATTTACAGGTAGAGAGAATGCTAAACAACTAAGTTTCAAGGAACCAAACAGGGCTTTATGTGGATCTCTAATATTCGTACTGCCAAGAAGTAGAAAGAGAATGGATCAACTTCCTTTCTACTTTTTAAGTATACAAATGCATTGGTTGCAATATTGTGTACATC
Organism: Camphora micrantha; assembly: GCA_003546025.1. Taxonomy (NCBI): domain Eukaryota; kingdom Viridiplantae; phylum Streptophyta; class Magnoliopsida; order Laurales; family Lauraceae; genus Camphora; species Camphora micrantha. The sequence goes on along the minus strand of QPKB01000005.1, from coordinate 21,041,439 downwards.
CAAATACATTTAACAATATAAACAAAATCGAAAGAATTTCACATCTGGTGGCACAGAACATTGGCTAAAATCACATGCAAAAAGAAGTATTCTATGTAGCTTGCTTCCTGATCGTGAGCTCCAAGTGCAGAGCTGCGATGTAGTATTAAACTGATGAGACCAGGTCGGTATTTATAATACGTTGACAAAATTTATAGCAGTAGTGGCTATAGATAAGAGTTAACACAATACAACGTCAATCTAATACAATTGAATACAAATATATCATTATCTCATGCATTTGAATCATAAGAGATATGGTGACTGTTATCTTTATCTTGGACTCGAGTTTGGTGGATGAGATCATTGGCTAACGTTTAACTACCCAAACAAATAACAGAGTGTCTCCAGTAGGTTAATTTTCTTCTGAATCGCTTTCTTCTTTTCTTTTTCTTTTTTAAATTAATCATTAACTCTATGTGGTGTCAATTTTGTATGTCGACTACAGATTTGGAGATTCACATGATGATGATTGTACCATGAGAAAATAAGCACACATGTACAGGACATGTGAATGTTATCATCAATCTAATGATCATAAGGCTCAAGATTATGTCAATAAGTTTTACAAAATGGAAAGAAAATAGTTATTAGTTCCATTTGATTGTATCTTAACTGAGAATAATGTATTCATAAAGCAAATACTTTATAGATGAGAGAGACCGCAAGTTAGGCTATGTTAAAGTTGTCAACTATTCCATGGATTTAAAAAACTGTCATTCTATATAATAACAAATCTCAATTGCATCAGATACCTTTCTAGTTACTTTTGTACTTGCTGATATGAGAGAGACTGCCAGTTGGGCCAACTATGTAATATGTGAGATACCAAGAGGCAAATGAGGTAGGTTTTTTTTTTTTTTTTTTTTCTTTCAAATTTCAAAATTTAAGAGGTGTTACTTGGGTCCCATATGCCTTATGCTGGATCGATTTGCACTCAAAATTGAAAGTGTCTTACCAACTGTTTCTCAACTTTAAAGAGAACGAATATTTTCTTGGAGTGGGTTAAGAGAGTTGGGGTAATGTCTGTGTAAGAAATGAGAGAAGTTATTTTAGAAAAATAAAGGAAACAAAAAGGTTAAATGATTTCTAAAACATCATATTTTATGGCATTTAATTAAAGTGAATCGCTTTTTAAGGAAACAATGATCATTAATTTTTTATTCATGAGATTAAAAAAACTCATTTCAAGAAATTAAGAGGAAAAATGAAAATGAAAATAAAAATTATGAAATCCACTTCCAAAATACCATGGGTTGTCGTGTGGAATATATTTTTTTTAATTAATGTAGAACGCTTTTTGAAGAAATTAAAAGTAAATCAATTCCCAATCAAGGAGATTAAGAAAATTCATTTCAATAAATCATGAAAAAGGGAAAACTAAGATGATGGAGTTCATTTCAAAAAAACCATATCTTGTAGCATAAGAGATCTTTTTTAATCAATCAAAATTTTCAAAAAAGTATAAAACTTTTAGCTCTTTTCAGAAAAGTAAATAATAAATTAGATATTTCAAAATGGTATAAAAGTTTTCCATAGTTTTTTCATGTACTTTCCAATGGCTTCTCTCTGTCACCAAAAACTTTTTTTTCTAAAATGCAAAAATACCCTTATGAAAGTATAAAAAGATGGTTCTTGTTACTAGGAAAATCTTCAAAGAATTAAAAAAAATTTGGCTCGTTTCAAAAAAATATATATATATATGTAGAAAATTTAAATATTTTAAAGTAGTATATAGTTCTCCATAATTCCATAGTTCTTTTAATCAAGTCCTCTCTGGTACTTTCTCTCCAATCATTAGGCAACTAAAATACAGGGGTGTTAGACTAAAGATCCATATATAATGGATGGTTGTGTTCCCCCACCAACATCCAATCTCGTTTATTCTATGTGGACCATTACTTTTATAAACAAGTGTTGACTTTGAATTAGATAAAGAACTATCAACTTGTTACAAATTTTTTGGAGGCCGCAGTCTTTGACAACCATTGTTATTGCTCTCAATTAATCCAGATTACAACAATAAATTATAAACATGGTGAATCAAAATAGTTGTCTTGTGATTGAAGAAAAAGTACCGGAGAGGACTTGATTGAAAAAACTATAGAAAACATTTATATTATTTTAAAATATTCAATTTTAGTTATGCTTTTTTGAAAATGAGCTAAAAGTCTCATACCATTTTGAGAATTTTCATTTGATCAATGTAAAGTGCTTTTAAAAAAAAATAAAAAATAACTCAATTCCCAATCAAAGAGATTAAAAAATTCATTTCAACAAATGAAGAAAAAGATAAAGAAAAAAAAATTAAAAGATGATGAAGTCCCATTGTAACAACTTGTGATTGCACGAGCAATTTCTATTGGTGCTAGTCAATGGTTTTTATGACAAAAAGAAAAGAAGGACGTTGTTGTACCAGGAAATGGAAAGAAGATGAAAAAACCCACACAAATCATCATTTTGGAAAACAAACAATGGAAAGACGACAAGAATAATACCTCCACGGATAAGATGCTCGAATTTATGATGTTTCAATATAAATGAGCTCGGAAAACAACCTTTAGGACTACATTGCAGATTGTTGAGGAAGGAGTCAACGAAATCGCCAAACGGGAGCAAAACACAGGGAGGAAGAAAGGGAAAATAGGGCTTCATGGGTTTTGTAAGGCTTAAACAAGCTACGACGTTGTCGCTCAAAGAAAACTTTAATAAAAAAAAACAAAATTGGTCTCAAGGGACCACTTCCATGTAATATGAACTATTGGGGCCCATTTTGATTAGTGGCCATCTAAGGTGATTCTTTGGATAATTTCCAAAAAAAAAAAAAACAAAGAAAGGTGAAGGACTTGGAATAGAAACAAATGCTATAAAAACCATCAATTGAAGTCCATAACTGCTAATATCTCAATTGTCTTATTATCAAATTAATCACATATTGAACACATGATATGATCAATTTGGTGGTGAGCCCAATCCTAAATTGATTAAAATTTGTCCCAGCGCCAATGTTCAAAGGGACCCTTTGATCATTGATCTTTACATTTATATGACAGCCACATTGATCTAATCTACAGGAAAGGCGGTAGAGAATTCTTTGAGACTTGTCCTCGAAGATCTAAATGCCAATATTTTTGGAAGCTGCTATATATATGCACATCTACAGTTGCTCGGTGCACATCCAAATATTTGAAGACCAACATGACCATTTGTAAAATGACGAAAATAGACATAACTAAAGGTTTTAAAGTCCTCCAATTGCTCTCCACACTACCATTAAAAAACTTGGGTTTTCCCTCCATTTTTCTTTCTCCCTCTTCCTTTTCCTCTTCCATGGTTGTTCTACTTATCGACATAGCTATGTGCGTCCTAAAACTGATAATGACAGAGAGATCCTCTAGACCACTCGGAATAGGACCTGCCTGACAATCCTCAGCTACCCTCTCCTTTAGAATGACCGGCTGTGCCTCCTCATTAGTAATATCATCATCTGTAGCCTCCTGAGAGGCTACATCCTCCTCTGAGCCCTCTATTGGATTCAGAAGTGGATCCTGTCGCGCCTTGCATCTCCACTCTGACGCTATTGGCCTATGATGCTCTAAGGTGGATGAGCTCGCAACACCACCCCGCGAGGTCGATGGACTACTAATAGCGCCTACGCACCTTTACGTTGAAGAACTACCTAGTCGAACTCGTCTTAGCGGCATGTCCTAAAATATATATATCATTCGGATCATTAATAAGTAAGTAAGCTCATTGATTGTAAATTTAACTAATTGCTGACATAACTGCACGGAATCCCAGGGAACTGTATATTTGAAACTGCATAGATTTCATTAGTCGTTTATATTTCCGACTGCACGGTTTTTATTTGTTATACATATTTGAAACTATACGGCTTTCATTAGCCGTGCAATTCAGATATGTACGTCTGTGAAAAGCCGTGCATGTCATATGGACGGATGTGGAGTGCCGTGTATACGAAACCTGCACAGTTTTCATATGCCAAGCAAAAAAATGTTGCATGTCTATGAGTCGCCGTGCACATTTGAATGTGCATGGATTGTGCACGATCTGCGTGTCTATGCGTAGTGCGAACAAATTTCCTTTTTAGGCTCTGTTCGTGATTTCCATTCTCCTCTCTTACATCCCTTCAATTTAATGTTGTTTCCCTCCCAATTGCAAGCCACAGTTCATTCCACATGCATAGTTTACAACCTTCCCTAAATATGATTATTTAGTTGAAAAAAAAATTAGCATAAAAGAAAAACACAAAAATTGGAAGAAGTTGAAGATGAAGAGTTTACCTCGGGGGAGAAGATAAACGGTGCTGAAGCTTCGTTTGAGAGGAGAAAGAAAGAAGAGGAGAAGGAGGCAGTTGTGGAAATTCTCGCGGCGGGCTCAGGATATTTTGAATGTGGTGAGCTCAGAATGTGGGTGGGCTAATAACTTATGTGGGTGCATTTAGAATCTCTCAACATCAAGATTGCAACAATGAACACCAGCCAAGCCACATAAAATCAATTAGGCCACCTCAAAACTCCATTCAAGTGCAGAGCAGATTTGTTGCACCAACTATTGCAGAAGAAATCGTCTCTTCTCAATGGAACTCATGTAATCCGGACAAGAAAAAAATGGAGAGAAAACGCAAAAAAATATGCAGTCAATGAGAAGGGTTGAGGAAGAATTACACCAGTTAGCTTTACTATTGTCGTACTTCAATCCAAGGACCGAAGATGACAGTTGGGATGCCGAACTTCCTGCACTTTGTCTTCGAAAATTCCAGTTTTGTTCGATTTCTCAAATGCTAGAGAGAGAGAGTATTACAGGCAAAAGGCTGACAACAAACGCTCCTAGAAGCACTGAGGGTAGTCCAGAGGACCGGATCCAAGGCCTGGTACTGTGCCTCTCTCATCCCGTTCTCCTTATTTTCATCCAATTTATCTTCCTTTTTTCCTTTTCTTATCTTTTCTTATCCATTTGATAGTGAAGAACTACTTGTGTTTGAAATTTGAATGATTTTGTGTCCATTATTTGCATTTAGATTGAGTTACAAAGATTCAAGTAAATCAATTTAGGTGGTGATAAAAAGATTCTGTTTTCTTTTTTACCTGCTGTTCTATCCTCACCATATGCTACTGTAGCATTCAACCTATTTGAATGAATGCCCCAAAGAACTGCTCTATCCCGCACAACCTGTTTGATGAATCACCAAGGAGGGACAACATGAGGCTCTGATACCAATGGCTAATGGTGGAGGTTACTGGCCAGTGCAAAATTCTTACTGATCAAATAGCTTTCAATGCATAGAGTTACATTCCATTATATAGATTCTGTAGGACTTCTCTTTTTTATGTGTATTATCTTAAGTGTTCTCCACATCCACATGGGATTAGCTTTGGAAAGTAACACAACATCTTTCTTCAAAAAAGGAAGCCTATTGTGGATGTTGCCTCAGCTGACAAGCATTTACTATATAATGAAAAAGATTGAAAATATTAGATAGAAGACATTTTCACATCCTACATACACTTGTGAAATCTTCACCCTGGCCTTATTAACCCTCCATTGAAGTCAATTTCAACTCTGGCCTCGAATGATTGTTTGGTGCAAAACTAATTTTTTCCTTTTTCAAATTATCAATAATTTTTAACTATATCTGGCTTAACAAACCATGAGAAATCATCGAACAAATTTTTTTTTTTATAAAGGATAAATTTCATTAAAACCAGATCAAATAATTCAAACAAAAAGCTTACATTCGCTTGGACAATTTCACCAACCAGTCCGGGAAGACCTAAGAGAATGCATATAAATACATTCTCATGTTATATTTCTATATCTTCTCCAAATTATCAACCTTTGATTTGGCCAGATTCTTTGTAAAAATGATCCAATGGGGTGCATTGGCTAGACATGAACTTGAACATACACACCAAACCTTCTCTTTCATTTTATCATCAACTGAATTAGGCTGACAAGGACAATCATGTCAGTTACACAGTAGCATTCTGCTAGGAAAGAGAGTGAAAGATTTCATTTGCTGTACGTTGGGGTTTATAGCATGTGCATCATTCATCTATTGTAAATAGTCAAGCACTCATTGAACATGCTATTGACCACACAATATCCAAAAAATTCTTGGGGTACGTACAATTCTCATTCATGTCATATAAAAACCAAGTGAGGAAGTACAAAATCATTGTTGCATGTTTTATAATTTCAAGTAATTTTCATAATGCGTTGCTAAGAAAGGATATATTATAGGAAGTGAGCCCTCCTCCAAAGTTTCGTCAAAAAAATTTGATGGTATAGAATGCCTTTTAATTTTATAAGGAATTTCGTTTTTCATTGTTTCATGCTAAGAAAGGGTATATTGCAGGAAGTGGATCTTGCTACAAATATTACTCAAAATATGATGGTATAGAATGCATTTTTTATAAGGACTTTCAGGTTTTCATCATACTAATACAAATATATATATTCTATTCTAAAATTTACATAAATTATCTCAAAGTCTGTTTATCCTGTCTTGCCATAAAAAAACCCAAATCAGTCCATTGTACGCCAGAGTGACATGGTGCAAGCCTTGTTTTATCCTGCTGGAAACTATTGCAAAGACTCTTTAGTTTGTTTAACATTTTAGAAGAATGTTTTTTATCTTTTTTTGCTCTATAGTGCGATGGTGTTATTGCTCAACTTTTCTATGTATTAGTTTTCTTTACATTTGGTATTGTAATTTATTTTCAGTGGCTAGGATTAGGAGATTATAGCACAACCATACTACAAAGAAAAGCACTTAAGTTTGTCAAACCACTGATACTTTAGCGGCAATGCACCTCAGTCTCACTGTTATTGACTAGAGACCAATCTCTGGTCTCCATCTAGGTAATACCACTCCTTAACCAGTGATCAAACCTAGCCAAAAAAAAAAAAACGCTTGTGTTTTTCTACAGCAGCAATAAGAGGTTGGGTGAGGAAAGATGCAATAAAGAATATAGGCTTGTTTGCACAAAGGCTTCCCAATGTCGCTATTACTTGCTTGGAAGAGCTTCTTGCTTTGACCATAAAAGATGTGTGCTTGATCTCCTTGTTCAAACAAATTCTAAATTAGTTTAGGAACTTTTGGGCTCTACCATTGGGGCAGAAGGTGTTTTGACGCAAGTAGTCATGTCCATCAAAGCAATTATAAACCAAAACCCAGCCAGTCATGAAAAGGTGATACCCATTTTGCTCTAAAATCTATCTTTTTTAGGTTCTGTTTCTTTATATCACTTTCATTTTCTAACATTTGTGAGTTCCAGATCTATAGTCTCCACTTTCTAGACATGCATCTAAAAGTTGATTGAAACCTGTTTCATTAGTTCAACTGTGAGCAGTGTCGTTTTAATTTAAGTCAACTCCTTTTTTTTTTCTTTTCTTACTTTAAAAACAGAAACATGTTATGTCGTGGCTGTTGTCTCAGCAATACTTCTATGGAAACTGTTTTAAATTTTATTAGCTGATTTTCTATTCTTCTGTTTTAAAAATTTTACCTGATCCACTCTCAAAGTTATTTGCTGCTATATATTTCTTTTGTATGATAAGTAAGTAGCCTAATTGGGTTGACTGGATTTTCTAGGGTCTGAATGTGTTTGGGGTTTCTTTCATGTTCCAGCTCTTTTCTTCTTTGGTTTAATCTTTGGGAAGTAATATCATGCCTTATGTTTTTGCTTTTCTTTTTATGTTTATTGGATAGAGGAGACTAATTCAATGGGTCTTACCTATTAGAAACAGCGGGCTGGAAGCTTATATATCATTCTGCTCCTCTTGGATAGAGCTGTCACTAACATTTTTTTTTTCTTTTGACATGATAGTTTTGGGGTTTCATGGAAGATGGCGAAAACACATTTCATAAATATTTCTGTGTGTTTGAATGGTTACTTCTTTATATTAATTGTAAACTATGATTAAATATTGTTATTGCATCATAAATCTCTACACTTGCTCTAACTCTAGCTGCATAAACCTTAAGTATATATTATTCACTCATTGCTATGATGTGAGAAATTGATATCGACCCAACCTGTCTGGAAAACTGTGTTTATTCTACTTTTGGTATTAGGATTTAATCTACTAAGGTGGGAAGATTGTTTCCTTTATAAGAGTATATTATTTAATGGTTTGCTCTTCATATGAAGCTTTAATCCAGTTTATTGTGTTTACTTCATGAGGGTAGATTATTTAACGACCCCATTTGTATGGAGTAGAAAAATGGAGGCTAGATAAAGATCTTGGCTGAAGTTCTATCTGTGGTCCTTCTCATATGGATTTGATGGCCACTCAAAGTACATATTGGATGGTTTTAAGTTTTATGATCACTTGCTTTAAGTTTTATGATCACTTGCTTTAGATTTATGTTATATTATAATTATGTATATTTTAAGCCCTTACAACAATTTCCTGTACAAATATGTTGGTGTCCATTATTCAGTTTTGTAGTTGGTAGCATGTGATGCTTCTAGCCAATCTTACAAGGAAATGTTATTCTGTTGGAGAATGTATATATGTTCTACAGTTCCTTCTGATTTTGCGTTGCATTAAATGCATAGCTCTCTTTATGAAATATTTTTCACTTAAGCTCTTTCAATGCATCAAAAAACTTTAGTAGGCCCATGTGAATTAGGTGTCTCTTATATCTAGCCTTTAATTGATCATGTGAATTTGTGATCCAACGGGCTGAGAATAGCCTAACTTTGAGGCCATCAGGTTGTGGCATAACGCACAAACCTCTTGTTGTTTAAACATATCAGAAATCTTCAGTAAGCCCAAGTGAATTAGCACTTCCCCCAATTTGAATTTCAATTGATCATATGAATTTGGGCACTCTGGCTTCATCTAACCCACTAAGAATAGTCCAACTTTGCTATCATGTTGTCCCTAAAAGCGTTTTGGTGGAAGGGTGACAATTTTTGTTGATTTCTCAGGTGTACATACCATTTCATGGGCTCTGGTTATTGGCACTGGGTTGGAACCATCTATACAGAAATAAGAAGATCCATTTCTGTCACAGGCTGCGATCATGGCCGTTGTTGATATCTTTTGGAAAGCTTGACCTAGGTATTTGTTGGAAATTTTCTTCCATTATTTCTTCTGCATTTTTTTCCATCTATTTTCAAATTACATGAAAAGTTGTTCGGCCACCATGGCCGAACAATATACTTATTTGCTAGGCCCTGCATGGCCGAACGTGAGAGGGATGACGATCAGGGAGGAGAGGGAGAGAGAAGGAGGGAGAGGGAGAGAGAGAGATGGCGCGGGCAGTGGTGGGCGTTGGGCGGCGAGAGGGAGAGAGATAGGGAGAAGGAGAGGGAGAGAGACAGCGAGGGTGAGGGCGAGGGCGGGCGGAGGTGGGAGACCGGGGAGTTGTGCGGGGAGAAGGAGGGGAAGGGGGTATTTTGGGAATGTCGCGAGGGGTCTCATGGTCTGTTGTGCGAGGAGTAAAGAGAGAGATGCATATATTAGCTCCTAATTTTTTATGGGTAAACAGCCCCATTCATGGTGGACGTTACTTTTTAACCCAATGGCATCACTTTCCCTTTCCACGAAGGAGGAAGTAGCAAAGCAGTTGGGAACATTATTCTCAATCTTACATGGCTACTTCTTCTTCCCTTGAATTGCCTGTTTTCATAAACACCAACCTTGGAACCCATTTAGCCATGGTTGTATCTCCCGACATTACAGCAGGTGATCTCGAAAGTAAGTGGAAAAAAAAAAAAAAGAAGCAATCTTTTCTGCTCTAGTATCTTCTAATCGGCTGATTACTTTCTGTTCTTTTTAATCTCCGATTCTTGGTTGAAACACCATAGCTTTTTGTTGATTGATACGCTATATTTCGATGATAATGGATTGTTATCTCTGTTTCTTGTTATTGCTAATTTTCTTTATTCTGGTTTCTTTTGTGCGTTTAGGGGTTTTCTTTTTTCATCTTATTCTGTTATTTGTTTATGAAAAAAAGGGGGTTCTTGATGCACTTTTTGAGATGGGTCATTACTATTATATCTTATTTTGCTTTCCATAGAGAAGAACTATGGAGATTTGAAGGGTTAGATATATAATGGGGAAGTGGATTCATTGCTATTTTATACGATTAGAATTTAGAAATAGTGTTGGGTGACATGGTGGAGGTAGTGTATAATGCTTGGTTTGAACCAACCGTTCTGCACAAATGGGTTCTACCTTCCAAAGAATTAGAAAGATCCTTTGGTGGGACCTACTATGAATGAGGGTATGTTGCCAAAGACTCCATTTGCAGTCTGTGAATGGGTTGTCAAAGAAACAATAAGCAAAAGGCCCATATGCAATAAGAAAAGCCAGCTGTTCCAATGGCTGGAATTATTCAATGGCTTTGGTATTCTGTTTATCACTTATCGTTGTTTAGTCCAACCAGATGATCAAAGTGGATACTGATATGTGGCCATATATGCAGTGAATGATTGTGCTGTGATCCTCATTAGAAGATCCTTTTCCTGAGAAGCATGCGAACAAGAGGCTCATGGATATTGATTGAGACTTTTTAAGACCGTTGACTTGGTGAGGTACTTGGTGGATGGGCCATTTCTTGACTTGGCAAAGCACTGGTTGCTGCTTGAAGCCCTTGAATATCATTTGGTCAACTTTGTGTTAGCAGCCCGTAACACAATGCAAAAAATCAATTGACAAAGTACATCCCTGTTAATTAATTATTTTGGCTCATTTATCTGAGACTCTCCCATGTCAATGGGATGCTTGTGCCAAATGAGCTAAGTTTTCCTTGATTTTGCATAAAGATGCTTCAGATGAGGAGTCAGGAGAAAAAAAAACTCGTAGAAGAGGAAATAGTCAGCATAACTGGTTTTCTGCAAATATTATATAAATATACCCTTAATGTTTTAAGAAAACATGCAACAACCTCAAAAAAAAAAAAAAAAAAAAAAAAAAAAAAAAAAAAAAAAAGAAAAAAGAAAAAAAAAAGAAAAAGAAAAGGCGCACTTGAATAAAATTGCTAGTTACCTTTATTGGGGTTTATACAAATAGCTTTGCATATTTTCAATAAGTGTAAAATAAACTACAAAAGTATTGATTACACATGTTTCACAATTTCATATAGGTAGTAAAAGACACAACCATGCATGCACTGCATATTCATCATCATCTTTCTTTCAAGTATTCTCCTTCATTAATTATCTTACCCCGTGTATGTATGATGCAATCATTGAAAAATTATGAACAAACATTCTATCAATGAGTTGCATGTATTCTCTACTTCCTCTCCTCCAAAGTGCCAGAGTCCAAAAGATCACTCCGAATCCAAATACAACTCCAATTCCAAATCCCATCCACATGAATTCCAAATCAATTTCTCCAACTCCATCTAAGCCAAAACTGCTAAAGGTTGATGGTGGTGTAGCCCCATTATCTTCACATTTTGTTGATAATGGCAGTCCGCATAAACCAATGTTCCCAAGGAAGGAACTATTGGTAAATGTGAGGAACTGATGGCTTTGTGGTATTCTTCCATGGAGGAGATTTTGTGAGAGATTCAAGACTTCAAGAAATGTGAGCTTCGTCAATTGCCAAGGGATATTCCCTGATAACTTATTCCTTGAAAGATCTAATGACTCAAGCTGTGTTAAATTCTCCAAAGATGCTGGAATTGAGCCATCGAAGCCATTTTGTGAGAAGTTGAGCACATGGAGTAACTTGAGGTTGCATATTGATTTTGGAATTTCCCCCTCAAATCTATTGTTTGAAAAATCCACTGAGGTCAATGCAGTGATGATCTTAACCACCTCTAGATAAAGCCCTTTCATTGTCACCATCACGGAATCTTGATAGTAAAGGCCATATCTGACAACTTGGTTGTTGGAACTCGAGTCTAAAGCTCCTCCTCCTTCCATCAGTTTCCAATTCAGAAAAAAAATTGGTGGAACAATACCCACAAAAGAATTGGAAGAAATGTCAAAGATTTGTAGAAATTGGAATGAGAAATTTTTGGCATGGGAATGACCAATGGGACCATGAAATTTGTTGGATCGTAAGATCAAAATACGTAAATCCAATAAACTATCAAACCAGAATGGGAAAGTACCATTTAGACGATTGTTTCCCAGGTCTATAACCTCCAATGTTTTGCAATTGGCCAATGACTTCGGTATTGACCCTTCTAGTTCATTGCTATCAAGATTGAGTGTCCTCAGACCACACTCTTTTTTAAACATGTCAGGCACATTGCCTTGAAAAGCATTTCTTTGCAAATTCAAAATCTTGAGGGAATTGCCAATTTTACCAAGACAAGTAGGAATTTTTCGACTAAAGTTGTTTCTAGACAGATCAAGGACTTTAAGGAGGCGTGCTTTACAAATTGATGAAGGAATTTCTCCACTGACATTATTGCCTGAAAGAAAAAAGTATTGAGTAGAAGTGAAGTTTATACTAGCTGGAATGATAGAAGAGAAATTGTTATTTGAATAGTCATGAAAGAAGACTTGATGTGGTAGGATTGGAAGCGACCCTTGCAATCTGTTGGAATGAAGGTCGACAATTGCTAATCTACTTGATGAAAATTGAGGTAATGGATGCTCAAAACTCCCCAAGAAGTTGTTGGAAAGATTAAGGTGATGCAAACTCCCATTTCCTACCTTCCAGATCCATTTTGGTATTTCACCATGTATTTTGTTTTTTGACAGATCCAAATAATACAATTGATTGAAATTTTGAAGGATGTTTGGAAACTCACTGATGTTGCATGAACGTAGATTCAAACTGAACATTCGAGATGAGGGGATTAGATGGGGGCTACTCTTGTTATTAATGACCGATAGGCCATTGTCTGAAAGTTCGAGATATGAGAAGTTTTTGAAGTTCTTGAACATATCTAGTGCTATAGTGCCACTGAAGTTGTTGCTAGATAGGGAAAGAAACCGTAGCTTCGTGAGTTCAAAGACTAGCCTAGGAATTGTCCCTTGCAGTTTGTTGTTATTCAAGTAGATCCCTTCCAACACTGAGGATAATTCATTATGAGAGTTGGGGAGGTAACCACTAAATTGGTTGTAAGAGAGATCCAAGTATTGCAATGTTGGGTGAGAAAACAGAGATGACGGGATAGATCCCTCAAGTGAATTATTATACAAATAAAGAGAAATGAGATGTTTGAGCTCATCTCCATAGGATGAAGGAATTGTACCGCTGAAATTGTTTGATGAAAGGTCCAGATACTCAAGTTGGGTGAGGTTTGCAATTGAAGAAGGTAAGGAACCAGAGAAATTAGTATTCGGAAGTGACAGCTCCTTCAAGAATTTGAGATTAATGATGGAACTCAACATTTTCTTCTGAAAGCTAGTGTTTCCCATATTCAAGTTATGCAAAGCTTTGTTTTGAGGAAATTCTGAAAAATCAATGATGAGATGTGGATTGTCTGAAATGTCAAGTTTCTCTAGATTTGGCATCCAGAAAATACTCTCAGGAACTTTTCCATACAAACCACAGTCACTAAGAGTGAGAGATGTCAAAGCAGAGGAGTCACCCAAGAAATCAGGTACAACAATGGAGAGATTGTTTCGATCCAATGAGAGTTGAGATAGATTAGGAATCTGGAAAAGAGAGGGATCAATGGGTCCTTGAATACCACAACCACGTAAGCTTAACCTTTGAAGATCGGGGCAGTGTGATGGATATGGCTTGAGCCCACTTGCCACCATGCTCCTCCGAGATGTTTACACGGTCAAGAGAGAGTTCTTGGAGGTTGGATAAGTTTCCAATAAGTGTTGTGAGGTTTTGGCTTTTGAGCTTTAGGTTGCCTAATGATCCGTAAATATGGTCAGAGAGATCCAGGGAAACAAGCTTGGTCAATCTTGATATTTCCAACGGGATTTGGCCAGTAAACTGTGATGATGAGAGGTCTAAATGGGTCAAATTGGTAAGGTGGCCAAGCCCAGATGGTATTGGGTGAGGATAGAAATTGTTCCCAGAAAGGTTGAGTTTTTGGAGGCTGCGAAGGTTGAAGAGGCTAGAGTCTATTTGACCTTCAAACCAAACTGAAGGCTCAAAGAGATCAAGCCCAATCACATGACCCGTGGCCTCGTCACACGTGATGCCTTCCCAAGAGCAACAATCTGTGGCTAGATTCCAAGAATCGAGCTTTGAAGAAGAGTTATACTCCCCACGGTTTATAAAAAAGCCATGCTTGAGTTGAAGCAAAGCAAACTTCTCATGATGAAGGCAGTTTGATGAGGAAGTAGTGTTGTGACTCCCAATGAAGGAAACGGAGAGCGTGGTTTCAAAGAGCATAAGCAGCTGCAGTGAAAAGGCAAGAAGAGAGAGGATGAAATAACATGAGGTTTTAGTAAAAGGGAAGGAGTTGAGGTGATCCATCAGTAGTGCTCTCAGATGGGAATAAGTTTCAAGCAACACTGATGAGGTGGTGATATTTAAGGAGAAGAATCACTTGGTATTTATAGAAGAGAGATAAGAAAAAATAATGGAAAAGAACATGTGCTGATTTCATCGAATAAATACCCTCCTACCTCCGTATACAATAATTGGTGGGCCTCATTGCACATACATGCATGACCCTTAACGTTATTAAATAAATTACTCGATCAACAAAATTCTGGGTGATCGATTGTCATTAGGCTACTGTCCTTACGCATCAAATTTTGCAAAAGGCGCAAACCCTTTGTCCTTTGATCTGGCCAATCACTGTATAAAATAATCAACACACTTGATATACAAAATCACCAATGAAATCGATTTCTTTTTTTTTTTTTTTTTTTAATAAATAGATTAATTTTTCAGCAAAAAGGAATAACAAAAAGCACAGTAATTAACAAATAGTATACTTTCAAGTAGTGGTTTTTTTTTTCTTTTAATTAAATTAGTAGGATCAGGAGTAGTGACAATGTCCTTAATTTGTGCATGAATGCTCTTGATTGTCAAGTACCAAGTAAAACACTCTGTACCGATTTCCCTCATTTTTTTTTCTTTTTTTTAGTGTAACTCGAGTATAGAAAAGAAAGGAGTGTTTCTGGATCTTGACTGAGAGTCCCAGACCATTCCTTTCATTGTCTAAAGATAACTTTAAATTTTAAAACCATTATTATTATTTTTTTTTTTAAATCTCACATTTTGCGAACTTTAATTTCTGCACTTCCGACCACTTCCCTTACAAATAAATATTCGCATATTCAAACAAAACGACTTGAGTTTCCTCTTGTTGACATCGAGAAGCATAAGCATTGCACCAAGTGGGCGAGCAAGCGTGGTTTTCCATAGAGCCGTTGTTATGCAAACATGCCCTAAGCGTAGACCATCAAAATCGTGAGTCTACCGATGGTGGCCCCACAATAAATAACGCGTGGAAAGAGGGAGATAGCATCTATTTATGTCATGGTGACAACCCCACAATTGACAAGTCAAATTTTGTTTTTGCGCTGGGCCATTGTCTACTCTTCTCCATTCACGATCAGAGTCGAATCTTATAAAAGTCAAAACGACATTTATCCCTGGCCTATCGAATGGACACTTGTGGCCAATAGGTGCCAAACATAAGTGCTTTTTTATGCCGAGAAAACCAAACTTTTCACCTCCACTTTTTACAAAATTTAATATAAAAAAATATATTTCCAAACAAATCATGTTTTCTTTATTAAATGTTTTATTTGTTTTCTGAAAAGTCGGTAACCACATTGAGTGAAATTATTTTAACCCTTTAAAAATTTGGGTATATGCAGAATAAAAAATTTATAGATTTAAATACTAATAGAGTAAAATAATTTGAAGTAGAATAATGTAATAATTAATAAAATAGTATATTATTTAACATTTAGAAAATCCTAAACAATGGAACATATTTTAAACTAAGTTGTGGTAAATAAAGATAATTAAATTATACACCAATTTTTTTTTTCAATCATAAAACTTCTTGATATTAGATTAATCATTCAATAATTATTAAACACTTTATGTGTGCATAATTTATCACTTCAAGTCCATCTATATTAACCGCCTTTTAAATCAAGCCACGGTCAAGGGTCCATAAAAGCTAAATTAATAGGTTTAGTAAATAAAATATTTATAAAGAGCAATTTCCTTTCAAAACACTATCTGATGTGATTCCAATACTGAAATCTAATATCAAAAAGTTTCTACTCACTGGACTATGCAAGTACTTAGAAAATTTTCAAGATAAAATTCTCTTCCACATACTCACCGAGTCTTATCTCATGGGTGTCACTCCTTCCACTTCCACGAAGCTGCATTATGCACAGCCACGTGCCACCATGTTCTGATGAGACTCGTTGTGTTCCCACGTATGTGTCAAAGACCCAAAGCCATGAATCACGTGAGTGAAGATAAGATAACATTTTTGGTCATGTTGAATCTTTATAGCTAACGGCAGACAAAATGACTCTAAATAGTTCCCATGGCCTGGAAAGGGAAAACATTTGTAAATTGTAATGAATGTTTTTGTCGGCAAGTCAAGTTCCCATGGGAAGTCTAAACAGCAGGAATCACGTGAAGTTGATAGCATTTTTTGAATCAGGTCGAATCTGTCTAGCTGGCTGAAGGCAGACAAAATGATTTCAAATAGTTCCCATGGTGTGGAAAGGAAAAACGTTTGTAAATTGTAATGAATGCTTCCGCGGCAAGTCAGGTTCCCATTGGAAGTCTGAAAAACAGTGAAGTTAAAAAAAAGTGTCATGGGTTGGATTTGGGTCAAGGGTACAGGTTCATACCATACTTTTTTGGCCAAGAGGAGTGCACGGTTTCATGGGTTGGATTTGGGTCAAGGGTACAGGCCTAGGTTGGGTTTGGGTAGGTAGGACTTAGGTTGATGACTTGGGTGGAAGATCCCAACGGTTTGATGAACGAGCATTCTAGAGCATTTTTATTATTATTTTTTTAAATTATTTATTTTTAATGTCTAAGGTGAAAGTTAGAAGCTGTCATGTCTGATCGATGTTTTAAACGTGTTCATAAACATCCAACAGTGGGCCCAATTAAGCTTGATGACTTAAGTCACCTATAATAATTGTGGGGCATTGGAAGATCGTTGACTGAATCTCATCTCATTCTTTGTTGAGGATCATCATGGGATCGATCATACGTGAATGGATGATTTGGATAAAATTGAAGGGGATTTGAGCCATCTGGTGATTGGGGCCTAACTCTAATTGGAATGGACAATTCACTTGATTTTGGAAGGCTAGGCTCACTAACAGATTTGTAGATCAGGCCCTCATCAATCTAATCTTTTTAGTAAATGGGCTTACTATATATTGATGATTTGATCTGAAACCTATTACAATGGATGGTTAAAAAAAGTTTAGAGATCGATCAAAAGAATTTGATAAATTGGCCCATGCCTATGATGGACTCATTTGGAGATGAGTGACCGGCTCTAAAGACATGGAAAAAGTGGTTTCAGGTCCAGCTCAGAGTGAGACTTGAGTTGGGAATGAACCGGGTTTACAATGTCACCTGAGCTAGACCCTGAGTTCATGATAGCCCAGGTCAGGAAATCACAGGATTTTTGATGTATGACTTAAAATTAAAGCAATTCCCTATGTTCAATCAAAGTTATAAACATTGAATTTTGGATTTGGAGCTTAGATTATCTGAGGAGAATGACTGTCCAATGTTGAGCCCCTTATAGATTAGGTCTGGTGCGGTAAGCCTTAAAATCATAGATTTTGATCCCTCCGTTGGATTTCAAAGTTCTATATACTGCAGAAAAGGTCTCAATGAGTAGATTAATATGATCTCTAAATCTAAATGATCATGAAATTGGAAGAAAATGATGAGATTTTATATGAGCGGAATTGACCTCTATTTTATTGTTAATCATTAAAAAAATATATGTTATTCTGGGTAAACTAAGCATGGGCAAATAGTCGTAAGTTAATCTTAAGATCTTGTGGGCACTTACATTGGTAGATCTCTTTATGTTATTATTTTATTTTTATTTTTTATTTTATTTTATTTGAGTAATATGCATGACTTTGTGCAAAATGGATGGTCTAAATGCTATAATGCATCGTATGACATCTAGGATCTTCTTTTAAATACTTTAGTACTCGATGTTTCTTAAAACTGTTTCGAGCCATCTTAAAAACACCGAAATTGGATAAAATGGGGACATCACTATATATGGTAGGCATTTTAGGTAATACATAGAGTGCCAAATGAGGTGTCTAAGTCTCTCATTCTCTCCTAAGTTAGGTTAGCTTAGTATGTATCCATCCCCAAACGCGCCCTAAGCGGTTATTGGTTTTAAGATGGGCATGTCGGACGATAGTCCACTTCTCTAGGTGATCTTTCCATAGATTGATCGGGCGCCTTAGTTCTCCCATCTTTAGACCAACATTGTAGTGGGCACCAGGCACCTAAGCTTTCTTTTTAAGCATCATGTCGCATGTGCTTTTGACCCTTTTTCAAGCATCCTTACATGCATGTTTTTAAATACAGCATACCCTTTCCCCGCCAAGGGATTCGAGAAGGGTATCCGGTGAACGGAGTTGATCTCCCTCCCCCTCGATGAATATTGGCACCCAGCCCCTTTTTTATTTTATTTTATTTTTCATCATTTTTAAGTAATTTTTCTTTTTTTAGCTAAATGAAATAGATAAACAATACTTGACTTTTGTTTTGGGTTGCAAATCAATGAATTGGGAGTGTACTAGAGCTTATAGTCGTTGATTACACCTTTAACCACATGCATGTCTTATTTGATATAATTTTATAAGATAATTAGCGAAAGGTTTTTCATAGAGGTCTTGTAAGGCCTCCAATCCATCAACTTTTCCTCTAAAGCCTGTAGTCCATGCAACTTGGATATATTTCGGTGAGAGGACCTTAGATATGTCACCTTATGGAGAGAGGTCCCTAAACACGTCACCTCATATATTTTCATGATTGATTTGCCCATTCAACTGATTAGGCATAAAATTTTAAAATTTAAAATTTTAAATCTTCCATTCTCCCCTTTCTTCTTCTTCAATCCGAACATGGACTTTGACGGATTGGATCTCAACAGTTAAGATTGATCTCTGTCTTTTTTTTTGGAGGACAAGATCGGGGTTTTGTCGAAGAAGTAGCATCGCCAAACGCTGCTGCTTCCTTAGCTCACACGCCGTAGCCGGAGAGGAAGAAGAAGACCCCTGCAACCTTGCCCAGGTTCTGTTGCAGACTTACAGAACACAAAATGAAGAAGAAGACAATCTTCCGCTCCATCGTCGGATTTCCTGCGCCACAACCGTTCCTACGTGTCTTGGAGAAGGGGGATAGCCACCGGACGCCGCTCTATGCCATCGCCGGAATCGAGGAAAAAGGCAATAGGCTTGCTGCTGTCCTTTTCTCGTTACAGAAACCAGAAGGAAGAAGACGACCTTCGGCCAGGCCAGGTTGGGTTTGTCTGGGTTGGTTCTGACCTGACCTGCTACGGAAGCCCAGCCCACAGCCCACATCCTTCGCTACTACTGTCGCCCCGGTGTTGCGCCATCATCGGAGAAAAGAGCAAGGCAACAAGGCTGTCTTCCTCCAGCGCAGCATCGCTAGAGAAGGAAGGCAGCAGGGTTGTTATATCATTTTTGACAAATCTATATGAGTTTTTATGAACTTTATCTGAGTTTTTGTAAAATTTATCTAAGTTTTTGTCAAGTTTATCTGAGTTTTTAACAAATTAATATGAGTTTCTATCAAATTTATCTGCGTTTTTTATTTTTTGTCAAATTTATTTGAGTTTTGCGCAAACTTATCTGAGTTCTGAAACAAATTTCTCTAAGTTCTGGACAAATCTATCTGAGTTTTTGGCTAATTTATCTGAGTTCTGGACAAATCGAAGTGAGTTTTTGGCAATTTTTTCTGAAATTTGGGATATTGGTTTATCTTGGTTTCGACAAATGTATTTGCGTTTTTTAAAATTTATTTGCGTTTTTTAATTTTATTTACGTCTTTTGAAGTTTATTTGCTTTTTTGAAATTTAATTACATTTTTTGGAATTTATTTGGATCTTTTGAAGTTGATTTTCTTCTTTTTAAGTTGATTTTCATCTTTTGAGATTTAATTATATTTTTTAAAATTTATTTGCATCCTTTTAAATTTCTGTGCGTTCTTTTGAAATTTACTGCGTTTTTTGAAATATATTTGCTTTCTTTAGAATTTATTTGTATTTTTCGAATTTATTTGCATTTTCTAATTTTATTTACGTATTTTGAAATTTATTTATCATCTTTTGTAATTTATTTGGATCTTTTGAGATTTATTTGGCCTTTGCATTTTTTTTAAATTTATTGCGGTTTTTAAAATTTATTTGCGTTATTTTAAAATTTATTTGTGTGTTTTAAGAATTTATTTGAAAATCTCATTAATGAGATTTCATTGATCATGGCCAATTAAATGGTAGTTGACCATTATTAATGGGATATCATACCAATCATGGATATTATTTAAAGAGAGGGTAAATTAGGGATATCATACCAATCATGGATATTATTTAAAGAAAGGGTAAATTAGACATATCAGATTTGAGAATGTGTTGGAGGACCTTTGGCTGTATGACTTTTTTTTGTGGACTGTTTGCAACGAAGTCATACTTTGAGGGACCTCCGACCAAATGCCCCCAATTTTATATTGCGACTTGTGATCGGATTGGAGCCGTATATGAATGGCACATGATAATGGGCTATTGAACATTGGGTTTCATGTTCATCATCTTGTGAGACCACCTTTACTGTTCTTGTCCGAGTTATATTTCTCAATGCTCATGGGTGGATAATTAAGATTTAAAATGATTTTTTTTTATTAGGAGATGTTGCATTTTCTGTAAGAGTGCATGGCGGATGGCCTCATCATGACTGAGCCAGTGAAAATGTGCATTTGAAAATAATGCTGCACATCTCTAGTTTGCAGTAGAATTTCTGAAAATGGATACGGTAGTGAACATTCATGGGAGTCTAAAATTGCAGGTGCCCGATCTGTGCGCCATTTATTATTATTTTTCATATTAGAACTGCAAGTACTAAGTGGTTGTGCTTCTGTCAATGTGATGATTTTTCTGTAGATTCTCAGACCTCAGAAATTTCACAGAAATCCAAAATCTCAGCAACACCAGGTCTGTGGAATTTACTAAAAAATCGTGCATCGAACCTGGCACACGACGGAAAATCTGCAGCACGAAAATTTCTGAATTTGTCACTATTTTTGCAGTCTGTTTTCATTAATTTTTTTAATCCAAATCGTGCCTTGATGATTTTTCTACTCATGTGTATCTGAATCACCTTTCCAATAAATCTAGAATCATGAAGTTTTGATCTAAAATGGATTTTCTAAAAACTCTGGACCAATCCAGTCAAAGCTCACAAAATGAACTGCAACAGATTTTCAAAACCTGCCCAAAACCTGCCCACCGTGTTTAAAACCCTGTTTCAATGACTTCCAGATGGAATAAAACTTTACTGATTTTTAGGAATACTCTCATACCTGTTGGCTTCCAGTGGGATTTTGTTTCAACTGATTTTGATATTTCTAAAGATTATTAAAAATGGGACAGTGGGCCTGTGTCATGGACTCTGCAGTGCAGAAAATTCAGCATGTTAACCGGGAATTGTGCACATATTCACAAGGGGTTCTGTTCAGTAAAAATCCACTAAAAAAATTACAGGAGCTTCCCCTTTGGGTCCATTAACTCTAATAAAAGTTTCAGATTAATTAGAGTTTTATAAAAATTATGAAAATTCGAACAGTGAACCCAGGTCATGGACCAAATTCTGCACGGTAGAAATTACAGCATTTTTCTCCAGATTTGTGTGCACTAGCTCATAAGGTTCCAGCAATCAGAAAAATCCATAATTAAATATGGGACTTTATCATCATATAAACTGAATTTCCATGAAATCTCAGGCCAGTCCAAGTTGTAGAAAAGTTATGAAAAATCGAACAACAAACCCACCGCTACCTGTGAGATTCAGGATTGTTGCCTATTTTATTCTCTAGTCGTTTTTTTTTTCCCCTCAAATGCATGGAACTTAATGTTATTTCTTATCTCTACATTACTTTAAAGATGGACTGAGACCCATAAAAAAAAAATGACCCGAAATGATAATGATGAGAACATCATGACATCATGTGTCGCCGTTGGCGTTGTGATGAGTGGAACCCATATTCTCTCACATGGAGGCGATCAAGCGGAGTCATGGACGTTTACCATGATTGGCAATCACATTTTTTACCGTTCTGAGGGTTGGTCGGGAATCCTCAGAATCGGTCCGTACTTCAAAGTATTGCTCCATATAACATTGTGTTCCCACCCCCTATCGGGTCTAGAAATCACGTCCAGCAACTAGGGATGTCAAACGGCAGCCGTGCCACAGCTAGCGGGCCGGGCTGGAGCGGGCCGTGCCGAGCCGGGCCAGCGGGCCTACTCCTTTTTTTTTTTTTTTTTTCAGTATTAAAGAAAAGAACACAAATACACAATCACGAAGAATGACAAAGATATTTTTAAGTGGTTCGGTCAAACTCGACCTACTCCACTGAGAAGAGAGAACCATTTGGATCTTAACTTCTTGAAAAAAAACCTTACAATCTTTTTAGAAAATAAAAATAAAATAAGAATGAAAAACTTATAAATTTAAAAATTACAATGAAGGAAAAAGTAAAAAATTAGATGTGTAGTCTACTAATGTATTCTGCTGGATCATAATCTTTCATTGATGTCAACTCTTGCTTCCTCTTATCTGTCAAATACCAGTCTCGCAGGGAAACACAACACTCCACCGTTTATTCAGTCAGATTCGTTCTTTTGTCATCCACCACACGTCCACCTGCACTAAAAGTGTGTTCTGATGTTACAGAAGACATTTGAATAATCAATAGATCACGAGCCATGGCGGCCAACACCGGATAAACGCTCTCTTGTTGCTTCCACCAAGCTAAAATGTACTCAAAACTAGATGCATCATGCACCCGTATTACACTGACATCAAGATGCGATGATTACTCCATCACTGAGTTACTTGAGCTTGAGCTGGATGCCATGCCCGTAGACAGGCAAGAATACCACGCATCCCATTCACCAACACCTGTTTCTGGACTTCTGAATGACCCATACTAAGCCCAATTGTACCCATTTGCTCACAATAAAATTGAAAAAGTGCTTATAATTTTGTCCTAATATGGGAAAAATATTTAAATCTATATAATTCATATTTTTACTTATTCCATCAATAAAAAACTGTACACCACTTAATTTTAACGTAGGATCAAATACGACAGCTAAAAAAAATGTCATTGGAGCCTCTTTCCAATATTTATTAAAATTTTCTTCCATGTTTTTAATAGTGTTACTCAGTAAAAAATGATCTCTAAATCTAGTGAATTGTAAAGTAATTTTAAAAAGCTTCATTAGATGTGGGATAATATATCCCAGAAAAAAATAATGTTGAAGTATAAAAAGCTTTCAATAAATCTCTTATATTGGCACATAACTCCCAATATTCATCACTAATCATCAAATGTTGTGTATGAAAAGCACAAAATTCATTCAAAAAAGTTTTTCGGTCAAGTGCCTTGTTTAACAAATCATACATGGAATTCCATCTATGTTCTACCTCCTTGGGCATTTTAATAGCTGAAATGCATTGCCTAGCACATATTTGGGCATACAATTGTTTTCTCTGTGCGGAGGTGAAAATAAATCTGGCAATGTCTTTAATAGCATCTATGTAACTTACAATATACTTTAAACCAACCTTTGCAATGAGATTTAAGATGTGACATACATATCTATTTTGAAAGATAGAGCTATCTATCAAAGTTGTAAGTGACATCTGTGTTCTCATTAATTCAATAGCCACTATATTATTATTGGCATTATCTAAAGTTATAGATAAAACTTTTTCTTTAATATTATATTCATCTAGTTTTTCCAAAATAAATGTACTTATTCTAGTGCCATTGTGTGGCAATTCAAGACTGCTAAAACTAATTATACGTTTATTAATAATCCATTTTGAATCTATATTATGTGCAGTAATACAAAGAAAACTGTCACCCCCTTTAGATGTCCACATATCTGTAGTTATGGCTATTCTACCTGGAATTTCTGCAAGGTAATTTTTTATATTTGTTTTCTCTTCCTTCCAGAGTCTAATAGCATCATTTCCAGCTGTATTTCTTGAAATATTGTGAAATTGTGGTTGACAGTATTTCTGGACCCATTCTTCAAAAAACTCATTTTCAATAAGACAAAATGGTAATTCGGATAACACAATCATTTTAACAAGGCCTTGTCTACAACTTTGTGCATTAAAATTAAAAAAGACCCAAACTGCTACTACCACTATCACCACCAGTAGTAGAAATTTGGGTCTGTGTACCATGCCCCCTTGTCCTTGCATCCACCGGCTTATGTAAGGCTAAATATTTTGACTTATGTCTTGTCAAATGGCCGGAACCCGATTTTGACGTTGCACCATAAATCTTACTACAAAATTTGCATTTTGCCTTTTCAACTTTCTTTCCATTTTCAATAACTTCAAACCTTGTAAATATATCCCAAACTGGTGAAGTTCTATTCCTCTTGGTTGGTTTATGGGAACTTTGAGGAAAGGGGGGTGGGAAATCACCTACTTCATCTTGTAACTCAATAAAATTTTCTTCTACCTCTAAATTAACGGAAGAAGATTCTGTGGGAAATCTTCTAGCCATATTTCAAAAAATATAATTTATAAATAATAGTAATAGGCCAGTAGCCTTCTTTTGTGATAATTAATATAAGAAAGGGGAGAAAAATGAGAGTTAATATAATATAATATAAACTTATATATATGGAATCTCAAATCTAAATAATATAAATACCTCTAAATCTTTGAAGGCCAATTTAATCTTGTCTCTTGATGACTTGATCTTTGGCCCTCCAAAAACTTCTTAGAGAGAGTGAAATAGTTGAATGCTTTGAGAGAGAGCTAGACAATCTGAGAATGTATAAAGAGAATGAAAGAGTTGTGTAAATTGGTGAGGAATGAGAATGGGAGGGTTGTGGTATTTATAGACTTTGTAAAATGGAAAATGGCACAAAATATCCCTTATATGACCGTTTTATGGCTGTTGTGGAGAGGGGGGGTGTAAAATGGACTTTTATTAAAAAAAGGGGGAAGTGGACGTTGGGCGGGCCTGGCTGGCGGGCCAATACTAGAGGGCCTGGCGGGCTCGGGCCAAACTGGCCAACGGGCCCAGCCTCCTTGGACACGGGCTGTGCCGTTGACCGGGCCAGGCTGGGCCACGGGCCGTTGACTTGCGGGATGGAGCGGGCCGGGCCGGCCCATTTGACATCCCTACCGGCAACCCTAATGGAACCCTAGATTAGGATCAATGGAATTTGGGGAATTAGGGCTAAATCCAAACTCTTAATCTGTAAATCCTAATTCCAAACCTAAATCACCAAATCCTAAATGCAAACTTTAGCTTTTTGGTTGGTACATGGTTTATCACAAGGTATCAGAGCTGATAGGGTTTTTCTTCTGAGAATTTTATTTTCTCAAAATTAATAGTGGCATCCTAAAATCTTTTTTTTTTTCTGCTTGAAACCTTTTAGGTGGGTCAGATTTTAAAATTTTTTAAAAAGAAATATGACATTTACAAATGCCAAACGATAAGCCATCACATCATGTTAAAAAGACCTAGCATGCCAAATTCTTATAAATCATTTTAGTAAATAGGCGAGGGATGAATACCTAGGCGGGTGCTCAAGTTAAAATTTGCAACATAGTTAAAAAAAAAAAATAATAGAGAGAAAGGGGAGAAAAAAGTTCATCTTTACGTAATGCAGAAATCTCACATTTTGCGAATTTTCATTTTTGCAGTTCCGACCACTTCCCTGACAAATGAATATTGACCTCTTCCGTAACAAATAAATTTTCACATATTCAAAGAAAACGAATTGAATTTCCTCTTGTTGACATCGAGAAGCATAAGCATTGCACCAAATGGGCAGAAAAGGAACAAGCATGATTTTACATAGAGCCGTTGTTATGCAAAAACATGCCCCAAGCATAGACCATCAAAACCGTGAGTCTACCGATGTTGGCCCCCAATAAATAACGTGCGGAAAGAGGGAGAAAGCATCGAAACAACTTTCATGTCATGGTGACAACCCCACAATTGACATGTCAAAATTTTCTTTTTGCGCTATGCCATAGTGTTACACCCTGACCCGAGTTAATTAAAATTAACTCTAATTAATCGAGTTAATGTGGATTAAGCATGATTAATCAACTTAATGGTGACTAGTGATTAAAATGGGTCAAATTAGTTTCATTTGAGTGAGTTATACATAATGGAATGAATTTGAGAGAGATTGACTTAATTGAGGTGGTTTCAGACCCAAATTAGTTAAGCTAAGGACTTTTTCGTAAATACGAATTTATACGTATTTCATCGAATGTGGTGAAATTTGATACCAACTTGTGTGTTTTGATGATTACAATAATTTTCATAATACACACATTTCCATTTGACTTGAGATGAGTCAAGTAAACTTTGAGTTGACTCAAACTTAAATATGTGTAAAAGGTGGGGTTTTTTTGTGCAAAATGTAGTTTATAAGGGTTGAGATGAACTCAAAAACCATTTTCAGTCGGTGAAATGTTCCTAAAGACCTGAGTTCAGTTTTTCTTTCTCTTCTTCGTTTCTTCTCTGTTGGATTCTTGGAAAGGGATTTTCGAAAGTGATTCTCAAGGAGAAATTAGTGTCATCACCTTCTTTTTCTTTTTTGTCAAGTTTGGAAATAGAGTTTGAAGAAAATCTCGGATTTTCTTTCTTCAAGATTACAAGTAAGTGAACTTTCAGATTTGTAGAATTTTGAAGTTCTATTAAAGTAATTTGTGGTAGTATTAGCTTAATAGCTTATGGAAGATTTGTTTTGGGATTTTCTTGATGATTAGGTTTGGAAAGGGTTACATTTGAAGAGGTTTTGATCTCAAGAACTCAAGATAACAAAGGGGTTTTGTTTTGAATTCGAAATAAAGGCAAGTATAAACACTTGTTTGTGATTGAATGCTAATTTGAATGTGAATTGTTGTAGATTTGGTTATTAGGTGAGAGTATGGTTTGTATATTTATGCTTGAATGGATATTTGAATCAATGGAATGATGTATGGAATGATTAATTGATGGAGTAGGAGTGTTATTGTTTTGTATAAGTGATGATTGAGGAGAGGACAGGAGGTCTTATGTTTGTATTGCAGGTTATGAATAGATTTGTGATCAAAGAGAGAATGGTTCAAAATTCCGAAGTGAAATTCTGAAGCATTCGCTCGAGCGAACAGGGAGTCTGCTTGAGCGAACTGTCTTCTGTGAGCGTTCGCTCGAGTGAATGGAGATCCGCTCGAACGAATAAGGTTCTGTCTTTTATAGTCTGTCATCGTGTGAGGGCATGATATTGGTCGCTCGAGCGACCAATGTTCTGTGAGCTGTCCGCTCAAGCGAACTCAGGTCCGCTCGAGTGAACCAGAAGTGAAAATGTCAAGTAGTTCTTTCGTTGGAAATTGGTTTTTCTTCTTTTAATTAAGAAGATTTAATGATTTAATAGACCGATGATAGAAATTGTTTGACTAATTGGTCAATCAATTATGTTTATCGGTTACTTGGATTTCCTAGGAATTATATTCCTAGAGTTGAGATTAAATTGAATCATGGAGTAATTAGTGTTGATAGAACATGCTTCATTCCTGTATTATGAAAACGAGCTTATTGATTTAATCAAGGCTGTTAATTTTGTTTTACCTCCATGGGTGTTAATTAAGGAGACTTTAATGTACAAAATTCATATATATTGTGATGTTCATCGAAAATAACACGTACATTAAATAACTGAGGATTACACCTAAATAGTTGGTATTACTTAATTGAATTTATATATTGAATTGTATCCGTTAGGTTGTAATTAAACGGGATTAAAGCGTTGATTGAATTATTCATTGAATCTGACACTACATAGTGATTTATATAGCTCTTTAGAGTTGTTACTGCTGCAACAGATTATATGGGAGTGTTCCGGAACTCCGTGGTGATATCAGTTGTTCCTGGCCCGAACACTGATAAATCCCACATTATATGAATCCTTCCGTCTGAAAGATGGTACTTCTTCCTTTTTAGGAAGATGGAAATTGAATTGAATTGAAATAAAATGCTATTGTAGTATTGCCAATTATGAAAGACTCATATTGATTTGAATTAAATGGAAAATTGTATTGGTCTAACGTTGTTTAGATAGATTGAATTTATGAATTAGCATGTAAAATCATGTATTTGTTTATACATTGCTGAATTGTCAAATTCATAGTGTTATTGATGGCATTATAGGCACATTTGCCCATGCCAGTCCTTCTGAGACCAAAACGCCAGCGGAGATGACCGATCAGGTTCCTCCAGGAGGGCTAGTTGAATGGAAGTGAAGTAATATCATATGAGTATGATATTAAAAATGAAAATTGAGAGGAAAACTTTGAGTTGAGATGCATTAAAAACGTTTTACACTTTTGATCCTTGCATTGTATTAAATATGCAAGAGATGAACTTGTACATGATGTAAATGAATTTTTGTTTTACATATAAGCAATGTGTATTTATAATGTTCCGCATAATGTGTATTTGATATCCCTTGTGAATTTTATATGATTGAAGTTCACGGGAGTAAGTATGGGCCATGACTCGAGATTATCTCGGATCTAATCTTAATCTTGGCCTCAGGTCGTGTCACATAGTCTACTCTACTCCATTCACAATCAGAGTCAATCTTAAAACTACATTTATCCATGGATTGATGGCCCATCGAATGGACACTTGTGGTCGGCTTTGCTTGTAAGTGGCTAGACTAGAGTCTTTGGAGATCAGCCTTCTTTAGCCACCCTGTTTGTTGGCATCAAAATACATAAAACTCTTACCTTAAGTGGTTAAAAAAAAAATTATTAAAAGTGAGATTTATTTTTAAAAAAAGCATCAAATAATCTTTCCTCTTAATGAATTCATTTCCATCTCGTTTTATTTTATTTTTGCAAAAGAAAAGGCTATTTACTGTTTCTCTTTGAGAATTCATCTTCGATCTTCATTTTTAACCACTTATAGTAGGATTCCACGTATTCAATTTTTTTGCATTATAATGCAAAGAAACAAGCCCTTTAATGAAATTGAATCTATATTCTAACACAAGTGTTATATGTTAGGACAAAACAAAAGGGCATGTTTGCATAATGCTGGAATTTATCATTTTCCTGATTTTCATCCATCCACTTCCAACCTCTTTGATTGAACAGTGACATGGGACCGAGGGAATGGAAAGACCAAGATATAAAGTTTGGGATCAATCTAATGCCCGTAACTCCTTCATCCATGGCCTAGAATTTTAACGTTTCATGTTTTAAAGTTTTAACCCTCAATCAAATGGTCCAAACAATTCAATGGTATAAAAGCTGGGGACTAATGACTATCATCACAGGCCTAGTGTGTGTAAGTAGTTTGGATAAATCATAAGGTAGAGCTGCTAGAAGTTCTCATGCATCCCATCCGTGATAGATGTTCACATAGGAGCAAATGGCTTTAATAATTAAGTCACTTTGTTAGTTTAAACTCTGTAAGTTTTTATTTCCGTTCCCAAGCCCAAGGTTGAAAAAGAGGACTGCATTAGGTAAGTGCCAGCAAATGTAAAACTTGTGACATTTCAAAGATGAATTTTGAGCAAACGAGTTATGTGAGTGGTGTACCGATGACACAACTTAGCGTCACCATTCCCGGCATTTGTGAGCGAGACATGGGGACACCTATTATATAGACTCGTAGATTTCATCTTTTGGATAATTTGGACTTGTCTTATTCTACTTTGTATATCTTTTGTTACAGGAACTCGGTTTTTAGGTTGGTCATGATGTATATATAAACTTTACATGTCTTTTGTTTTTGAAACTTAAGTATATAAATAGGACGAAATGCATACTTGCTTTGATATCCATACGGGATTAATGAATGCGATTACAAGTTAAGTTCCGCAGGTTATTTGACTAAGGGAAAATTTCAATTAAGTCCTTAAGTTTTTGCCTTATTTCAAAAAAGGATACAAGTTTTAAAACTTTTCAAATTAGTCCCTAGGTTTTCCATGAAGTTTTCAATTAAAGACATTCATTCATTTAAAGCTATATTCCGGCAACTTTTTTCTTCAAATTTCTTAAATTACCCAAATTATCCCTCAATGGAATAAAACCCCTCTTCACTTCCTCTATATTTTCTTCCTTTTTTTTTTTCACTAGCAACCTTATAGTGATCAAGAATAACTAGGTACTTTGGCTAAATATAGTGGCTGCTAGAACCATGTCATGGCTTTAAATAAAGGTACGCCGGGTATTTTAAAAAATTGAGAGAAAGTGCCATAAAAAATACCTTTAAATGACCAGATGTCCTTAATTGAAGTTTTATTGAAAAACTTAAGAACTAATTTGAAAAGTTTTGAAACTTGTGTCCTTTTTTGAAATAAGGCAAAAACTTAAGACCTTATTTGAAAATTTCCCTTTGATTAATGTGGTTCAACCACACAATCCTCACAACGAACTTCGATCTTCGGGCAATAAGGATGAAAATTTTTAATTAGCCCTAGTTTTTACACCCCGGATCCGATTTATCCACTAAACGAGTTCGGGACCGTGACAGAGTGGCTTCTTTGCTGATCAGAGGTGCTTCGTCCTCTCAAGGGTTGAAACTACAAGTGGCTAACACATTTCAATATGGGCACTTCGAATCAGAAGGAAGCTCATGTACACGTTAATAATGTTAAGACAATTTATAGAAGTCATCTGTATTATTAGATTTCATTGTATTTTCCCTAAAACAAAATGTTATGACTTGCATCGCTGATATTCTCTACATGTAGCTATATCTAGACTTTTTTTTCACATGATGTATTACTCGTATTTTCCCTAAAATTCAGAGTGCATTGCTGTTCGTTCTTCCGTTCAATTCAACTAGCGAAAGCCCCCCGTGTTAAGCACGGGCAATGTAATTAGTAGTAGTTACAATGTAAAGGTCTAAAATAAAAAATCGATAGAAATAGTTTATAGTGTAACCCTAATAAAAAAAATCAATGAGTTATTTATTAGAGAGGATGGAGAAGAGGAAAGGGCTTGTGCTGTTTAAAGGTGGGAAATGTAGATATGTGAATAGAAACAAAGAGAGAAGAGGAAAGAGTTTCTGTAACATTGGATTAGTAAAAAAATTGTTATTAATAGGGCTAATATTAGTAGGAGGATTAATGAGTGATATTAGTAGGAGGTCACATGAGAAGAGTCAAAATCAAATTTGAAATTGACAGTGAAATTGAAAATCAAATCCACTTCACTTCATATATAATAATTGATAATTAGTTTCATTTTGATATTAAAGATAAATTCATTTAACGTACTACCCGTAAAGGTGACACTTATGATCTGACCCAGCATTCCAACCATGTAATTCTGGGTCTTTGCTTACATCATCAACCAGATGAATGAATGGGTTCATGGTTCCCATTTGGCCTTTTTTTTTTTTTTAATTTTTTTTCCGCTATCGGTGGGTTCCCAACCCTTTGAGCTGAACTAATCCCTCCAGGCCCAGAGGGAAGCCGAGTAAACTCCCTTGTAGCCCCAGTTGGTAGTGTAGTTTCGTATCTATAACCTCCGGATGCAAACCGTGGTCCTAGGTAAACTGAACTAGCCCTTGAGATTAGTTCCCATTTGCTTTCATTCATGCTATTATCATTTTCACTATTACTAAGTACTAGCAATCATCCTACTATTTGTCAGGAAATGAACGTTTATATTTCATCTTAAAGTTCTACTGCATGGTTTGAAGTTAAAATCATTTCAATTTTGTACTTACAGACAATATGACTCCTTAATGTCATGTGATATGTTGTAGACATTCAATTGCTCTCATGATCTTTTTCTTTCACTTCATAAATGGCTCTCCAAAAAAAAAAAAAAAAGATGGTGAATGTTTAGCTCAAAAAAGTATGGGCACAGAAATCTATACATCTATTCGTCAACTAGGCCTAACATTTATTTCCATTCCAAGCCCAGTATAGCCACGAAATCTATATATCTTCCACTAAATATGTATGGGTACATCAGGCCATTAAGCTTGCATGGGCCCGTATATATTCGCCTGTGTAATTATTTGGCCATAAAGTCAGGCCTAAAAGTAGTCTTGAGGCCAAAAGAAAAAAAAATTACAGCTCGAATCCAGCCCAATGCCCGACCCATGAGCATCTTTACTTTTTGGGTTCAGTATGACCTGAGAGAAGCTGAAGAAGAGATGGATGGTCCTATTGTCTCTTAAAAAAGGTTTGGTAACAGGGTAGCAATTCAACAAGAGTGCCCTTAATCTCCCATAATGCCATGAATGTGGTCATAGGCTAGAATTGACCATCGGATGAAATCAAGCAGCCATCCATGGCTTGTCTAGTTGGCAAGTTACTTTCCAACAACTTGAGAAGAGACATACACCATTCTAAACAAAAATTTAAAGTTCTCAACATAAAGGACAATGTTTTTAGAAAAAAGAATTCATCAAGCAACTGGAATGAAATATATTTTGTTTTCAATACTCCTAACGATTTTCATCCACAAAAATCCAAGTTGTTTAAAATAAAATCTTTAAGCCTTTAGTTTGAATTTAACGCGTTTTGACCACATAATTTTTCACATTTGGTGCATTCACTTTTGCATAAGGATAGCACGAAAATGAGCTAAGTTTTCCTTGATTTTGCATAAAGATGCTTCAGATGAGGAGTCAGGAAAAATTACAAAAAAAAAAAAAAAAAAAAAGAAGAGCAAAGAGTCCGCATAACTGGTTTTTCAAGAATATTATAGAAATATATACCCATATTGTTTTAAGAAAAGACATAACCTCAAAACAAGAGAAAAAGCACACTTGAATAAAATTGCTAGCTACCTTTATTGGGTTTTATACAAATAGCTTTGCATATTTTCAATAAGTGTAAACTAAACTACAAGAGCATTGATTACACATGTTTCACAATTTCATATTGGTAGTAAAATGCACAACCATCCATGAATAGACTTCATTCCTTGTGTCTATTGAAAACCCACCATCTTTCTTTCAAGTATTCTCCTTTATTAATTATCTTACCAGTGCACATATGATGGAATCATTGAAAAATTATGAACAGACATTCTATCAATGAGTTGCATGTATTTTCTACTTCCTCTCCTCCAAAGTGCTAGAGTCCAAAAGATTACTCCGAATCCAAATGAAACTCCGATTCCAAATCCCATCCACATGAATTCCAAATCAATTTCTCCAACTCCATCCAAGCCAAAACTACTAAAGTTTGATGGTGGTGTAGCCACAGTATCTTCACATTTTGTTGGTAATGGCAGTCCACATAAACCAATGTTCTCAAGGAAGGAACTATTGGTAAATGTGAGGAACTGTTGGCTTTGTGGTATTGTTCCGAAAAGAGAATTTTGTGAGAGGTTCAATACTTCAAGAAATGTAAGCTTTGACATTTCCCAGGGTATTTCCCCTGACAACTTGTTTCTTGAAAGATCTAATGACTCTAGCACTGTTAAATTTTCCAAAGATGCTGGAATTGAGCCATTGAAGCCATTTTGTGAGAAGTTGAGCGCACGGAGTAACTTGAGATTCACTACTGAATTTGGAATCTTCCCTTGAAATTTGTTGTTTGAAAGATCCACGGAGGTAAATGCAGTGATGATCTTAACCACCTCTAAATCAAGCCCTTTCATTGTCACCATCACCGAATCTTGATAGGAAAGTCCATTTCCAAATTGGTACTTAACAACTTGGACATTGGAACTCGAGTTTGAACCACCTTCTCCTGCCATCAATTTCCAAGTTAGAAAAAAATTTGGTGGGACAATACCCACAAAAGAATTGGAAGATATGTCAAAGATTTGCAGATATTGGAATGAAGAATTTTTAGTATGGGAATGAGCAATGGGACCATGAAATTTGTTGGATCGCAAGATCAAGATACGCAAATTGGACAAACCGTCAAGCCAAAATGGGAAGGAATCATTTAGATGATTGTTTCCAAGGTCAATAACCTCCAATGTTTTGCAATTGGCTAATGACTTTGGTATTGGCCCTTCTAGTTCATTGCTATCAAGATTGAGCGTCCTCAAACTACACTCTTTTTTAAACATGTTAGGCATAGTGCCCTGAAAAGCATTTCTTTGCAAATTCAAAATCTTGAGGGATTTGCCAATTTCACCAAGACAAGTAGGAATGTTTCCACTAAAGTTGTTTCTAGACAGATCAAGGACTTCAAGGAGATGTGCTTTACAAATTGATGAAGGAATATCTCCGCTGACATTATTACCTGAAAGAAAAAAGTATTGAGTGGAAGTGAAGTTTATAGTAGCTGGAATGATGGATGAGAAACTGTTATTTGAATAGTCATGAAAATAGACTTGATTTGGCATGATTGGAAGTGACCCTTGCAATTTGTTAGAATGAAGGTCGACAATTGCTAATCTACTTGATGAAAATTGAAGTAATGGATTCTCAAAACTCTCCAAGAAGTTGTTAGAAAGATTAAGCTGATACAAACTCCCATTTCCTACCTTCCAAATCCATGTGGGTATTTCACCATGTACTTGATTTCTTGACAAATCCAGATATTCCAATTGACTTAGGTTTTGAACGATTTTTGGAAATTCACTGATGTTGCATGAACGTAGATACAAACCATACATTTGAGATGAGGGGATAAGATGGGGACTACTATTGCTGTTAATGATTGACAAACCATTGTCTGAAAGGTCGAGTGACAAGAAATTCTTTAAGTTTTTGAACATATCTAGTGCTATAGTGCCACTGAAGTTGTTGTTAGACAGATAAAGATATCGTAGCTTCGTGAGTCCAAAGACTAGCCTAGGAATTGTCCCTTGCAGTTTGTTGTTATTCAAGTAGATCTGCTTCAACACTGAGGATGATTCATTATGAGAGTCGGGAAGGTAACCACTAAATTGGTTGTTAGAGAGATCCAAATATCGCAATACTGGGTGAGAAAACAGAGATGATGGGATAGATCCCTCAAGTAAATTATTATGCAAATCAAGAGAAATGAGATGTTTGAGCTCATCTCCATAGGATGACGGAATTGCACCGCTGAAATTGTTTGATGAAAGATCCAAATACTCAAGTTGGGTGAGGTTTCCAATTGAAGGAGGTAACGAACCACATAAATTAGAATTCCGAAGTGATAGCTCCTTCAAGAACTTGAGATTATTGATGGAACGCAACATTTTCTTCTGAAAGCTACTGTTTCCCAGGTGCAAGTTCTGCAAAGCTTTGTTCTGAGGAAATTTTGAAAAATCAATGATGAGATGTGGATTGTCTGAAATGTCAAGTTTTTCTAGATTTGGCATCAAGAAAATACTCTCAGGAAACTTTCCATACAAACCACAACCACGAAGGGTGAGAGATGCCAAAGCAGAGGAGTCACCCAAGAAATCAGATACAACAATGGAGAGATTGTTTCCATCCAATGAGATGTGAGATAGATCAGAAATCCGGAAAAGAGAGGGATTAATAGGTCCTTGAAGACCACAACCACGTAAGCTCAACCTATGAAGATTTGGTAGTGTGGTGGATAAGTCTTGGACCCACTTGTCACCATGCCCTTCCGAGATGTTTACATAGTCAAGAGAGAGTTCTTGGAGATTGGATAAGTTTCCAATGAGTGTTGTGAGGTTTGGGTTTTTGAGCTTTAGGTTGCCTGAAGAGAGATCCAAGGAAACAAGCTTGGTCAATCTTGATATTTCCAATGGGATCTGGCCAGTAAAACCTGAGTATGAGAGGTTCAAATGGGTCAAATTAGTGAGGCGGCCAAGCCCAAAGGGTATTGGTTGAGGATAGAAACCGCTCCAAGAAAGATTGAGTTTTTGGAGGCTGCGAAGATTGAAGAGGCTAGAGTCTATTTGACCATCAATCCAACTTATTCTCGCATCAAAGCTGCTGCTTAGATCGAGTCCAATCACGTGATGACTTGTGCCCTCATCACAAGTGATGCCTTCCCAAGAGCAACAATCAATGGCTGGATCCCAAGAATCCAGCCTCGAAGAGGAATTATACTCCCCACGCTCAATTAAAAAGCCATGCTTGAGTTGAAGCAAGGCAAATTTCTCGTGATGAAGGCACTTTGATGAGGAAGTACTGTTGTGACTCTCAATGAAGGAAAAGGAGAGCGTGGTTTCAAAGAGCATAAGTAGCTGCAGTGAAAAGGCAAGAAGAGAGAGGAGGAAACAACATGAGGTTTTAGTAAAAGAGAAGTAGTTGAGGTGATCCATCAGTAGTGCTCTCAAATGGGTATAGGTTTCAAGCAACACTGATGAGGTGATGAGATTGAAGGAGAATCACCTGGTATTTATAGAAGAGAGATAAGAAAAAATAATGGAAAAGAACATTTGCTGATTTCATCGAATAAATACCCTCCTACCTCCGTATACAATAATTGGTGGGCCTCATTGCACATACATGCATGAACCTTAACGTTATTAAATAAATCACTCGATCAACAAATTAAATTCTGGGTGATTGTCATTAGCTACTGTCTTTATGCATCAAATTTTGCAAAAGGCACAAACCCTTTGTCCTTTGATCTGGCCAATCACTGTATAAAATAATCAACACACTTGATATAGATAATCACCAATGAAATCGATTTTTTTTTTCTTTTAAATAAATTAAATTTTCAGCAAAAACGAATAACAAAAAACACAGTAATTAACAAATAGTCTACTTTCAAGTAGCGGCCTTTTTTTTTATTATTTATTAAATTAGTAGGAGGAGTGACAATGTCCTTAATTTCTGCATGAACGCTCATGATTGTCAAGTACCAAATAAAAACAATCTGAATTGTAAGTCCAGTGCGAGTATTTGACCTTTGGAGGCTAAGCCTGTGGTTCATCCAAAGTTCCTATTCCATTTTAACATTTACATGAATGCCGTTCACTCTTTTTTTTTCTTTTTTTTTAAATAATGTAATTTGAATCTAGACAAGGGTTTACATTAAAAGTACACTTTTAAAATTTCCACCTCTTAAAAAAAAAGAGTAAAAAAGCAACATTCATTTTCCACTAAAAGACAAAATAACATCACTTTTCTATAAAAAAAATAATTAAAAATATTTCATATCAAATAACTAAAAATAAAATATGATAATAATTTATTTACATTTTATTGTCTTTTAATTTGATATTTTACTTTATCTTTATTTTAGGGTAGAATAACCAAGCGGTTCTCCACGAATGCTTATGATTGTGAAGCACCAAATAAAAGACTCTTAATTGTACGTCTAGTGCGATGCCATGTATTTGGACTGTGGAGCTTGTGACGGTGGTCCATCCAAAGTTCCTATTTCCTATTTCATTTCACATTTTCATGATTGCCCTTCACTTTTCCTATCAATTTAATTCGAGTCTAGAAAAGAAAGGCATTTTTCTGGATCTTGACTGCGGGTCCGAGACCTTTCTTTTCATTGTCTAAAGATAACTTTAAAAAACATTATTATTAATTGACCATCAAAATCATGATCATGAGTCCACCGCCTACGGCCCCACCATAAATAACGTGTGGAAAGAGGGGGAGATAACATCTAACAACTTTCAGCAGGCTATACTGTACCACTATTTTAATTAGAGAAAGTCTATCGGTCCCGAATCCGCCTGGGATCCAACAGCCCATAGGGGCTTGTTTGTCCATAAATCGGTCCCGGATTCGGGACCGATAGCAGGGCTCTTTTAATTACTAATGCAATTTCCTTTTCACTCAAAAAAAAAAAATATATATATATATATATAATAAAAACATCTAACAACTTTCATGTCATGTTCTGAGGAAAAAAAAAAAAAGTCCTTTCATGTCGTGACATAAAAACATGACTGCGAGTCAGAGACCTTTCTTTTCATTGTCTTAACACTATGTTTGAGGGGAGGGAAGGGAAAATGTGAGGGGGAAGGAAAAGAAGGGGGAGGGATTTTCCCTCCTCTTATTTGGATAGTCAAAAAGTGGGGAAAAGAAAAGTAAAAATGTTTAATTTTATTTATTTGTGAAGTAAAGAGACAACTATCATTTGGAGGGAAAAGAAAGAAGAAGAAAAAGACTGTTGTTTGACAGGAAAAAAAGGATAGTTCGGTAATTTGACAAAAATTTCCCTTTTTGCCTTATATTTTTCCTCCAATTTTGAAGGTAAAATTTTGGAGTGGGCTCCACACTAATTTTACCTCTAAATTTCCCTCCCTCATTTTCCCTCTCCTTTTCAAATACTATTAATTTCAACATTCCCTCTATTTTTTTCTTTTTTTTTTCTTTCCTCATTTTACTTCCTTCCCAAACAAGACCTAACGATAACTTTAAAAACCATTATTATTAATTGACCATCAAAATCATGATCATGAGTCCACCGGCTACGGCCCCACCATAAATAACGTGTGGAAAGAGGGAGAGATAACATCTAACTACTTTCAGCTGGCTATACAGTACCACTATTTTAACTACTAATGCAATCTCCTATTCATGCAAAAATAATAAATAAATAAATAAATAAATAAATAAATAAAAACATGAAAATTTTGCCTAAAAATGGACCCAAGATGGCCTACAACCCAAAAATGGGCCACTACTAAATATGGCATGGGACCACTTCCTTTTTATTTTATTTTATTAATGATTCAAACTTGTGACGACGTCGTCGCCATATTCAACCTCATAAAACTCCCCCGAAACCCCACTTCCCCATTTCCCCGGTCTTCCTTCAGCGGTTTCTCCTTTACCCTTGGCGGTTTCGTCTCCTCCTTCCTCAAAAGGTAGCGAAGGTCGTCCCAAAGGTCGTTTTCCAACCTATTGGATTGTAGCATCAAGCTTTCCAGCGGTTTAAACCCCACTTCCTCATTTTCCCCTTCTTCCTCCGTCGCTTTCTCCTTTTCCCCTGGCGGTTTCGTCTCCTCCTTCCTCAAAAGATAGTTAAGGTGGTCCCAAAGGTCGTTTTCCAACCTATTGGATTGTAGCATCAAGCTTTCCAGCGTTTTATCAGGTGGAGGTATGCTTCTTGTCGCTTTTTTTTTTCTATATTACAAAATGATGATTTGCTGGGTTTCTTCATCTTCTTTCAATTTATTTCACATCCTAAAATGGTTAATATTCATGCATTATACATGATTTTTGCATTGAATCAACCCGTCACTCAGTCCTTCCATTTTCCCCCTTCTCGACTGTGTAGTCAACCCTAGTGGACATGCAGAGACTTTATGCAAATATGTGCGCCATCTTTTCGATACCCTGAAAGTCCTGTGATATTCATCATTTGAACTTTTATATCTCTTCCTCCCAATCTATCAATTACCATTGTAACTTTGTTCCCTTTTTATGCTAATTACATCCGCTCTATAAAATTCACAATGGCAAACTAATGTAAAGGTAAGTATGTTTTTACATGGTTTTAATAGGAGGCAAATGCAAATGCAGCTGCAACTAAAGTTTTAATTTCAAACACCTAGATTGATTTCAACTCCTCTGATGTGTATGCCGGAAGACTTGGTTAAGAAACTAACTTGGTCTGTGCTAAGTATTAGTTGACCTTTAAAACCAGTGGCGGACCTAAGATTTTTGTTTAAGCGGGGCAGACGATGATCAATTGAAGATTTCAAATACTGTTTTGTTGTTATGTATTCACATGATTTTGATGTCATTTATTCACATTATCAATGGCAGATAAAAAAACATCTTTCACCGAAATAGATGCAAAATATCTTACTACATTGATATGTTCACAAAATTAGGTCATTAGGTCATCATTTCATGAGCATTTGTGGAATTAATTAGGTTTAATTGCATAGATTACACTCAATTTCATGATTTCATGCATTTGGGGTTATATTTTGGAACATGGTCAAAATAGGTCAAAATTCATTGAAGTGTACATTTTTTGTGAAATTAAGTTTTTCTCATCTCATCTATCAC
This sequence comes from Camphora micrantha, assembly GCA_003546025.1. Classification (NCBI taxonomy): domain Eukaryota; kingdom Viridiplantae; phylum Streptophyta; class Magnoliopsida; order Laurales; family Lauraceae; genus Camphora; species Camphora micrantha. Next base: position 21,001,359 of record QPKB01000005.1, on the reverse strand, counting down.
CCCAAAATTAGGCTTTTGGTTTCATCAATGCATATCTTGCTATTTTTGGCACCATATGATGTTTTTGGAAAGATGGTTATTTTGGTTCATCACTAGGCATGTAGGGTCCCATACATGGTTCCTAATTATTTTCTTACATATAATTAATGTTAAATTTATCCCTTTCAATTTGTAGGAGAAAACAAGAAATGTGAGCCGCATTGAAAAAGCAATTGAGTAGGGTCCACACTACACGCCCAAGGAGGAGTCCCACTTTGTTAGCATGCAAGTTTCCAAGATTTTGAGAAATTCTTCTTTCTATGTGTTGCAAAAAAATTTGTGATTCAAATTCAAAAAAGAGATTTGTTCAGGAATGGAAAGAAGATCTAAAGAAGCTTAGAAAAGTCAAACTTGTGGAAGAAGAAATCTAATCCAAGAAGGAGATAAATATCAAAGATGGAAATAAAATCAAGAAGCAAGAGAAAAGGGAATCCAAGCAAGGGTTGCACGTCCACTAGTGGTCCCCACTTACCCTTGGACGTCCCATATGGGGCTGCACAAGAAGAGCATAAAAATCTGAAATTGTTTCATGGAAGTTTATCCTTAGCACATAAAGATCTTTTGAGGAGTCAAAAGATGAAAAGAATGGGACCACAAGACTTTATCATTAGCAAGAAAAGTTGCCAAGATAGGAAAATTGCTTGGAGTTCAAGCCAAGATAGAAGAGGACTCTTACCAAACAAAGAAACATCAAAAAATTATAAAAAGGAAGCCAACAAAGGAGCTGGACGTCCAAGGCCTAGTAGGTGAAAATCTTAGTGGTTCTCTCTCCATTCCACTCCCATCCACCCTCTCTCTAATCCCTTTCCTCTTCTTCTCCCTTCTAATTCTTTAGACATAGATTGAGAGATCATGATGAGAGAAGAATCTTAATTTTTTGTACTCAAAGATCAAGGAATAAAGACACTACTTGGATTGATTCTGCAAATTCTTTATGTAAGTGATTTAATTTTCTATTTCTAGTTCTTTTATGTGTTTTGATTGGAGATAATATTTCACATGATTAGATCTAGGGTTTTGAAAATAAAATAAACAGATTAAAAGTCGAGAGACATCAAGTAATCACTTGCATAAATTTTTCTTACTCTAAGAAGAGAGGACTGCATCATCATCGCATTGTCAATACTTGCAGGATTGTCTAGTTTCTAGATCTTTGGCACATCTTTTCCGCTTTTTATTTTTTCACCCTTTTATTTTATTTTAAAATTAATATTCTGATTTTTTTTATTTACAAATTCTAGATTTAAAAACCCCAACTTGCATCTTTCTGTGTTTAGTAGAAACTTACTATTTTTTTGTTACTTGCATAATATATGGTTGGAAAGTGTTTTTGTACATGCATAATATTTAGAAATTGCATTAGAACAGGTTTTTGTTGCTGAAATCACAAGATTATCAACTTATTAACGAGATTAAATTCGGACCTAGTATGTAAATAGTGAAAAAATTTGCACAGTTTCAGCAGAATTGACCCAATTATGTTACAAAAGTGAGCGACTTAAAAACCAGGTAAACGTGAATGTTTTGGTCCGAAAAATAACAGATTTAAAGTATGGTAATTGGACTTTGAAACCCCAGAATTTCAGCCAAAAATAACCTTGGGAACCGTGTCAACCAAAGGCTCAAACAGGGGCAATTAGGAAGCTTGCGTTCAGATTTCAGCAGCAAAAGAATTCAAGTAGACATCTTTAGGTGATCTTATCTTTTTCGTTTTAAGTCCTTTTTTCTTTTCTTTTTTTTTTTTTTTTTGTTGTGTTCATGAATCATCAGAGTATTGATTCTAGCCATTAGATTTAGGCTCATATCATCTTAGACTAGTCATACAGTCCAACGAAATTGGGTCTGTGCAAGAGCTTCCATACTAAAAAATTTTTACAGCTAGCTTTCATCAGATTTTTTAGAAACTTGCATAAAATTGCATTGTTAGCATTTAGGGCATTATAGATCATTCATATTTGCATAAGAAGTTATTTTGGTAATTAGGATCTAATTTATGAAGTTTTGATTTGATTTATCTTATATTAAATTGGTTGTTTTAATGAGTTTGTTGCTTTTGCAAGTTATAGTCATAATAGGGTTGAATAAACTAGATTTCTTTACTTAGTTTAGGTTTTTTTTTTTTATTTGAAAAGTTCTAATTTTTATTTTTCAGTTCTTAGGAATATTCTTGTAATTTTATTAGTTTCTTTATTAGGTTAGATTTAGTTTCTAAATTAGGACATGTTAAAGTTGAAAAGTTTCTTAAAAAGCATTACTCGATGTGGATCGACCTGGTCTCACCAGATTATTACTACAATTGCACTCTATACTTGGGGTCCGATCAAGTTTTTGGCACCGTTGCCAGGGAGCACCAGTAAAGGTAACTTTCTGACTTTCTATTTAAATTGTGCATTAATTTTGGCATCTGCTAGAAATAGGGGGTGCATGCACGGAATGTTGAAACTGCCATAATTTGGATTAGGAAAGTGCATGGAATGTTAGCAATTCACATAATTGATTTTTAGAACATTCCGAACAGTTACCAAAATTTTTCAATTTTTTTTATTACTTATTATTTAGGATTTATTTTTGACAGGACACTCCAATGGAAGGATAGTCCACTCAAGGTTACACCAATTGCATTCTTTGATCACCTCAGTATCTAGGAAAGCCTTGTCCCATTGAAGGGAAACATTTTATGTTCGAGGAAAGTGGTTTTAACCGAGACCGCTGTGACCCCACCACTTTCCTAGGGGCTTACCTGGCTGAGTTGGTTTCATAGGATCGGGTTGGGGGCCTTGGTGCACTCTACAACCTCAAAAGTGATTAGGTGTTTGTGCTAGGTTAGTTTTTTTTTTTTCCATTAAATTAAAAAAAAAAAGTCTTTTTTTTTCATTACATAAAAATAAAAAAAATTGGCCACCCTACCCACTTGATTCCATAATTGAACCATGTTCCAAGAGAGGGAATCGCAAATCAACAAGGCACTTGAAAATTTCAGTTTCTCAAAATCTTCAGGTTCATCTAGTGACACCATGAAATATGAAAGATACGAGAATTTGAGTGGGACCCAACCATCTAAGAGCCTACATGATAATCACCAGCCAAATTGGCAAATAACGAAAGATGACCAACCCAAAAGGTCTTCGCGTGATTACCTATACCCCACACATGCGAACACTTCTTCATTTATGAACGTGTGCGGAGGATGTGGATACAACACCCAATCTTCATGGACTTGTCCAACAAGATCCGATTATCACATAGAGGTGTTGCGAGAAATCGATGATGAAGCCAATGCATATCAATGGCCTTGTTCCAATAACATAGGTAACATGCATAGTCCACAATGGGATGATCATTATTATTACAGTTGGGAAAATGGGTACATGGATGATTTTTTCAATCTTCCCCAAGAACCTACTCCGGATGGGTCATATGTGCAGGAGTTGACATATGTACCCCCATCAATTGAATGGTCATATGAAACACCATCCGAGTGCTCATATGTACCCCCACCACCACCCCGGAGGTGCAGTCTTTGGAGGATAAGATCACTAAATTTATTCAAAATCAAAATGAATTTATTCAGAGCCAAAAATGAATTCAATCAAACCATCAAACAAGAACTAGGAGACCTAACAACTTCAATTTGCCATATGATACAAGAGGACGTTGATGTGAATTTAAATTCAATCTTTTAATACTGCAAGTGCACAGTTGTCTTTTTGAGACAGTGGCAAGTACAAGTCGAATCCCACAAGGAGCACTACTAAGTTAAAATTCAAAATCTGATTTATTCTTTTATCAAAGATTAATAAGTAATTGAGGTCCAAGAAAAGAAATTAGAAAAAATTCAGAAACACAAACTAATCGGATATATAAAACAGATCAGAGCATCCAAAATCCACTAAGCAAGATAATTAATCCATCCATGCAATTATTCTACTATTTGTCCCAAAAATAACTCAGATCTTAAACAAATCAATGTTTTAGATCCGGAAGATTTGTCTTTTGCAAAAATCAATTTTTAAGAATAAGGTCACATCCCAAGACCTCCTTCACCTCATAAAAGAATGAAAAATCATAAGCATGACTTATCAAATTAAGCATAAATTATCAAAGGATCTCAGCCTAAGCATAATCTATCAAAATAAGTATAAATTATCAAACTATTTTCATTAGAAATCAAAACATAGGCTGCCTAAGGCATGAAGACAGATCTATTATTCTAATAGAGCATGTATTTTGAAAAAGACAAGAAAGTAAAAGAAAAACCACATAAATTACATTAAAAATCTACTTAGCTTCATCTGTATGCTCCAATCCAGAAATCTAGCCAGCCATTAAAAAGAACTCCATATGTAATTTCATTGATAGCATCTCCTTGTACAATGGTCTCTCAAAAATCTCTCTTCTAAAATTCCTAATTTCTGGAACAGGGCTCCAGAATACCCTAAAAATAACTCTTAAATTATATTAATTATCGAAAGAAAAGAAAGAGGAGAGAGAGAGAGTTATGGACGTCCAAGGGGAGGGAGAGTTGTCTCTCGTAGCTACTTTTTGGTTCCTTTTATCTCTCCGGTTATCTATCAGATACATTGAATCTGGACACATTCTCTTCAAATTTGATTTATCTTTATTGATAAGGTACATCTCTTATCCTTTTTGAATTTGAATGAGGTGGAAGCTTCTGGAAACCTCTGGGTGGCTTGGCTAATGTTTAGATGGGGTCCCAGAAAGGATGTGCAACAATTGAGTATCAACGGTGTGGATTTAATTGCAATCCCGTCTAAAAATAAACATGAAAATCTATGGGCCCATAACTTTGTCAATATAGCTCTGATTTGCACGTTCTTGGGCTCCACAGATATCTAATCTGAATAAGCTTTCCAACGGCAGGTAAATTTCATCGATCCGACGGTCGGATTGAAAGTTATGGCCATTTGAAGATGAGTTGTCATAAGAAAAACGGGATTAACTTCTAAAATTTGATTTGCAATGGATTCTATCTCTACACAACTTTCATTTTTGAAAGGACATCAGATGTGGATGATTCAAACTCTTCTTCTTTTGTTCCAATTAGAATTGTACTTTTTGAATTATCCATCAATAATTTCAAATTTGCAACTACTGTAGACCATGCCATGTGGGATATTTCATCTGCTTGAACAGTGGGCCCTATGAGAAGTCTTCTACTGTAGTTAGGACTCTTCCACTGACATGATGAATGGACCCCTTCTTTGATTAATTTGCATATGGCTTGTGTGTGGGGTACACATGGTGGATTCTTCAATTTACTTCAATTCAGCAATGCAGGGCCCATGATGACAATGTGTGCTTGAAAGTGGGTTCGTGACAGAGGCCTGCAATTCTCATACATTCCAATTCAATACATCAAATACTGAAGAGCTCATATTGAGGCGGGACCCATCCTGACAGAGTTCTACTCCAACTAGGACTCTTCGGAGAAAATTTGCAAGACATTCTAAGTTAATACATAAAATGTATGAAAAGTATGAAAATTCAGGTTTCTAGGTGAAAATACATAAAATGATAAAATTAGATGAATAATGATGTAATTCACCTAATTAAACTTCTAATTCATCTTAAAATGATACGTAAATGTGCAAATTCATGAACTCAACACACCCCCCAACTAGCATTTTGCTAGTCCCTTAGCAAAAGTTGTGAGAAAAAATTTGAAGTTCTTTAACCTAATCTAAGAAAATAAAGCAAATATGAAAATAAAGCCACTTTCGCTGGTATTCTCGGTTGCATTTAGCATATGCAACAAGCCCTTAAACCCCTAGGTTCCCCCTAGTGGATGAGTTGTGCCTCGTGAGGGTTTGCAGTGAATCTATCCACAAAATTCATTTATCCTAAAAACACATAGAAATAAAAACAAAGAAACTCTTTTTTTTTTTAGGAAATCATGTTATCTCGGATACTGTGTAACCCAAAATAGAGAAAATCTCAGACTTTTCAAAATTCATGAACTCAACAAACGTCACCCTTAGTAGTGAAAATGATATTCAAATAGATGATCCGAAAAACCTTGACCACCTTTTATTACCGGATCACAAAAATGCACAATCCATATCTAAGGGTGGAGATGAGAGTAGTGCTGGTGGTATGATTAAAAAACAATTTGACTCTGAACTATAGAAGCCCGTAATTTCTTTTTCCCAACGGTTGAAACGGTCCCACAAAGAGATTTTGGAAAAAGATTTTGAGGAGTCCCTCATAGATTTCGATTCTTTCCCAACAATGTATTCAAGTATTGCTAAGTTCCAAGAATTTGATGTTCCAGTTTTGAAGGAAATAAAAAAAATACATTTTGATCCTCCTAATGGGTTTGAAACTTTCGTGGATGTTTTTCAAATTTCTGACTCTGATAATTTGAAATCATTGGACTCATGCATTACTCATTCCCTAACTTTTAATGATCAATCATTATGGGAAATAGAAAATGTGTTCATTGTGGGTCTAAAAGAGGAACTTGCTGCCAAATTTGAGGAAAATGGCCTTCTTCAGACCTTCGAGTCTAAATTCTTAGAATCATGCATGGATCCCTCCAAACATTCAAATGTTGACATTGCCACCGCATGTTTTGCACCCGTGTTAGAAGAATTTGAAAAATTCGATTTTGAGGAATTACATGCACGGGAATCACTTGAACCGCCTTGTTCATCTATGCAATCTCTTCCTTTAGACTTACATGGTTCATTTTTAAAGGAAGAGACTTTAATGGTGGTTACCTTCTTACCATTGGACAAGAAATGTGTGGTCCGAAGTGCTGAAAATTCTCATCTAGTCTTTGTCCAATGTGTAGAGGAAAATTTTTTTTGGGATCCAGGTGGATTCCTTGTTGAGTACCCAGTAGTGTAGCTTCTATTTTTATTTTTTTTCTGTTTCTTTCTTCTTTTTTTTTTGTGTGTGTGTTTTGGATAGGGTTTCTAAAAAGTTTCAAATTCTCATGTGACTTCTTCACTTTATCCACCGATACTTTTAATCCTTATGTTTCATACGTTACATTGCATTTCATTCATTTTAACATCGAAGACGATGTTCATGCTAGGTTGGGGGGTGGGGACAAGCACACTTGTCTATTGTTAGACGAAAATTTTACACATTTGTTTTTGGTTTTTAGTTTTTTTTTTTTTAGGAAAAATTTCTAAAATTCTTCAAAAATTTTGTGATTTCTGCTGGTTTTAGGGTTTTTGGAAAAAAAAAAAAAAAGAGGGAAATTTCAAGAGGTTTTTTACAAAACGAAGATATCTTGAATTTCGGAATTTTCATTGCTTGGGGGAAAAAAAAAAGAAAAAATGCTTCACTATTTTGTTTAAGGAAAGTGTTTTCGGAAAAGTGCTGAATTTTGACCCCTCACTTTTACACGGTCTGTATATGTTTTCAAGGTTTTGAATGTGAAGTATTGATTTTCGTTTTCTTTGACGATTGGATTGAAAATATGATGGAAAACCGACCCTTAGCTTCACAGTTTCCTGGTTCATATGGGTGGTCTGATCAGCCACGAACCATTGAATTAATTCGGGCACATGGAAAGGGCTGCCTATTGTTGAGGACCGTAAAAAAAAAGAACAAAAGGAAAAGAAAAAAAAAGTGTTTAGTTATAATTCTTGAAAAGAATAAAAAGTTGTGTGACTAGTTTGGGTTCTTAGCCTTTTTAATCCGACCTAGTAAGCCCGTAGGGGTATTTACATACCTAATGCCCTAAAGGCATCTATTTTGGGAGTCATTGGCTGAATGCTCGCTACATGGGTTAATTAGAAAGGTTAAGGGACCTGGGCATTGCACACATGTGTGGTTAAAAAAAAAAAGTGTGGCCTTTGAAAAAACAGTAGTGCGAAAGCCATCATGGTCGCCTTGTGAGGAATGCTGTTTTTCTTTGCTCAAGTTAGGTGGCCCAGAATTTTGGATAAAAAATCATTTTCATGGAAATTTTTGGTGAATCATTTGATACCTATGTTTTCTCATATACACACTTATCACCGTGCACAATCAATTTAGCATGATTTTGAGAATTTCTTACCAAAAGATGAGATTTGTGAACCTAGTTTAAGATTTGCCTTGAAAAAATTTTGAAAATCGAGAATATCCGGTGTTCGTAAATTTTCTTTTGGAAAAGTTCCCATGGTTTTGTTAGGTTTCTACTTTGGATTGAAAAAAAAAAAAAAAAAAACAAAAAAAAAAAAAACAAAAGAAGAATTTTGTGGGTACATTCACTATACACCCTCACGAGGCACAACTCATCCACTAGGGGGAACTTAGGGGTTTAAGGGCTTACTGCATACACTAAATGCAGTCGAGACTGCCAGCGAAAATGGTGTTTTTCAATTTTTTTTTTCTACATTAGTTTAATTTCCTAAGGATTAGTTTATGTGAGTTTTATTCCTTATCGCTTATTTTGCTAAGGGACTAGCAAAAAGCTGGTTGAGGGGTGTGATATGTCCACAAAATTAGGTCATTAGGTCATCATTTCATGAGCATTTGTGGACTTAATTAGATTTAATTGCATACATTACACTCAATTTCATGATTTCATGTGTTTGGGGTTATTTTTTGGAACATGGTCAAAATAGGTCAAAATTCATTGAAGTGTACAATTTTTGTGAAATTAAGTTTTTCTCATCTCATCTATCACTCCAAAATTAGGCTTTTGGTTTCATCAATGCATATCTTTCTATTTTTGGCACCATGTGATATTTTTGGAAAGATGGTTATTTTGGTGCATCACTATGCATGCATGTAGGGTCCCATACATGGTTCATAATTATTTTCTTACATATAATTAATATTAAATTTATCTCTTTTAATTTGTAGGAGAAAACAAGAAATGTGACCCGCATTGAAAAGCAATTGACTACACGCCCAAGGAGGAGTCCCACTTTGTTAGCATGCAAGTTTCCAAGATTTTGAGAAATTCTTCTTTCTATGCGTTGCAAAAAAATTTGTGATTCAAATTCAAGAAAGAGATTTGTTCAGGAATGGAAAGAAGATCTAAAGAAGCTTAGAAAATTCAAACTTATGGAAGAAGAAATCTAATCCAAGAAGGAGATAAAGATCAAAGATGGAAATAAAATCAAGAAGCAAGAGAAAAGGGAATCCAAGCAAGGGTTGCACGTCCACTAGTGGTCCCCACTTACCCTTGGACGTCCCATATGGGGCTGCACAAGAAGAGCATAAAAATCTGAAATTGTTTCATGGAAGTTTATCCTTAGCACATAAAGATCTTTTGAGGAGTCAAAAGATGGAAAGAATGGGACCACAAGACTTTATCATTAGCAAGAAAAGTTGCAAAGATAGAAAGATTGCTTGGAGTTCAAGCCAAGATGGAAGAGGAGTCTTACCAAACAAAGGAACATCAAAAAATTATAAAAAGGAAACCAACAAAGGAGCTGGATGTCCAAGGCCTAGTAGGTGAAAATCTTGGAGGTTCTCTCTCCATTCCACTCCCATCCACCCTCCTTCTCTAATCCATTTCTTCTTCTTCTCCCTTCTAATTATTTAGACATAGATTGAGAGATCATGTTGAGAGAATGATGAATAGAGAAGAATCTTAATTTTTTGTACTCAAAGATCAATGAATAAAGACACTACTTGGATTGATTCTGCATATTCTTTATGTAAGTGATTTAATTTTCTATTTCTAGTTCTTTTATGTGTTTTGATTGGAGACAATATTTCACATGATAAAATATTGGTTTTGAAAATAAAATAAACAGATTAAAAGTCGAGAGACATCAAGTAACCACTTGTATAAATTTTTCCTACTCTAAGAAGAGAGGACTGCATCATCATTGCATTGTCAATACTTGCAGGATTATCTAGTTTCTAGATCTTTGGTACATCTTTTTCGCTTTTTATTCTTCCACCCTTTTGTTTTATTTTAAAATTAATATTCTGATTTTTTATTTACAAATTCTAGGTTTAAAAACCCCAAGTTGCATCTTTCTCTGTTTAATAGAAACTTACTATTTTTTGTTATTTGCATAATATATGGTTGGAAAGTGTTTTTGTACATGCATAATATTCAGAAATTGTATTAGAACAGGTTTTTGTTGCTGAAATCACAAGATTATCAACTTATTAGAAAGATTAAATTCGGACCTGGTATGTGAATAGTGAAAAATTCTGTACAGTTTCAGCACAATTGACCCGACTATGTTACAAAAGTGAGCGATTTAAAAACCAGGTAAACGTGAATGTTTTGGTCCAAAAAATAGCAGATTTAAAGTATGGTAATTGGACTTTGAAAACCCAGAATTTCAGCCAAAAATAACCTCGGGAACTGTGTCAACCAAAGGCTCAAACTGGGGCAGTTGGGAAACTTGCGTTCAAATTTCAGTAGCAAAACAGTTCAAGTAGACATCTTTAGGTGATCATATCTTTTTAATTTTCAGTCCTTTTTTCCTTTTTTTTTTTTTTTTTTGTGTTCATGAATCATCAATTGATTGATTCCAGCCATTAGTTGACAAGGAGTCGCTACAATTTTTTGTTTTCAGTTGCTTCATGACTCAAATATATTACAATCTATTATGAAGCTGATGAATACATAGTAATCTAATACGCTCAGTTCAGAAATCGCAAACAATGATACAAATAATCAGTGCTTCATAGAACTTCAACTTCACCATTTACATGGTGCTGTTGATCAAGTGGGCGACCAAGTGAATGGGCCACATTGACAAATAAATGGTTGTGATAGGCCTATAATAACATCATGTACTAGTGACACCATCTAATTCCACCAAATCGATGTCATCTATCTATTTGAAGTCCACTAATAAGACAGAATATAGTCCAATCAACACCACACAAACTCCAAAAGTAAGGATAATATATTTTCGAGTGATTCTAAATGCACCCCCACGAAGTGCTGAAGACACCCACCCTCCTTATGAACAGTGATTGAAAAATCACTGTTCATAAGGGGGGGTGGGTGTCTTCAGCAAAAGGGGAGGGTGCATTTAGAATCACCCTATATTTTACCGTATGCTCAAAAGATCATCATTTTACCATTCATTGAATTAGAGAAAAGTGCAAATCAATACAGGAACATTCCAGGTTGGGCAAAATCCACATGACACAGTTCCTATTTGGTTATCTCCCAAGTCCCATCCTGCTCCAAATACAATGTTTTGGATGAGCTTCAATCCACGAAACATTGATGCCCAATAAACGTACTTAGAAGTTTAGCTTTCCTTCTTTTCCTAGAGAAAACTACTCTAGATGGCCACTAACAAAAAAAAAAGGCCACTAGTCAAAATTGCACGGAAGTGGTTCCCTGTGACCACTTTCAATTTTTTTTTTATTAAGGATTTAAACGTGTGACGACGTCGTCTCTTAATATCCCATTTAAACGTGTGACGACATCGTCACTTAATCGCCTGAAACCCCATTTTTCCCATTTGAATGTGACTCAATGTTTTATTTCTTCCATTTTATTAGTCTAAGAAAGGGGAAAGGGGGAAAGGAAACCGCCAGAGAAAGGGGGAAAACGATGGGAGGAAGAAGGGGAAAATGAGATTTCAGCGATTAAGCAACGACGTCGTCACACGTTTAAATGGGATATTAAGCGACATCGTCATCACACGTTTAAATCTTTAATAAAAAAACAGAATTGGTCACATAGAACCACTTCCGGATAAAGATGCTTTACTTTGTGCGAGGTTAATATCTTACCATCTTAATTCTGCCACAGCATTCATAGAGCAGAAGCTTTTCACTGCCCTTCCATTCTTTTGAATTGTTACTTCTTGGGCTTTTCTACCAACTTATTGGAGTGATTTTTTTACCAAGGGAAAATAAGGAGTCCGTACCCATCAAAATAAGTAGTCTCACATTTGGAATTCTCCAAATCATCTAGACAAGTTGTTCCTATATGCTTGCAAGAAAACATCCCTTAAATTATCTACTCATTGTGGAATAGGCTCCTAAATTTCTTTACTGCTAAAAGGGAAGCAAGAATTTGAGGACTAAAAGTCTAGGTTCTCTTATGCTATGCAATTCACTAGTTTTAATTTCCTTAGTAGTTAGGTTTACATCTCTCTCTAGTTAGGTTTACATCTCTTTGTCTCTCTATTTGTTTTTGCAGATCGCTGGAAGTAAGGATAACAGAAATAGGCTTCTATATGATCAAGCCAATCATATTTCAGAAGCCATAAAACAAAGAAATGTATATTCTTAGCCACCCTTTCATCTATACATATATTATTGAGTTTACCTTTTCTTAACTGTAATTACTTGGAACTGTCCGGCAGGAATTCGGCACTTTTAGATGCATACCAATGAACCCAGAAAAAGAATCATAGGTGTTAAATGAAGCCCAAAAGGACTAAGTCAGGCAATCGGGGTTGCATAATTTGGCGGAAATTGAACATATTATGATAGATCATGCCCTCATTACAGCCTTGGTAGAAAGATGGCATCCTAAAACTAACACCTTCCACTTCCCATCAGGTGAGGCAACTGTCACTCTCAAAGACGTTGCTTATATCTACGGGCTACTATCGATGGCTCAAATGTTACCGAAAACTTTCCGAATACATTGGTGAGTGAAGTATGTCTTGAACTACTTGGGAAGGCCCCCATTCAAGGTGCCGATGTAAACGGGATAAATATTAAATTCACATGGTTGGAGGCCAATTTTGTAGCGGTTTCAACAAGGAAGAAGAAGAAGAAGAGGAAGAAACTTTCTAAAGCCGATGAAATCTACAACACTAGGGCATACCTTTTCTTCTTAGTTTCCAGCCAGATAATGTCTAACACATCGGGTGGAAGGGGGCCAGCATATCTTCTGGAGTTGTTCAGGGAATTTAAGCCATATGCTTGGGCCCCTGCCTGTGTTGCCATTCTTTATTGGATATTAGCAAAGGCGATGAAATGCATTAAGGATAAGGTCAAAGATGGACATGAGGAGGGAGATGAATGCAAATCGTCGAACAATGATGGTTCGAGGAAGTTTAGAACCTTGAGTGGACCTCTGCAGCTTCTCTAGGTAACACATTTTATTTGAACATAATTAGACTTTTTATACAACTCTTAAAATAGTTGTTAAGTAGTGATTACTGTTTTTCGCAGTTATGGGCGTACAAAAGAATGCCAATTGGACGTTGTCCACCACCAAATAATATCTCGAAAAGTGACATTCAGTTTCCATTGATGAAAACCTAGATTGTTAGGTTAAATTCATTCAAAGCTGTAACCACATTGAAAAAGACCCGACAACAGTTGAAAAAATTGGCACAGGATGGTGTAAGTTCAACATGATTGGATTGTATACAGTTTGATTGATGCAAATATTATTACGTGTTAATAATATTTTTTACTTATTTTATGTAGTTTAAATGGCAACCGTACAGTAAGCTCGGAAAGAATTTCAGCATAATGTTTCTAAAGCTGACCGTGAACTATTCTCATCTTCAACAGTCCTAGCATTTTATTGGGTAGTGAAGCAACATAATACGGGTCGTGTTATGAAACAGTTTGGTCTTAATCAAGAAGTTCCTCCACGGTTCAGTATGCCCTTTGCAAGAGTGGAGTGAGTAGAAAATATAGTGAATGACTATGGTGCAAGTGGAAGGGTAGCTAATTATACACTTTGGGACAGTAGATGCAAATGTGTTCTAAAATGAAAGAAATCATCTTCTTCGGCGCATACTGATGAGTATATGCATTGGTATCGGGCCAACATGATTATGTATATCGGTCGGGACCAGGCTCATGAGAAGATCGATACAACAAAGACCAAACAGGATGAACATGAGGGTTGCTATGAACAGAAGCACGTAAGATATGGGTACCTCTTTCTTCAGGATTTTATTTTTCCAACCACATGCCTAATGATTGATTTTCTTTACATTTTCGCAGGTAAAGGAACTCTTACTTCATATGCAGAGGTCAGTTGACCGTGCTCTGCGGTAGAAACCCACAACTGAGCATTTCCGAGATTCCTGTATCAGGAAGATCTTAAGATTCAAATCTGGGTTGAATACAAAATTCGTCAAATATAAGGACGATTGCTTATGCAGCTCAGCATCAGAAGATGTAAGCCACAATTACATACTTTTATAGTTATTCAATTTTACTTTTACTTACAGATTTGTCATTCTAAGCAAGGTCGAAATGCTTTGACAAAAAAAAAAAAATTTGAAATTAAAAAATGACAGGATAAAGAGTCCACCGACGGAAGGAGGGTTAAAAAGGCTGCAGCCAAAAGTCCAGGAAAAAAGACAGGAAAGAAGCAAAAGAGTGTAAAGTACAATAGTGGTGTTCCTTTATCGCCTTGGGTGCACACCCCCACTGAAGAGGCCCCTGAGGTGGCCAAAGAGGATTTTCCAATGGAACCAGAGTTTGTAGAGAGACATACCTCTACACTAGTTGAGAATTCCAATAAGCCACCAGTGGTTGATATCTTCTCTACCCCTCGCAACAACCTCACAAGCAATTATAATTTCACCAATCAGGGCGTCCATTGATTCTCTAGTTTGGAGGTTAAAACAATTGCCCTGAACAAGGAAGATTCCAGAAAAGTTTGACGACTACTTACACTCAATGGGTGGATCAGAGTATTTTCTCTCCAAAAGGGACATGTTTCTACTAAAGGGGTTCAAACGATATTTCAATGAGAGGTTAAGCTTTTTTACCACACCATCCTATTGGTTTCATTCCATAAATAGTCTTATGTATAGTGCATTTTGCAGGAAGGAAGAGCTCGACATTGTATGCACATTGGTATCCAGCGAAGTCCTGCAATCTGCTCTGGAGGAGGGAATTTAGTTCGACACCAATATTCTGTATTATTGGTTTGATGTGTTGAGGGAGAAGTGTCAAACGGCCTTTTTGGCAAGCCCGAGCATTTCTGTAAGTATATAGTTTCCGACGTGCAATTATGACTTCGTCGCGATCTGTACTAAAAAGTCACTTCTAAATGGCTGCAGAGCTGGTGGCAGTCTGGGTTGCCAACCGTGGAAGAAGTAGCATTCGGTCTCGGAGGTTCTCGAGTGTGTGAGGCCAGAGAATGTGAAACACTCGTGTTCATTCTCCTCTGTTAATCATTTCACATTACTTGTTGGGTACACGGACAAGAAGAAGTGGGAATTCTACAACAGTTCAGGTAGTGATCGTCATGCTTTAGGGACTTGCAAACGATTCGTGAGTACAGCCTATTTCCACACTAAACAAACTGGTTGGAAGAACTTATCGTACCCGAATTATTACAATTTCTTTTAATGGTATATTGCAGGTTGAGTGGCTCACAATGAAGTACAGCAATTACGAGTGGGAAGACTCATACATATGGACGATCAACGTAAAAACGAACATCCCACTGCAAGATAACGGCTACGACTGCGGTGTCTTTGCCACTACGTTCGCGGAGCACTATATATTTAGTCGTCTGATTAATTTTACGCAGGTGACATGATGTACTATCAGCAACAAGTAGTCATTGAGATCTGTAAGCGCAGCTGGGAATTGAATGCGTATCGGCTGAGTCTTGATGAGATTCCGATTGATTCAATTAAGCCTAAAGACTGATGAAAATTTGACAATATTTTAGATACTCGTGTTTTGTTGTAAATACTGGTGCTACTATGAATGGTCCATGTTTTTTAGGGCCTTTTTGGATTGGAAATGCAGCTTGGTTAGGTCTTCTAGCACTTTAAAAAGGATGTTGTACCCGACTCATTTCCTATTTTTTTATGAAAAAGAATTGTTGTTATGGATTTTTGAATGCTGCCAATTTATGTAAATTTATGGCAAGAAACGAAGCTTGTATGTCCTATGGATCTTGTAGTGTGCTTGCACACTAAACCAATACAGACATCATTTTTTTTTTTATTGCAATGGTCAGTGACGACGTCGTTGCTTCATAGAAGCTAGTGGTACAAAATGTGTTTTAATATATGACGACGTCGTCACATGAACCGCATCGTCGTTGCTTCAAAGAATCAAATGCCAATTAAGAATAGTGCATATATATGACGACGTCGTCATTGCTAAGACGTCCTTGTTGCTTCACAGAAACTATGTAGAGATACAGAACACTTATATATGACGACGTCAATTCTTCACAGAAATGTAATGGAGATAATCGTTTAAATAATATGTGACGATGTCGTCGGCACACAGAATCTAATGTTTTACTGTAATGTATTTATACGACGACGTCGTTGCGTAATAGAATATTCTAAGCCAAAAATGGTGTGAAAATCTATGAGGACGTCCTTGCATATGTCCCGACGTTGTCGATTAACAGACTCTAATACGAAAAATTTTAATCTACATATGTGCCAACGTCGTCGTTTAACAGAATCCAATGTGAAATTCTGTTATGTAAATATATGACGACGTCGTCGCTTAACAGAATCTAAGCCAAAAATGCCTTGAAAATCTATGACGACGTCCTTGCATTTGTGCCGACGTCGTCGATTAACAGATCTAATAATTAAAACCGAAATGTATAAATATGTGCCGACATCGTCGCTTAACATAAACTAATGCCAAATTCTGTTATGTAAATATATGACGACATCGTCACTTAACATAATCTAATGCAAAAATGCAGGGAAAATCTGTGACGACGTCGTTGCAACACAGAATAAATAGCTATGGCGTATACCTTGAAACATGCAACGATGTCTTCACTTAATAGATTCTTTGCACACATAACTAAACACATCGAACCAAAATGGTGACAAAGTGGATGAAACTTGATGACAAATTTGTTGAAACTTTAATATATCAATTTATGTATTACAAAAATATGATCCACGTCAAGGAATATACAAGGTTGATTACAATACAAAAGTATGATCCACATCCTAAAATGTAGAAGTTGAAAGTACAAACTGGCTAGAACTATAGTAGAAGGCTACCCCACAAAAGTATGATCCACATCCTAAAAGGTGAAAGTTGAAAGTACAAACTGGTTGGAACTATAGTAGAAGGCTACCCCCACAAAAGTATGATCCACATCAAAAAATGAGATAGTTGGATCTATACATTAAAGTTTGATCTATGCAACATGATCGGATGGTGGATTGCAACAACTCTTTCGGTTGTGTCCCTTATTTCTGCAATTAGAACAAGTAACAACCCTGCGCTGTCGATTTCTCTCTTCAACACGAATTCTGATTTTCTTTGGATGCCCTGGTTGTTTGGTAGCAAGTGAAGGCAAGACAATTTCATTTGATGTATGTTCCAATTGTCTGCTATCACAAGTGGCATGTATGATCTCACTATACGAAGTACGATAAGTACTTGTTAAGTAACAATCCTCAACATAGTCATACGGATTAAGGTGCTTAACTTTCATTGTTGTTAGTGCATGACAGCATGGAATCCTTATTATTTTCCATCTACGGCAACTACACTTCTTTTGTTCAAGATCCACAATATCTATAAATTGTGCCGATTGAACCTGGAACTCAACAAACCCGGCAACACGCACATGCACGCAGCGTGAGTCTTCAGCTTCTTGGCTCATTATTTTCTCTGCATAGGGCGTTAATCTCGACGTAATATTGAGTGACTCAAGATGTCTTCTCTGGAAGAACTCCATCAACTTGGCACAGATTTCTTCGACTTGCTTTGTAATAGGAAGCACTATAATGTCCTTTAAAAGCGCGTTCGTACACTCAGCAGCATTGCTGGTTATCATGTCATAGCGCCGACCTTCAACATACGCATTTGACCAATGTTGTTTTCCAATGGCAATGATATAAGTGTGCGCCCCTTGGTCTACATCGAGGATGTCGTTCATATAGGCCTCATACTCACATTGTCTAAAAGCATTCGCAGCCCGCCAGAATTTCAATACAATGGCACGATCACAGAATGCTGCTTTAATGTTTTCTACAATGTGATGACAACAATTGCAATGCATCGCGCTTGGAATGATGTTGGACAATGCCGAGACAAAGCCCTTTTGTTGATCAAGCACAATAGTTAGGTTCGTTGGACTTCTCAATGCAAGAGCTAGATTGGCAAGGAATTACTCTCAACTGTCACGACGCTCGGCCTCAACGAAGGTCAAAGCTATTGGAAATAGCTTATGATTACTATCATATGTGACTGCCACTAGCAGCACACCTGGATACTTGCTCCGAAGATGTGACCCATCAATAGCGATCATGGGCCTCAGCGATGAACAGAATGATCGGATGCAAGGACCGAAAGCCCAGAAAAATCTTCTAAACCTGTCTTCAACTGTCATGTCGATATTAGTCTCAGTACCTGGATTGGTCATGTGTAATTCTCTACAATAAAGAGGTAGAATCTTAAAAGATTCTTCATATGATCCCCGAACTACACGCAACGCCATCTCTTTTGCAATGTGTGCTTTTCTGTAAGTGATACGGGTGCCAAACTCCTTTTGGTATTCATTCATAATCTCTTTCGGCTTCAAGTGGTTATTGCATCAGACTCTGTCCTCAATGAACTCCTCAATCAGTTTCGATGATGCTTGGGGATGTGTCATTCCCATCATTGGTTTTGAGCAACAATGTCGTGGGTCATAAGTCCGCACCTTAAACTCCGGGCCTGAATCAACAATGGAAGCATGTATACGCCAGGGACAACAATCATCTTTGCAACGTGCTGTGATTTTTTTTATCTTGGTTGACACATGACGTAGAGTAAAATTGTTATAAATTGCAAATTTCGCAAGTGATCTTCTAAAGCATTCACGATCAAGAAACTGACGCCATTCACATATCTCGTGCTAAGTCCGTACCAGTTTCGGCTATAACATCTTGAGGAGCCATTGTGTCAACAAAATTGACATCTTCCTTAGCAAGTGAATGATTCACAGCATGAATGGTTTCAACTCCTTGTTCATTACAAACAAAATTGACATATTCCATAGCAAATGAATGATTCACAGCATGAATAGTTTCAGCTTCTTGTTCATTATCAACAAAATTGATATCTTCCATAGAAAATGAATGATTCACAGCATGAATGGTTTCGGCACCTAGTTCATTACTAGCCATCATCCAAGAGGGAAAACCACGAACCATTGATATATCAATAGTAGCACATACAACATCATGTGCATCAACAGCCTTAGGATCTATTCCATCCACATCAAAACCAGCTCTTGTAGAACGATTTGTTATATGAGAATCCCGTGAGGAAGAGAAATGCATATCAACGTCTTCACGAATATCCACGGTGGGATACACTAGGCCAGGCGTGGGATTTATAATCTCGCAAATCCCTTTGTTCGTTTTCTTTCGGGCACTTGAACCGCCAACCATAACCCTTTCAATACAAGACATGGGTAAGAATTAAAGTTAGGCACGATAAATGCAACTATATAAATATTAAAGATATTGAACATAGGTACGTACTAAGAGCCTTCACGTTTATTGTTTACAGCATGAAGTTTCCTGTTGACATACACATGTAGCCCATCTTGCTCACTTCCAGACGCCATCTACATTCCCACAATATCATTTTCATCTTCCAAACTAATCAATGAAAAAACGAGTTCATTGTGATGATGGTATTTCATGCTTACATCCTCAATATTTGCATCCCAATTAGACAATGCAATGCCTTCATTCAACAACACGCCATATGTTATGCTCTTAGGTAGAAACCTCATCTTCTGTCTTCCACCATTGTAGACCGAACGTATATTGTCAAAGACAAACTCTCCATCATAGTGAAATTTGATGGAGATCCCATAATCAGTCTTGCTGCCAACACAAAGAAACCATATATCAATTTGGTGGTATTAGCAAATGTAGTAAATAGGTCACGTGTTGAATAATGCTAACAGAGGGATGATTGTATGCGTTTTACTGTCCATTTCTATTTTTATTTAAAAGGAAAAAAATCACAAGAGAAGTTAACTCCCCTGACACTGTTTTCCCTCTTGAGTTACTAACAAAGGAGGAGTGAAAATGAAATCATTTGTTGCGTGTTTGCTCTAACCTTTATATAACAACCCTACCATATAAATAAGCGTATTCACCATTCTTTTGTGCAAGTATTTGAGTACGCATCTTCATATTACTTGAAAGGGGTAAACCCTAACATGCAAATACGTATATTCACCATCTTCATATGCTCTCAATTAGGGGTTGTGACAATAAACAATCTTAAAACAGCTGCAGTTGTTACCTTGATGATTTAGCCACCCAACAATAATTTAAAACAAGATAATGTCATGAAAAAACTATATATCAAAAACCCTAAAGAACTTTTCCCAAAAAGGTAAACATGAAACTTAGAATCTATGGTAGCTAATGCATGAAAGAACCCTGAAACTGTGCTATACCTATCTCTTAATAGAGATCAACAACCTCCACAAAGAATATACAAGTTGGGGGAGAATTCTTCTCCGGTTCATTCAGTATTCAATCGAAGATGAAAAAAGGAGAAAAGCCAACTGTGACGGGAGTTGTATATATATATATATATATATAATATTAGCGACGATGTCGATACTAACTCTCGATATTAAGTGGTGACGTCGTCGCTTGTTAAAAAAAGACAATATATATATATATTCTCGCGGAAATACGGATTTTATAGCCTATATACTATTGGTACCTTTTCATATTAATGGCCATTTAAGTTTTTTTTAAGGTAAAATTCTCTAAAAACATCTGACAACTTTCATGACATGTTATAAATAATAATAATAATAA
Source organism: Camphora micrantha (assembly GCA_003546025.1). NCBI lineage: Eukaryota > Viridiplantae > Streptophyta > Magnoliopsida > Laurales > Lauraceae > Camphora > Camphora micrantha. The sequence continues at coordinate 20,980,654 of QPKB01000005.1, read as the reverse complement.
TAATCACCATTCACATGACTTCGAGTCTGAGACCTTTCTTTTCATTGTCTAAGGAAAACTTTAAAAACCATTATTATTAATTGACCATCATAATCATGATCACGAGTCCACCGCTGAGGGCCCCACCATAAATAACGTATGGAAAGAGGGAGAGAAAACATCTAACAACTTACATGCCATGACACGAAAACATGACTGAGAGTCTGAGCCCTTTCTTTTCATTGTCTAAAGATAACTTTAAAAATTATTATTATTAGTTGACCATCAAAATCATGACCATGAGTCCACCGCTGACGGCCCCACCATAAATAACGTGTGGAAAGAGGGAGAGATAACATCCAACAACTTTCAATTCATAACGACATGACTGTGAGTCTGAGACCTTTCTCTTCAGGGACAAAGCTACCATACAGCGGTGCTGGAATGATAGTATGATGCAGCGCCTGCAAGTGGGTGGGCTCATCATCCTTAAAAATTTCTATTTGTTTCTTACACTCGCTGCGATATATATATATATATATATATATATATAATATATTATTTAAATCAACAATATGCACACCACCGTTGAATTAATTAGATACTGAACACATGATTCAACTTTATTAACTTGGCATATATATAAAATTAATAGATCAATCTAATAATAAGCCCTACGAAATACAATTTAAAATTATATATGCAAAAAATAGGATGTGCGTAAAAGTCAATGAATAGATTAATTTCTTTTAAGGTGGACCTCACCCACTTGCTTATGCTTAGGGGTTGCATCATATTAAGATGCAGCGCTGTATGGTACCATTGCCATTCTTTTAATTGTCTAAACATAACTTTAAAAACCATTATTATTAATTGACCATCAAAATCTTGATCACGAGTCCACCGGTGACGGCCCCACCATAAATAACGTGTGGAAAGAGGGAGATATAACATCTAACAACTTTCATGTCATGATGACATCCCCACAATTGACTTGTCAAATTTTTCTTCGCAACTGTGCCAATGTCTACTCATAGCATGAGAATGGACATCCATTCACCATCAAAATCGATCTTAAAACTTTATTAATCCATAGATTGATCGTTCATAGAATAGGCATGTGTTTTGATAGCTAGGGCTTTCAAAAATGTCACACGACCCGTTCACACGACACGAACCCACACGATATTAACAGGTTTGGATTCACTCTTAATGGGTTCGGATCATTAATGGGTCAAACCCGTTAACACGTTAAGTTAACGGGTCGGGTATGAATTAAACAAGTAACCCGTTAACAACCCGCTTGACCCGTTAATTTTTTTCTTTACTCCCTAAATGTAAATAAATTAATTTATATTCATACAAAAAGAAATTAAAATTTATTATTTTATAGTGGTTTTTTAGGTGGGATCCACTTGAGATCCTCACTTATAGTTTCATGTAGCTTATATATTTTTCTTCTTCTATTTTTGTAAAAAAAAATTTTAAATTTCGAAATAACTTAATTACTTAACGGGTTAACGGGTTGGGTCAGGTAACCCGTTAAATTAACAGGTCGTGTTCGGATTAGATTTTTTGACCCGTTAAGTTAACGGGTCGGGTATGGGTTGAGGTGATTTTAATCCGAATTCATTAACCTGTAACCCGAATTCGTTAATACGACACGATTGACAGCCCTATTTATAGTTTCTATTCCAAAGCCAAAGCTTGTAGGAAAAAAAAATCAAAAAATTCTCTCTCTTTGAAAGGTGAATGACGGAGGGTAGGAAATGACTAATTTTTAGTACAAATCGATCAAGCATAAGGCCTCAACATCAAACGGGCCCAACTACTACCTCTTCAATAAATTGAAATTTGAAAATATAAATACCTCATCTAAGAGAAAGAATCCTTTTGTTTGTCATAAATGCCGGTTGATCAACGCATATGGAAGATAAGAAACACCTCTTCCTCTCGCAGTAAAGATCACGACCATTGACATTGAAAAAAAGGGTAGTTAGAGAAAGGGTGAATGCCACAGAAGAAGAAGACTGAAACAGCAAAAATAGATTTGAGGGAAAAATCATGTTTCTCTTCGGAGACGATTGTTAAAAAAGGGGTAAAAAAAAGAAGTTGAAACAGCACAAGTAGAAGATTATGAATAGAGAATAGATGGGCCATGGCCAATAATTATTCTGCACACGAGGTGGTAGCCGTGACTATTACGCTGTCTGGAACTGGTATTTCCAACTTTCTTACTTTCTTTTATATTCCTTTCCCACACTATGGTGATTTTTGTTGAATTAGTTTTATGCATTAGCAAAAAAGAATCCAATCTATGCCGTTGAAATTGTGGGTCCCATTACAAATGGAGTAGAATTTAGACCTGTAGGATATAAATTTATTTTAATGATATCTAATTTCAATTGAATATATTCAGAGTTGAACTACTCAAGATTCCAGAAAAATGTAATTAGCTATGGTTTAATTTTCTATGAGTTGGGGGTTTTTAATTAAAATTCTATCTAACTGTAGATTTTTTGGGTTTTCCTTTCATTTATTTAATTGCTTCTTAAAAATGAAATATTAGCTATTAAACTTTGAACTCTTAAATTTTCTCTGCTTGAAGTTTACTATTAAAAAAAAAAAAAAACAACTATATCATTTTGTTGGTTCAATTAAGTGTGATTATCATTTTTTTACGGGATTTAATGCTAGTATACCTTATAAGTTAAAACTATGAAGTGACCATCAAAATCATGGGTCCCATCCATCTACCGGTTAAATAAGGTTTGGAAAGAGTGAGGATAACATCTAACAACTGTCAAGACTCACAATGAGAACCCCTCCCTCCATTCACAAGTCATGATTGTGAATTGGGCAAGGGCATTTTTACCTTCCCTCATTTTACCTCCTTTTCAAACATAGTGTTAATGTAGGCAACTGAGCAAGGGCATTGACTGATTGTCTACTTAAAAGGTATAATTTTCCATGGATTGATGCCCACCGAGTGCACATTTGTGGTGAATAAGGCTGAGCTTGGATGTGACTTGGTTTTATTTATTTATTTATTTATTTATTATTTTGTGGTGAAAGTATTTATATTTCGGTCCGGTCTTTGCGTCGTCGGGGCCACCCGTGTCAGACCAGTACAGCTTATTTGATTCTAAGAATAAGAATGATAAGAAAATCTTAATTTTTTAAAAAAAATTATTAAAAATATAAAAATTAAGCTATTTAATAAGTATCCAATCTAATTATAATGCCACTGTACTTCAACCAGTTGAGCTATATACAATGCTCTCGTAATATCTTTGTGAAAATTTTATTAAATATATTAATTTCTTTCTGAAACAGTCCTTGACTTGCGCAGGTGCCTCTTCAGTGCAACCAACTCGGTCCTAATTGGCGGTGGTGCATCGACTCGTTCGAGTCGACTTGGTACTGACCAGAATGTAATACCATACTTTGGAGTCAACCTGGCACCAAAAAACATTGTATATCTGTATGTGGCTGGATTTTTTTTAGGTGAAAGAATGTGGCTAGACTTTGGAGTCAATGAAATATATTGTCCCTGTGGAAGAAAAAAATTTCGTTGTCACCAGGAAAGTCTTTTTCTTTCTTTTCTTTTGTCGATAAATGTTCACCTAACTTGAGTGCTTTTTTGTTTTTTTCTATAGGAAAAATCAAACTTTTCCACTCCACTTCCACAAAATTGCATGATGCACAGATGCGTGCTAGGGGCGGTCCACCATGTGGTGAGACTCGACGAGTCTTTGAAAGATAATAAAAGAAAGCATTTTCCAAATCAAGTAGAGATCACTTCTAAGCCTTTCTTTTAAAATTTCAAAGTCTTTGTGGAATCTTCAAGTCGTTCCCTCATTTTCAAAGAAACCGTGTAAAAATAAAAAAATGCCTCTTTTTTCATAAGATAGGTTGTGATGACTCGTCACTTCTTTTGATGTGAAAATCTTATTGACAAAAAGACTACAGCCAATCGGTTTATTGTGGGCACTAGACAAATGAACTTTATACTCTCTTATGGAGCTTATTTGTTGTTACTTTCTACATTTGAATATAACCTATAGTTCTCAATCAAGAAAAAAATAAATAAAGCTAAATATGTTTAGATTTAATATAAAAAAAACTATTCCCAAACAAATCATGTTTTCTTCACTAAATATCTTATTTATATTTAAAAAAAAAATCAGACCAAACAGCTCGAACACATGACCACATCAAGTGAGATTGGGGCCTTGGAATAGTTGGTCTAGCCTAATCCTTCTAGTGCTAATTAAAAATGGCTCAATTTGCCTAAATTCGATAAAAGATCTAGATTGAATTAGTAATGACCTAAGAAACCTCCAATGATTTTGACCATTTAAAAACTTTATTTTCATATACTACATCACTGTTAAATCTCTACTTCCAGTTTTAAATCTTGGGTCTTGTAAAGGAAGATTCCAAGTAGCTAAAAACCGTGTCCAAGGGAACATTTGGATATGTGTAGAACAAAATATTATAGGTTTAAATACTAATAGAGTAGAATAATGTAATAATAAAATATTATACTATTTAATGTTTAGTAAATCTTAAAGAATGCAACAGATTTTAAACTAAGTTGTGACAAATAATGATAATTAAAATATACATTGAAAAAGTATTTAAAAATAACAATGATGAAATTTCTTGATATTAGATTAATCATTTAGTAATAAAGACTTTATGTGTGCATTATTTCATCACTTCAAGTTCATCTTTAGGGACCACCTTTCAAATCCAAACCATTCAAATTCACTTTTGTATAAGATGTGTACAGTACACCCCCAAGCCACGGGCAAGAGTACATAAAAGCTAAAGTAATAAAAGATATTTATAAAGAGCAATTTCCTTTCAAAACATTATCTGATGTGATTCCAATATTGAAAGCTAATATAGTCAAGAAAGTTTCTAGTCACTAGATTTTAGAAATACTTAGAAAGTGTTTTAGATAAAATTATCTTGGGGGGAATTATTGGATTACAATATTAAACTTTTTAAAAGGACAATTTTCTTTTTCTCACTTTTCTTGAGTTGTCAGGAAAAAAAAAGATTTTTAAGTTTAGAAAACGACGATTATATTTTCTGCTTTATTATTTTTTTAAACTTCTTTGGTGCATCCAAAAATGTTATTCTAGTAGTAAAAAATCATTCAATTGGCTAGATTGATGAATAAATCATGATTTTACCATTTCAAAATTGAGTTCAATGTCTTACTTTTATTTTTGTAATTATTATGTAACTGTCAAGTTCCATTTTTAAAACATAGATTCCATACAATTAAAATACTCCTCCATTGGGAATGCTGATGAACTAATTCCATGTGACAAAAACTATGTTCAGGTCTTATGGAACAACGAGGCTTTTATATTTATACTTTCTGTCACCAAATTGTAACCATTGGCATTTGTGATGGGCCTATTTGTATTTTTACATGCGATAATCATTATATAGTGATAAAAGATAAAAATTCTTTTGAATTTGAATATAAGTCTCTCTTCATCTCTAAAAGCTTTCTCAACTTAATAGAGATAGGGAAGTTTCAAGTGTATCGGAAGTTTCAAGTGTATCTATCCCTCACCATAGGGTGAGGGATACTTCCATAATTGGAAATTTTCAAGTACAAAAGTTACTTTTCAACTACATAGGATGAGGGATAGATGCTTGTCTTTATATGCAAAAGGAAAAGTATCCATCATCCTATAGTGAGGGATAGATGCACTTGAAACTTCTCATATATATATATATATATATATATATATTCTCAGTGTGCTCATTTTGAGTTCAGTTGGTATAAAAATAATAAAAAAGGAAAGGATGCTTTAAACTATTAATTGACCATCAAAATCATGAGTCCACAGATGATGGGCCCGATGATTAAATAACGCGTGGAAACTGGAAAGAGAGAGAGAACATCAAACCATTCTGACGATGACAGCCCCTCTATTCACGTTTCAACTATGGCAATGTCTAGTCCTAGGCCCTACTAGCATATGGACTTTTGTGTCTTTGGAGACTCTTCTCTTATGAAATCTATATTCTACTTTACCACTTATCGTTAGCGCAAAGTTCGGGCAATACAATCGTGTGTGTTAGTGGTGTTCATACATTTTAGGGCCAGTTTAGCATTTTACTTTTAAAATAAAGTGGAATGAAGTGAAATAAAAAATATATATAAGTGAATTATGATGATATTTTATTTTTAGTTATTTGTGATGGAATATTTTTAACTTTTTATATGAAAAATGGAGCTTTTTTGTCTTCTAATGAACAAATATAGTTGATTTTTGACTTTTTTTTTTTAAAAAGATGGAGGGAGTTGTGGTAAAAAGTGTTTTTGATTTGATGTTTAACTTGACTTGACTTTACTTTACAAGTAAAATTACCAAACGGGCCTAAGGGCCCGTTTGGCATTTTACTTTTAAAATAAAGTGGAGTGAAGTGAAATAAAAGGCGAGAATAAAATATAAGTGAGTTATAATGGTATTTTATTTTTAGTTGTTTGGGATGGAATATTTTTAACTTTTTGTACGGAGAAATGAAGTTTTTTTTTTCTTTTAGTGAATAAAGGTAGTTGCTTTTTGACTTTTTTTTTTTTTTTTAAGAAGGAGGGTGTTTTGAATTAAAGTGTTTTTTATTTATGCTTAACTTTACTTGACAAGTAAAAGTATCAAACGGGCCCGGACATGTTTCTTTAATGGAATTCAGAGAATATTAGAATAATTTCAGTCTCTTTATTTTTTTTTTTATTTTTTGGGTAGAATTCTTAAATGTTCAACTAAAAAGAGAATTCAAGAATTCCGCATGTCTGAAAACTCAAAAATTTCTCTAGATATAAATATCCTAAATTAAGAAATAAGCCTTCGATCCCTGGGCACTCAAGTTAAAATTATCACACCTGACCAGCAATCCAACATATCTAGAAGAAGAAGAAGAAGAAGAAAAAGAAAAGAAAAAAGATCTTTTTTTACGTAATACTGAAATTTCACAATTTTCATTTATTGAGTTTCGACCTTTCCCCTGAGAAATAATTTTTCACATAGAAAACAAATCATATTTCTTCTTTTGACAGGGAAAAGCATCGCACCAAATGGCAGTAAAATAACATGCACGATTTCCCATAGAGTTTGTCTTTTATATTTTCTTTGTGCATTTAAATGCAAGAAATGCCCCAGCTCATCAGTTTAACCTCGAACGTAGATGTGCTATTTTGTGGATCTGGTCTTCTCAATTCCCATTGCTACCAGACCAATTTACTGCCATGTTGTTGGAAAAATTGCAGGTTCCTTCTCTCTCTCTCTCTCTCTCTCTCTCTCAACCTCTTCAAATAATTTTTTTTAGATTTCTTTCTTCACTTATTGTATATAACTAAATCAGATTGTTTACACTAATTTGTTGATATGAAAGAAGCTCCGAAATGGTTGCTCAAGTCGCCTGGGAAATCTTCCCACTCCCCAAAAAAAAAAAGAAAAAAAGTTCCTTGTGAAAAGTCTCCAAATGTTTATATTTATAAACATTAATGTAAATTTGAAAACATCCAACTTATCTGATGATTTGGCTCAGGATAAACGGAATGGGAAAATAGAATTCATATAGCCGGCCCAACATAGTTGGGACAAGGCTTTGATGGTGATGATGATTCATCAAGTTTACAAAGCATGTATTTTAGCCTTACTAAGAAACTTGCTTTAGATTGGGAATAAACTCAACTTAAATTCAAATTTTCACAAACAAGCAAATTTAAAATAGTATAATGTCATGTTGTGGAGCCCATATGTAATTGTGTGAGGCCACCTTAATCAGCAATTAAGTCTTACAATATTGCTCGATGCGTAAATGTTTTGGCCATGACAATAACCAATTCTTCGTAGGTATAGTGGTTTAGTGAAACTTAAGAGGTTTTGGAATTTTATTTTCACTTCAATTTACATTTGAAACACTCGAAGGCATGTTTCTTTGCGTAAGATACATAGGAATGAACACTAAGAAATTCTATGTGAAATGAATTCTATCAAAAGATTATTAAAGAGGTGAGGGGTGAAGAATATAAGCCCTTGATTCTATTTCTATGAAAAGAAAGGTTATATGCTTACTTTTTTTCTTTTAACATTCACCTTTAATCTTCATTTTTAACCATTTATAGTATGAAATCTATGTATTCAATTTCTATTTATTCTAATGCACTCAAATAGTCCCTAAAGCCAATTCAAACACATGAACATCGAAATTAATTCACTTGTTATTATTTATTATCTTAAAATATAAAATATAAAATTATATATTTTCCCTAGCATGTTAGGAAGAGTTTATCCTCCGTCTTCCATTCATACTTTAACAATCATATGCTATATGTTTTATTGTCATCCATTAAAAAAAATGCAAAATAGTCATAAAAGGAAGGTCAAACGCATCTAAAGCCCAAAACTGTCAAACTCCACTCATGTCAAAATTGGGAAATCCCAAACCCCAAGAGAGGGAAAAACAAAACACACTACTACTAGTACTACTAAATCTGCCCCAAATGGGGTAGTTGCCAGCAACTAGAATAGGCAGGTTGGCTACTTGACTATGGCAAATAAAAAAACGCCATGGGTGAGATATTGTTTTTAATTTGCAGCTCCAAATCAATCCCAATGCTTCTTGGAGCAGATAATAAAGAAAAAACAAACACAATCCGGCCTATATGGATCTTCCTAAATCCTGTGCAACAACTCGGTTCAAATCAAAACGAGGGTGTCCATGCATTTGAACAACGTGAATTTCCTTAGAGTGACAGTTGTTTTGTTCTTTGTTGTAACCAATTACAAATACACATGGATACAAGTAATTAGATTTAAAGGTAGAGAATGGTAGAGAATTCTAAACAACTAGGTTCCAAGGAACTAAACAGGGTCTTATGTGCGTCTCTAATATTCATACTGCCGGAAAGAGAATGGATCAACTCCCTTTCAACCTTTTAAGTCTACAAATGCATTGGTTGCAATATTGTGTCTATCCGAAAACATTTAACAATAAAAACAAGACCAAAAGAAATATTTTGCATTCCGTTGCGCAGACCATTCGCTAAAATCACATGCAAAAAGTACTCTATGTAGCTCGTTCCATAGAAGTTAAAAATGGCAAATGAAAAATTGTTTACAATGGCATCGTGCTAAACTGTTTTCTTGAATTTCTGAGGCTAAAAATCAGTACATGGATGATAGTCTGCACCATCCATGTACTGATTTTAAGAAAACAAATGCATTGGTTGCAATATTGTGTATATCCAGAAACATTTAACAACAAAAACAAAACCAAAAGAATTTCGCATTTGGTTGCACAGAGCCACAGACCATTGGCTAAAATCACATGCAAAAAGTACTCTATGTAGCTTGTTCCATATTAGTAAAAAAAGGCAAATGAAAAATTGCTTACAATGGCATCGTGCTAAACTGTTTTCTTGAATTTTTGAGGCTAAAATCAGTATGTGGATGATAGTCTGCACCATATGTTCTTCTCCACATTTGGATGAGCCACATGAATAACCAGAACTTGGCATCCACAAATAGCCAGCAGGCAGCCCACGCATCTATGCTCAACCAGTCTGTAGTTCACTTTGGACGAAATCCTCTTTCTACCCCCTTCTTTGTGGAATCTTGAGTTGGTACACTGATAGTGCTTCTTACCTGATAACATCCATAAGGTGGCGGTGCCAATCAATGAGTCAATAACCGCCATTTTTATCAGTAAGATTGTTGAATAGGTTAGTATGCAAGGTCCTAAGGATGGGAGAGTTAGTTGGGATGGTGTGTTATCTCCAACAAGAAATAAAATCTTTTTCCTAAAATGGAATGCCTCATGTTAGCTAGTGCACAAGGCATGGTCGAGTAACTCGCAGGGGTTAGAGTCAATGAGATTCACTCAGTCTGCGACCAACAGTTGTGCATAAAGGATTTCATTCCATGTGTCCGAAATACCAGGTAGGCACCAATGTAAGCAATCTTGCACACCATGTGAGGCTTTGAGACTATACCGGGATATGTGTCCCTCTTCCCTCAGCTGTGAAAGGGTAGTTATTTGTAAAAGCCTAACCCTAGTGCCCTTGACAGCACCTGCCACAACTGAATCATCAGATTCATCTTGTGAAACCTTGTCCCCTCCAGCCAATGAAGTGATGTTATCTCACCTTCCTCCAGTGTCCCAATCCCCATTTGAAAAATGTCTGGGTGATATGGTCCTGAAAAGGGTCTTGAGCTGTGGGTGTTGTGGAAGCTGTGAATCCAACCACTTGATAACACTATAAATGGTGAAGTTTTTGGCATTTCCTATCTGAGCAAGCTTTCTGTCCCTGATGGGCTCACCACCTACATACATCACCCACCGATTCGCATTAAGCTTGCCTCTGTTCCAATCGTGCCCCGTATTGAGAACCAAAACATTGAATCTATGGAGAGAGCGCTGCAAGAAGGCCGGAGGACAATCCAGGTGCATTGCATAATCAGTAGCTGGGTCAGTGATGTTTAGAGGCTCTAAGTAATAGAGGCTTGCAGACCAGTAATAGAGAATGGTAGTGTTGGTTGTTGGGAATCGATAAACCCACCCATCGGGTCGTTTAGCACCTACAGCTTTGACGAGACCATACTCACTTCCAACATCTTCCACTTCTAGGCTGTCTTTCCCACCTGTGGCCATACACATCAATGACTAGAACTGCTGCCTACCCAAGGAATTCCCTACAAGAGCCACAGTCCTGTGCTGCATCCTGCAAAGAATTATCTACGTTGGTGCTGCAGAATGATATAAAATCCTGACTAATATAATTAAGGCCAGCCCAGCTAACAACAAGGGAAATGAGAGGTGGGGGAAGCAAAAATGAACCCATCCACCTGAGCATGGGAGAGGAAGTTTTAAACCCTCCACAACTGATCAGTTTTTTACAACCCACTTTTCTAGATTGGAAGATAGTATACATACACTCTTCAGCCTTTTTTATTTACATCTGCATGCTTCAGGTGTCTATTTACAAGCCATATTAAAGAGCTGGGAAATACAATCTTTCAACCTGAATTTCTTTTTTTTTGAAACACTCTCCATTAATGGTGGAACCATCACATCAATGGCTGGATCATCAAGCATAAAGAATAAAAGGGGCAGCAAATTATATCTAGTACAAGACCCCAAAATCCCTCACCTTGGCAAATATTGATCAACGTACGCAGTTGGACTTCAATAATCCAAATGAGAGATCAAAACAACATAAAGAGGAAAAGAAACAAAGAAATCATGCCTTTTCAAGAACGTAAAACCATCAAAATCAGGCATCTCGCAATTTTCTGGTTGCCATCGGAAGCCTTCATAGGAGAAATCTGTACGTTGGCTCAATCTACAAGACCATGGCCTTGACAACCACTACTTACAATCAAAACCAGAATATAATGGTCGTCTGCTGTCTGCAACCCATTGGCCCTTGGCATAGTTACACCCTGTTTGAATGATTCATAAACCTTTAAATGCAAATTGTGAATAAACAACAGTAGGATGTAAATTGCTTCATCTGGACATAAGGGAGCTGGACATTTGAATCTAATACAATAAAATATATCTTATATTATCCAAATATTCTCAACTCTAGAGTGTCCTAAATTCTCTCCTTGTCCAATCATGTGTGGGGATGGCTGCACAGATTTGAACATAATACCCTGGTTTTTCTATTTTGTTCTTGAGAAACTATAAGCCAAACAAGTCGTTGAAGTAGATAAACATGATCTGTCAAAATGGGACACATGGCACCAACAAACTCATTGTTTAGTGGTATTGGCACCTTCATTCCACAAACATGACCAGGGATCTATCCCTGGGCCTTCAAGTTTAAATTAATATAGAAACAAAACCTGTAATACATGGCAAGTTGGTAGGCCAGTGGGTCCCATCATACAAACTAAGGGTCAGCAGATTAGGTATTCACTAAGTATCAGGCCCTTCGCTCACCATTAAAGGTGAGAAAAACAGAAAGTCTACAACAAACCAATATAAGAGCAAGGAAATGGTATGTGATCACTGCCTGTGATTAGAAGGCTTGCAATATTCACCAGTGCTGATTATTAGCAGATACCTAATCCACCAATTAATCATTTTATATGTAGGACCGAGTGATCCACCAACGAGCCAAGTGTCCTGTTTTTGATAGATTTATCGGTTTGTGTACAAATATGGTGCTATGTCTGGACTTCTTTATCATTTCTTCTCATTTTTACAGTATTTACCCTGCCTGAAAAGAATAGAGGGGCAAGGGGAAGATGGAAGATAAAATAGGATAAAGAAGAAGTAAACTAGTCATCTTTGGAAGTTAATTGGCAAAAGGAAGATAGGGCAGGACGAGGGTGTAAGATGAACAAAAATACTACTATTTCAAAGCATCAAACCATTCGTCTTCTGAGGTTGATTTACAGAAAAAGGCATGCACACGCATGCATACATGAAAAATAAATCAAAAGGTTTCAAAGAAACAACAGCGAAAACCAAACAAGGGAAAACATTTTACCTTTCTCCAGAGAAGGTGGTGTCAAACCATCATCTCTCTTTCAGGGGACCTTGCAGTCTCAAAACCCGTAGGTAGAGCACCAGAATTTTTTGCGTCATCATTTATTGTTTCTACTGTAGGTTCATTTAAGTGTTCTTCAGTGTTTCTCTCACCTTGTTCATCTTTTGTTTCTTTTTCTACAGCCTTAATTTTGACATCTTCTTCATTGGCAGTCTCATGATCTAGAGTTTGAACAGCATCAACAACAACTGCATCACCACATGAAAATCCAAAAAGGAAAAAAGATGGGCAAATAGTGTGACACCATTGAAATTTAAAACAACCATGTTAACGTATGAAATACAAGACAAACCTGGAGAAAGGATCTCCAGCTGATTCTGAGGTGAGAGAACAGTAAAAAGTGGGGTTTTCTCCCATTGCCAAAGAAGGATGGTTGTGCAAATCAGAGCAGTTAGAGTAAGTGAGAGCCGTTTACCTCTCAACCCGTTGTAACCTTATTCCACCTTTCATTCCCATAAGCACAAAAAATGTGCTCTCCTTGTGTCCTTATTAACCTGAACTCAAGTTCAGCTGAGTGTCATCCAAGATGACACATTTTTTTCATTTCTCTGGAAGAGAAAAGAAGACATGCATTACACTTAAAAAAAAGAAACGCACTGCTTTGTCTCAAAAAACAGAAGCAAGATAAGTAATCCATGTACAAATGTATGCCCAACTCTGTTCTGCAACTTCACTGTTGTTCAAAATAGCAGATTCCCTATTGAGGTTGTCAAACACTACCCCTAAAACCTCCTCACTGAAACCAAAAATTGTTACACTGTTCAACAAAATAAACACAGTTGGAGATGCATCATCCATTAGACTTACATATGGGAACAGATGCATTGGAACAATATTGATAAGATAAAACACACACACGCACACACATAGACGATTTATAAAGCAGGTTTATTTGTGATTCACATTTTTATCAGTAAAATTATAGCTCTCAATTTTGGGATCTAAAAATCAGCAGTCCTATTTTCCTTGGACATGGTTTTTATTACCTAGTAGGGCAGTGAGTCGTCAAGCCTCATTTGAGATGAAGTGCGACTCTGGGCAGGTTGACTCAGATTAGTGGTGACCTAGTTAATCACCAATAATGTGGCTTAATCAGAACCATTATGCAAACAATGCCCACAAATATTACTTTGATATTTTAGCTTAAAAAATATATTACTTTGAAAAATTAAATAATCTTACCATATAACAAGGAAGAAAAAAAATGAAGGATGCTTTTGAAGTCTATGGGCTTTTCCACCAACCTGCAATTAATATCTTTAAATCCTGTCTCGCCTGAAAATAAAAATTAATCATCAACATTATTGCGAACTGTGCTGGCATCTTCTTAGTGTAAATGGACACAGTTTTCTCTGTGTTTATGCGGTTTAACGCCTCGTGCATTTCTGTATCAATAGACTTTAACATCCATTTTCTCTCACTGAAATCACAAATACAAAAACAAGACATTACAATTTGCAACAATTGGCGAAGATGGTGGAATTAACATGTATCACACTACCAACTCACAAACATAGATAATTAAAAAAAATACAACACAAAAAAAAAAAAAAAAAAAAGAAGTAACGCGATGCAAACAGGAAATCATCAACTTCAAGAAATGAAGAAATAACAATGAACTAGGTTCCTCTTGCTTCTTTCATTGATTTATATCTCTTTGTAGTTTCAACATTTTAGTTACAGTACAAAGGCAAAGAGGTACCAATAAGAAAATTTGTTAAGGATTAAGGACCAATGCTATCAGCATCAAAAAGAAACATGAATAATAAAAGGAATAAACTCCAAAGCATACCCTTCAACTTCTAATCAATAATAGACAGAAGACTTAACAATCCTTATTCAAACCTACATAAATCATTTTAAGTGGTGTATTAAATATAACGAAAACAACTATTTTTCTACTTGGGTCTTGGTGCCTCCAATGCTTATGGGGTTGAGATCAAGATGGGAACTTGCGATTAAAATCAACATTTTATTTCATCTATCTCATTCTAATTCCATAGGCCCAAGCTACAATACCTTTACAACTACTTCAGATTCCATAGATCTTTCATCTTTCTCTACAATCATAAAATTGCCAAAACTACAATCTGATCATGGACCATCACCCTTGAAAATGCACTTCCGTTGTTTCCTTCATTCAAAATTAGTACTCAAACCAGAAAATTATAATTGTTTCGGGTTTGGGCTTCTGTAAAAATATGCCTAAAGCTTTTTTTCCCATCGACCCAAGAACCATACCAACGTATTTGATCAACCCAAACAAGGGCACGAAAATACATAAACAGAAATCATAACAAACCAAATTGTAGAATTTCGTAACTAATTATACTTGTGGATATCCCATGTAGTTCCTTGCCTAACTATCCTAGTTCAGACCTACCTTAATCAACTTACATTGTCTGCTAAAAAAGAAAATATATGAAAGAAACAACTACTTTGCGAGAAAGCCATTAGCTTCTACATGGGGCGCAGTTGGGCTTTTCATCTTGGGGCTTCCAATGCTTGGGATATTTGCAGTCTGCATCAAAATCAGAACTTCAACTACTTCCTTCTAATTCCATACACCCAAACAATCCCTAAGCTACAATTCGTTCACAATTACTTCAGGTTCCGCATAATTTATTCCCGAAATGCCGTCCCATGTTTCCTTTCACCACCCTGAATCGGTTTCAGACAACAAAATTAGGAATCTCCCACTTCTGGGTCTGTTCTAAAAACACCCCAAAAGCATTTTTTTTTTTTTTCCTTCAAATGACTATCCCATACAATTACAGAAACAACCCCAATTTAAAGTATTGCATGAACAAAAATCCAAAAAGCAAAAGAACCCATTAAAGCAAAAGGCAAGAAAACGCAATAAGATCTAACTCAAGAACCGAAGCAATGCATTAGATCCTTGCGAATATGTTTTAGCAAAGAGTAAAAACAGAAATCACCAACTAACTCAAATTTTAGAACACTTACAAAGAAATGATGTGATGAAGATATCTTCGCCGTGGTTTCTTTCCGCAAGAGATGTATCCAGCGGGTGTTCGATGAAAGAATTTGCTTGTCCCAAAGCTCCAAAGTAACGAGCGAGCCCCAAAGCTCCAAAATAGAAGCCACACCTCTTAGACCAGCATGATTAATTATGGATGATCAATGCTCTCCTCCACAATTTTCATGAGATTCCTCGGGTGCACATTCACTCGCAGCCCGTACTTCATGAACAGGGTCAGCGACATCTTCTCCTGCACCCGATGACCTGCAACCGGTGCCTCAACAGTATGGATGAGGCCATAGACTTCATCTGCAGGTACGCCAGTTCCTTCCCCAGACAGATCCTTGGCCCTCCATTAAGCGCTACAAACCTGAACTGTCCGTGGGCGCCTCGAATCGGCCACCCGATATCCACCGTTCCGGCCGAAACTCCAAACAGTGCTCACCCCATATCGACTCCATCCTCTCCACCGAATATATAGAGTACGTAACCTGTTCAGGGTCATTGGACCGGTTAAGAGGAGAGGAAGAAGGAGGAAGAGGAAGAGGCGACCATCACCAACACAGAAAATGAAAGTAATAGCGACGGTTTCCTGGTTTTGCGCAGGCTAAAGTCCCAGGTGCACTTGCCACCTAAAGGTTTTTTTTTTTTTTTTTTTTTTTTTTTTTTTTTTTTTTTTTATAATAAAATCCCCTTAAATCTAAAAAGAAACAAAATTTTTATAATTTTGGGGTTTTTAGGAAAAAATAATGAAGTTTTTACTCTGAAAAATTAGAGTTAAAAAGTTTTAGAAATTATAAAAAAAATATTTTTTTTGGACAAAAGTACCTTTAGGACCTGTTTTTTGAAAGAATTTCTAGCTAGAGATTGTAATGTTGGGAATCGAAAAACTCATCTCTTAGCCATTCTCTAGGCTTTGGCATTTGAAATCGCCCGGTTCCTTCGCTAGAAATTTTGAATTTCGGCCATTTGAAAAGTCACATTTAGCCTTTAAAATTCTCTAACTTTCAATTGTCTTATATTTGTAAATCCTCTATCGAAGGTTGAGGATTTAAGAATTCCACCTAGGGGATAATATTTGGAAGATTTACAAATTCCACATGAATGCTTTGGATTCTTTAAAAAAAGAAAGATTTAAAATATATATATATATATATATTTTTTGCTCATTTTTAAAAAAATACATGCCACGTAACTAATGAGATTTGCATGTGATCCAAGAGGAGACGGGAAAAGTGGTCGCATATTAGTATTTTATATTTAAAAATAAAATTATATTTTGTAATCCCTTTCTTTTGGCCTCATTATTCAGAAGTTCTAGCAATGTTTTGAATCATTTCTTAGTTTCTGGCTTTTGTAGATTTGTCAAAGGGTGGTATTTTTTATGAAATCTTATTTGGAAATTTAAAAATAATGATTTTGATAGGTAATGTTACATTATAGTTTGATAGAAAGTTAGGAATGGTGATTAACAACCTCATCCACAGGCTGACCAAGTCATTTTAGAATTTGAGATTACCTTTTTATTTTATTTTATTGCAGTATTTTAAAGGAGATAGGATGTTAAGGATGGTTGCACAACTAATAGGATTTTGAATGTGGGTCTACAATCTGAGGGCCTATTTGTTTTCCTGCTAGCTAAAATAAAATAAAATTAAACGTCAAGTCAATAGATAAAGAAAGACAATAGAGTTGAGCATAAAACCACAAAATAACAAAAAGTTACTCGTCTTTTCATTTAATGCTTTCAAGTATAACCTTTTTTTTTTTTTTTTGTCATTTTATATCTTTCCTCATCATTTCCTCTTTATTTGAATCTTAATTTTATTTTATTCCAATCCTCATGCAAATAAATGAGTAGGAATGAAAAGCAATCGGCCTTTTATTTCTTCGCTTTTGGCATTTTGTAAATTTCTTAAAGTGTAGTCCTTTTATGATAGTTTATTTTAAAATTTACTAATCTTGATTCTTTTGAGTTTTAAAATCGTGATTTCTAATGTTAGATAATAGTTTGATATGACAATTGGAAATGGTAATTACTAACTTCATCCTCCAACCCAACCTAGGGACTTATGTTTTGAGAGTGTCACGACCCGGGCCCGAGATCCGGCAAACCTGAGCTGTGAGTAGCATACTTACTCCCGTAAACCCCGAATTAACCGAAGTTAAAATGAGATCCACAAGGGATATCATACTCAAAGTACCTATCAAATACAAAACTTTTGCGGAAACAATATATATTTGACAATAACAACTTATCATTTACATGTATACAAAATAAAGTTCTTATACATATATCGTTTTCAATATACATTTGTCAGACGCTGCATATTCAAAAATACTATGCAAACAACCATTAATTACATTTCCAAAATGTTAATTACATTCCCAGAATGAATTTATAAATAGTCCTCAAAACCTTTTCTCAAAATGTTTATCAAAAGTTCCAATCGCAATCGGATACCAAGTCAAATGGTATCCCGCCGGTTCCACTCTATCAATCCTCCTGGAGGAACCGGAGCGGTCTCCTCCGCTAGCGCCGGGGGCACTGCAATACCAGCAGGGGCAATCGGGCCTGTAATGCCATCAATAACACTAGTCCTCAAAACCTTTTCTCAAAATGTTTATCAAAAGTTCCAATCGCAATCGGATACCAAGTCAAATGGTATCCCGCCGGTTCCACTCTATCAATCCTCCTGGAGGAACCGGAGCGGTCTCCTCCGCTAGCGCCGGGGGCACTGCAATACCAGCAGGGGCAATCGGGCCTGTAATGCCATCAATAACACTAATGAACACGACGGTTCAACAATGTATAAACAATTCTTGCAATAAGGTATTAATACATTCATATTACATTATTGACAGTTTCAATGCTAGATAAATCTAGATAATTTTACAATGACAATTAAGAGACAATGATAGTCAATATACATGTACGAAAGGACAACTACCATAGCACTCATTGCATTGTATTTCAATTCATTATCATCTTCCCTCAAAGGAAGGATTCATTTTCATTTACCATTTCCCCTCAAAGGGAGGATTCATCTTCCAAAGGAAGGCATCAATCAATACCCGAAGATACGATCGGAATTGGTGGGACTTACTAGTGTCCGGGCCAGGGACAACTAGCATCACCATGGAGCTCCGGAACACCCCAATATCCATCTGCTGCAGCAAGATTAGTCATTCATTATTCATTGAACTCATTTAGAGTTCTAATACAATAGCTCGGTAGTGCCAGACTCAATGGTCAATAACCTTCAGTAAGAAATCATTTTATGGATCCAATTCAACTCAATAATTCATTTCATAACAAAAGAAAGGAATGACAATAATATCAATCTCATTAGATTGAATCACAATGACACAATGAGAGTACTATTAACCACGTATGGTTTTACTCAATCCTAATTCAATCATATCTCGATCCTAATCAATCATTCGGGTGTAACCGTTGGTTTCCAAATGCAAGTGTTATTCTTAATGGACATCACATTTATACATTTAATGTGTGCATTTCTAGTCCCCATAATTATCACCCATGGAGCTTAGGCCATTATCGATTATGGTTCGTTCAAGGAACCCTTTGAAATATTATTAATTCTCAACAATCTAGTTTAATCCATGATTAGTCTTAAAACTAATTGGGAATGCATTTGTACTCACGAGACGTACCTCAAATTCTCGTAAAAATCCGAAATCCTAAATTTTCACTAACTGATATCACTTGGCCAGTATCAGGTTCGCTCGAGCGGACCAAGACAGAACACTGATCGCTTGAGCAGACCCACTGTTCGCTCGAGCGGACCCACACAGAACTATGTTCGCTCAAGCGCACTAAATGTTCGCTCAAGCGAACTCTTCAGAACCTCATTTCGTTCAGACAGAACCTAGGTCGCTCGAGCGAACCCCCAGTTCGCTCGAGCGAACTGTCCAGAATTTCAATCTGAATTCTGTTCAGTTCTTTCTTCTTCTCCTCTCATTTCTTAATCACATTTCTACAACCTGCAAGGTAAATGGGAACCTCCTGTTCCCCCTCATATATCATCCATTCACATTCATTCATAATCACACTTCTAATCATCCCTTAATCACTTCATTAGTCATTCATAAGGAATCCAAAAATCAATGTAAAATGCATATAATCCATGGAAAATCCATGAACAATTATAATGGTTAACACTAATTACAAGCAAGGTTTGCACTTGCCTCTTTTGAAGCTATGAACTCAAAGCCCTCTTTGCCTTAGTTTGGCTTGAGACTTAATCTTCCAATTTCAAACCCTATTTCATAAAAACACCAAATACACAACCTATAAGTTATCTATGCTAGAATCCATGCCTAATCACTCTTTGTAACTTGGAAACTCATTAAAAGCTCTAAATACTCACTTGTAGCTCAAAGGAAATGATTCTTGAGATCCCTCTCAAGCTTTTCTCTTCAACAATGGAGGATTTGCTTGGGGAAGAAGATGAAGTTGAGGATGAACTCTTAAAATTCACTTAAATCATTCATAGCCTCACACTCAATGGAGATGAATGGAAGAGAAAAGGGAAAGTGGAGAGCCTAGGGTTTTCTCTTGAAATGCAAATGGAGAAATGAACTCCTTCCTTCATTTCATTCTAATATAACCACTTCTCACACCAAAACCCCCTTACATTTATTCTATTTACATATAGAGTCTAATGACTCCTCATTAGGTCCATTTGAGGTCAAATGAAATCGCATCTATTATGAAAGTTGACGTACTCTTTGAGATACACACGTTGGTATCAAGAATTTCCGTATTTGACGAAATACGTGAAAATCCGTATTTACGAAAAAGTCCTTAGTCTATCTTGTTTGAGTCTAAACTCATCTTAATCAATTCAATTTCATTCAAATTCATTTCATTAGGCTTAATGTGTCATTTGAGACTGATTTATCTCTCTTAAGTCATTAATCTTGATTAACCCAATTATCCATGCTTAATTAGCATTAATCTCAATTAATTAGCCTTAATTACAATTAGTTCGGGTCGGGGTGTAACAGAGAGCGGGGTTTTTTTTTTTAATGTCATAGTATTCTAAAGAAGAGAGAAGAATGTTAAGGATAGTTGTGCGGCACATGGGATTTTGAATGTAGGTCTAGGATCTAAAGGATAGAAAACTGGTCTGCCGTTGGAAATATATATTCAAAAGAAAGAAAAATTATTCTATAATCTCCACCTCTTGGCCTAATTATTTAGAGGACCTTGTGATATTGTTTGTAAATATCTGATAGTACAGTCCTCCTTATCAAATATTACTGGAAAATCTTCTACTCTTTATTTTTTGAGTTTTAAAAATCATGATTTCTAATTGGAATGTACATAATAGTTTGATAAGACAATATTTGGGGATGATGATTTAATTGACATCTACCTGATTAATAGAGTTGTATTAATAGGTTGAATAAATTCAAACCAAACCTTTGACCCATCTAGTATTTTGGCCATAAATGTCAACTCAAACTCACCAAAAAGATAGTAGGGTCAATCAAACTTTTAATAACCATGTCATGTCTTAGTTATACTGACAGATCGAAGCAGTAATTGCCATCCTTAATTAGACTTCAAATTGTTATATGACAACTAGAATTAGAAAATATTATTTTAAATTGAAAAAAAACTAAAAATAGATAAAAGGATTAAACTTGTTTTCAACCATGGAATATGTTAAATAAGTCTTAACCAACCAAGACTATATTTTGTCAAACAGAAAAATTAGGTGATCTGAAAAAGATTTTTCAATACTATTTGGACATTTAGATATATAGTCCAAAATGCAAAGATTTTATAAGATAAATGTCTCTTAAATGAATTGGGTGAAATTTAGAAAAAGGGAACCAGGGAGCTGGATCTAATCTTGACATCCCTGTTTCTTTTGGTTTAGTCAGGTTTTGTATGTAATGTCAGTCTAAATGTATCTGGAAGCGGATTCCCCTTTTGTATAGTTTGGGTCAATATATATCATCCTCTTCAAGGAAAAAGTAAAAAGAAAAAAGAAAAAAAAGGAATTGAGTGAAATTAGAAAAGAGAAGCAGGGAGCTGGATCTTAAGGCATGTTTGTGTTGCTACCTTGCCAGAGAAAAGTGGGGTTTCTTTTTGTGAAAAAAGTTTTTTCTACTATTTGATGCAAAGGCTTTTCCCCAAGGTAAAATCATGATAAAAAATGGATTTTTTCTATACGGTCACCTAAATTCATTTATAACTCCCCTTTGTTATCAAAGTAGGCAAGTTTACCTATACATTCTTTGTACCGTTCGTACCTCTGCACAGGCCAAAAGTCGCTTTTTTTCTTTGCGACATCACAACAAATTTTACGATATCGCAATTTATATTGTGATATCACAACTCGAAAAACCATTTTCATCTTTTTATCCCTCAATGCTTTGACTTTTCCTCAATTTCACCTGTTGTAACTCTCTCCCTCGGCCTATTTCACTCTCCTCCTCCCTCGCCAACTTATTTGCAAATACGTAAGACCCCTAGTGTCCGTTCGACGTCAACATTATTTAAATAAAATAATAGTGAGAACATGGGAGTTCGTCAATTGGTGGAATATCCTTGAAATTTTGATGTTTGATAGTCGCAAATGTCTTTAACTATTGTCCATTCTAGCTGCAAAGCTAGGCCATCAAAGCGCCCCCAACCCCACCACCCCACCCAAAAAAAAAAAAAGGCAATCCGAGTTTGTGGAACAATAGAGCATGGTACAATTGTAAGACCTTAACCGTTCATCTAATGAAAATTATGGTCTTGGATAACTCTTAAAGAATCTAAATCATTTAATCATTTGCTTACTTATATATAACATTAAAAAAATCATTAGCAAATTAAGATATGATCGAAAATGAGGTATGTAATGTTACAATAATAGGAAAAGGTTAACAAAAGTTATGGACATTCTGAGTTTGTGCTAAGACCCACCATAGGACGAGATCAACCAGACATCCCATATTATTTTTTGCAACTGGATGTCTAGCCCAAAACCTGAAGTGGTAATTAATTCATGATATGAGAGCAACATGATTTTTTAAATATATCAACAACTGGATGTTCAAACGTAATTGAAATTCGGTAGACTGTCAAAAGACATAAGGCTGAATGCCCACATTTTCAATGTGGATGTTCATTAAAAAGTGAGGCTCTACAAGTCCCCCATAAGGTCACTACTAATATTTATACAAAATATTTTAAATATTTCTACATGTGGGATCTCTTGTACCCTAACTACCTTTAAAAGACACAAACGAAGAAAAAAATAACACAATAAATAAGAGGGAGATACATACAGGGTGAAAAACAAGGAATAAATAATGCTGATGGATTGGACAATGGTAGTAGAGAAAGATATGGCAGGAGACTCAGTGATATATGTGGAAAAGGAAGGGATTCACTTGCAGAGAAAGGAAGCAGAGAACCTAAGAAAAAGACGAAAGCTACGGAACAGAATGTAATTATAAACAGAAATGCATTCGTTCACTTTTAACATAAAAGTTTATACGATATCCGCAAAATTTGTTGTGATATTGTAAAGGAAAAAAGCGACTTTTGGTCTGCACAGATATACGGACGGTACGTAGAACATGTAGGTAAAATTGCCTAGTTTAGTAACAAGGGAGAGTTATCAATGAGTTTAGGTGACCGTACGGAAAAAATCTCCATCAAAAATTCAAAACAGGTGCAACCTGTGATTCCACAGAGAAAGTATTTTCCGCAGGGGAAGGAATAGGGTAGGGAAAATAATTTCTACCCTTTGGTGGGGCTGAGTTTTCACATGACCCTTTTCACACTAATAATAGGAATGTATGCAAGTTGGCCAAGGAGCTGGAGAACACATGCACAATATGAGATCAGCTCTAGTTGAAAGTTTTTCATATGGTAAAGTTCATTTTCTAATTAAAAAATCATTGTAAAAACGAAAAATGAAAAAATATGTTGGCAAGGATCCATCATAAGAAGTCAGAACATTAAGCATGCATTCTCTAGCAGCATGGAAAAACTATAACCCCTACAAACCAAATGATGCAATGACATCATTGCACTTGGGATGCACTTGGGAAGATACAAAAGACTGTCCAAACCTGTAAATGCCATTTTTTTTAATTTTTTTTTAAACTTGACTCCCGTTCTCCTCAATGTTTGCCACAGCCTCCCGTGAGTGGGATTTGTGGAACTCTACCGTGGGACCTACTATTGGTAATTTGGATTGTTCAAAATATATGTAATCTCCATTTGATGAAATACTTGCAAATTTTACTTTAATAGGAGTTGGTCCCATCGCAAGGTTGAGCACATGCATGGTTGACAATGTGATCAATATACATGAGTAATCGTTCATAAGATTCTACCGATCATGTTATACATAATGTGTTCAATCTTTTGCTGAGATTGATTCTTATTGAAGTAAAATTTTAAGATACTTCATCTGTGTTCATCTGTTGACTTCATATAGAATTTGAAGTCTTCAGGAAGTATAACTCTTTGTGGCAAAGACGAAAATGTTCGCATAGCTTCCCAATCACAGGAGGAATACACTTGATTATGCAGCCGCGTTGGATTCTTCAACATATTGACCCTATGTTGGGTATTCCATCATAGGTTGTGTCCTAGAGACGAAGAGATCCGTAAAACTTCCTCATCACCGAATGTGTCAATATCGAATCACCGGATTTGTCAATATCGAATTCTTTCACATCCTGATCCTTCACCCATGAAAATACTTAAAATCATTTCATGAAATATCAATTAGATAGTTGTGACTTGTGATAGAGTAGTTTTCCTGATCCAGTAAATGAATAACATGATGTTAAATGATACACTGGGGACACGAATTCATGCAAACTCACACGGCAGTGTACCTTGACGGAGGTATGGCTTGGAAACATCTGGATCCCACCATTATCCTACCATAACTTTAAAAAGAAAGTGGCCCCACAAGATTTTAGTCACCATTTCAATGCAAGTTGAAGTGGCGCCATCCTGCATTAACTGCATAGAGGCACACGTTTCATCATGCCGCGCAAAAATCCATTGCAGATATACGTTAGTGCATGTGATCTGATGCATGATAAGGTGCATATGCCTGGTCGCCTGCTAAAGCTGAGCGTTGTTCTCTTGGGAAGTCTCAACCGTGATGCTACCCTTCACTTATTATACTTATCTATCTATCCATGAAATACATTATAATTTGTAGGGGTGCACAAAATATCTGTCAACTGTAAATTTGATTCGATCTTATCCGATTCGCGGATTTTTATCCGATCAAAAGGAAAATAAATTGGTGACGGATTGAGAATTTTATAATCCGTTAGCAACGGATCGGTGGCGGATTTCACCCTCAATCCGTAGATTCAATCCATTCGATCCGTTGACATTAAATATAAATAAAAAATATATAAGGGGTCTAAATATAAATTAAGATGTATAAATTTAAAATAAGGAAAAAATTTTAAGGGGTCAAAATGTAATTTTTTTTACAACATGTTTGATATTTTTCTTTTAACACTAGATTGAACGAATTAATCCGATCCGATCGGGTCAGTCGGACCCAGTCACCCTATCTATTGGCTAAAATAAAAAAGGAAAAAACGAAAGTCTTCATGGCATTTGACCCAATAAGACTAACCCTCATATTGCACCATTCTTTTAATTGCAAGATCTTTTTGGTTCCTAATACACCTGTTTTCTAAATAAGACCAATGAACACCTAAAATTGCTGAAGTTCACCAAAGATTGCCAAAGTCGATCACTTACACTATGAAATCCTAATTAATTCCAATCTAATCAGCACTTGCCACTTTTTATGGCTTTTTCCAAGTCATGAGAACCTAATAGACACAATTTAGCAAGAATTTGGGAGAAATATCAAAGAAATCAGAGCCCTCCTAGCAACAGGATCGCCCAGATCCCTCTTGACAAATCTATCTGTGGGACTCACATGACTCATCAATTGATGAGAGGGTATGCAACAAATCTGAGGTCTCAAAATTTTCTAAATTGGAATGCAGCCCGTGATGCAATCTTCTAAAATATCAACACAGCCTTAAAATTCATGTTTAAGCTCAATTTTGGATTGTTTAAACCCCAAATTTTGATCAATTATTAGCGGGATTCTTATGGGCCTTGTTAGGATCCGCACTTTGCGCGATGTAGACTTCGGCCACATCATAATCTTAATTAAAAACCCAATCATCAACAAAAAATTTAAACCGCTCAAAAACAAATACCCCCTCTTATTTTAGCTTTGTTTGCATTTTATGCCAATTAAAGTTGGACAATGCAACATGAGTAAGTTTTTGCAAAAATCCAATTATAAAATAACGATCAATAAGTTGGTGGCCCAAATTCTATTAACGTGTTATTTGGGGAGGTCCCATTAAAGATGCTATCTAGATTTTTCATTGTAGGCTTGTAAAGGAAGCTCACGAATTTCTAGTTGAGCTTTTGAACTCGAGAGGATTTGGACAGAATTGGTCTTAAAAGCATAAACTAGTTTGGCTCGGGCCGATAACACATTGCGTTGGAGTCCCAAGTTTTAAGAAGATTGGTCTAAAATTGAAATAGGAAGGGCTCAAAAGAAAGGCTCTCCATGTAGATGGGGTATCTTCAAAATTTACAAAATTTTGCCAAAACAAAAGATGCAGATGGAAATTGGCCTAAGCCCATTAAATTAGCATGATTCAAAGACATGAGTCATCAAGATTTCAAAACATTTTTTTTAGTAAAAAATTATGAGTAGTTGTTGGTAAAGTGGTAGAAGCCAATGCATATCATCCCAAAGATCTAAGTTTCAAATCCCTATATAAGGTATTTTTTATTCCTCAAAATGTATAAAAGAGATTGTTGTGGGAAGTTGTTAAAACTCCCCACCCATCCTCACGATCCCATCATGTTTGGAAGTTGTATAAAAGAGAAGAGAAAGAAAGAGGAAAAGGAAAGAAGAAGAAGGCAATGAAGTTGTTGTCTTCTTCTTCTTCTCTACACCACATCATCTACATTTCATCTCCTCCACTACATCATCTCATCTTCCTCATATATTCCTCATATATCATAGCTATTTTGTAAATGGAAATTCAGAATCCCATGACAAGGGAATTTTGCCGTCCTCTCTCTCTAAAAAAAAATAAATAAATAAATAAATCTACACCTACACCACATCATCTCCATTTCATCTCCTCCATTACATCATCTCATCTTCCTCATTTATCATAGCTATCCTATCATAAATAAAAAATGGAGATTCAAATGATTTCACAAAAAAAAAAAAAAAAAAAAAAAAAAATCTGCCTGCCTAAAAGAAAATAGCCTTAGTCCTACACCTTACCTTTCAATTATTTCCCATCCTGTTTCCTTTTTCAAATGGAGATTTGGATTTCTTTTTTTTTAGAAGTCCGCCCTCCCATAAGAAGACTAAAAAAAAAATACAGATTCAAGGATTTAAAAGGCCCCTGTCCTTTGTTAAAATCTTATGTATATAATGTTTTGGCTAACATTAAAAATGGAAATTCAGATCCTTATTTAAAGGTTTCTGCCCTCTACATAATCTTGAATCCTCCTAACCAAACACCCTACAAATAGGTTGAGTTTACCTAAATAAACAGCAAAAATTCTCCTAAACAAAGAGCCCATATATTGGCTGCAAATGGGTTGAAAATTCAGTCCAGGCTGGGCCTCTAAATGGGTTAAGAGATAGCCCCAATATTGGCTGAACCGGGCTGCGACATAATAAGAAAAATGGTTACAAATGGGTGCAGAAAACTCAAACAATGGTTTTAAATGGTTGAACGTCTAGCCTGAAATGGTTAAGTTGAAAATCAGCCCATGCAACAAATATGAATAGTCTGAAAATAACATTTGCAAATGGGTCTGAATTCTTGCCTCAAACTGGGCTGGGTTTTAGCTCAAACACTTGCTGCAATTGGGCTGGGTTATAGCCAGATTTTGTCTGCAAACAGGTTGCAAAATTGTTTAAGACTAGGGCTCTAATTAGGTCAAAAGCCACCCCAAATAAATGGCTATGGTAGGCTAAAACACAGTTTAAAAGATGGACCCAAAGAGGCTGAAAACTAGTTCAGCACATTCTTATAAATAAGTTGAAAATCAGTTTTGTGAGTAGGCCTAAAAATCAGTTATTTGGCTACAATGAACATGGCTAAAGAGTTTGGGTTTAAGAAATAAAAGACCTGAACCCTTATCCCAAACTGTTTTCTCTAAATGGGTTGAACCTTGACCCAAATAGTTTTCTATAAATGGGTTAAAAATCAAGTCATATATGCATTTAAATGAGTTGAAAATCAGCCCGAACAATAGTAAAAATAAGGCTGGTTATGAACCAGAAATTGTCTATAATTGGCCTAAAATATTGTTCAAATAGTGGCTGGAAGTGGGTTCTAAATGGCCCAAATGACTTATGTAAATGGGCCCAAAATAGTACAAATAGAGGACCCATTTCATCAGATTTTCCTATGTATGAATTTATTTCATAAAATTAACCCCATCTATGAACCCTTTCATGAAATTATCTAAAGGTGAACCCGCTTTAAGACATGAACCCATTTCAAGAGCCCGGTTCATAAAACAGAGTCCAAGTCTCAACCCATTGTAAAACAAACAAAAAAAGAAAAAAAAGAAAAAAAAAAAGAAGAGAACCTGGTCTGAATCACAGGCAAAATTATTTAAATTGGCATGAGGCATGGACTGCAAATGTCCCAAATAGGGGCTGTTATGAGCCTGACACAGTCTACCATGACCCTGAAATTTGTTCTAGGCGTTGCTTTAAAACATGGATTCCCACAATCAAATGAGCTGAAATCCACTCAAACAAACAGCCTACAAACACTTTGTATCCACCCCAACAAATAGACATAATTTTCTAGAACAAACGGTTGTGGCAATAGATTCAGAATGTGTCATGAAACAACCCAAAAAATGAGGGGAATTGGGTTGGGTTTAACCCAGATACTTGATGAATTGAGTTGAGTTTCAGCCCAAATGTTAACTGAAATTGGGCTTTGTTATATCCCAAATGTTGGCTAAAATTGGGCTGAACTGTGGCCCAAACAATGGTCGGAATCAGACCACTTTTTTAGAGTATAAATGACTGTAAATGCGTCTCAACGAGCCATTACAATGTCCATATCCAATCAGAAAATAGGTCCATAACTCAGCCTATTTTCGGGTTAGGAATATGTTGTAACATAATTGGGATTGAGTTGGAAACAATTTTGTAAAGGGACTAAAAATAACAATTACAAATGGGCCTAATCAAAATTACAAATTCAACTCAGGGCCTAAATAAGGCCAGATTTTGGGCATAAATAAGGCCCAAACAGAATATACTTGCGAACTATGGATATTTTTATACAAAAAAAAAAAAGGATAGATTATCCAAAAGAGGTCATACATACATTATTTGATATTTGATCTCTAATTGAGTGGTAGTGCTGCTAGTTCCAATCTGCCAATTCCAACCTCTTTAATGTCTCAGCAAATTCAAATTTTCTGAGCTCATTAACCCATACGTAATATGGAATGGGCATAAAAAGTTAAAAGAGATAAGATGGAAAAGGTTGAGAACTACAACTCCTTGATACAAGGGAGTTCAAACCACCCTTTTCAAATTTAAAATTTCTCTAAGACAAAAGTTCAAAACCCACTCATCTAACCATAAAGTGTGGGTCAACCTACCCAATTCAACCTATTTTACAGTGAGGCCTGACCATTTCAAGTCCATTATGAACATAATTCTAATGGGCCACAAAATACAAGGAATGACCCACTAAAAAAATCATCATCAAATTCATCAATTCATGAACCCAATCGAGAAGTGATCATGAAGATTTAGGTGAATCTAAAGAACTACTTCTGACAGCAAAGGCGAAGAGAAGAAACCCGTTAATTTTATTTATTTAATTCCTGTATTTTTTTTTTGTAAATTTTATTAAGTAAGTGTCTTGATAATAAGAGGTTTTCCATTCAGGATGTGATTAACGATCGATGAGTTCTCACGATCGGGAGTATGATGTACCCACAAAATTGGATGTAAAACCCCCCATTAAATGGAGGGAAATTTGTATCCAATGAATTTTGGTGCATTTTTTTATTTATGCATGAATTTATTATATACACTTGTGTAGGACCTTTATCCGTAGAAATAAAGGGCAACAATCTGCTGAATTTCCTGGCACCTTCCTCATCCTTGTCTAGTGCAGCTACATATTGAGGACAAAGAGCCGGATTTTGGCCTACTTTTTTGTGCAACATGGGACCAGAAATCCTACCTAAACGGTATTGGAATTATGTGTGATGGAAAAAAAATTCAAATTTTATCTTTCATATTTTTTATATGACCTCCTAGTCTTTTCATATATGTAAATGGCGGCTAGCGGCCTGTCTTCACTTCACCTCACCTCATCATATTAGTGAAGTTACCAAACAAGTTAATGATAAGATCCAGACTCATTGGCAAAGGCTTCACTTCACTTCACCTCACCTTATTAGTGAAGTTACCAAACGAGTCTATGATAAGATCCGGACTCATTGGGTTGGCTCCATGATCACCAAAAGTGGGCCACACCACACACGTCCAAATTCGAGCGCCCGTGTTTGATTTCTTAAGACCTCGGTCGAGAATCACATGAGTCATTCCGTGCCCGTCCAATGACTTCAAACACGAAACCTCTGTTCATTTCTGCTTTAAAATACTTCAGTTTCCACTTCTGCTGACGCTTCGTTCGTCTCTTTTGCTATTCAATCTCTGCTTCTCTCGCTTCCTCTCTCTCTTCTCGATCTCGGAACGAAGGTGAGAGCTCTCTTCTCTTAGAAAAAGAACCCTAATTCTCTTTGAGCTTCTGATTCTGACTTCCCTTCCTCTTCTTCTCTGTTTTGCGAATCGTTGTTGCAGATCATTTTCATTGATCTCAGCTCTTCTGCCGCCTCTTTTGTTCGATTCGTGTAAAGATCTTGATAGGAACCCTAATTCTTTTTATAGAACAGATTGTTTCACTGGATTCTACTGGTTCAGTGGATTGTAAAAACAGTCGTCTTCATAGTCTTTTGTGCGATTTCAATCCGTTCTTTTCATTGGAGTTTCTTTTGGATAGTCTCGATTGATTTCTACCTTGTTAGCAATTTTTATTGAAATCTTTCTTTCTCTTTCTTTTCACATCGATTTTTGATGTATAAAGATATCTTCTTTTCATTCCCTGTTTTGGAACATTGCAAAACTGATAAGCTACTACTGCAAACAGCCCCTTATTCAGATTTGTGAACCCTCTAAAACACATGGCCTGTTTTCCTGAGCTTTAAGAGGAGACATATACTAATTTTGGGATTTTTCTTTAACAAGAAGGAACACTTGTTTGTAGTTTGTATCTCAAGTAAATAGAATCTGTTCATCTTGTGCAGGTTTTTTTTTTCTGAGTATTATCTGTTTTCTGATCATCTCATGGCTCCAGCTGCTGCTACAGATAATATAAAATCTCGAGGTACGTTCATATGCATGCAAATATGTTTTTTTGTGCACAAAGGGCACATGGGTATGATTGTATAGTGTTAACAGTTGATGCTACTGCTACTCTTATGATCTTTATCACTTGGTGATTTTACTTTTTATCACTGCGGTTCAATTCGGTGTTGGATATATATATATATATATATATATATTTTTAATTGGAGTGATATTCCGCTGGTCACTGATATTTTTTTAATTCCATAGGCAGATTTTGTGAGCAATGGTTTACTTGGAGATATTGTGGTCCCTCTGGTTGATTTGCTCAATGTTATCACAGTACTGGCTGTTTGCACTTTTTGTCCATGTTGCTTGGATTCGTGTACAGTTATTACCAAGACCATGGGGGTCATAAACAAGGGTGTTTGTTCCAATTCTAGTTTGCCCATTTTGGAGTAGGTTAAGGGTTTTTCCGTTCTTTAAAATCACTAAAGTGCACTTGCTCTCTCTCTCTCTCTCTCTCTCTCTCTCTCTCTCTCTCTCTCTCACACACACACACACACACACACACACACTTTATTGGAATTTATTATTCTAGTGGTCTATCGTTTTTTTTTTTAATCCATTTTTTTTTGTTTACTCCTGTGCAGTTGCTTTTGCTTTCTTTGGGGCATATATTTTCTTCTTATCTTAGAATTTTTAACTATATATTTATGTGATTTTGTTATGATAGTTTTCATGTATTGGCTTAGGCAGATGTATGCATTGTTGGTGTTGCACGCACACCGATGGGAGGATTCCTTGGCAGCCTTTCCTCTTTACCTGCCACTAAATTAGGTTCTATTGTAATTGAGTGTAAGATCTCATCTTCTTTATGGTGTTTCTTTTTGGCGTATTATTGAAAGGTTTGGTTTTATGATAATCCTGCATTTTGATTTTCAGGTGCTCTTAAAAGGGCACATGTTCCTGCAAACCTTGTACAAGAGGTCTTCTTTGGAAATGTTCTGAGTGCAAATTTGGGGCAGGCTCCTGCTAGGCAGGCTGCCTTAGGTGCAGGAATCCCTAACTCAGTTGTCTGCACCACTATTAATAAAGTCTGTTCTTCAGGAATGAAAGGTGAGCGAGATCTTTAGAGTTTAGATGAGATTTATTTTCTTTTTGAAGGAATAAGAAATGTAGTGACACTTTCATCTCTCTTCTACAGCAACAATGCTTGCAGCCCAAAGTATCCAGTTGGGTATTAATGATGTTGTTGTGGCTGGTGGCATGGAAAGCATGTCTAATGCGCCTAAATATCTGGCAGAGACAAGGTTAGGTTTCTTTTTCTAAGGCAACATTATTTTGTTTAATATTTTTTTTTCTGGGTCCAATAGAAAGCTTCAATGAAGGGAGAGAAGATTTTACAACTCAAAGGGAACTGTGGTTGTTTAAAGAAACTATGGAAAATAAAAACCTTACACAAGATTTTCTGCTGAAAGTTATGCTAGTAAACCTTGCATTCTAACAGTTATCGGGTTCATATATTCCAATCTGAGTTGGATTAGAGTGGCTTTTGGTTTTGGCCACTGCAATTGATCTACCCATATACGACCCTTTATATGTCTGTTATTGGTAATATCATTTCTGGAGTAATAAAAATATAGTCTTAAAATGTTTAAATTTCTCTCACATCAAAGAGAACGAAAATGAGAATAAAACTTGTTATGGAGCTGGCTTGGTATCACAATTCAAACTTGCCACGCCAGTGTGAGTTGGATTGGGTGTGGATTCATGATACAAGGGCTTGACAGGCCTATGGTGTTGGGCGTTAGTAGCATTTGTGCCTAAAGAAACAGGCCTGAGTTAATTGTGTGGCCCTAACAATTTAACAAGGGAGCTCAAGCCTCTGATGTAAAGGTATCCATCCTTTCATTCCTTAGCTATTATGATGGCTAATTCTTGTCATCTTATTCTAGATGGCTCCCTCGCCTAAGTGGGGGTCTACACTCATCTATCAATATTTGTGACAAACTCCTTTTTTCTTTTGTTCTGTTCTGGACTTAGTAGTAAACTATTCTAATTTCTACCGTAAATACAGAAAAGGCTCTCGTTTGGGGCATGACATGGTTATTGATGGGATGCTTAAAGATGGTCTATGGGATGTTTATAATGATTATGCTATGGGAATGTGTGCTGAGCTCTGTGCAGATCAACATACAATAACCAGAGAAGAGCAGGTATCGGCTTACAAATTACAACTACATCTGTTGTCTGATGTTTTCTAGGAAACATCTTCCAATTATATCAAGTGTATTTTTAGTTTTTATTTTTGGCAAGCAAATCAATTACGATTTAAACACCTCTAGTTTTCACTATGTTCAATTAAGGCTCGATGTGCAGTTATAAAAATATACTAAAACTAGCATGCAATTTCATTGAAGTAGTCATTGATTGCGAGTATTGATATAGTAAACATATACTATAATTGGTTCTTATGTTCAAGTACGGGATACAATTATCTTGGACTTTACCTAACCATCTACGATGCATTTGTAAAATCCAATTAGCTTAGTGAATTACTAACGTAATAAGAAGCAATATTTCTTTTTTGGTTTACATTTTTTTAAATGTCATTCTATTTGGTTTTATTTTTCATGTATATATTTTATTGCGTTTAGTTTTCAGACCTAATCATTCCTATATATATTTATCTTTCTTGTGTTGCCAAGTTTTATCATATAGTTTCTTCCCATAAGCATTGAGGAAATTCATTTCAATGAAACCAAAGTACACAATAAATAATGTGGCAACTACCTAGAAGTGAAAAAACAATTAATGGAAAGAAAAACAAAACTATGCAACGACAACATTGAAAAGGTAAGTAAGTCAATCACAAAGATAGCTCACTAAGTAGAACTGCTCTTTTGTTGTTGTTGTTATTATTATTATTATTATTATTATTTGGAAATTTAATTTAAAGAGACAAAATACCTATTGAATTACAGAAAAGACGAAATGTTTTCAGGTAAAAGCACTAAAAACATAAAAGAAAGGATATTAATGTTTAGCCAAGAAACATTATCTTTCCAGTGATTAATGATGCAGATTGGCCGAGGTCTCATTAATGGAGGACTCACAAAAGATTATTTAGTGATTACCCTATGTTGGTGATAACTTGGAAATGTAGAATCTGTATTGATAGATTGAGTCCTGAAGTAGAACATTAAGCTGTTACTCATGGTGCTTGTGTGAAATTGTGGGTGAAGAGTTGATGATAGAAGTGGAGCTTGTGGTTCTACCGGTGAACCTTCACTATGACAATTGGGCAAAATCTTCAGCATTCACATAGCACCATGAGTGCAATAGACATATTGATATTGATTGTCATGTTATTGGGGAATGTTGTATTGAAGGAGCTTTGCACACTTAATCAAAATTGCAGATCTTTTAACAAGAATCAAATTTATACTATTCCTTCAAGCTGGGCATGAGTGATATTCATTCTCTAATGCTGGTAGTGTAGAGTAAATGGAATAAATAAAGAAATATATAAAATTTCCTTTTGCCTGTTTGTAGTACTCTACAACATTGCTATTAGTGTTTTTGTTAAATAAATAAATAACAAAGGGTATAACTGTATAAGTAAGACCTTTCCTTTTGCGTGTTTGTAGTACTCTATAATATTGCTATTGGTTTTTTGTTTTATACAACAAAGGGTGTTAGCAATACCTTATGCACATGAGACCCTCCCTCCCTCCCTCCCTCCCCCCTCTCTCTCTCTTCATGAACTAGACATAAATCCCATATCTTAAGTTGCAAGTTTGAACTTTGAACAGCTTCTTCAAAGGTCCCGAAGTTCATCACCCCATCTCACATGTTTTTATAGCAGTACACTCCAACAATCTTCCTATCCATTAGTTGGGTGCTGTTGCTGGTTAGGGATGTAAATGGGTTGTATCCAAGGTAAAGCAATGGTGTCACTGGATCAGCATCCTTTTCTTATTGGATGGATCTAGATCCAAATTTTTTGGGTCCAAGATGTAACGTATGTGCTGGATCTGGATGTGGATCCAGTCTCAACAAAATTTTGCAGATGCAGCTATGGATTTAGATTGTCACTAGAAGTCAGACTAATATGAGTGTACTTAGATCAACAGGTCCCTAAATGTATTTGTTATTCATACATACAGTGAGGCTCTTAAGATGAAATATGATCTAAGCTATGTAGAGTCCATCAACAATACAATGGAAGCACACAATGCAAGCTTTGTAGAGTGCTAAATTGTAATTTTTTTTTTATTTTAAAAAAATGGGTTAGTGCTAACTGCTAAGCATCATCATTTTGAATTCTAGAGTAAACATGGCGTGGTTAATCACATATAGTTACAGAGTTTGTTACGATGAACTAGGGGCAAGGCAAGGAGCCATTCATATAAACTTCTCGGTCATATCCCTTGAGGAGAAGGATGAACTGTCTACTCCGATGTAGATAATTGTTAGTCTAATTTGACGGAGATAAAGTGAAATGGTATTTGTAATATGAGTTGCTGTGTGTGAACGGATGGGTGGGGTGGCATTTGTGTTAGTGTGGTTAGAGGAAGAAGCCACGACTGGGTAAGGTACACGGATATCCAAAAAAGGAAAAAAAAAAAAAAAAAACAGAAGAAATGACGCAGACAAGATCCACGATTGAACAATAGATCAATCTCCCAAAGGATTGATTGAATTCAAAGATGGATTTTAGCCACTAGGGCAACCTCACAAGAGGAGAAAACACCATAACTAAAGAGAAAACTCTCATAACTCAAAAGATTAATTAATAATAAGCATGTCTATTACGATGAGGCCTAACATTCTTTTATAAAGGAGTTGGCTTGATCCCTAAGCAACAATATTTCCTAATATATGGATCATATCTAAAAGAAAAAGGAAACTAACTAATATTAATCATAAACAAACCACACTACTAAATAATATTTCCTACCTAAATGGATGTCCCCTTGGGCCTATGGATTGGACCCAATGGATTGGCTGACCTATTGTCTGGCCTGTATCAATTTGATCGCCGAAAAAGAAATCAATTTGAGGAACTTCAATAACTTGACTTTCTTATAAAACGACTGGAACAATGGACTTGATATCTGATGACCCAATTGGATTTTATGAAAGTGACATGACAATTGGATCCACCGGATGTTCAATCTTCTTGCTAACCTGATCAGAGTCTTCAATGTATACTTGTCTTTGCTCTTCCGCAACCTTTTGCGACTATTGACTAACATTACTTTGATCAATATTGTCTGTACTCACGAAATCATCTTTGCCATGAACTTGCTCCTTGATGTCTTCTAGCTTCACATGTGGTGCAGTCACGACGTCTTTTTCAACTTGTTGCTCCTTTTGTGACTTTTCTGTGGAAGGTGGTGATGTTGACGAAGACGGGCTGTTGAATTTAGCGAAATGAGTCTAATCCCTTTTCCATTCCGCAAGATAGTATATGTGTTTGCCTCTTTATCATGATGCACTTTCCGATCAAAAACCCACGGACGTCCAAAAATAATACGAGCAATATTCATTTGAATCACATCACACCAGATTTCGTCCTCATAACTGCCAATCTTGAACGATACCAAACATCTATGAGTCACAGGGATGACATGACCATTAGACCATGTAACTTGGTAGGGCTTAGGAAGCTTTTCAGTTGACAAATTAAGCTTGTCAATAACCTCTTGTGCGACAAAATTTACTGTATTACCATTGTCAATAATCACATTAACTGACCTGTCTTTTACTCTTACTCATGTATGAAAATTTTGAGCCTGTCTCCATTCTTCTTCTTTCTTTTCATTTCTTTTCTTCTTTCTACTCTCCTCTCTATTTTTTTTTTTCCTATGGATCTGTCTTTGCTTCTTTTTTTTTTTTTTCTGTTACTTTTCCTCTACTGCTCTCTCGATCTCTCTCCTCTCTCTTTTTTTTTTTTCTCTTTGTTCTGCTTCCTCTCTCTGATTCTGCTCTGTTTCTACTGCTGTTGTCTTCTGGGTTGGGGATGTCGAGGGGACAGAGGCTTGGAGAGGATTGGTTTTGGTTTAGGGTTTCTGGATTTGGTGTTTGGGGTGCTCGATGAAGGGGGTGGGTAGATTGCAGTTGAGGAAGGTGGTTTTGGTGGAATGGTTTAGGGTTGCTAGGTTTTCATGAAGTTGGAAAAGTTGGGCAGAGCGCTTCGGTGAAGAGGTATTAGGTTTTCTGGTTAAAGGAATGGCTGGGGTTGAGGAATAGAGGGTTCGAGGGGGTTGTAAGGTTTGATAGTGGGGCGGACAGTGGGTGAGGTATTGGTTTGTTGACGCTAGGATGGATGGACAGATGACGATGATGATGGAATGGCCAGGGATAGAATCCAGAAGGGACCGTAGTCCTTTCAACAATCTTCGGCTCTAATACCAATTGACGCAGCCAAGATCCACGATCGAACAATAGATCAATCTCCCGAATGATTGATCGAATTCAAAGATGGATTCCAGCCACTAGGGCAACCTCACAAGAGGAGAAAACTCTCATAACTCAAAAGATTAATTAATAATTAGCATGTCTATTACAATGAGGCCTAACATCCTTTTATAAAGGAGTTGGCTTGATCTCAAAGCAACAATATTTCCTAATATATGAATCATATCAAAAATAAGAAGGAAACTAACTAATATTAATCATAAACAAACCAAACTACTAAATAATATTTCCTAACTAAATGGTTGTCCCCTTGGGCCTATGGACTGGACCCAATGGGTTCGCCGACCTATTGTCTGGCCTGCATGAAGAAACAAATGACATAGGTCATAGAGGTGCTCGCTAGCTTGTTAACTTCAATTGTCATTGAAAACTCAACCTCACGTGGAAGGCCATGGCTTGCTAAGGGAGACAGTGGAGAAAAATATAGAAAAAGAAAAGGAAATAAAGGACGTAGGTCTCAGAGGTGCTTTGCTACCTTGTTAACTTTAAGTGCCATTGAAAACTCAACCTCAAGTGGGTGAGTGGTAATCTTCTTTATTTACAAAAGTTTAGATTCTAGGGATGAGGTCTATGTGTGGTCAATTGCATAACACGATTTCTTAGGATTGCATAGCTTATTGGGATAGACTTCTCCAGTTGATTGCATTATTCTTAGGATTATTAGGAATACTTCAGATTTGGATCCTCAGGTTGGAACACACAAGGATCCAGCTCCAGATCCTATACACATGGATCTGATTTTCACTTTTTATCGCATCAGAGACTTTGGATAGTTGGATAATCTGATAACAATTGACATCACTGTCACTGATGTTTCTAATTTTGTGAAACTGGATTGCTGGAGAGTTTGGAGTCCTAAAAACCATGCTTAAGGTCTAATTTGGATCGACCATGGATTTTTCTTGGCTTGTGGAATTTGCCGTGTACTTTCCCATTGACATTTCGTTTGTGGACCTGCACGTTGTGGAATCTGCATTTTCTGTTTGGCGTAATTTTAGAGGGAAAGAGAGATGCAGAAAAATCATTGTTCTGACCCTTCCTTGGTCTTTGAAACCTTAATAAGCTTGGATTTTAGCTATTTGTTTTCTGCAACATGGCCATGGGAAATTTCACACTGAACATCAGACTTGCACATGTCCATGGGTAACTTCCCTTTTTCTGCAGAAATGGGGCCACACAAACGTGCCCAAGTGTGGCATTCTTTAACGTCTGTTCGAATCACATGGTTTCTCCTCTATCATGCTTTCTTTCTTGATTGGACTAAATTTGAGAGGGATACTTAGGGCACTTGTATTTTGCAATTGAAGGTGAAATCCTTGGATAATGGAACATTAACCACTGCCAAGCATCTTGCTTATTGGTCCATTAATCGAGATTAGGCTTTGATAGATCTAAGACCTTTGATATGCTACTTCGTATTCATTTGTTTTTCCCCCTTAGATTTCTTGACACCTTTGTTCTTGTGTTGTGTTTTCAGTTGAATGAGTTTGCTGGCTTCTTATTATTGGCTTTTCTCAAAACCATTGTTCGCATATTCTAGTTTTAGGTCCACTAGAGGCCTTTTAACTTAGTAACTGAGTGACTGCTATACAATTGTTGCAGGATTCTTTTGCTATTCAAAGTTTTGAGCGTGGTATTGCTGCTCAAAATAGTGGCGCGTTTGCATGGGAAATTGCACCGGTCAGAATTCTATTTTGTATTGAATTGAAGAAAAGGTTTAAATTTGTATATTCGCAGGGATTTGTCCTTCATTTGCTGTTTACCATGGTTTGACATCATGCAGGTTGAAGTTCCTGGGGGTAGAGGAAAGCCATCCATACTTGTTGATAAGGATGAAAGCCTCGAAAAAGTAAGCCAACTGATGCTTATGGACATATATTTTCTGTATTTCCACGTCATCCCACTTTTTGAGGATGGAGCTTAGCTTCTAGAGACATTAGTGCTTCAGTAAATTTAAGAAACATCATATAATTTATATGCTAATCTTCAATTCGATTCTTTACCAGTAAATCATAGTAACAATATTTTTGCTGCTTTTAAAGGATTTGCCTTTTGATGCTTGTAACATAGAATTTTGTAATACTGTATTAGAAAACTGAGAAGGACATCGTTCTTCCGGACTGAAGCTTATATTCCGTTGGATACCTATATTACCATGGTAAATGTATGTCTCATTGAGTGACACAGTAACCATATGGTAAACCTAAAAGCTGGATATTTTTTGGAAGGGAGACATGTTCTCCATGATATTGGAACTGTGTTTTTTCTTCTCAAAAGTGAGAAACAATTTTTTTTCTATTATTATTATTATATTGGTGGCTTCTAGTTTCAACGTAACAAAGTGTGTTTAGCATCGAAGACATTGACATGATGATATGAGTTCTTTTAGAGTTTGATGACAAGCAACTTAACCGTAGCATCTTACCAGTATTGAGTTCCTTGCTTTGAGTTCTCAATTACTCAATATACACTCCAATGTGTCAAACCTTGTTAACTTTCAATTTTGTAGTTAGTGGTTTCTTTCTCCAGCATATGGGCAGATCTGCCAACATTTCAGCTGTTCAGTGTGATATTGTAGTTCAGTGAGATATTGTAGTACTGGTTCTACATGAATGCTGGGAAACATTAATTTTTTTCCTGATATTTGGAGCTAGCATTTAGTTCCCCTTTATTAGTCAACTACATGTGATGTATGCCTGATTGTTGCCTGTGCCTTGCATGTTTTCTTTTCTTTTCTTTATTTCTTTCTTTTTTCTTTTTCTTTTTTTTTTAACAAACAACTAATCTTTGATTGTTTTGTTGAAATCTCTATTTTTGTCTTACACAAGTGCACACAAAATTAATGTTTGTTCGCTAATCACTGAAATGGAACTGGACTTGCATCCTACATAAATAATCCTACATATGTTACCAAATTAAAATATCTTATTTCCTAGGGTAGTGCCATCGAAAATTATGCTTCATTTTTTTTTTTTTTTTTTCATTGTTTTAGTGGACAACTAGTCAGTCGAAATGTTTAGTTATTCACATGATTTCAGAAGATATCCACATTGTTCTGGGCATTTTCAAATTTCAATGTTTTGCTTCTGCTCCTTTTCATCAGGTGGCTCCATTTTTAACATATTTCGTTCCTATTTTATCAGTTTGATCCTGCCAAACTAAGGAAGCTTAGGCCAAATTTTAAGGAGGTTGGTGGTACTGTTACTGCTGGCAATGCCTCTATTATAAGGTTTATTTCCTTTTGCACAAGTTTTGTACACTTTTTATATTGCTACTAATTGGTATATTTCTTGGAAAGATCTTTGTAGATACTAAAAAAAAAAAAAAAAAAAGGAAAAAAGGAAAATCCATTAAAGTTGAAGATACTTTATATACTCAAAATTCGTAAATGAAAATATTCATAAAGGTCATATAGAATGCCTAAATGGAACCTTACATTCTTCCCTCTTCTGCACATACTTTGGACCTTCTACATCGTTGTTCACTTGTACTATTCTTGGGAGTTATTTAATGTACTTAAAAATATCAATGAAAAATATTTTATTCTTAAATGGCATGTTAGATTATGGACTTTTTTGTTGAGTACGTAAATAATCTAATTATGGGAAGAATCATAAATCATTGAGTATGATGTGGAATGAGTCAGATTTCAATGAAGTACCTACCTTTGTTTCAGTTCCTGTTCCTTTTGTCAAGATTCCTGAGATCCAAACTCCTGTGCAAAGTGTCATTTGTTTCCAAAAATCTGAATCCATAGTAACCTATTTCGAACACGTTTTTCCAATTTATCTTTTTTCCTTCTGAACCAATTAATTTGGAACCTGCGGTGGTGCTAATGAGTTTTTCCTTTCTTCTCCTCTTTATTAATTAGATTATGATGGAGTGCCATACGCTATTTGATAAGTTTCTTATGTGTGCTCTTGGCTGGACATAGCTGGATTGATATCTGTGACTTCTGAATCCTAGTGGTTGGACAGTTGGACAAATCTGCAGGACTGACAAGAACCATATCCAAATATCTTAGAAGATTATGTGTTCTAGAATGAAACATGTTTTATTATGCTTTAGCTTTTTAATGTGATAATTTATGATCTGAAGCTTTCAGATGCCGAATAAACAATTTACAGAAAATCCTAGAATTTCAGTAATTGAAATAATCACCCCTGTAATGATGATATATCTTTAGATATTTCCTATAGATGGGACTAGAGAAACAAAATTCGTGTAGCCGATCCCAACATAGTTGGGACAAGGCTTTGATGATGATGATGATGATGATGATGATTTCCCACAGTTATTTAGAATAAAATTTTTAGCTTCTGTATTTTTTTAATTCAGGGCATTCTTAATCTGCACAAGAAGCAGGAGATTTATCTGAACTTTTTTTTTTCAGTGAAATGTTGAATAGAAATAAATTCCCTAAATACTTGACTTCTTCGAATAACATTCTGGTCTTCATTAAATTATTTTGGAGAAATGGTCCTATGCTGATGACATTTTGTGATATCCCATGCTGCTACCTTCAACTACACCCCCAACTGAATAGGTTTTTGCCCAAATCTCTCCCTCATTAGTGTTGAATACACTGTTCGATTAATTAGTGCATTAAGAACAAAATGAACTATTTAACTAATCTCTTCTGTTTTTCATTGATAAATTCAACAGTTTGTATATCTTGGACTGTACTGGAATTTGGGCCATACTAATTATTGGACAGCATGTGATTTGAATGGCTTAAATAAAATAAAGGCGGGCCTTGCTTGGGCCAACAGAAGGTGGTAGCATGGAAACTCTTTCATGCTGCCGACAACATTGGATGATTTCTCTTTTTTTATTTATTTATCTTGTTACAATGACAGTGATCCGTTAATGATTGATTGAATGTGCAAGTTCAGGTTCTGTGAGTATGGTGCATTATTATTATTATTATTATTATTATTATTAGATGATGATGATGATGATGCTCTAGTAAATACTCACACACACCCACACGCACGCTCACCCAAGTCTCTCAAAATAAATGCTACAGCCAGGGATTATTCCCTTGTGCTTTGTGGAGGGAGGTGCCTCACCACTGAGCATAGTACATTCTTATTACTCTTCTTTTTAAATCATAAAATATAGTTACAAAAGAAGCTAATTTATTTTCTAATAATGCTTCTTGGGCAGTGATGGTGCTGCTGCATTAGTGTTGGTCAGTGGACAGAAAGCTATTGAACTAGGACTGCAGGTGATTGCGAAGATTGCTGGATATGCCGATGCAGCTCAGGTATTTTGGGGAAAAAAATCAAATGACCCTTCTTAATCCTGGGAGAAAGTCTGAAATTATAGTATAAGAAATGGGAGGTGCTCCTATGAGAGACTCTCACCAAGTTGGTGAGAGATGGGTGGGGGCCCTCACTTCTATATCCACTCTCACCAACTTAAATGCAAGGACCCCCAACTTAAATGTGAGGGCCCCCACCCATCTCTCACCAACTTGGTGAGAGTGTCTCTCACTAAAGCATCTCCCATAAGAAATATTCAAGATTTTGTTGAAATGTTTGGAAGTCCTTTCTGTCCCTTTAGAAGAAATGTTCTTGTCTGTCTTGAAAATGTGGAGTACCTGATCAGTAACCTGGATCTTTTTTCCTTTTTCCTTTTTCCCCTCTATGAGTTGCCTGGAAACTACTGATTGTTTGGTTCCCTCGTATTCTTTTAGCAGGAAGTCCTGCTCTACTTGGTTGCTGAAATGGAATTGTTATGCAGGCACCAGAGTGGTTTACAACTGCCCCAGCACTTGCAATACCAAAAGCCATTTCAAATGCTGGATTGGAGGCTTCTCAAATTGACTTCTATGAGATAAATGAAGCATTCTCTGTAAGTTTATGTGCTTTAATAATTAATATCAATTTCAGGAGCCAATGTAATGTTCATGGTGCAAATATAATTTCTGTAACCCCTTTTTCTGAAAAAAAAAAAAAAAAAAAAACTGGTGCAGGTTGTGGCTCTTGTAAATCAGAAAATTCTGGGACTTCATCCAGTAAGTTGTCCAGCTTCTTTACAAACTCGTCTCATCTTAATGGTGGCTCCTGATTCTTCTTAGGGAGCTGTCTCAGTTTTGGTTGTTGTAATTTCAAGATGCTTGAGGATTTAAATGTACCTAATGTGACTGAAGAAAAACTATGGTGTCCTGAGTCCCAGCAAATGTTCACTTTACTGATAGGCATGATTTTGTGCATAAATGGTCCATAGTTTGGTTGTAGACACTGATGAGTGGGTTGGTCCAGCCTGGATTGTTGATGTCCAACATATCTCCCCATAGTCGAAGATCCTGTTCTTTGGTTGTTGGCCTACAAATGAACAATGAAGGATGACAAACATGAACTATCAGCTTTCAGTAAAACAAGCACAAGATTTGAAGGTCTGTGATCTTAAAATCTGGGAGATTTTTGGCATCAGCAGTGCCCTTGATGTGATCAACAAATTTGATATCAAATAGTGTGGGGGTGTGCTCTACATATAGGAATTTTGCAGTATCTTGTACTGGATGCCCAAGTTTGGGGCTGTGAACATAATTTTTTATTATGACTCTAGAATAATCGGATTCCATAGCGTAGTTGCACACCTCCCTAGAAATGTAACCAAATCTGATACATCACCAAGGGAAATTGCATTTCATGAGACCGCATACATTAGAGTGAACTATGTCTAATTCCAGATATATTTTTTTCTAATGCACTATGAAAACTCTTTTTTTTTTTTTATGACAATCACTACAAGAAAACTGTGTGTTGCTTACCATTTAAACAATGACCGCTTGGCATGCATGCCCTTCTTGTTAATGTGGTCAAGCTGCTTATGCCACCAATTTTGTGAAGAGCAATCTTCCACAGTATGCAATTTGTTAGTGCACACCTTTGCTTGTTTTTTATGGAGTCTATTACATCCCTACTGGCACAGTGTACAACATGCCTTTTCTCTCACGAAGAACCCTTTGACATGTTCTCAGCTGCTGTTGTCTTCTAACTTCTTTGTATTTCTTATTCCTAGAATCTTTATCAATTGCTACTGCCCATCTTCACATCACTAA
Organism: Camphora micrantha; assembly: GCA_003546025.1. Taxonomy (NCBI): domain Eukaryota; kingdom Viridiplantae; phylum Streptophyta; class Magnoliopsida; order Laurales; family Lauraceae; genus Camphora; species Camphora micrantha. The sequence goes on along the minus strand of QPKB01000005.1, from coordinate 20,936,060 downwards.
AATATCTCAATTTGGATAACGTGTACTAGTCTTTCTTGGAACCGGCATGAGATGAAGTACTTGTATAAACAACTCACTCGGTACCCTGACACCCAACAAGGGGATATGCATTTCCCTAGATGTGAGTATTGCAACTTTGTCATTAGATGTTAGAGTGCCCGTGTCTGGTTTCTTTGTTTCTTTGTCTTTCACCTTATTTCTTTTCCCTTTTGAGATCGTGGCAGTTTCCCTTCTTGTTATTGGAAATTTAGATGCTATAGTGACCTTGTCTGGTTTCTTCGTTTCTTTATCCTTTACCTTATTTCTTTTCCCTTTTGAGATGGTGGCAGTTTCCCTTCTTGTTATTGGAGATTTAATAGGAAATAGGAAACGATGCGATGGCCTCAATTTTGTTTTATTTTATTGTAAGGGACTGTAAGGGGGTTTAGTTGTATTAGTTCACAAGAAGTTTATTGTAAATGGGCTCATTAGCTCTTAATGTAAATTTAAGGGGTCGTGCCATGTGAGAAGATGTTCTGTAGAGATTCAGGAGCATTAATCAATGAAAGTTGTAGTTTGTTGTCTCACCACATTTTATTTTATTATTTGGTTCCATTTTAACTTGCCAAAGTATCATCTTTGGTGTTTCATTTCCATTCATATTCTTTCTTACAGAGTTCACTGTTTTGTGCTTTCAGGAAAAACTTAATGCGCATGGTGGAGCAGTGTCCTTGGGGCACCCTCTAGGCTGTAGTGGAGCTCGTATTTTGGTCACACTTCTGGGGGTATGCCACTTATTGTGTAGCTCTTAGTGTCTGCTTTTCTTCTCTTTCTTTATCTTTTCTTTTTTTGATATCTCAGTGGCATAGACATACCACTCTACGGGGATGGTTGGATTTCCCATCTGGTGCCATTGAGGCCATAGAAAAGAAAAGGATATTTAAAATGAAAGGATGCATTGTTATTAGAATCCTGCAATTCGTATCCCGAATCCTAAGGAAAACGATTCATATCTATGCTACGAATCCCATTTACAGATGAATCATAGGATTCAAGTGTATGAATCTTACAATTTGATATTCGTTTCATCGAATCTTACAATTCAAGGGATTTGGCTGAGCGAGAATTGCTACAACCGATAAGTTAATATTAATAATCCTTTTGCTTTATTTTTTTCTTTCTTTCTATTAGAATGTTTTGCTTTTAAAAGATTATTTATTAGTTACAAAACCTCTTAAGAATTTTTGTGGCTTTGGGGAGGTTTTAGAGATGAATAAAGAACATGCGTTTGATTAAAGCGTTTGACTATACGTATAGGGCTTATCTATATCTTCTTCTTCTTCTTCTTTTTTAATATTTTTTCAATTTTTTCTTTATAAACACCTTCTTAACTTAAAGAGATAGCCTACTATGTAAAATTGATGGTTTGAATTTATTTTTACGTTTATATTTTGATTTAAAGATAACAAAAATAAATATATATTGATACCTTAAACTTATTTAACTATTTACACGTATCATTTATTATATATTAATATATATCATTATGATCTTGATATGATTGTATGATAGACTTATTTGTCATTATACTTATAAAGCTATGAATGGGAAAATGGATGAATTATGAATAACTACATTTTTCTTTTCTTTTTTTAATTAATTAATTGTCATATGTATTGGAAAAATATAAAAAATCCTACAATTCGTGATACAATTCACGATTCGATTCAATTCATGGGGATAAAAGATATGTGATACAATAAGCTCCCACAGAACTATATGTATGAAGAGGCTTTACCGCGTAATAGATAAACATTCTAGAGGATAAACAATGATTGCAATAAGCTCCCACAGAACTACAAAACTAATTTGGTAAAATGATTTAATCAACATTTCCTGCCTATCTACTCCCTATTTGGATAGAAGTCTTACTGTCTGTTTTCTTAGGGATTTTTAATCTCCTTTTTTCCCCTTCGTTAATTTCCCATTTGGCTGTACTTTAAATGATAATCTCAAAAAAAAAAAAAGGTACCTGCATCATTTTTCTGCCTTCTCTAGCAGAAGGTATGTGATATCTGAATATAATTTTTGAGTGATTTTCTCATTGTCGGATTTGAGTAATCTACTAATCTTCTTGACTCAAGAATCAAGATTAACCTTTATGGTGTACGCTTGAGGAATTCAAGGGAAGCAGAAGTCATATTAACTATTAAAAACTCGTTAGTGTAAACGTGACGGAAGACAAGGGAAGAACAAAATGTAAGCGGGAGCGACACCTAGGGAGAAGGTTATCACAGCTGAGTATGAGATTTTCCACGTTTGCTGCTTCGATTACTTTGTTAACTGCCTGTATATAATAAGAGAAAAGAACGACTGGAAAATCTAGTGAATAGATAAATGAAGTTTGAAGATTAGATGGAAAACTAAATGTATCATGTGAAATGGGTTTAGAGCTAATCGATGTAAAGAAGTGAACAAAGTATCCAGATTTACGTGAAGGCTGGAGTTCCATGTGTGGAGGGCTACAATGGAGGTGATTAGACTTGTGCTGTTAGGTGGGCTGAGAGATGCCCATCCTTGATTGGTAAGACCCTGGTTTGACTGATCGAAGGACAGTCTCGCGTTTAGCAACATGCCGACATATCTTTCTTCCATGTGTCAGAAGCGGTTAATGCTATGGCGATCCTCTAGCGAAGGATGGTAAATCTTTTCTACTTTGATTCAGAGTCACCTTTAAGGAAAGGACATGAAGTCCCAAAACAATTACTTGGGCTAGTCTAAAAGGGAAAGAGTAGAAGCTTTCTTCTGCACATTGGCCAACAAGACACTCATGGACTTGTCAAGGGTTATAGGATCAAGACATGAGGGAAAGAGATTGATGAGTTAAGTGATGATCTAGAGGTGTTAATCTATTATAATAATAGACACGCTATGAAAACATGATGTGACTGAGTAATTTTATGAGCACAAAGAACGTTATCGCAGTGATGAAGCCCTTTCTGGCCAGCATAACTAATTAGGGTTGGCGGACTGGTTGGTTCAGGTCCATGTTCTGATAAAAGTATTAGGTTGAGTGGGAGGTCTGCTGGTTGAGGCCCAACCTGTATCCGGACCATTTTCTAAATGGGTTAGATACACGGAACCTGCTCCCGACATGGGTCAACTGGACCCAACCTGCCTGACGTGTTTAGCATTCTTATGGAGTGCTGTTACACTTGAGCTACCTTTTCAAATCAATGACAGATTTGGGTTTGTAGGCGTGTTTGTACTGAGGCTTTATGGAATTTCATTTTCTTGTTAACTCATGTCAGCTCAGTTTCTCTATATTAGAATAACTCTTAGGGCACATTTGTGTAGCCATGATTCTGTGGAAAAGGCTAGCAAAATAGGATGCTTTTCCACAGATAGGAAAAATCTTTTGGTTTTCTATGGTTGCTACACAAATGTTTAGGGATAGAGATATGAAACAGGAATGAAAAATACAAGAAAATAAGAGAACACGACATCGTTAGAAATGAAACTCCATGAAAATACTTCTGGTCAACTTGAGTCTTCTAGACAAGGTACCAGGTATGGTTTGTTAACCGTCACACTATGCAGTGTTATCAACATCATCTAGATGTTGTAGGACTGAGAATTTGGGATTTGCCAATGTACTAGGGTTTTTTTTTTTTTTTTTTTGAATTACTCTAAGAAATGGTTGCTGGTATAAAAAGTATTGATATTACCCTATTATACTCTGTAGTTACATTTTGAACACTAAGGCATGGTTTTTATTAAGAGATGCAAAACTTTTTAATGCATTCTTTTATTTATAAAATAAAGCATTTTAGATGGGTAAGGCGGGCAGGTAGGATTAGAGAGTAAGGTCAGGTTTTGCCACCCTATAACCAATATACACAATTTAACTTGACGAGAAAGTTTGTTTCATTTATGAGGAGGCTGGACAAGGATACCCAATGAAGTTCATGTGGAAAGTAGTTAAAAAGGAGGTATTCTATCATTATGACGAAGAGAAGGCCATTAATGAAACAAACTGCTGTATTGGTTGTTTCTAGTTTCTGCCTGAAATATTAGGGACTCCGGCACTCGATCGCCATTTTCATCATATCAAGAATCATCATCATCAAAGCCTTGTCCAAACTATGTTGGGGTCGGCTACATGAATTTTGTTTCTCCATTTCAATCTATCCAAATGCTTAGGTAGGTTACATTTCTTTGGATCTATAGTTACAACGTCCATCCATGTCCTTTTCGCCCTACCCATTCTCCTTGGTACACCATCTCTCAAGTTTCACACTCATGCCATCTCTCAGTTTATCCATCAACACTATACCATCCACAAACAACATACACCGTGACCAAGATACCTCCTCTTGCATATTAGTAGTTAACTCGTCTATAATCAGTGTGACTCCATTTCAAGAATGTGATGTCTTTATTTTTATTTTTATTTCCTCCTTCATGGCACTCCATTTTTAATTTTTTTTTGGGAGCATGATGAAAAGAGTGATTTGATTTAATCCTTCTTAAAAACAGAGTTTACAATACTACTTAGGAATGTGCAATCTCTCTGTTTGTTGAAAGACATCTTTAATATTCTTTTAAAATTGTGTTTCAACCATCGCACTACTTAGAAATTTACATTCCCTCGCTTGTTGAGTGACATCTTTAATTTTCTTTTAAAATTGTGTTTCAACCATGGGAACACTTTTTTTCGTTAGTAACGCAGTCCCTAAAGTTAGGGCTTGCGTGGAAGTGCAAAAGCACGTGTCCACCTTTGCAAAATGATAACGTGAGGATGCACCTCAAAAGGGATAAACCCATTTCTATTAATCAGCTCTCTAAGAATTCCGTCTCTTACAATGCATATAAATAAGACAAAACTCGGTGGTTAAAAAACTTAATCAAACTAGGAAAGTAAATAAAATCAATTTAATAAATAAGAAATCTAATTCTAATTACAACTCATTAATAAAACTAGGAAACTGAGTCAACTAAAATAAAAAACACATTATTATTGCACGCGAGGCCATGGGGTCTATCTTGCATCATTAAGGTGGAATGTTCATCGAGAACAAAACAAAATAATGGGAATTCACAAACTAAACATGTGGGAGCAGGTCCCCAGATACTAAATCTGGCTGTGCAATAGATGCAGTAGTTCTTAAATGAAAGGGAAGGCACTTACTGTTGCCAAGGGAATAAGCTAGGAGACAGGCAGAATGGGATTTACAATGTCAGTTTTATTGGATGTAAAAACTAGCCTCACCAAAATAAAATGTTTTCCACATGAGATGTTGGATATCCAAGGGATTTAGAACTGCTTTTATTATTTCGTGCTGAAAAAGGAGGGAGCATTTCCATTCAAAATTTCTGCCCTTAGCAGCCTTTATAGGAAGTATCTATAAGAAGTTGGCTATAGTTGTTGTGCATCACCTTTGGACTGTGTTGACTGTTGATTGTAAATAAGTGTATCGACTCTTGGGCACAGGGAGAGAAAGTTAGGTGATGTTTTATCTTGACTTTGAAAATTATTTTTGTATGGTCGATTGATGGTTTTTAGACCATTTACTAGTCTGGGTGGGTTTTAACGGTAAGTCATCGTCTTTACTTTTGTCCCCATATTTTGTGATTGTGATCGAGGCCCTAGAATGTTGACTACAACTAAGGTGAAAGGTCTGGTAACTATAAGTAGAATGTTGACTACAACCCTTTTGTCAAATGTTTAGGGTCGTAATGTTTAGGGTCATTAAACCAGTGTGACTTTTAGGCTGTAGCCTGTAGCTCATCTGAGGTAAAATCCCATCAGATGATTGGCTCAGCTGCTCTCTCTCTCTCTCTCTCTCTCTCTCTCTCTCTCTCTCTCTCTCTCTCACACACACACACACACATTTGGAAAATTTTCAAAAACTCCCCTATCTCAAAAGGGGAGTTTCTGCCCCTATCTAATGGTCAATGATTTGTTAGTATTTTAAGAGATCCACCTTTATAGGAGAATATTTAAGAGAGAGAGAATTGGATATATGTATCACTGATGACACGTGTCACACTTTCATTGGTTAAAAGATGGTTTTTTTTTTTTTTTTTTTTAGAAAAACGCCTGGGTAGTTTTGTAGCATAATTATATATATATATATATATATATATATATATATGAGCAGGGCTCTCCTAAGCTGAAGCTTTGCTTATCCTAAGCTGGAATAGTGCCGGCCCCATAAATCAAAGTTGATTATATATGGTTTTTGCATGATGGAACTGGAAAAACCAGTTCTGATTGGATTTATCTTGATTTTGAAGACGATCATCATGCAAAAAACAATAATAATCAACTTTAATTTGTAGGACCAGGGATAAGCTAAGCTTCATCTTAGGAGAGCTGGCCCCTCTATGTATGTATATATATTTATACATACATATAGTTGCAACTTAGGAGAGCTGACATTTATACATACATATCGGGGCCATCTCTCCTAAGCTGCAGCTTAGGATAAGGTAAGGTCAAGTGTGTGGTGGGGCCCACATGGGGGTCGGAGTGGGGATGGGGGGATTTCAAGGACTCCTTGGGACCCTCATCTGTGCAAAAAATCAGCACCAACCGTGGTTTCTATCATCTCCATCTGGGCCCCAAAAGTTTAATGATCAACAGTCCATTCAGATTGGTACACAGTCGATCCAATAGTCTAGTATATATATATATTATTAGTATGTGAACTTGCATTGGAATAAATTCACTGGCAAGTAACAAGTCACCCACACAGTTCATCCTATTGTCAGGGGCTTTCTTTTTCTTCGCATGCATTTATAGAAAATCAGTGAAAGTTGTGGATGGTTTTTCATTTAATCTCGGTTAGGATTTGTAATCCTAGTGTATATGGTATGGTAGGTATTGAGACAGAGGAATGGGAAATATGGAGTTGCTGGTGTTTGCAATGGAGGCGGTGGAGCATCTGCTCTTGTTCTAGAGCTCATGTAAGAATTCTTTATTTGGTAAGATTTCATGTTCTCTACATTAATGCCTTGCTGCTGGTTTGTCTGTTCAATTATAATCCAGATGCTGCTCGAAAACCAAATTGCAGGTAAAATATTAACTCATGTGAAAAGCATGATCATTCTTTTTTTTTTTTTTTTAAGGAGTATGGAAAACCCCAAAAGAGAAAACCGAACTTTGTATGATTCCAATAGCAACATAACCCCGAAATCCTAACTCTCCCAAAATAGTAAAAATTACCAAAAAAAGAAAAAAAAATCCTAATTATATTAAAACCCTTGAACCCAACTCTAAAATACTTCCAGGAAAATTCAGATTCAAACGGACTCAAAAACTCCTGAAATAAGCATTATAGAAAATTACTATAAAAAGAAACTTTTGCACAAAAATTGCATTTTGACCTTCAATAGGGTCTCATTTTGCTTGAAAACAGCAACCGCCAATCAGCAGTTGCCCATGTTGTAGAGCACATTGTTTTCTTCAAAATGAGTACTCATGCATTTAGAGACAATATGCTGATAAAAAATTATGGCCATTTGAAGTTGACACTATCATTTTGGCTTCATTTCTTATGATCTTCACATTCCAGAAATTGTTCCGCCACTTGTTCTGCATCATTTTGGAGGGATGGTTTAGAACATGCAGTAAACGATACTTCATTTTGGTGTGCTTCTCTCTTTCTGTGTTCTTTCTACTTCTGTTCAAACTAAGGGTTGAAATTTGAATAGAAAAAATCCGTCCTTGTTCTGGTATGATAGGAACATACAAATCTATTCAATTGCTGTTTCACTGTTTCTCCATTACAGCTACATAAACACCCTTCATTTCCATCCCAGGATTTAACTTAATTGTTTCAAATATCTGATGCTTCACCCATTCTAGTTTGCGGCATAGTTTGGTATCTGGCAGCTTTACTTGATTGCTGGACTTCCCTATCTCCACAAATATACACGACCTGTTTATTTTATCATAACCATCCATCTGGCAGACTGCATGGGCCTCTTCCAAAAGCCACATTCAGTAGCGCTAACTGTCGAATATGCTTTGTTTAACCTGTCAAAATATAGCAAGCAAAGTTCATATCTGAGACCACATGTACAGGAGATCTGGTCAAGTTCAGTTGGCATGTCAGGTACCAAAGATGAGTTACTTTTCTGTGTCTTTTACGCTGAGAAGTCTAATAAAAGAAAACTTGGGCAATAAGTAATATGCCTTCTGTGTTCGGCCATTCTTTTTCTGATCGCATCACTCTTTTTAAGTAATAATGAAAGGTTATCTCAGCCCCTCTTTGTATGAACTGGGCCAAATTTAAGCATACACCATTAGATTAGTCGTGTGTGGAAGCCGATAACTATAAATTTCACTTATTAATCTTTTAATGGTGTATTACTCCAATTGAAATGAAATTTGTGCTAGTGACTCATGATTATATATGTAGAGGACTGCCATAAATATCATTCTTGGGAAATTGTTAAGAGAATTTTCAAAATTTGGAGGTTTTCTTCGGATGTTATTGAGAAGATGTTGTTGAAAAAATATTTTTAATTAGATTAAAATAATAAGTATAAAATTCTTTTAAGACTTAGTGTTTTTCTATTTTTTACATTTTTGTTGAAATTTTCTTGCAATAATTGTATTTCTGGCAGTATTTTGAAAATATCCCATTATTTTTTGGGGGGGTGGGGGGCACCTTCAACTGCGCTCTTTGCTCCTGCACATCTACAGAGCGCATTGTGCAGGGTGAAATTTTGCTATTATTGGGACAATATCAATTTCAGATGTATTGCAATATTATCATGATATTTTTAAAATACAGTGGATATTTGTGATAGTGATATATAGGCATGTGATATAAGCAGGTTGAATCAAAGAAAGGTGAGCTCTGTATGTTGGATTAGGCATTAGCTGCAGCTGTATATGTCCTTTTAGGATGTGTTTACTTGCATTAATGTTCAAGTGAAGCAGTGTGATTTAAGAAATCTTTTATATGTGCAGGCGGGCCGATAGACTGAGACGATCGATGTTATGATACTGATTTTTTAGTCTCATGTTATTCCTTATATTAGTACTGAAAATGTAGTGGATTCCATTTGAAGCTTCCCTTCGGTTTACATCTATCATCTTTGCCCTTTGGAATTGAATATTCATTTCCTTTTTAATAATGTTATATATTAAATGAAATAATCTTATTTCATCAACTTCAGGTAGTGATTGCATGCTTTTTGTGGCCCATCTCAATGCCAGCAAAAGTTTGTTCTTGTTGTGTTGGTCTGTAACAATGTTCCAACTCCTCTGGAGAAGTAAATAAGGTATCATTGTAAGTCTTAAAGCAACCATTCAGAATATGGTCAAAATGCAGCAATAAATATGTTAAATTACTTTTTTTTTTTTGTTGCTATCGGAGGTTCCCAACTCTTTAGGCTGGACTAATCCCTCCGGGCCAACAGGGAAACCGGGTAAACTCCCCTATAGCCCCAGTGTGGTGGTACAGTTTCGAATCCATAACCTCCGAGTACAAACCGTGGTCCTAGGCCAACTGAGTTATCCCTTGGGGTTTAATATATTCAATTACATTGAGGATCAAGAAATAGAAAATAAGATGAATGAGATTTTGCCTGTAAATTGAGGAAATGCTAAAAAGTTGGATATGGAAGAAATTGGGTATGATATGGTTTCTATTAAAAAATGTTCTGGAATAGAAAAACTCAGCATCTGTGCAAGAGACTGTACGCCTTGAAACTATTTGGTGAAGAAGTATTTTATATTATTTGAATAAAGTTCTTAAAGTTTTAGCATATTAAATTAGACCTTATATGACAGGTTGTTTGTCTTTAAGCATATTTAATAGTATCTCATATCGTTTTCATTTTGTTTTGAAAGTGGGCATGTTGAACACAATTTTATATGAACTTCTTTTCTAGAAGTTATATAAAAATCTTATCTATTCTGGATAGTATTCTGTATTTTGAGAGAGCATCATCCATATTTTTTTTAAGGGAAATGTATGTATGCAAGTCATATAACACACCCAATCTCACCAAGTACCGTTTGAATGCTCTCTCAGCTATTTCTAATTTTCTTCCCTGTTTGTACAAATTGCACTTGCATGCTTAGGCCACTGGGTTTTGATCTTTCAGCGTAGCCAATCTTATAACCCATACCTGCTCTGTACCCGTTAAAACTACACCCAAACACACAATTGTGGTTGGTTGAGGTGGGTCACATGTTTAATTTAACCGGGGGAGTGGGAGCGTCGAAGCGCTAAATTTTACAATAATTATATGTCCGGAGGGTATATACAACATAATGCTAGTGAGTTTATAAATAATTAACTAATTGGTGCAAATATATTTTATCTTTTTATTCAAGTATCAAAAATGGAGAAAACATTTAACTTTGTGATTTCATTACATAAAATAGATAATAATTAATAAGTCAGAAGAAGTTTTTTCATTCAAAAGATAAATGCCAAGCTTACAGAAAATTCTACACGGTTTGCTCTATCTTCGGTTGATCTGTCCACCATAGATTGTACCGTCATTCCATGACATTCCAAGGATGGTTATGCTCCTAAAACGTCGATCCTTATTTTTTGAGTGGGATCGAGAAGGCTAGGGGACGGCTCCGGGTACTAAGATTTAACCTGACTTATTACCATCGTTCGTTCAGATTTTACACATTAATGCCAAATATTGTAGGGTCAGGGTCAGGGTCTTTTATTGTTAGTCCTTCCCGATGTAAATGTTGTCGTTGAGTGCCCATGCTATTCAATCGAATGGCCCACAGAAAGGTCTTAGACATTGTCAGATAGGGATAAAAGATTTTCATCACGTTAGAAAATCTGAAAACCTGTTTGTCCAAACAAACCATCCAATGACATGGGTCCACTTGAACATCAAGAGTTCAAGACCATCTTGAACGTGGGTGCGTTGAGAAAAAAAGGTTGTATAAGATTAGTGTCTAAAGATTTTAGGACAAATATGCATCACAGCTATTTGGAGATGGATTTGGTCCATTTAAAGATTATAACAAAAATGCATCGCCCATGCTTCATATAATGTATTAGTAATCTGATTGTTCTTTTATATAAAAGAATTTTTTATTATAGGGTCGTGATTTACATATGTAAATTATTCTCATACATAATGGTTATGTATTATCACATTTGTTTGTAAAAATTTATGTTTGTGGTGTATAAATGAGATGTTAAAATGGTGAATAAATAATGTTATTTATACTATAAAATCTTCATAATTACATGTGAAAATTACTTTCACACCGCCAAAGAAGCACTAGTACAGTCTTATACACAGTGATTGCATTCTTTTGGATTTCATCAACCGCCTTTACTTTTTTTCTCATTTCCATTAGTTCCATTTGCAATTCAAATTGTTCAATTTATTTATTAAATTAATAAATCCAAAGGCCTCAAAGGTGGTTATCTTAGACTTTCATAGATTTTGAGTAATTATGAAAAAAGTATCAACCCATAAATCTAATTTTCTGCACTTTTATGGACTCCAATTCAATATCTAAACCGTTCAATATTCCTTTATTAATGGTTAATATTAGGACATTTAGTTTCATATCTTCATTGATTTTGAGAAATTTGTGAAAAAATCCAAAAAATTCAAACACATTTAAAACAATTAGATGCATTCATTTGCTCATGTGAAAGTAGTTATTTTGACAAACATGGTTGTATTTTTCGTTCTTGTAACATTTGAGTGTGTGACATTCCCATGTATAATATTTACACATATGAAACCCATTTTCCTATCATATATCTAAAAGGCAAACGACCCCTTTGTCTTATAAGCTGCACAAATCATTTTACTAGCACTTAGCTTGCTTGTCTTCATTTATTTTACATTAAATTGATTCTATTATTTACACTATACTTAAACCTTTATTTTGTTCTATTATGTTCCTAAGAGATGCACTATTAAATGCGTGCATATCATTCTCTCTTACTACTCTTGGTCGAATGGTATCTTGTTCTTTCTTAATATTATGAAAAGTTGTCTTGTGCTTCTTTTGGGGATACCTTTAAATTTCAATATTCTTGTGCTAGTTCTAGGTTTTGTATTTCGTTTCTTTTGCTTGTGTATTCTTCACGTAAGGAACGAAGTTGACTCCATGAGTGAAATTGACGTTTATAGAATAGCAATATGCCTAAAATGAGATGTAATGGGCCTATCTAAGGTGATGATTATAAGCCATTTGTTGGTATCTATTTCCTTTTAGAGGACATCAGAGTTCAACTGTATTGATCTTTTTGGCTCATTTCTAATTTGTTGAACATTTAGTTATCAACTAAATGTATGGTTCAATTCCTAACCTAACTATGATTTTAGCTATAGATGGTCATCATAGTGTAACTCAACCCCCTAAGGAAAGGCTTTTCTGAGGATTCGCAGATAATCTTCGCACTTTTACTCATGAAAAAACGACAACACCAAACATGGAAAATTTATGTCGTGTAAAAGGGGCTATTTGTTTTGCTTCATAGATGGGGATAATGGACTCTGTTTATCAAGTTATCTATATGGCTTAGCAGAATCCAAACCCCAAGTGTTTACAGCCTCATTAGGGTTAGTTAGAAGTTAGGATTAGGGATAGTAATGGGTCGTGTTAAATGGACGTCCCATCATGAAGTGATCTTGGGCCTGGTCGGGCCAAAACTTTTCCAATCACATCACAGTTAGTTTCAACTATAATATTCAGGCCTGGATCTAGCCCGAAGGCTTATACGTCAGGTCCTGGCCCAGCCCATCTGCAAAACAGGTATGAACCTTTTCTGATAGATATATCGGCCCTAGTGGGCCTTTAAGCAGACAAAGGCATCCCTAGCCTATTTAACTCATATAGGCAGAACATTAAGGCCTTGACCAATCTTATGGGTCCAAGAACACAGCCCAAAGCAGGCATTGGAGTCCACTGTTTGATTGGGTTTTGGGCTAGGCCAGTCCTTGAGCACTCTTATAACAGTTTATCTATAGCTGATGGGTTTAGGGTTTGGAGTGAGAGACAAATTGTTGAGTTCTACCCGGGTCGTGTTTCAGGTCGGTTTAGATTTTAGCTGCCCTAACCCACTTTCTCCTGTTAATGACCAATTTACATTATTCTTAATGAAAATATACATATAAGAACATAAAGTTCTTTTTAGGTGTTTGAGGTTTTCAAATGAAACAAGGGAATGCAAATGACCCATTTGATTCAACACATATCTAAAAGACATCATGGGGCCTGGTATGGTTTTAACCTGGCCCATTGCTATCGCTGCTTGCCTATTGCATTTAATTGCATATTTGGTATGGATTTAAACCAGATATACACCCTATTTCGCCAAGTCCTAGTGGGCGTGGTGGATAACTAAAAAGTAAATACAAGACATTCTTCTTCTTCTTTTATTTTTTCACTAGCGGATCTCTTAGTCCTTGTACCAAGAAAGCTTAAACTTGTGCCCCCTGTTAGAAATCGTGTGGCTCACCTGCTATGGGACCCACATTGGATTAAACGTTTGGTGAATTCCAAAGTTAATCTCGCACCTTAATCGATGACCTTAGGACAATTTGAATCAGGATCAAACTCTTGTGGCTTAGCTTCCCATGACAGTTAGAGGATGTGGAGTTCCTGGTGGAGAAGTTTTCTTAAGTGTGACACCTCGGGATTGCTACTTATAGGGAGATAGGAACCCTAGTTTGGATTATTTAGAGATCTTTAGCATTTGCAGGATGCTTGCAGTGAATGACTGTCGAATTTTATAAAGAAGTTCAAAAAATAGATACTATATTGGCCTCATTTGAGACTAACACCTGCATCATGGAAGGCAAGGGCTTGGGCATGTTGTGCAGCCGTGTTTTTACTGGAAAGGGCCGAAAAATCCAACCACTTTTCCAGACAGAAATCTCTCACATCTAGTATGACAGCTTTTTCCACGAGAAAAGGCGCAAAAATGGGCTAAATTTTTAACAATTTCATCAAAAAGAATTTTCGATATGAGGGAGGTTGATCGGGAAAAAAACATCTACCAAAAAGGAAATTGTCCATGGAAGTGATTTTTTGTGAACGCATACAAATGTGCCCTTAGGGGGCATGCAGAATTATTAGCCTAAGACCTTATTTTGAGTTTGGGGCTTCTTTACATTTTAGAGTATCTGGTTAGAATCTTGCACATACAGTGCCTATGACTAAATGTGGATTAGGGATAGCCCAGACATTTTATCAGTGAAATCGTCTTAGCTCTTGATTCAGTTGCCTGAAGAGGCTAAATCTCTAAAATGCCAATAAGAACTCAAAGGATTCAATAGCCATCTGAAGCCACAACCAATTGGAGAAGCTTTTCTAGGATCTTGTCTTGCAGCTTCCTGTGCCATCTTTCTTCCACACAGTACTTCTTTCATGTTTTTTTTTTTTTTTTTGGATTTTTAAAAAAAAAAAAAAAAAAAAAGCTTAAACCATAATTAAACGATTTTATGAAGAAAGACTACAAAATGATGACTTAATTGTTTGTGATTACCCCAGTTGACGATATCATCAACTTGGTTGGTTGATGATATCGTCAACTTCCTGTTACTTTTCTTCTTCCTTGACTTTTCTTCAGCTTCGTTCATTGTTTCCATACCTGATTTGGAGGGGATGATGTTGAGATTTGATAGGAGATTAATAGTCATGTCAAAGAAATAAAGAAAAATCGAAAGGAGGTGATGAATGCATCAAAGAAGAAAAGTTTGATAAGTCTTTCGCAAATCACATAATGAAGTGTATTCAATCCATCCACTATCAAATCCATTTTTAAAATTGGTTCAAGATGCTCTTGGGTTCTAAACCTCCACACAAACAATACAATACTCGGAAAAAAAAAAACCTCGCTTTCACTATTCAAAGATGCCAAACCTGGCTCCCTACATGTTGCTCACATGTCACAATCATCAAGACTTACGAAATTTCCTCAAACAAATGGCTTCAAAATCTAAATGTTCACAAAACCATACTTAAACTCATCACCTCCAACCTCACTCGAAGACACTGCCAAATCAAGGGAAATTTGTTATTTAGGCATTTCATCGAACACCTTGTACTCCAAACGCAAACTCTCCAAAATCATGCAAAGGGT
The DNA here is from genome assembly GCA_003546025.1 of Camphora micrantha. NCBI lineage: Eukaryota > Viridiplantae > Streptophyta > Magnoliopsida > Laurales > Lauraceae > Camphora > Camphora micrantha. Next base: position 20,920,971 of record QPKB01000005.1, on the reverse strand, counting down.
CAACAAATGTGTAAAAACTAAGCATGGGACCCCACACATAAGGAAGATTGTTGAGACCACTTAAGAAAGACCATTGGGGCACAAAATGCAATGATTTTCATAACCTTTCCATCACTACGTAGAAGAAGATAGAGCAGAATATCTTTTTTGCAATGGAAGTTGACGATATCATCAACTCAGTTGATATTGTCAACTGGGGTGATTTTGTCCAAAAACAAATATACGAATAATTATCTCATCATTTTATGGTCTTTTTATATAAAACCGTTTAATTAATTTTTAAGATTAATTTTCTCGTAAAAATCCATTTTTTTAATCTAATGGTTATATTAGTCTGATGATTGCCAAATTAGGGTTGTTACTAATCATGGAGCAATAGATGGATGTGAAGGTTCAGATTCATTATAAATCAACCCATCAAAAGCTTTTTTTTTTAGAGAAAAAAAAATGAAAAAGTAATGGTTTTTCTCTTGCAAATTCTCCACCCATCATATACAATTTTTTTTTACTTTGTATAAATTTCATAGTCTATTATATATATTTATAGTCTAGATCTTTATACTAACTTAATGGTAAAAGATGATTGATGGTAGCATAACATTCATGAAGTGTGTGATTAGGTTAGATCAAGAGTAAAAACAATAAGAGTTTTTTGTATATACCCCCTTAAGGTTTTTATGATTTGCAAATAGGGCCTTGTGGTTTTTGTATTTGTAAATAGGCCCCTATCTTTTCATTTCAATACCTTTCATGTCCCCAAAATCAGTATTCCTAATGAGAATGGATAACCACCACGAGATTTGTGTTGAACTTTAATAAAAATAAAAATTTTTCCCTTACATCCATTAAGAAAAAATGAGTATAATTATTTACAAAAATATCATTATTTTATCCCAAGTCCCAATGGTCTCTCTTAATAAATCTTTAATGCAAATGAAGCATAGTCATGTATTTTAAAACTTTCATCAATCTAACGGTCGGTTATGTATGGATTGGATCAATTATAACCAACTATAAGCACATGCTTTGTTATTATGATTGCTTTGAATATAATGAAATAGGCCCTATATTAATAAAAATATATTAACATACAGTTATTCTCTCATACTAAATGTAATTATTAATGTTACAAGCTTCTGAGAAAAATAAATCTAAGCTTTTAAATTTATGCATATAGGGATAAAGAGATGGGCAAAAGCGTCATTTCACTCTAAAAACTTTTTAGTGGTTGGAAGGTTATTAATTCTGAGGACACGAAAGGTATTAAAATGATAAAACAGAGACCTATTTACAAATCCTACAAAGCTTACGGGGGTATATTCAAAAATCTCTAACAATAATCTCCCTGTATTGTGATTAGGTTAGATGGGTACCATGTTGTGATTATAATTGTTGATGTATCTATGGCAACTTCTCAAAACCAATGATCACTACCTACAAACAGTTACATAACTAAATTGTGCCCAACATGCCTTTATTTCCAGGAAAGGTGAGACAACTCCTAAGCTTTATAACTTAAAATCTTTTTTCAGGGAAATCCTTTCATGTGAGAGAGGGACTACCTGATTGTGTGCCTCAACAAGCCATAGCAAAGGGTGAAAAACGAAAAGCAAAAGCTACTACTTTTTCTTTCTTAAAAAAATGAAAATCACAACCTTTTGGTAGTGGTAATCACACCCACATGGAAGGCCAAATGACCAGAATCTTGAAACTGCTTTTTGCTGGCACATCTTTTATGCTGTGCATCCCATGGACTCCTGTAGGTGGAAAGGTATAACAAGTAACACGACTCACCAAAAAAATGTTGGTGGAAAGGTACTAAACTTCTGAGCAAATAGAGGTGAAAGTGGATTGGGTTTGGGTTGAGTCCATGGTGTGCCTGGACTCAAGTCGAAACTGCTGTATGCATATTTTACTGGTCCTGGACCCAGAACCTAATAGGATATGTGTTGTGATATTTGTCTGTCCCAAGTTGAAACTTCTATGCTCGAATCCATAGACATACCTGTATATGGATCATATGTGAACTTCTGCTGTATTTTGTTAAAAATGCATGCATGTTTGATTGCATTATAAGAGATAGGAATTGAATATATATAGTTCAATACATAAGTGGTTAAAAATGAAGATCAAATGTGAATTTTAAAAATAAGTATCAAATAACATTTTCTTTTAGAGAAATAAACACTAAAGAAGATGGAAAATGAGCTACTAGGGTGATGGATGGTAGTTAATTTTTCATCTTCTTTTGATTCTATCTTCCAAAGGAAAGGTTATCTGACGTTCATTTTAGAAATGCACATTCAATCTTCATTTTTAAGTAATGCTATGAATTCTATGCATTCGATTCCAATTTATTTTAATGCAATTGCTTACATGAAATTGGATTTCTAAGAATTCGTAGTAAAATGGATTCCGACAAAGGATTATTAAATGGGTGACATGAGAAGTACAAAGGGTGGAGATATAGATGAGACTTGACTTTCCTAACGTATGAATTACTATGATAATGGCTTAGTATAGATTCATGATCTTATTTTCCATTAAAAGGAGGTTGTTTGACAGCTATTTTATGGGTCTTCATGTTTGTTTCTCCAATTTTAACCAATTTTAGAATACATTTTTTGAATTCCTAGTAATTCAATTCGTTGCGAACAAATGGACCCTAAGTCTTTGTGTTCTAGAAGTAACCCTTTCATAGTTTATGAAGTGTGATCTCTCAGATTCTAACTTAAAAAGAAGAAAAAGGCAAAACTCAAGATAAATATACAAATACTTAGGGCTATTCAATCCGCCTCTCTGGACCCAACCCGGACCTAAACCTGGCGACATGCAATGGACCAGGATGCAGATTTTTGTATAGTACAAAGTGCAACGCCCATTGTGATTTTTCCTAGTTGGATCTTTCAAGAATTCCTAGTTCGGGTATCCATTTAGAAGTAATAGACCCACCACCATCCTTCATTTAAAAGAGGGACCTGCAGACTTACTATACTTCTAAGGTATGTGAAACATGGAGCTAAGGTGGTTTTTTTTTTTTTTTAGCCTCTTCTTTTTACGAAAAATGTCAAAAAGTTACTTCACATGGACACATGGCCTTTTGTCGTTTACAACTTTTTTATTTAAGTACCCTCTCTTCTTTTATTCTCTCGTAATTTGACACTCCACTTTACTTTACTCATAAAGTAATTTTACCACGAGTCGCTATACAAGAGTATGTTTGTTTGCATGGAATTAAATACTAAGGAATTCCCCTCATATTGACTCCAACAAAGGATTTTGAAAGAGATGTGGGTTGAAGTATATATGGTATAGAGATGAAGATGAGACCTTTTACTTCCCTAGGACTTGAATTACTAGGATGATGGTTGAGTATTCTTTTTCCATATCCCCTTCTTTCATTTTCTAATTAAGGAAGAAGTTATTTGATGGCTATTTTTGGATATTTTCCTTTTTTTTCTTAAATTTGTTGAAACAAACGAACTCTAAGGCCTGTTTATTTGCATAGAGTATATAAGAATTCATGCCCCAAGTGATAAAATTGATAATCAAATAAACTCTCTTTAATCGAAATTGAATTGAGGGAAGATATAAATGAATACGATCACCAATATCATCCATATGTAACCATCTAAATAGAGCAAAACTTTTAAAGCAATTCAAGCAAGAAAAAAAGAAAAAGAATGCAAGAAGGCCTCATACCGACAAACTTGCTCCCTGAGTGAAACATAACCCTCGGACCAATCTTACTAAAGACAAATTTTCACCTGCGGACGTCCACAAATCAATCCGCAGGAGAATAAATCACCTTACTAAAAAGTGTTTATAATTCTAGCAGCATTTTTTTTTAATAAATAAATCAATCAATAAATAAAATTGTTAATTGAATTGAGAGTATTGTTTAATGAAACGGTCAAAAGTCCTTGAGGCTTGACCAAAGTCTTTCAAGGGGGCCCAGCTATCATTTGCCACATCACTTTTGGATGAATCACCCTGATCTGTCCATGTTGGGTGGGCTGAACTCAGATGGGCCGGCTCCACTCCTGACATAACCTAAAGATAGGGTTAGGTCGCATGAGAGTAAACCCGAACCCGAGCCCATGCCCGGATGAGAAACTGATTTCTAGGCCTGGGCCAAGCACAAATGAAGAGCTAATTTAGGACCCCAGGCCCAATTTCAATTCCTGTAGGTGGACACCTTGTGCCCAGCCCAAAATCTACTAGGGATTCAAAATACAGGCCCAAGTTCTTGCAAGCCCAGACCAAATTGGTTTTATATACAGGCTCGGTCTTGGTCTGACTCAAGTTGCAACCTAATATTCATCTTTTACATGTGTAAATTGTATTTACATATCCCACGTGTAAAAGACAAACGACCCCTTAGTGGTTTGACAAATTTGAGGAGGCCAATTTTGTGAAAATGAGCATCTTCTTTTCGGCCAAGGACAATTTTTTTTATTCTTGGGACCGGACAAGCCAGTGATTGAGGCCTAACTAAGTGGGCACATGGGTCAAAAAGGCATGTATGTAAAAGATCTAAGCCGTCCAAACTCGGAGGGAACCCTTATATGTGCTTGCGTAGTACCTAAGAAAACATGAGGCAGCCAACTCGTCATGTCTGGCAAGGGAGAACTGCCATTGCTGCCCCAACTAAAGGACAAAAATTAAAAAAATACAAAAAATTAGGCCCATGCCTAGTTTGACAAGTTGGGCTTCACCCCATCTAACATGAACTAATCCATAAGGGAGTAAGAAAGTTCTTTAAAAACGTATAAAATTTTGGGAGTTGCTATTCGCGCATCCCTAATTCATCATTGCACAGATTCTCCCTGTGCACAACTTTTCAAGGTGTAGAATTTCTAGGTAGGCATCCTCCTCTTCTCATATTGCCCAAACACTAAACCAATCATGACGATTGGTTTTCTCCGTGCAAAACCCGCCTTCCCTCCCATCCTGATTTGAGCTCTCAAACTCTCCAGATGATCCCAATCTCCGTCTCCTCCGTCGTTGGGTGCCATATACAAGCTTCTCCGGTGCCACAAACGATCTTGGTTACCACAGATAAGATTATCAGGTGACATCTTCTCCCACAAACCATTGCATTTTAGGTACGTCTTCTCACCCATTTGATCTCTCCATCTCAATATAGATTTTGATTTTCAATGCATATGAGAGATGAATGTTGCCCCTAAGATATATAAAGGGGCCAGGCAAACTAGAGAGGAATGTTGCAATCTTAATTGTTTGCTGTCGAGAGGGTTTTTTTTTTTCCTTGATGATGTTCGGACTTTAAAGTTCGAACAAATTAGACTTGTTCGGACACATATAACCGAACAAATCAAGTTTTTTTTTTGACACATACAACCAAATAGATCTACTTTATGTTCAGTCTGTCAGTGCCCAACAGAGCCAAAAAAAAAATTTTTTTCTTTCAAAGTTTTACACTATGTTTCTTTGTTCGCTGACATTTATACACACACAATCAGCCATGCACAAGTCTGAACCTTCTCGAACTCAACCTATAACTTATAATAGGAAGCAGGAGATCAAAGCTGGAGACGAGGATATAGGGGACATCAACACTGGAGATGAGGATACAGAGTACATTGAGGCGACGACCGGACCATTTCCTGGAGGTCCAGTCGATTTTAGTGTGCTACTGAGCCTCAAGAATCACATCGCGGCGGCCGTTTGGAATGGAGATGTATTCTTATTTAATTTTAATGATTTTAATACTTATTTAATTTACCAATATATGTTCCCGTGCACTGCAGGTGCTTCTGCCGTTGAAGTGCATCAATCATGGTCAAAAATTCCGCGAATGGCCACAAAATGTTAATGGAGCGCCTAACAATGTCTTCAAAGATTTGATCCTCCGATCAGGTTTGTCTCCGCTTATTACAACGTCGTATAAATTCATCAGCAAGAGCATTGTTTCGACTTTTGTTGAGAGGTGACAGCCTAAGACAAATACCTTTCACATGCCCCTCGGTGAGATGGTAGTGGACCTAGTGAGCTCACAGTTGGGCGTGTCACCCGAGGATGCACACGATGAGCTTGCAAGTGTGTGGGGTACGTCGATGAGGTTGTAGTGGCTGAAGGGCATATTTGGATAGGTTTCTGAAGCAGACCCAGAGCAAAATATTAGGATTGTCTAAAACCCAAATCATGCGTCCACAAATGACCCACACATGCAGGACTCTCAGGGTGGCTCCCCCATAAACCCTCAACTGGTATGGTTAATGATATCAATTATATTATTCAAGCTATATTATGATCATAAAACTAATCAAGCACTAATTTTTTTCTTGAAATTTCCGAATGTAGCTTGTCGCATATTTGCAAAGCGTCACGGGACCAATCCTTCGAAGGGAACATGATTTGAGCAATCGCAACTCGAGTGACCTATACTCGACTATTGAGCAAGTAGATAGATTGAGTAGAGGAGCCTCCCTCGAAGAAGTCCAACAGCCCATGCCTTGTACCCAACCGAGGACATACATCCGCACCCGCACCCATGTGGGTTCCCAGTCATGATCTGTCTTTTTTAAAGAGAGATGTCATGGGTTTTGTTTACGACCTGGATTTGTGTTGGACGAACTTTTTTTAACTGGATTTTATTGTTGTATACTTTGATCACTTTTTCGGTTATATTGAATTCCACAGGAATGTGGTTGGATACAGATGTGTTGGATGGATTTGAATTTGGTTGGACACATATGCAAATTGAAACTGTTCAAACACTCAGGGCCAAATAAAGTAGCTTTGTTCCGCCCTGCGTATCCGAACAACTCACGATGACCCACTCATAAAAAAAAATATCGTTTGCGTCCCTTTAACCCCCAAAAGTCCCATAAATCCCCTCTTTTAGGGATGAATGCAGAGGGAATGGAAGAAAAAGGAGGAATGGAAAATGGAAGAGAAAGAGAGAGGAGTTGAGGAAGAAATGGAAAACGAAGAGAGAGGGAGATGATTCTAAAAAATGAAGGGAAAATCAATTTTTCATTGGTAGTGTACAGAGAAATTTCATGACCAATACTAGCTTTATAGATGTCCAATTTGGTTATTTCATGAATGGGTATGTTGGTCTTAAAAAAGGGAGCTGCTATATGCACATCCAAAGTTGTTCGGTGCACATCCAAACATTTTAAGACCAACATACTCATATGTAAAATGATGAAAATGGACACTGACACTACTTTGAGGGCTCTTGGACTTGCTCTATATAGATCCTAATAAAAAACCATTTCCCAACCAGTTTCACAGAGCCTTCTTCTTCCTCTCCACACGATCTTGCTCAACTCTCATTCTCTTTGTCCATTACAACTTGGGTACTTCATTTCAAGCATCAAGAGTGAAGAACGGACTTGTTTCAAATTGCTATTGCCTTTGGCACACATCTTATTCTCTCTTCATCTCCATACATGCACTCTTCAAGAGGTTCTCATTCGTCACTCTTAATCAATGGACAAGTAAAATATCATTTCGAATTGCTATAGCAACGCCAAGGTATGCAATGACTTCGTTTTTTTGTTCTTTATTCAAGCTTAGAGGACGTGATGACAGTGCATCTTCCCGACCTGTTCGGGCACGCAGGGCCGAATAGTAAGGTAAATGTTCAGCTAGAGCGTGTTGTTCGACCCATTATGGCTGAACATTTAGTTTGTTGTTCGGCTAATCAAGTCTGAACACTTACCTTACTGTTCAGCCAAATAGGATCGAACAGTCCAATGTTCATTACGCTGAGTAATCCATATTTGTTGTAGGGTGATGCGTCCACCCAGTGCAACAAGGCTAAATCGGAGTGTTCGGTGGACTACAATAGTGAATTTATCACAGAAGAGGTAATATACTTACGTTGATGGTTTGTAATGTTTATGTTACCAATTGTAAAACCGCTAACAGATCTTTTTGCATATCTAGATATTCAATAGTCGAGTAGACTTAATCAATTGAGCTCGTGACGCCGGTAGAATAAGTGGTTTTACTATTGTGACGAAGACATTGACTTCAGGTGGTCCTGGCAAGAAAAAACTCCAACTAACACTTGGTTGTGAGAGGAGTGGTTTTACAGAAAGAAACCGAAAACGAAGGATGGGAGTGCAAAAAAGAGAATAAAGGGGATATGTTCAAAAAAGTGCGGCTGCCCTCTTACACTAAAGGGAAAAGTGTTGGGTGGCAAAGACGAATGGATGTTGGTTGTTGCATGCAGATTGTACAATCACCCACTTGCAGACCGCTTAGATGGACACTCTTTTGCAGCGAGATTGATAGAATAGGAAAAACATTGTTGGTTAACATGCCAAAGAGTATGGTTCAACCAAAGGAGATATTGACTACACTGAAGAAAAAAAATCAGCAAAATGTTAGCACAATCAAAACAATCTACAATGGACATCAGAGGCAAAGGGTCGCAGAGAGGGCCGGCAGGAGTCAAATGCAGCAATTGTTTGCAATTTTGACGTTGCATAAATACATTGAGGCATATGCATACAGATACTATCATTGATTTGTTTTGGACACACCCCACCAGCGTAGACTTGTTGCGTGCATTTTCACATATATTGATAATGGATTGCACTCACAAGACAAATCGATATCGTATGCCCTTTTGGAGATCGTTGGAGTGACATCAGCTGACAAGAGTTTCTCCATATACTTTGCATATCTACAGCATGAACCCAAAGACAATTACACATGGGCGTTGGGTATGCATTGGGTCCGAAAAGACCTTCTGAGCGAACTACAAGTTAATGTTAATCATTACAGGCAGTTATATGGGGGCGAGTGGAGGATTAAAGAGCTTAGTGAGATCTTGTCATACATGGAGGATTTTCCCCATTATGATAAGTGGATGACGATGCTGGATATGGGACATTTGATATCTTCGTGATATAATGTTGTCCTATACCACTTGTCCAATGAGCAGTGCCCTTCCTACCTCCCAGGTCACTACCAGTTCCTACGTCGGCTCGGACGGAGATTGCGATTGGTTTTATCAACGAAAATCACTTTGTTCAGGTGAACAATCAGTAATGTCATTAAAGTTTTGCCCATGTTTAGGGAATTGTTGTTATAATAATGATTGTTGTCTATGCATTTCAGGTCTTTTTGGTACAAGGCCACCCCACTCCGCCAATAGCAACTAATTGGCATCGTCATCGTCTTGATTGTGCATCTAGTTTTGAGGCTGCATACGAAGCTCGGATAAAATATTTCACTAAAATTATTGATCCGGATGTAGCCACGTGCGAGACGATCGAGCTGGATTGATGCATTTCGGAAATTATATTGTTGTTGTTTCTGAGGGTTGATTGTAATGTTTTATCAATGTTCATTTTGGTTGTAATGATTACTTCAGAAATGAAATTGCAATTATTTCTTATTTTATGTGATCAATGCATCCACCCAAAGTGCAACCATATAAGTGACAACTCATATAAATCCATTAAATAAGTTTCATTAATTTAGAACAATACATTTCACACAATTCCTTACATGGAGGACTGCCCCTTATTGACCGATAGAGCAAAGGTGTCAAGCCAACCCAACTACATTGACAAAATTGTTAACTACCGATACACCAATGGTGACATACCCAACACATTTACATCATGTGTATCCAACAAATTCAAACATCTACATATCATGGCTCCCTCTCGTGACTGACGGTGTCCGTCCTCGTTGGGGTACGAGTCATTGGCCGCTAGACATCATCTAGAGGAGCTCCCTGCAACACTCTATTAGCCTGCTCAAGTGTCTCATACATTTCACTAGGGTTGTTCAATTCATATCCCCTAAGAAGGATTGGTCGTAGTATGCTTTGAGCGTTAAGGATGCGCTGCCATTGTTCCAGCCAAATTGCCAGGTTCATTTGGTTCATTATGGACATCCACAACTACATCAACATTATCAACCCGATGGATGTCGGCTAGGTCGATCCGAGGAGCTCTAGTGCGTTGTACTCTATTCATCCATGTAGTCCTAACTCTCGAATTACCAGACGCATTCTGAAACAAAGTAGTTTGGTATGAATTAGCTATAGAAATTATTACAGAAATGTGGTACTTTTGTTTGGTGCATACTGTTCGGCTATTACTTATCGAACAGAATACATACTATTCGAATATCACCGACCGAACAAAATTCGTGTTGTTCGGTGGGTTATGTCCGAACGACAAACATACTGTTCGATCCTGAAAATCCAAACAATTGCAGGAAAAAAAAACATACGCCACACCAAGATTGAGCAAAGGAGGGAGCCTTTAAGCACCTTAACATTTCAAGAATGCATCGAAACTGAACATCTAATTAAATAAGAGATGATAAATGAACAGAAGAATTACCGACTGTGCGAAAAAGACAAGTTCTTTATCCTCGACAAGCTTGGAAACCGGGAATCGGAGGGAAGGAGAATAAGGAGGAGGAGGAGAAGGAGGGAAGGCTTGGGCTTCTCTCTTGTCGGTTTTCCTCCTCTCTTGTTGGTCTTGGACAATGGTTTGCTTCAAACCATGAATGGGAGGGAAGAAGAGAAGGAGGGGCTAGATGAGGGATGTGCATTAAGCAAGTCAATTGGATAAAATGGGAAGAGGAATAAGTGCACAGAGCAAAACTCGATGGTTGAATGATGTGTATAGAGCAGAGATGTGCATCGAGTAACTTTGGATGTGCGTATAGCAACTCCCCTTAAAAAATTTAGATGTGCAATGATCAACTAAGGATGTGCGAATAGCAGCTCCCAAAACTTTTGAATCATTTTTAAAAAAGTACATGAAGATTTTAATATTACAAAAGAGTATAAAAGTCTTCCACAATTCTTTCAATCAAATCCTCTCTATAAAAAGTTTTAAAAGTGATAAAAATGCCTTTCCCTATCACATTTTTTTTTATCTTTTATTAACCTTTTTCCTCCCCAAAGTCAATCATTTTGATTTCCTAAAGTGGGCCCCACTTTGTCATTTGGATTGGACTTCGTAATTTTTCTTAAATGATTTATTAATTAAAAATGACATAAGAGTGTTTTTGTTGTTTTTCAAACTTTTGTCTTGGAGAGGACTTTTTTGAAAGAAATATGGAAAGCTTTTATACTCTTTTGAAATATTCAAATCTTTATGTACCTTTTAAAAAATGGGGAAAAAGTTTTATACCTTTTTGAAGTTGTTCCTAAACATATGGATTGGAATTGTTTGAGGTTAAACCTGAGCTAGGTTTAGAGTTAGGCTTGGAAATTCAAATTAGATTAGGATATATACTTTGCAAATAATCATATGCAGCAGAGCCACTGAAATGTTTATGAATGACTTGGCTTGTGTGCCTCCTTCACACTTTTAAATAGTCAACCCAAATACATCAATGCTGATTATTGGCCTATATTTTTGTTGGTTCGGAATTCTAATTGTTGAGGAATTTTAAAATTCTTGTAGGAATTCTCTACTTATTTAGAAGAATTCAAGAATTCTACAGTTTCAATCCAAATACTAAAAAAAGAGTATTTGCAAATTCTACCCCACCCTCTTGCATTTATGAATTCTAAAAGGTCTGAAATTTTGGTGACTTTTTGGCGGTCTGTCACACTTAATTTTTAAAGGTGGGCTCCAAGTATGATAATCTCTAAAAAGATATATTCTATTTTATAATTTTTAAAGGTGGATCCTATATTGAGTATTATAAGAGGCCGGCCCATGTACCATAATTTCTAAAGGTAAACCCCAGATTATAATTCTTAAAAGGTTGGTTCCGTATTCTATTTTTGAAAAGGTGGGCCCCAAGTAACCCAATTTATAAAAGGGTATATTTCATTTTGTAAAAGGTGGGTCCCACATTGTGATTTATAAAGGGGGCCCCTAAATTATAATTCCTAAAATGTGGGTTCTACGTTGTATTGTTTTTAAAGGTAAGCCAAAGTACCACAACCTTGACAAAAAAGTAGCTAGGTTCCATGTTGTAATTTGGAAAGGTGGGTCCACATAGTGATTTCTAAGAGATAGGCCAATGTACCATAATTTCTAAAGGTAAACCCCAGATTATAATTCTTAAAAGGTTGGTTCCGTATTCTATTTTTGAAAAGGTGGGCCCCAAGTAACCCAATTTATAAAAGGGTATGTTTCATTTTGTAAAAGGTGGGTCCCACATTGTGATTTAGAGGGGGCCCCTAAATTATAATTCCTAAAATGTGGGTTCCACGTTGTATTGTTTTTAAAGGTAAGCCAAAGTACCACATCCTTGACAAAAAAGTAGCTAGGTTCCATGTTGTAATTTGGAAAGGTGGGTCCACATAGTGATTTCTAAGAGATAGGCCAATGTACCATGATTTCTACAAGTGGGTCCCACATCATAATTACTAAAAGGCGATTCCATATTGTACTTTTTAAGGTAGGCCCCAAGTACTACAATTTCTAAATAGGAAAGTTCTATTTGTAATTTTTAAAAGTGGACCCCACATCTTGATTTCTGAAAATTGGCCCCCATACTTAAAATTCTAAAGGTGGACTCCATGTTTTGATTCCAAAGATGGATCTCATGTTGTAACTCTAGTGGGTCCCATGTACAACTTCTAAAGGCATGTTTCATATATACAATCACAAAATGCGGACCCATGTTCAATTTCTTAAAGGTGGGTCCCATGTTAACAATAACATAAGGTAGTCCCCTCATAATTTCTATAAAGGTGGGCTCCATATTCTAATCCCTAAAAATGAAGACTATATAGGTGATATAAGAACAAGGGAGGATACTTCATTAGTACAACATATCTTTCCGTAGAATTAGAGTGGTGGAAGTAAGGAAAGCATTATAAATGAAAACAACAAAGGCTATGGTTCAGATGACATTCCGATAGAGATTTGGAAATACTTAAGAGAACTTGTAGGGGTTTGGTTAACTATGCCCTTTAAAAAGATACTAATGATGAAAAAGATGCCAAATTAATGGAAAGAAGTGTTGTGAACTTGTGATACTTACATACAAGAATAAGGGAGAGATACAAAATTGTATCAACTATCATGGGATTAAAATTATGGGTCATACTATGAAGTTTTAAGAGAGGGAGAGAGAGAGTAATAGAGTAAAGACTTAGATAAAAGACCAAGATATATCTAAAAGTCAATTTGGTTTTATGCTAAGGAGGACAACTATATATGGGAGCTATCTTTTAACTTAGGTAACTAATGGAAAAAATATCAAGCAAGGAGAAAAAATAATCTATATATAATCTTCATCAATCCAGGAAAAAATTTACAACAGGTATCTAGAGATTTAGTTTGGTAGGTTTAAAATAAGAGGAATGTTTCAAGATGTTATATTGAAACTATTATAGACATGTATGAAGCAGTGGTAACGTATGTGAGAACTACATGTGAAGAGACATATGAGACATTCTCAATGACTAGAAATTTGCATTAGGAGTCTGCCCATGCCCTTTTGTCTTTACACGAATTATGGATGAGTTAATTGCTCATATTTAAAAGGAGATATCTTAGTTTATATTGTTTGTGGATGGCATTTGTGGATGAATGAAGAGATGGTGTGAATGATAATACAAAAGGGAAACTTTAGAATCCAAAGACTTTAAAACAAACCGTACAAAGACGGAATATATAAATTTCGACTTCAGTATACATATATAAAAAGCTAAGGGGTTGTTTGGATAACTGTAGAATATAATATCACCAAATTTGAATATTGTAAGATTTCATTATCATAGAATTAAGTAGTGTTATATTATAATATTGTGTCACTTATGGTGTTTGACAATTTCTACGAATCTCAATATACTTATAAAGTATTTAACAATTTATAAAAATTCCAATATTGGTAATGAATACGAGACTCATCTAATGTTGGTAGTATGAGACCCACCTAATGTTAGTAATCATAGTGGAAGTCACCTAATGCAACATTTGTAGGACCCACCTAATATTAGTAATAAACAAGGGAACTATGTAGTTATAAAATGGTAATAGGACCCACATAAAATTTATAAATATGGAAGGGACCATCCTATTGATAGTCATAGTAGGATTCCTATAAAAACCATTAGTGTTAAAATTTGTAGTGGGCCGCATAGTAGTATTTGATCAAGAACTTCCACTCGTGTTTGCAAAAAATATGGATAGTTTTCTTAATGAAAGATTATTTTATACAACATATACTTGAATATTTTATTATGAAGGCTTTTATAAGAAATTGAGATATTGTAGGATACCTTCTAAGTTATCCAAACACCTAGTTTTTAGGTGTGTAGATTATATTCTAAACTAGGAGATAATATAGCAAAATCTTTAGAAATATATGGTTTCAAAACACCTCCTAAAACTATTGTGAGAATTGAAGCCTATGAGATACCGTAATAAGATTCATTATGTTATCTTGGCTCAATTATTAATAAGGATGAAGATATTGAACATAAGATAAAAAGGGGGTTTTTAAAGTGTAGACTTGCTTTTGAAGAGCTTTATAACCTATGAATGCCAACAAGGGCGAAGGAAAGATTTTACAAGACAACAAGTAGAAATACTATGACTTATGGAGCAAAATGCTGACCAATCAAAAAGTAACATATATACAAAATGGATATAGCATAAATAAAAATGTTGAGGTGAATATGTAGTAAAAATAAGAAAGATAAAATTAGAAATAAGTGCTTTCAATTGCATTTAGGAATAGCATCAATATGAGGTAAAATTTGAGAAACCCATTTGAGATGGTCTGTGCATGTCCAATGCAAGCAGATAACAGCGTCGGTAAAAAAAGGTCTGGCTATGCAGGTTGATGACTTACCAAGAGGAGAGAGTAGGTCGAAGAGGACGTAGATGGAAGTAGTAAAAATCGATATGAAGAAGTGACTTATATAAGGATTTGGTTTAGGATAGACTGAAATAGAGAAACATCGTTCCTATAGCTGACCCCAATACATTTGAAACAAGAGTTTGATGACGATGATGATGTTGGGGCCACGACCACCCCCCTCCCCCTTAGTTCCAGGTCTTGGGGGTTGGGACTTATACCAATAGATTGGTGCTATTTAAAACCGTGGGTATGATATATATTTTTTTAGATCCAATGTATATGTGATGATGATGACGTGGGCCTCAAAATTAATGGCAAAAAACTCATTGCCTCCATCAAAACTATGAATTTAATTTATACAATAACCAAGTTGGGTCTGGAGGTCATTCAAGAAGGATCTTTGAGCGGAGGAAAAAGAAAGATCTTTCATTAAAGGCGTCACAATGCAGCAACTACTCGCCGTTCAAGCGATGACAAATGTATATGGTAAGGTGAATATATATTTGTATATACTATAAATATATATAGAAATGCATATAGTACATTTTTAAGTAATTATTTGAATGGTATAAAGACTGAACCTTGATTGGGCTTAGCCTTTAATGTATCGACTTGAGTGGGGAGCAAAACCGAACCGATCGAACCGGGTTGTCATATTGGTTTTATGTAGATCGGTTCGGTCAACAGTTTGAAAATCATAGAAATCGTTTTACATCGGTTGGTTATCGGTTTGAATCCACGGTTAACTGCCTAAACCGAACCGACTGTATGTATTAATTTGAGTATTGAGTTTTGACTATTTTACTCTTAGGGAAAGCACTTGTATATTCTACATGCAAGTTACATGTTTGATGAAAGTTTTACAAGAAGTGTGCATTATTAGGTTTTTTGTAGCGCTGCCTAGGGGTTTGGTTTGACCTAAGAGAAAGTGAACTATAAAGATGCCCATCTCAATTAGTTCAAAATTGGGACTACATTCCACACGAACCCATCTTGTTGGCAAAAATAAATAAAAAATATAAAAAACTAGTTCCTTCTCTGTTAAATTCATTGGTCTGGATTAAGCAATCTAATCTAGTCCAGCTTTATGCAGAGAAATAGGTACGTACCTGACCATTTTGCTGGTGTATTTTACCAGAAGATTTGAATTGCTTCATCTCATTGGCCGGAAAAGTTGGCCGAACCTGGCTTGGTCCTTTCAATCACGTGACTAGATGATGGATGAAAAGAGTTCATCATCGTTTGATGTATGCTTCCTTGATTGAAACGAATTAAGAAAAATATTTTAATGTTCATTACAACTTCTCATCTTTCCATTTGATGGACCAAGTTTGAACTTCAGTTTTTTTGTAAAAAAAATAAAATAAAATAAAAAACAAAAAAACCGTAACTGAAATGAACCGATCCAAACCGAGCACCTGGGCGGTTCGGTTCGGTTTGGGAAAATAGAAAACTGATGGGTTTGGTTTGTTAATGGTTTCCCCGGTTTGGTTTATGGATTCCCCTCTAAATCGATTCGAACCACCCATGTGCACCCCTAACCTTGATCGAGATTCATGACATAACTCACACATGTGAGGTGATGTCAACACACATGAGAGGAGAGATAGACACAACTCACACATGTGAGGTGATGAAAACTCGCACATATAAGGCGACATAGACAGAAGTCACACATGTGTGGTGATTGAAACTCATATATGCGAGGAGAATAAACACAACTCACACATGTGAGATAATGAAAACTCACACATGCATAGAGGGATGAGGCATGGTTCCAACTAAGATCTCCCAATGAGAACCGTTACTCCATACTACTAAGTTAAGGAGCCATTCTCAGCATCCTATATTGTTACAAGGGAAATGTTTATTTTTTATTGTTATTTTTCCTTCTTATGAAGTAAGCTTGAAATGAGGTCTAAAGTTTGTGTAAGACTAAGGCCCCACACTTGGAATTTGGCCCTTTAATCCTTCTGTGGCCTGCCTGAATCTAGCTGAGTTGGCCATGAGAGCTCAAAAGAAATCCATCTTACCAGTTGGGTGGGAAATGTTAACAAGAACGAATTCCAAAAGGAGGTTAAAATAATCAATCACCCATACAACATATCATGAGGTTGGCCTTTGGGTTAGATTTGTGGAACGACGTACAATAAGTTAGGTTAGACCTTATGGAATTTGGATTGTTAGGCCAAATGCGAAGTAGACAACTTGAGCTCAACCCCCCTATATTAATCAAATATTAATGTTAACTTGAATCCCTATCTAGAAGTAAAACGTACAACTCGAACCTAATTAGAGGCTATGATTAGATCCATAATATTATATTCTCTCTTGATTTGAGGTTTCATTTTACTTCACTCTACAAGTAGTCTTACCAAATGGATCCTTAGATTGTGTTCATGCAACGAAAAGAATTCATGGTAGAAAGTAAAATTATTTTGAATTTCTATGCAGTCTTTTTTTCAGTTGTTAGGTGCAACACATGTTCCTCAAAGGAACAAAAAGAAAAAAGAAAAGAGAAACTAATTTTTCTTGACATGGAGGATTTCTTTTTTTTTTTTCTATTGTTTACGTGAGAGGACAGGAAAGCAGGATTTTTATTTTTCAAGGAAATGGTGGATTTTCTCTAGCTACAAACACACCCATAGGGCAAAATTCAGATAAGAACTTATTGTGTTAGAAATTCTTGACATTGATACGAAGGTTGTCTCTTTGACATTTTAAGACACCATATTTTTAGTTAAGATTTTATCATTTAAATCACTAGAAAAGTTACAAATATCTATTTGAATTTTAAAATTCCAACCTCTCTGGCCAAGATACTCTTGAAATTCCATGTGGGGGGACAATATTTGAAGAATCTTCAAATTCTTCGTACATGAATTATATGAATGATTTGAATTCTAAATTCTAGGAAAGAAACATGCCTTGGTTGGGAATTAATACTAGGGGTACATGGGCTATTCGGATCAGTTTATAGGGGAAACCATCAACCAAACAAAATCTATCGGTTTTCTATTTTTCCAAACCGAATTGAACTGCCCATGTGCTCAACTGAACCGAACCGAACCAAAAGAAATCGGTTCGGTTCGGTTACGTTTTTTTTTTTTCACAAAAAAAAAAAAAAAAATGGCAGTTCAATTGGTGAGAGATGTTGGACTTCAAGTAACGGAGTAAGGGTTCAAGTTTTCTTCAAGTAATTTTTCATATTCTTTTGTATGTTTTATAAAAAGGTATATATTTATAAAATTGATTTGTTTGGTTTAAACAGTTTAACCGCATATTCAAACATAAAATCGAATCGAATCGAACGGTTTAAAGGAAATCAGAACCGTGACCGAACCGATCTTCTACAAAATCGATCTGAATTGGGTGGTCCGGATCGGTTTATTAGGTATTTTTTACACCCCTCATTGATACCCTTGCTGAAAATCCACACCATTCAATGCCGAGTCTTTTTCTTCTTTTCATGTGGAAGCCTCACATGCTATAGAACTTATGCTTTTTTTTAATCTGCTCGTTCCACGGCTTCTGTTTTCTTGTCCATATAGAAACAACTTTAATAGCGATTCTTTTTCGTTACGAAAATGGGGCCCAATAGCCCCACTGTACAAAAAGGCTTGATGGATCATATGTTTTATTTTTGTCAAGTGGATCATATGATTTTAGGCATTCATCAAAACCGTTCATTACTTTTTTATATTCTAATATTTACTTTCATTGACTGAGATCAAACGATGGCTAATCAAATAGATGAAGCCACTGGGCCACACCTCTAAGGCAAGTGTCTTACTTTTCTTTATTAGTTGGGATCCTACTCACAACAATACTACATGCTACTCATTACTCAGCAAGATTACCTATAAGAAAAAGGAAAACTTTCTCCTGATAAGAGCTCCATGGTCCCCACTTGGGATCACTATTGATCAGTGCACTCTATCCCCCTCTTTTCATCTCGTGATCAGAAACCAAGTCTAATTTTACATTTATCAAATCTTTACTAAGATTTTAAGAAAAAATCTTCAATGAAAATATCATTAAACTTTAATACTATTAAATCAAAGCCTAAGATCATCAAATGGGCTGATTCCATTTTCCTTTCCCACCAACATTCATGCTCTAAGTGGTCCCCACAAGTTGCATTACATTTTTACAATATGCAATCTCCTCCTAAGAGAATGTTTCTTTTTTCAAAATAAACTAGCAAAATATGCCTGTACAAGCAATGAACTTTCTTCATGAATTAGACTTCAAATTATAAAAAAAAAAAAAAATTCTGTTTTGAGACCCAACTTAGCTACGAACTTTTTCATATCTTATTTATCAACATTAAGCTCATGCTACTATTTACACTTGTCAAACTTTCACTTGAATCTTAAGAAAAACCTACAATAAAAACATCATTAAATTTTAAAGCTATTAAATCAAGGCTTAAGATAATCATAGGGGTCTGTTTTCCGATCTTCCCTTGTTACTTACATGCATGTTGTAAGTGAGCCCCACAAGTTGAATTAAATTTCAATGAGCCTTTTCTTTCAAAATAAATGGCCTCTCCTGTCATCCCTAGAGAAGTAGAGATATCCCTAAAACAGAAATTTGGGCCATGGCCTAAAATCTAAAGTAGGCAAAATATTACTAAGTAGTCAATATTTGATAGAGATCAATCTGACTGTGGTCTCAAATCATGTCAAAAATAGAGTTTGAAAGATAAATCCTACCAAGGGTGATATTTCATTCCAACGGTTCAGATTTCTCTTAAGTGGGCCACGGAGAGAAGCCTCACGAAATTATCATGAGTGGGAGCCACAAAGATCACTCGTATATCTTTATTTCGTCACGGTAACAATTGTAGGAGCATCGTCTCGCTATCTTCACTCCTATTTATACACCAACGTTTCCTTCCCTCATCAGAAATCTCTCTCTCTCTCTCTCTCTCTCACATCTCCGATCGGATCGTTTTCTTCTTCCCAAAACCCTAACTCTGTCATCTCTCTATCTGTGTAAAAATCTAAGGTTTTCTTTCTCAGGTTTTCAATCTCGGTTCTCATTCTCTCGATTCCTCGATCCGATTCTTGAGGCAGAGAAGAGGAACAGACAAAACCCTACTTCGGAAATCCCGATCGGAATCCGCATTTCGGCTCCTCGATTCTATCTTTGGATCTCTGAGATGCTGTTGTTGTCTCCGATTTCAAGATGAAGCAGAAAAGACGGAGGGTATTGGAAGTGGTAATGATTAAGAAATCTTCCAATTTCATGTCTTCGATCTTTCCTTATTTGTTTGTTTTCTGATTCTTTTGTTCAAAGTCTTATCTTTGTGTTGTAATCGTTGTGGAATTGGTGTAATTCGTGCAAAATTGATGTTAGGGTTTGGGTTTTTTTTTTTTTTTGACTGTTGATTGTTTCTGTTTCTGGGATTTTGGTAGGAAGAAAGTGGGGTTCAGTTCTTTCTGAATTATGGAAAAAGATTGTTTTTTGTTTTTGTTTGTTGTCTGTGTCATATATGTATGTTCTTCTGTTGTTTCATGCGTGATGATGCTGGTGATAGTAATTTAGGCTGTGGTTGGATATGCCCCAAATCAGAACTGGTTTCAATATTTCAGCAGGAGTGTGGTTTTCTCTTCAATCTGTAAAAAAGAATGAGCATTCGGCAGTTGTAGAAATGGATTCTTTTTTATGTTTCGAGGTTTTGTAAACCTTGAGAAATAAGGTCTGTGTTTTGTTGTGGATAAGGTCTCTTGATTGAAAATATTCTTTTTTTTTTTTGTAGTGGGTATTGTCTCTCCATTGAGGCAAGGTAGGAAAACATATATCTCATTAGGGGTTTGGCATGTGTTTTGGATGATTTCGTTGTAAGGATATTGGTTGCTGAATGCTGAAGGAAGCGTGCAAATTGCAGACAGCATTATATGTAATGCAGTGGTATGCTGCCTTGTATGCACATGAACTTTTTTCCCATGAGAAATAATTAAGTGAGCTAATCAACCTAAAGAACCAAATAAGCCATTCCATTCCTTAGTGGGGGTCTATTTGGTCCTACTCCTCTTTTGAAAATTTAGGGAGGTCTTGTTAAGTTTATAAGTTTCCATTCCTTAGTGGAAGGACTTTCTTGGGTTGATCTGTTATGGAAGGAGTAATACAAGTGTAAAGAAGTTATTTTATCGAGACTTTTGAGATTGGACTTAGGGTGGAGTTCAAAGTTCTCTCATGATGATACAGGTCTACCCTTTTCTTTTCTTTTCTTTTTATTTATTTATTTATTTTGTTTTTACAATTTTTGATCTGTCGTTGTTGTGACAATTATTTCTGGCTGTATATTGTCTCTAATCAGTGCATTAATCTTGTTGTGTTATTTGATTGTGGTATCAAAGCTCGGAAGATGAATGTTTTGATGGATGGTGAGTTTTTTTGTGATGTGAAAATGAGCTTCACTGCTTGAAAAGTGATTTATGTTCACCTTGTCAGTTTTTGACCTGTGAACTATGGTGTTTCAAGACTCATATGGCATTTGAAGTCTTCTTTAAAAATTTGATCTATTTCCTTATTTTGGGCTATGTTTCTATTTCCTTTTCTTATTTGTTTATATTGGGAGTATTTGCGTCATATCTTCATCATGGTTATCGATTACATGAAGTGACATGGTAGGTGAGGGTTCCATGATCATATGAATTGCTAGATGGTTTACACCCTTTTTTTTCTCCTCTCTCTCATCGACTCAAACTCACACACTCATGCATATAGTCAAAATTAATGGTATGAATTTACCTTATATATAGAGTTTGGGATGTGAAAGACACAAGTCTTCCTTTTAATATAATTACATTTTGAGGTTGGTCAAAGAAGGATCATTTGGTGGCTAGTTGTGGCTTCTCATCATTGTTGTTTTGGAGTTATGTTTGGATTTTTTTTTTTCTGGTTGTAATTTTTTGTTGTGTATCAACCACCCTTTAATCAATAGACTTTTACCACTTGCTGGTAAAACGAAAAAACCTGGTTAATAAAGTGTTCTCCACAAAAATAGTAAAGTAAAAGAAAAATGTGAGAAAGTGTGAGAATATATTCTTTTTTTTAATGATGCTGAGAATATATTCAATACTTAAGAAATGAAAAACTAAGGAAAACATAAACAGAAATTTGGAAGTTTGAAAAGGTACGACTGTTAGAAGAATATCATAATAGACTAAAAAAATAGAGGCATTCAAACTGTAAGAAACTGTGAATGAATGAAAAATACATAAAAAACTTAAAGATTAAAAAAAACTACATTTGATTAGTAAACATATGAAAATGTGATAGTATAAGAAATAAGAGAAAATACAAGCAAAATGAAACACATAAAGCAAAAACACTAATTTATAGGAAACTTGTTAAATTAATGTAGTATACAAATAGAAAATTAAACGAGAAAATGATACGATGATAGATTAATTGAAATACATTACAGAAGTAGAAAACTTGACGATAATTTAACTGATTGATAGTAACTACGTATCTCTAATGAACTGCAATAAAGAACTGACATGGGACGTAATATATACTGAAAAACCATAGAATAAAAGCTCAATTCGAAGATTAGTAAGTTGCAAATACAAGAGAATAAGACTACTTAATTTATTGACAATGGGTTATGAAAAAAAACTGGAATTTAAAAAAGAACACATGGGAATTGTATCTGAGTAATCATAACATCACAGAATTGAGAAAATGCAATTCTATAAAAATAAAAAAAATTATGAGGCTGGCTTGGATCCAGGGCGTTCTTTGGGATGCTCCAAGGAATACATTATGGTGTTTTCATCTCTGATCACGGTGAAGGAATCTAATGAAGCACATTATAAAAAAATAAAAAATAATCTAATGAAGTTGAGGTGTTATTGATTAGAGAGGTGTTGAAACTCTTTGAGTAATACTTACTTGGAAGGCTTACAGTGGAAAGTGACTGTTTAAATGCAAGGAACAAGGTTACCATGTCAAAGGTTCCCTTAGATTAAAAGCTTCATTTTAATCTAAACAAGATTAGACTTCTGCATGATTTGGTGTTCCAACATTTATGAGGGGAGGGAAATGAGGTGGCACGCTCGTTGGCCGAACAGGGGATAGACATGGACTCTGTGTTTGTAAGTTCTTTCGTGTAACTATGGTTGGTTTCTTCTGTTTTACTTTGGGAAGAGTATTGTTTGTATGGACTTTTTTTTTCTCTGAAATGAGGGGCACTGGTGTAGAGAGAGAGAGGGTATGGTTTCTATCCAGGGGCCTTATCTTCTCTGAAAAGAGGGCACTGGTGTGGTGAGAAGTCTACGTAAGTAGTTTACATTATTATCTATATGAAATAGAGCCTAATGAACCTGGAAGGTTGAGATATTTTTTTCTAAGTAGGGGGTTCAAGTTCAACGGCATTCCCCAAGTCAGAACTTAAGCCCTTCACTTTCAATTTCTCCATTAGAAATGGATTCACAACACAATTGAAGGACATCAACCCGAAATCAGAATATTTACTATGTAAAATTGAAGGGAATATGTTGAATATTAGAGGCTTGGATGCCCCCTCAATTAGGTTTTTCCATTTCTGATTCTTTAGTAATTAGTGTACTGTGTACTAAAAATGAAATAACTAGTTACCAAAACATTCATGGGTCCCTTTTATTGGTTGTGAAGTTTTACATTCTGCATTTCTTGCCTGCTAGTGGTGTTGCTCATTGTTGCTTCTTAAGTTATTTGCTATACTCTTACCTATTTCTAACTTAGATTCATCTTTTCATTTTAAAGACCAATGGAAATCTATTGGATTAAGAAAAAGTCAAGAAAAAGTGTATTTTGTTATACTCATACTCATCCTTGGTTGCACTTTTCGTTGCATTTATTACGTTACTTTGTTTTGTGGGAACTATGAAGAGATATGACTAGTTTCATGGATGGTAAGTTGATGGCTATTTATTGTTTGTTTCAGCCTCCAAGAATAAAGTCTTTTATCAACAGCGTTACTGCTGTTCCACTTGAGA
Source organism: Camphora micrantha (assembly GCA_003546025.1). Lineage (NCBI taxonomy): Eukaryota > Viridiplantae > Streptophyta > Magnoliopsida > Laurales > Lauraceae > Camphora > Camphora micrantha. Next base: position 20,897,188 of record QPKB01000005.1, on the reverse strand, counting down.
ATATAGAAGAACCCCTCAAAGGTTTCTTCTGGGAGTTTGATAAGGTGTGTTTTTAATTCCTGCATTGCCTTTTGTTGATATGATTCCTTCCTAAATGATGATATTCTTTCCATTTTTTTTTTTTTGGCAGGGTGATTTCCACCACTGGGTCGATCTTTTTAACCATTTCGATTCATTCTTTGAGAAGCACATAAAACCAAGGAAGGATCTGCAACTTGAGGATAATTTTCTAGAAGCCGATCCTTCTTTTCCCCGAGGAGCAGTTCTGCAAATTCTTCGTGTTATAAGGATCATATTGGATAATTGTACAAACAAGCACTTCTATAGTTCTTATGAAGTATGTCTTATCTTACTGTATTGTTTATATTTTGTGATCGATTGTCTTTCTAGCTGAGATGACATCGCTGTGTACTATTTGAGGTTGCTTTTGGATGTATCTCAAGTTGCAAGTGTTTTGATTACTTGTAGCCAAATGGATGGTAGATGTATTTTTCTATGTTGAGGGGTTTTGATAACCTGTAACAAAATTGAATGTAATACTGTTTTTATTCCCTTTGTTGCCTCAAAAGTCATCATTGTCAGTGTTGATTGGCAGTTGGTTTTTGTGGGCAGAAGTTGAAAAAAGTGTCTCACTTGTGATTTTAGGTCATGACACCTGGTTACATTTAAACTGTCCTAAATATTGTTACAAGCCTGCTTCTCAAGATGCATGTTATGTGTGTCCTTTTCTCTTTTCTGTTTCGGTCCTTATTTTTTATTCTTATTATTGTTCTTCCCTCTCTTGTGGCCTTGCAGCAGCACCTTTCAGCTCTTCTTGCTTCTACTGATGCCGATGTTGTTGAGGCTAGCCTGCAGACTTTGGCTGCATTTTTGAAGAAAACACTTGGAAAGTGCTCTATACGAGATGCTTCTCTCAATTCGAAACTGTTTGCATTTTCACAAGGTTGGGGTGGCAAGGAGGAAGGTCTTGGGTTGATAGCATGCTCGGTAGAGGATGGTTGTGATTCAACTGCTTATGAACTAGGTTGCACCCTCCATTTTGAGTTTTATGCTGTTAATGACTCATCAAAGGAGATCATTAGTACAGAACAATCTAATCAAGGGTTACAAGTCATCCATTTGCCTAACATTAACACTCGACAGGAAAGTGATCTTGAGCTGTTGAACAAGTTAGTGTCAGAATACAAAGTACCTCCTGGTTTAAGGTTCTCACTTTTAACAAGATTGCGTTTTGCAAGGGCTTTTGCTTCATTAGCTGCAAGGCAGCAGTACATTTGTATTCGGTTATATGCCTTTGTTGTTCTTGTTCAAGCTAGTAATGATGCTAATGACTTGGCTGCTTTCTTTAACAATGAGCCTGAGTTTGTCAATGAACTAGTATGCCTGTTGAGTTATGAAGATTCAGTTCCTGAAAAGATCCGCATTTTGGGCATTCTGTCTTTGGTTGCTCTATCCCAAGATAGATCTCGCCAGCCAACAGTATTAGCTGCTGTAACTTCTGGCGGGCACCGTGGTATCTTACCTAGTCTTATGCAGAAGGCAATAGATTCAGTTGCAAGTGGTTCTTCTAGATGGTCTGTTGTTTTTGCTGAGGCGCTCCTATCCCTTGTCACCATCTTAGTTTCATCATCTTCTGGTTGCTCAGCTCTCCGGGAAGCGGGATTCATACCTACTCTTCTGCCACTTCTTAAAGATACAAACCCCCAACACCTGCACTTAGTCAGCACTGCTGTTCATATTCTAGAGGCTTTCATGGACTACAGTAATCCCGCCGCTGCATTGTTTCGAGACTTGGGGGGTTTGGATGACACTATTGCTCGATTGAAGGTAGAAGTTTCCTATGTAGAGAAGGGTTCAAAGAAGCATGTAGAAGAGTCCCAGTGTGATAAGGGCAAGCAAGTTGTTTGTGCTTCTGAGGAGCTAGATATGCAGCAACCTCTCTATTCTGATGCATTGGTCTCTTACCATCGAAGATTACTTATGAAAGCATTGCTTCGTGCTATATCACTTGGAACTTATGCCCCTGGCACCACTGCACGAGTTTATGGCTCCGAAGAGAGTCTGTTGCCTCATTGCTTATGTATCATTTTCAGAAGAGCTAAGGACTTTGGTGGTGGGGTGTTTTCACTTGCAGCAACTGTCATGAGTGACCTTATTCATAAGGATCCTACCTGTTTTCCTGTATTGGATGCAGCGGATCTTCCTCGTGCATTTCTGGATGCGATTACAGGTGGCGTTCTTTGTTCTGCAGAAGCAATAGCATGTATACCACAATGTCTGGATGCCTTGTGCTTGAATAACATTGGACTTCAGGCTGTGAGGGAACGTAACGCTTTAAAATGCTTCGTGAAGATTTTTACTTCAAGAATGTATTTACGTTCCCTTGCAGGGGATACTCCAGGATCCTTATCTGCTGGATTGGATGAACTAATGCGACATGCATCCTCGTTACGAGGTCCTGGCGTGGATATGCTAATTGAGATCTTGGATACCATATTGAAGATTGGACCTGGGGTAGATGTAGCCTCCTCTTCTACAGATTTGATGGCCTCTTCCACTCCTGTTCCCATGGAAACTGACTCAGAAGAGAGGAATTTGGCTTTGTCTGATGAAGGGGAATCGTCTAGGATGGAAAGCTCTGATAAGGTAACTGAAGCACCTTCTGATGTCGCTTCAGTAAATGTTGAGACAGTGAATGTAGAATCTTTCCTACCGGAATGTATTAGCAATGTTGCACGTCTCCTTGAAACAGTTCTCCAGAATGCCGACACTTGTCGTTTATTCATTGAGAAGGGTGGTATTGATTCTGTTCTGAAGTTGTTTACTCTGCAGTCTATTCCTCTTTCTGCATCTATTGGGCAGAGTGTTTTCATTGCTTTCAAGAACTTCTCCCCTCAGCATTCTGCTGCTCTAGCTCGAGCTGTGTGCACTTATCTGAGAGAACATCTGCAGTCGGTGAACGAGTTATTGACTTCAGTAGGTTCTACACCACTTGCTGAAGTGGAAGGTGCAAAACAAACAAAAGTCTTACGATGTCTCTCCAGTCTCGAAGGCCTTCTTTCTCTTGCTAGTTTTCTCCTCAAGGGGACAAGTACCATGGTGTCTGAATTGGGTGCAACAGATGCTGATCTGTTGAAGGATCTAGGGAAAGCTTACAAGGAAATAATTTGGCAGATTTCTTTGTGCTGTGATTCCAAGGTGGAAGAGAAGCGGGACAATGATCAAGAAACTGGAACAGCTGATGCTACAACGTCTAACGTTGCTGGTAGAGAGAGCGATGATGATGGAAATATTGTTCCAGTTGTAAGATACATGAATCCTGTTTCGCTAAGAACTGGTTCTGCATCATCTCTCTGGAGTGGAGAACAAGAGTTCCTCTCTGTGGTTCGTTCTGGCGAAGGTGTGCACCGGCATGGTCGGCATGGGTTGACAAGGATGCGGCTTGGAAGGACTGGTCGACAGCTGGAGGCGACACCTGTTGATTTGGAGGGTTCCTCAAATACGTCTGAAATTTCTTTGGCTCAAGATGGTAAAAAGAAGAGCCCTGATGTTATTGTCTCGGAAATTCTAAGCAAGCTAGCTAGTGCCATACGATCATTCCATGCAACTCTTGTTAAAGGATTCACAACTCCAAACCGCCGTAGAGCTGAAACTGGTTCATTGAGCTCAGCTTCCAAAAGCCTCGCAACTGCGCTTGCCAAAATCTTTCATGATGCCCTCAGTTATTCTGGGCATTCTACTTCTGTGGGACTTGAAATGTCACTGTCAGTTAAGTGTAGGTATCTTGGAAAGGTTGTGGATGACATGGCTGCACTTATTTTTGATAGCAGACGTCGTACATGCAACACAGTGTTGGTGAATAACTTCTATGTGCATGGAACTTTCAAGGAGCTTTTGACCACGTTTGAAGCGACAAGCCAGTTGCTTTGGCCTTATTCTATACCCACCAGCGAGGCTGATCAAGGGAAGGCTGCTGAAGGAAGCAAGCTGTCTCATAGCTCATGGTTGCTGGATACATTACAAAGCTATTGCCGTATGCTGGAGTATTTTGTTAATTCTGCCCTTCTTTTGTCTTCAACGTCTGCTTCTCAAGCCCAGCTGCTTGTTCAGCCAGTAGCGGCTGGTTTGTCGATTGGGTTGTTTCCCGTTCCAAGAGATCCAGAGGTTTTTGTCCGCATGTTGCAGTCTCAAGTGCTTGATGTAATACTTCCCCTGTGGAACCACCCCTTGTTTCCTAATTGCAACCCGGCTTTCATCACTTCTGTTGTTACTATTGTTACTCATATATACTCTGGTGTTGGAGATGTGAAGCGTGGAAGGACTGGCATCACAGGAAGCACTAGCCAACGGCTTGTGGGTCCTCCTCCTGATGAATCCACTATTGCTACCATAGTAGAGATGGGTTTTACGAGGGCGAGAGCAGAGGAAGCTCTGAGAAGGGTGGAATCTAATAGTGTTGAGATGGCCATGGAGTGGTTGTTTAGCCATGCTGAAGATCCCGGACAGGAGGATGATGAGCTTGCCCGGGCACTTGCCTTGTCATTGGGAAATTCGTCTGAAACATCGAAAGACGATAGTGTGGATAAGACACGAGATGTGCCTACAGAAGATAGGGGAGTGGAACTGCCCCCTATTGATGATATTCTGGCTGCATCTATGAAGCTGTTTCAGAGCAGTGATTCAATGGCTTTCCCATTGACGGATTTGCTTGTGACCATTTGCAATAGGAACAAAGGGGAGGATCGTCCAAGGGTGGCCTTGTATCTTGTCCAACAACTGAAGCTCTGTCCATCAGATTTCTCAAAGGATGTAGGTGTGTTATCTACAATCTGCCATATCTTGGCGTTGCTTCTCACAGAAGACAGTAGTACCAGAGAAATTGCTGCAGAGAATGGTATTGTGTCTTCTGCTCTGGATATCTTGACAAACTTCAAGGTGAGAAATGAGTCAAGAGGTGAGGCTGAGGTACCAAAATGCATCAGTGCTTTGTTACTTACCTTGGACAACATGCTGCAATCCAAACCCAGAGTTTCAGTTGGAAACACTGAAGGAAATCTTTCAGGATCTTTAACTGACTCATCAAGAGATGATGCCTCCTTGGAGGTACCTGCATCTGATACAGAGATCAAATCTGCATTAGATGGGAAAGAATCTGCTAATGAAATTGAGAAGATCCTAGGGAAGTCGACTGGTTATTTGACTGTTGAAGAGAGTCAAGGGGCTTTGGCAATTGCTTGTGAGTTTATTAAACAACATGTTCCTGCCATGGTCATGCAAGCTGTATTACAGTTATGTGCACGCCTTACGAAAACACATGCTATAGCTATGCAGTTCCTTGACAATGGAGGTTTGGCTGCACTTTTTCGCCTTCCTAAGAGTTGTTACTTTCCAGGGTTTGACAGTGTAGCATCTGCTATCATACGACACCTACTTGAAGACCCTCAAACCTTGCAAACTGCAATGGAGTTGGAGATACGGCAGACCCTGACTGGAATTCTTAGCCGCCATACCGGTCGCCTTTTGCCTCGAACTTTCTTGACATCAATGGCACCTGTGATTGCTCGAGATCCTGTGATTTTCATGAGAGCTGCTGCTGCAGTATGTCAGGTAGAGTCATCGGGAGGGAGGACGAATATTATTTTATTGAAGGAAAAAGATAAAGAGAAGGATAAACCGAAAACATCTGGTGTTGAGGTTGGAGTTTCTTCTAATGAGGGCATTCGGATGCCTGAAAACAAGCAACATGAAGGACTAGGTAAATGCCCAAAAGGTCACAAAAGGGTTCCTGCCAATCTAACTCAAGTAATAGACCAGCTGTTAGAGATACTGATGAGCTATCCATCATCAAGAAAACTGGAAGAGTGCACTAGTTCTTTAACCCCTATGGAAATAGATGAACCTGCTGCAAAAGATAAAGGTAAGTCAAAGGTTGACGAGGCAAAGCTTGAAGGTGACAGTCCCTCGGAAAGATCTGCGGGCCTGGCTAAAGTAACTTTTGTTCTCAAGTTGATGAGTGATATTCTTCTCATGTACGTGCATGCTGTAGGGGTGGTTCTGAGACGGGATTTAGAAACCTGTCAGATGCGAGGATCTGGTCAAGCAGATGGATCTGGACATGGTGGGATTTTACATCATATATTGCACCAGCTACTTCCATTATCCTCAGAGAAATCTGCTGAAGCTGCAGATGAATGGAGAGATAAGTTGTCTGAAAAAGCATCGTGGTTTTTGGTGGTGCTGTGTGGTCGATCTGGTGAAGGCCGACGTCGCGTGATTGCTGAAATAGTGAGAGCCTTGTCTTCGTTCTCTAACTTGGAGAGTAATTCTTCCAAAAACCTTCTATTGCCGCATAAAAAGGTTCTTGCTTTTGTTGACCTGGTGAATTCCATTTTATCCAAGAACTCATCGTCCAGTAACTTACCGGGTCCTGGATGCTCACCTGACATAGCAAAGACCATGATTGATGGAGGAATGGTTCAATCATTGACCGGTATTCTTCAGGTGGTAGATCTTGACCACCCTGATGCTCCAAAAGTTGTGAATCTTATTCTTAAGGCTTTGGAGAGCTTAACAAGGGCTGCTAATGCAAGTGAGCAGTTGTTTAAGTCAGATGGGCCCAGTAAGAAAAAAACTGCTGGTGTGAATGGGAGAACTGAAGATCATACAAATGCAACTGCAGGTAGCGAAGCTGTGGAGCATGATCAAAGTAGGAACAATCAACATCAGACTTCTGATGTATTGCCATCTGCAGAACAACTTCATCGAACCTCACATGATGAAAGGGATGATAATCAAAACCAGTCTATGGAGCAAGATACGAGAACAGAAATGGAAGAAACAATGAGCACGCACCCAGTTGTGGGGCACGGTGTGGAGTTTATGCGCGAAGAAATGGATGAAGGTGCTGCTGTGCTACACAGTGGAAATGGGGTTGGGATGACTTTTCGAGTTGAGAATAGACCAGATGAAGACATGGGTGATGAAGATGATGAAGACATGGGAGAAGATGCCGAGGATGATGAAGATGACGATGAAGAAGATGATGAGGATGAGGATATAGCAGAAGAGGGTGCTGCTTTGATGTCTCTCGCTGATACTGATGTGGAAGACCATGATGATAATGGTCTAGGTGATGATTATAATGATATAATCGACGAAGAGGATGATGATTTTCCTGGAAACCGTGTTATAGAAGTGAGGTGGAGGGAAGGCCTTGATGGTTTGGATCATTTGCAGGTTTTGGGACGACCTGGAAATGCAAGTGGTCTCATTGATGTTGGAGCAGAACAACCTTTTCATGGGGTGAATGTGGAGGACATATTTGGTCTTCGGAGGCCTTTAGGTGTGGAGCGCCGCCGCCAAGCTGGTACTAGGTCTTTCACTGAGCGATCTGGTTTAGAAGGAAGTGCTTTTCAACATCCTCTTCTTATACGGCCATCTCAATCAGGCGATCCTAATAACTCGATGTGGCCTTCAGCTGGAAGTTCATCCAGGGACTTGGAAGCCTTATCTGTTGGAGGTTTTGATGTGGCTCATTTTTACATGTTTGACGATCATGCTTCAGCTACTCTTTTTGGTGATCGTTTGGTTGGTGCTGCGCCCCCGCCTTTGATTGATTTTTCAGTAGGAATGGATCCTCTCCATTTGTCTGGAAGGAGAGGGCCCGGTGATGGTCGATGGACTGATGATGGTCAGCCTCAAGCAGGCGGTCAAGCTGCTACTATTGCACAAGCCATAGAGGAGCAATTTGTAGCCCAGCTGTGCAGTATATCTCCTGCCTGTGGTTCTGCTCCGAGGCAGTCAGAGAATTCTGGGCGACGGGATAAGCAACCATCAGATATCGTACCACCGCATGCTGAAAATCAACTGCCGGAAACTGGTGAGAATGTCGGTAGCCAACAAGTAGGTCAGCATCCAGAATTAGAAGCTAGTTCTGCACATGATCAAGAGAACCGAACTGCTGAAGTGGGTGACTCTGGTCTTTCCAACTTAGCCCAACAGATCATTGGAGAGTCTGTTATAAGAGAATCAGAAAGGCTAGCAGAACAGGCATGTATGATGCAAAATCCTGATGGTTTAAACAGTGTCTCTAATGGGAGTGAATCTAGCATGCAAATTGGGGAGGGACACAACTCTAACAGTGAGCAGTTAGAGACTATGCCTGAGTTTGTGACATCATTAGCTGATACGGAAAATGTGGTTCCCCGTAGTGATGATGGTTCCGGAACTCGTTCTTGTGCATATCATTCAGGCATTTATAATGCATTAACTGATGGGCCGCCTATAAGAGAGAACCAGCTAAGTGGTGTGGTTGATTCTGGCTCAGAAATTCCAGAAGGAGGTGATGGGCATGATGTTTCAGTTCAAGTTAGAGGAGAAGTACATATGGATGTCATCCACACTGCCGGGGATCAAGCTGAGAACACAGATCATGTTTCTGTGAACGGTGCGGATGGGCCATCTGATAGACAGAATCCAGAAGTTTCTGAAGATGCGGAACAACCCAGCCAAATTAATGTCAACAGTGAGGCTTCTGGTGCAAATACTATTGACCCCACCTTTTTGGAGGCTTTGCCTGAAGATCTGCGGGCAGAAGTTCTTGCTTCCCAGCAAGCTCAATCTGTCCCAGCGGCAACTTATGCTCCACCTTCAGCGGATGACATTGACCCTGAGTTTTTAGCAGCTCTTCCTCCGGATATCCAAGCGGAAGTGTTAGCACAACAACGGGCACAAAGAATTGTTCAGTCTCAGCAAGCTGAAGGGCAGCCAGTGGACATGGATAACGCATCAATTATAGCTACTTTTCCTGCTGATCTGCGTGAAGAGGTTTGTGTATTTTAATAGAAAATGCTTTACTATACGATTTGCTTTCTCCTTATGTATCCCATTTATGGGGAGCCTATTGGCTGATCCTTTTTGTTCATATGATGGGCCTTTTAATGGACAGGGATGTCCCAGTACCAGAACCTCTCTCAATGGTTGATTCTAAGGTTTCAATCATAGAGTGGTTGTATGTAAATGTTTGCTGTAATTGTAATATTTGCAAGCAACTAATCTGGTGGGTAGAATTATTCAGTTAGAGAGATATTAGGGCATATTTCCCCTCATGACGACCCCTCCAGATTAACGGCTTAAATTAGGGCCCCATTTTTTAGTGTATCATGTCAAACAAGGAAGAAATGTCATTCTCTTATTGAGAATTATACAATATCTGATCTTTTAAATTCTATTTTTTACTACTTCTTAACAAAACTATTATGGCATTCTTTGATTCATCCAGGTACTATTGACCTCCTCAGAAGCAGTTTTATCGGCATTACCTTCACCTTTGCTTGCTGAGGCCCAAATGCTGAGGGATAGAGCATTGAGCCATTATCAGGCCCGCAGCCTCTTTGGAGGTAGTCATAGGCTTGGCAGCAGGAGGAATAGTTTGGCACTTGACAGGCATCCAGTGATGGACAGAGGTGTTGGAGTTTCAACAGGTCGAAGGGCTGTTTCTGCACTTGCAAACAGCTTGAAGGTGAAAGAAATTGAAGGAACACCTCTTTTAGATGGAAATTCTTTGAAAGCACTGATTCGGCTCTTGAGATTAGCTCAGGTATAGTCCTTTTTAGAGTCTTTTGATTTTTTTTTCGGACAATGAGTCCCTTGGGAAAATATGATGCACGCCTCATCTCTAATACCAATCTGACGCAGTCCAAAAAGTCATGGACAGAGATCTGTCAGAAACATTTATGGTCTAGGGTTTTTATGATCCTGAAAGGGTTCTAAGATCCATATACACAAAATAGAAGTAAAAAAATCGAAAACTCAACATTAAACACACCAATCCAGAAATAAATCACATGTCCCACTTAACAAGCATTGAGAAAATCAACTCCGCCATTTAAGTAAACCTATAATTGGAGGCATCCCTTACTACAGATATATTTATATATTGTGACTTCTCATATCTAAACCTGCAATATATGTTTTAATCCTGACCATTCAAACTAAATAAAGTAAAATGACTAAAGTGCCCCTAAACTGGTCATTACCCTACAGCCTGTTAGAAGATTGGCCATTCTTCAATTCTTGTCAGAATCACACAAACTTGGGCTCCATGGAAGAAGGCTGATTGAAAGCCTATCCAATGGATCCAATTTCATGTCATTTTGAGAGATTGTCTCAAAGATGGATGTCATGATAAAGAAGACATATAAAGTAATAGAGTGCTGCTATTGGCACAATTTTTTTTCTTTTCCAACACAAGGAATTTTTTTTTATTACGTTTTTATCCCTTTATGAAATGACTAAAATATCCTTTACCCCTCTTTTCACACACAAGCTCTTCTTCTCTCCCACCCATCTCTTCTTCCTTCCCACTCATCTCATTCTCCACTTTCCAGGAAAAACTCAAACATATTGGGCAATTCATCTTTCTCCATTTTCTGCTCTTGGGCAACCCATCTTCCTCCATCTCCTTCATCTTTCCTTCTTCTTGTACTTTATCTTTTTTCACTCTTTCTCTAAAGGCTTTCTAGTGCAATGAATGAAGAAAACAACAATCAAATGATTCATTTCAATTAGAGCAGTAGTGGAAAGGTCCGTTTCTCCATTTCTCGCTTGGAACGAGTTGTAGGTCTCGATATGTACAGTCTTTCAGGTCCGAACGTATTGCATATGCTCGGTACTATACATCCGAACAGAAGGAACATGTTCGGAAGATAGTGTCCGAACACGTGTCCGGACATTCTAATTTTGTTCGGAACTACAGTTCTGGACATTTGCATTCTGTTCAGCCACTCAGAGACCGAACAGTCACGATTTCTGGGTTGTAAACCCTTGCGATGATGGATGAAAACAAGCCCAAATGCATGAAAAAAATACTAGCATTGTTTTGTAAAATCTTACATTGAATGGGAATCTATCCCCATAACAAGTTTTCATGAAAAACAAGGTAATCCAAGATAGAAAAAATGATAAAGAAAAAATGGGGAAGAAGAATGAAATGGTGTGTGGGAAGAAAGAGGAAAATGAAGGGATGGGTACTTTGGGGAATTTTGATGTGTGTGGAAAGAATTAATGTAAATTTTAAATTATAGTGAAGTGTGTAGAGAGAATTTGTGTGGGAAAAGTCAAAATCTGTGTGCCAATAGCAAGCCTCAAGTAATATTGCCATCATCCATTTGGGTTTTGGACCACCAATGACTGCATCACTCCCTCTGGCTGAAAAGGTTGCCACGATGTTGGATTTGTCTGGATTTTGTGTCAGGATTGTGTTTTTAACTGTCCAAGTCATCAAATGTGACTCTATTTTGGCTATTAATTCGAGTGAAACTTCCCCTTTCAAATTGATACTATTGTTTTCATTTGTGTGATTTAGCATGACAACCCCAGTCATAAAAGTCAGTCTAGAGGACCTGAGAATGGGATTCACCAAATAGGTAAGGCTTTTATTCCGTATGTGCAGTGCTAAAGAGTTAATATTTAGAAAAACAAAATGCTTAATATGGGCGATGTGTGAAATTCTAGTTGGAAGAAACCTATTTGGTGACTCCTGGGCTCCCCGCGTCTGGTGATCCAAACTCCTTAAAATCTGACTCAATTGTCGCTCTCAATTCTAGTAGAAATTCTTCTTTCAAATTGATTTAAGTAATTTCGTCATTGCTTTAACATGTATAGATAATCCTTTGACAATTTTCTTTTTACGTGTTTTGCATGATAATCAGCCCCTTGGGAAAGGTCTTCTCCAGAGACTTCTGCTGAACCTGTGTGCGCATAGTGTTACACGGGCAGTTCTTGTTCGCCTCTTGCTGGACATGATTAAACCAGAAACTGAGGATTCTGTCGGCAGCTCAGAATTGGTTATTTCCCAGAGGCTTTATGGTTGTCAGTGGAATGTTGTCTATGGTCGACCACAACATCTGGATGGTACTCTTTATTTATTTATTTTTATTTCCTCTCCAATTTTCTCTACTTTATCACTCTTTTAAGTTTAAAGGCAATGTCATATTAACTTGTGCTTCTCTGTTACTGTTTAAGGTCTTCCACCTCTTGTGTCACGTCGTATTCTTGAGATTTTGACATATTTGGCTACAAATCATTTGGCTGTTGCAAATATCCTTTTCTACTTTGATCTTCCATCGTCCCCTGAATCTTTGAGTCCAGTGCATTTAGAGACCAAGAATGAGAAAGGGAAGGAGAAAGTTATTGATGAAATGAGCCCATTGGACCAACCCGAAGTATCTTCAAAGGGGGATATACCTCTAATATTATTCCTGAAGCTCTTAAGTCGACCCCTATTTCTACGCAGTAGTGCCCATCTTGAACAGGTATTAACAAATTTCTAGAGAAACATCTTTTTCGTGATCTTGTAAAGTTGTTTTATTTGAATTTTATAATTCTGTGCTCAGGTTATGGGTCTGCTCCAAGTAGTAGTTAATAATGCTGCATCAAAGGTTGACTGTCTACCTCATTCTGGACGGTCTGTGACTGAATCCCAGGCTCTTCCAGATCAAGGAGCCTCAGGTGATACTCCAAATGAAACTCCTGATACTCCAAATGAAACTCCTACGTCCAAACATGATTCGAATCAGCAGTTGGATAACGGAGCTGGTTCTGAGTTGTCCTCTTCTGCTGAAAAGAGAGCTGTTAAACCACATGACATCTTCTTGCTGCTTCCTGAGCCCGATTTGTGCAACCTTTGCAGTCTTCTTGCCCACGAAGGGTAACTTTTATGATCCAATCCTTAATTATGGATGTCTTAATATCCTTTTTAGACTCTGACCCTATTTTTCAAACTTGTTAGTTGATGGTTTTATAAAAAAAGGTGATGTAAAAAAGTATTTGAACTTTCTCTACTGAGGAATCTCGTTTTAAGTCTGGTTACACTGAAGTTTGGGTGTGGTGTTACTTTGGCAAAGAACCTCAGAATATGACTTTATTAGATACATTAATATGGTTATTTTAAATGTGTTGGCATCTATAGAGCCTGCTGAGGTGCCATTCTTCTAGAATATGGGGTCTTTTCTACGAAGGGCTGGGGATTTCTGCAAAATGTTTTTAGATGGAAGACCCTGAGGCTCAATTATCTGTGTACCCTCTTCTTGTCTCTCTGTCTGTAGGCCAATTGTTGCGGGTCCACATTCTGTTCACTATGGGTTGACTCAACAAGTGTTCTCCACTCTATAATCTGCTCCACATATAAGGAATTGGGATTTTTTTTTGGATCATTAACTGATAACTTTTATTCCAAAAGGAGAGGAGAACAAATTTAGTACATCTGATCTAAAATCCAAAGAAAAACCAATGGTGAATCATTGTATCTAAGGATAAAAATAGGAGTTGTGGTTGGCATAGCGACCAGTGGCCAAACTGCCATGTAGCGGGCCACATAGCGGCGTAGTTGTGTGAATTTTTTAAGTGGTAATTTTTTTTCCTAATTTTGCGTAGCAGTCAATCCTGTGGTTTTTTTTTTTAGTGATTTAAAACTATAGGAAAGGCTATTAAGGGGAAATAGAAAAAACAGTGTTATAAATTAAAATTGCCTGGCCCTACTAGGTCTTAGATCGTAGCACCACTAAATAGCGTACCAACCTCAACCGCTATTTTCGATAATGCAGCCGCTACTTTGAACCATCGTTGTGCCCCTATTAACATGAGAACGGAGTGATCATAAACTATGACAACATTTCAATAAGTGAAACTTCCCTTTTTACCCCATGTTCAGCTAATCTGTCTACCTCATCATTTGCCTAACAACCAACATGCCAAAACTCCACCTGAATAGAAGAAGCCTATAACTTGGTCTCGTTAAAATAAAGTTGGAATTTCCATGGACCCTCATTCTTGAGTGAAGCCCAAGAGATCGCATTGGCTGTATCACCTTCCATAATCAAAGAATCAAGAAATAATAGCGAATTGATCCTCGGTTTCTAATATAGCCACAATCTCAGCTTCATTTGAAGCTTTCACTCCAACAAATTTGAGGAGGTGAGCAACGTCTGAAATTTGTCATTATAAATAATGCCACCAATCCAGCCAGGCCCATCTTACCTCTCCATCAACGTTGAATTACAAGTAGGAAAGCAAATCTTCAACTTTATCACTTTTGATGAACCACACTTCCTACAACTCTCACAACTATAAAGAATGTTATTTGAGAATGTACTTCCAACTCATTCCTTACGAAATGCCCATTTGCTGGGTCTCATATTTACTGCAGATATAATGTCCTTATTAATGGCCAAGGAATTAGTTGCATCAGCAAACTTTACATTTGTGGTCTTTGCTCCAACCAAGGATCAAAATAGCGGTTGTGTCCGGCATATAAGCCAATGGCCAAAATGCTACATAGCAGTTGTAACGATACGTAGCGGCGTAGTGATGTGAATTTTTGAAGTGATAAAAAAAATTCAAGTCTTCGGTAGCAGCTAATCTCTTGTTGTTTTAGTGATTTGGAACCATATAAGGGTAGAGAGTAGAGAGTAGAGACAACTTTAGGAAAGGCTATTGAGGAGGAGAAATAGGGAAAACAACATTTTAATTGAAAAGTTCTTGGCTCTACTAGGTTTTAGAGTTTTGACTGTAGCGCCACTATTTTCAAATTAGCATAGTGTTCTTAACCACTATGGCTGATAATGCGGCCGCTACATTGCTATTTTGAACCATGGCTCCTACTTTTTTTTTTCATTGGTAAGTTTGAATTTGTGGAAATATAAGCCATTCGCAAAATTTTTTCGTTCTCTCTCTGAACCGAACTTTTAATTTGTCAGGCTCTCAGATAAAGTTTATTCACTAGCTGCTGATGTACTGAAGAAATTGGCTTCTGTTGCTGCCCCTCATCGAAAATTTTTCACTTCAAAGCTTGCTGGTTTAGCTCATGACTTGTGCGCTTCTGCTGTGGGCGAGCTTGGAACGCTAAGGAGTACTCACATGCTGGGCTTGAGTGCGGATTCCATGGCTGGTTCGGCATTCTTGCGTGTGCTACAGGCTCTCAGTACACTCACATCGGTTATTTCTGATGGAAGCAAGGGTCAAGAAAATGATGAAGAGCCTGATGAACAGGCTATCATGTCTGAGTTAAATGCTGCCCTTGAACCTCTTTGGCAAGAACTTAGCGACTGTATAAGCACAACAGAGACAAAACTGGGACAAAGCTCCTCTTTCTCTACTCCTACATTGAATTCAAATGTTGGCGACCATGTAGGAGGCACCTCTTCTCTTACCCCACCTCTCCCTCCTGGCACTGAGAGACTTTTACCTTTTATAGAGGCCTTTTTTGTTTTGTGCGAAAAACTGCAAGCCAACCATTACATTACGCAGCAAGATCTTATTAATGCAACTGCCAGAGAAGTGAAAGAGTCTGCAGGGAGTTCATCAGGGTCATCAATGAAGTGTGGGGGAGTTGGTCAGAGATGGGTTGATGGAACAATGACATTTGCAAGGTTTGCAGACAAGCATCGGCGCCTTCTGAATGCTTTTATACGACAAAATCCAGGTTTACTGGAGAAATCTCTTTCTATGATGCTGAAGGCACCAAGGCTGATTGATTTTGACAACAAAAGAGCATATTTTCGCTCCAGGATCAGGCAACAGCATGAGCAACACCCTTCTGCTCCGCTGCGCATAAGTGTTCGCCGGGCATACGTCTTGGAGGATTCATATAATCAGCTGCGGATGCGTCCAAGTCAGGATCTCAAGGGACGCTTGACTGTGCAGTTTCAAGGGGAAGAGGGGATAGATGCTGGTGGGTTAACAAGGGAATGGTACCAAATTTTGTCTCGGGTCATCTTCGATAAAGGAGCTTTGCTGTTTACCACTGTTGGAAACAACTCCACATTTCAACCTAACCCCAATTCTGTATACCAAACTGAGCATCTTTCCTACTTCAAATTTGTTGGTCGTGTGGTAATTATTAGCTTGCCCTCTTGCATTTTTTTTGGATTGGATTTTCCCCCTGTAGTTCTCTTTTCTCACGTCCCTTCTTTCATCGTGGTACCATTTGCAGGTGGCTAAAGCGCTGTTCGATGGACAGCTTTTGGATGTTTACTTCACTCGCTCCTTCTACAAGCACATTCTGGGCGTGAAAGTGACATACCATGATATAGAGGCTGTTGATCCTGACTACTACAAAAATTTAAAGTGGATGCTTGAGGTCAGTGATTTACTGCTTATGTTTGCATTGCCTACTGCAGAGCTTCCCCCATCCCCAACCCATGAGATGTGAACAGTGACATTTCATATGTAATTTGTTTCAGAATGATGTCAGTGACATTCCAGACCTAACTTTTAGCATGGATGCTGATGAGGAGAAACACATCCTTTATGAGAAAACAGAGGTATGGAAAATTATCAAGTGTTATGTTTTCTTTCAAATTTTCATTACATGACATGCGAAACCTCAAATCAAAGGCACAATCATTACACCAATCTAAGAAACCTGAAGTTCTAGATCTGTACCACCGGCACAATCATCACACCAATCTAAGAAATCTTTAGTTCTAGATCTGTATCAACTCTAATATTATATACCTGTCCATTATTGTTTCAATTTATTTCTTCTACTGACACTGGGTTATGCTACCTCTTAATTCTGTTTAATGCCTGATTTCTGAGAAGGTTACGGACTATGAGCTTAAACCTGGAGGAAGGAATATCAGAGTTACAGAAGAAACAAAGCATGAATATGTAGACCTTGTGGCTGATCACATCTTGACAAATGCCATTCGCCCTCAAATTAATAGCTTTCTAGAAGGTTTCAATGAGTTAGTCCCTCGAGATCTCATCTCTATATTTAATGATAAAGAGCTCGAGCTTCTGATCAGTGGACTTCCAGAAATTGACCGTGAGTTCATTTTTCTTGAATGTGTTGCACTTTCTATAGGCCTGTGGTGTATCTATCTTCTTTTTTTTTTTTTTTTTTTTTTTTTTTTTTTTTTTTTTCATTTTTTTGGTGTCTTCGTTTGCAGTTGATGATCTTAAGGCCAATACCGAATATACCGGCTATACAGCTGCATCTAGTGTTGTTCAATGGTTCTGGGAGGTTGTTAAAGCCTTCAACAAGGAGGACATGGCACGTTTGCTACAGTTTGTCACGGGAACATCAAAGGTAACCATGTTAAGATGCATAAAGTTCTTTTATTACTTCTGAGTGTTGAATTACAGAAAAATTAGTGATTGCCTTGGGATGTATCCTAAGTCACAAGCAATGCAAAATATTGTGGCAGATCTGTTGGATGCCCCCTCCACAATGTCTTTGGAATGGTGTGGAAATGACAGACACGTACTATTTTCCTCTTTACTGCCCCAAATCATGACTGGCACTGAACATAAATATTCATTTCGGCCAGAACAACACCTGCAAAGAGAATTTCGTGTAAAACACTTCCATATTTGCATGTCCTCAAATGAAAAACGGAAAAGAGTCAATGGATAATATCCTTCCATGCTTTCCAAAAATATCCAAACTAAGGTTGATTGGGCACAGCCAATGTGCACTAAATTCTTTTGACAACTCGTAGACCTGATAGCACGGACTACTTTGTATTGTTTTGTATTGCAAGTACACTTAATCAATCGAGAAGTATTTACTTGGAAACTGAATATTATAAAAGGAAAAAAAAAAAAAAAGAAGCTCCAGGTTGTGATTAACAGTGATAACATTATATCTAACAGGATGTCCAATCTTTTTGGGGAACCACCTCTGTTCATCCGGACCGCTTTCACTTTCACCTGTGTATATGGCAGTTGGCTGTAGCACAGTTTTGATCTGATGATGTGATTCTCCACTGAATTAATCACCCCAACTTTACACCATTAATCGAGTCCTTAAAAGTTAAAACCATTAGGTATTGTCATCCGACGACATCAAATTTTCAGGTAGAACTCATCCTTGATAAGATCTTTCCATCCCACATCTTAACCATGATTATTGGATGTGACCTAAGTAGGCCCCACAAAGAGGGCCGCACCTTATTGCCTTTTGGTCTGCTTATTCTCTTTCTTTTTTCTTTTGAATTTTGGTTGGGTTCGGGTGTGCCTACCTTTCCATCCTTTCTATAGATCTGTTAATGGGAATTTTGATGTTCACAAACACAAATCAAGCACAAGATTTCCAGCAAAGTGGAAAGATTTACTAATTTGGGTGGATAAAGCACTGCTTACAGAGTTAAAGTCCTTTAGGTGACAGTTAAGTTCTTGGTCAATTTGAGTCATTTGACTATCTTCTTTTTTTTTTTTTTTTTTCTGAATGGTAAGTCATTTGACCATCACTGATGCTCCTTTGCAAACCAACATACAATCAGACACAGTTTGGTGTTTTGGATTAAAGGGAGCCCTCAAATCCTCATCTCCTCAAAGAGGGATGCCTAGAAAGCAGCAGCAGTCTAGAAAACCCAAGAAAGGCATGAGAAGTTAGAGCTGCAGCTAGAAATCTCATACCACAGCCCAGAAGCCCTGAAAATTCAAGATGTTTAAATGCAGTCCAAGGCTGTGTCCAGGCGCAAAACTGGCCCTGGGCTGATCCTTGAAGATTCTTCCACCCTAGCCTGCAGAAAATGGGTTCTTTCAACCGTCTAAACGCCGTAGAACCTAGAAACACAGTGGGTGCACATTCAGGGTGGACTGAATCTATGATTTGATGCTTGGCTCTTAGATTGAAATGAACATAAGCGAAGCATAATGGTGATTTCAGTGCTGATTATTGAATGCTGATGTGAATTTTATGAATTATTTATTTTGGATGTGGAGATGCCAAGGGAGAGAGGCAGAACAAGATGTCCTCTGAGATAATGGAACATATTAGCAATTTTAAATAGTTCTTTTCATGGATGGTCACAAGTCTGAATTTGAAAAATAATATCATGTTTAAATGCCACCACTAATTAGGTTAACTCAATGTATCACAAAAATAAACATTTAATGGAATGAAAGGAAAAAAAGTTTTCCCATGAAGTTCCACATAATGTACGGTAAGGGGCCACATAAGTTCGTGGAAACAAGGGGAATATAGTAGCAGAAACACTGTCCACAGAAGAAATTCATATTCTGCAGCGATTTTCCCACCAGGACTTTTCACTTCTTTTTTTCTCCCAAACAAAAAGACCAAAATTCCTTACAAAGAATTTTCGGCTGGATAAATTAACTTATTTACTTCCATTATTGCCTAACTTTCTTCGGCTATTTAATCCCTCCCCAACTCAACATTATGTTGTCTGCTTTGGCTCACGTGGACGCGCAAGCACTTCCCAAGCGGTCACCCATCTTGGTGCCTCTCTCACCCGAGCACGACTAGCTTCGGATATCTTATGGGATCTGGGGGGCGCACAACTTTAAAACGCATCATGTCGAGTTAGTACGAGGTTGACTTATAAGCCCAAATTTAGGACTTGGATATGTTCGATGCGGGACTTGGACAAAGCCTCACGGTGCTAACTGTAGCACTCTACCCTTACCCCTGCGGATTCCCCTTTCTTGGCTCACAGGATGAATTGACTTGGTCTCACTATGGATTGCCCAGGTAGATTGGGGTCTCACTTTCCCCCAGTGGAAATAGAGTTGTCCTTGGCTTTGATACCAATTGTTAAAGCCCCACCCAACTCAGCATGATATTGTCTGCTTTGGCCCACGTCCACGTGCGTGGACTTCCTAGATGGTCACCCATCCTAGCATTGCTCCCGCCCGAGCACACTTTGGAGTTTCTATGGGATCCGGGGGCTGCACGACTTTAAAACACGTCATGTCGAGTTAAGATGGGGTTTGACTTATAAGCTCAAGCTCAGGGTCATGACTTGGATATTTCAATCCGGGATTTGGACAAGGCCTCACGGTACTAACCGAAGCACTCCACCCTTGCCCCTACGGATTCCTCTTTCTTAGCTCATAGGATCACTTGACCTGGTCTCACCCCCATGGATTACCTAGGCGAATTGGGATCTTTCAAGAACTTTGAGGATCTCTGCTTTAGCAGAAAAAAAGCAATGAAAAAAGACAGAAATGTGCTGATGTTGGTTTGAGATCCAAATGATGTGTCTCAATTCTATCACAAATATCTTTCTGTCTTTCTTCTTGTTTTGTTTTACTGTTACAAAATTCATTTTTTTAAATTAAAAATTTCAGGTTCCCCTGGAAGGTTTCAGAGCACTGCAGGGTATATCTGGTCCTCAACGATTTCAGATCAACAAGGCATATGGAGCTCCAGAACGATTACCCTCAGCTCATACCTGGTAAGTGTTGCTGCTGACATGATGTTTTATATTGATGTATTTTACTTTTTATTGCTTTGACAGTCACAGGGAAAATGGATGTAAAAAGGATAGATGCATATGTAGCTGTTTGTTACAAAAAGAAAAGGAAAAAAGTAAAAAAGATGCAGCTCCTTATTGTATCTATGATTTTCTGTTTGCAGTTTCAACCAACTGGATCTCCCTGAATATTCTTCCAAAGAACAGCTTCAAGAGCGATTGCTGCTTGCCATCCATGAAGCCAGTGAAGGATTTGGCTTTGGTTAATATGGCCACCTGAGTGATCAAACTATACAAGTGAGGTCGGCAAGCTCTCTTTGACTGGCAGTGTACAGGTGACATATACATTCTTTTCTGAGATTGAATATTTTGTTCCTTGATGTATCTTTTTGGTGATTCCTTGTATTGTTGTCAGATCTACATGTTCTCTGTATCTTAGGGCTTTTTATGGGAATCTTCTTGCTTCTAAAATCTTCTTTCAGTTTTTTTTCTTTTGTCTGGTTGCTATTTAAAATTCAATTTATGCCAAGATATGCTGATATGGTTGCTTTGATCAGTATCAACCATTAAACCATGCTGTTTAATAGTACTTTCGCTTCTTTCTGGAGTCTTGGTAGTTCCTTTTAAGAGTTTGTCATCATCCATCTGGAGTGTACTATGAGGATATTAGATGTTTGTCATGCATTGTTGTCAGTGTCCACTGAATGGAAATTTATACATTCAAGAGGGAAAAAAAAAAAAAAAATACTAGTAGATATATAGGAATTCCCCCTATTATGACCAGTATCAGACTCTGTAGGTTTCCTTGTGTGGTTTGATTTTGGTGCCTGTATTATTGTATAAGCATAAGAGCATGTTATAATTTACATTGAGTGAATTTGATTAGTAGGTAAAGAAGCAAAGATGGTTATTATTTATTAATGACTCTAATTAGATAATTGTGGACTTGGGAGTATGAGAGTTTAGTCTATCCCTGTGCAACACTTCTATTTGGCATCACTGGGTGACAGATTGTGGCCCTTGTGGGTGATATGTCAAGCATAGGTGAGGGCTAGAAAGGTTTATGCATGCATAAGGTATTGCCCAAAAACGGCCTAATCAGATTCCATTTGATGTGATTCTTGAGATCAAGAAATAAGGTCATTCAATCCAATGGTGGGCATAGGTTGCATGTCTGTTGTCAAATTGGGTTAGTGTGTGCCAATTCAGAGGGTGGGGACCTCGATCATGTGGGCCTGTGGTTGAGCCTCTTGTGACTGTCACCCCTGGAAGATTTTCATGGACAATACCTATCATACTGAGGGAAAAAGTTTTTTTTTTTTGGTTGGGTGCGTTGGAGCATATCCAGAGCACAACGATAAATGTAAAGTAAAGGCTTGATATTGGAGCTTATACGCTGGCATTTATTGCTCAAATCTTGCTTTGAACACCCTAAAGAAGTAAATTATTGATTGAATGAGAAAAAAATTATTGACTGAATGAGAAAAAAAGAAAGAACACTACAGAGATTTAAGGGCCTGTTTGCCATCATTCCTATTGTTATCAATTCTGTGCAATTCTGTGCTGAGATTGGGTTGTGCTGACTGCTGAGTGTGTTTTGGAATTTGTTTGGCAACATTATGTTACATCTCATCTTAATCAAATCATATTCAATCTCATCCTCATCTGTTCTCGTATTTTGAGAGATGATAGAGGGTCGTTTCAAAATATACATTAGAATGAGCCCTTGTTTAGAGGATCTGTAAATTTGTCCAAACACATTTTTCTGATTTTAGCCCATGAGAGCATATGAAAAAAAAATAAAAAAATAAATAAAAAAATCCAAATGGGCCCTAATTGTAAATGAGATTTTTCACTTTTAGGTTAGCCTTATTGTCCCATCATTTATCTGCAGCATTCTGTATTTATTCATTACAAACATTTAAAACTATCCTATTTTATGTGGTCAAACTCTCTCGAGGAATAACCTTACAATCTTTACAAGTCAGTCAGTCATGTTTAAAGTAAAAGAGGAGGTCTATAATTGGCTTATGACTCTTACTAAAAGTTAAATGCCAATGCAAATCCCAAGATACCGTCTCCCAACTTATTCCTTTTTCCAAATCCTTTTCCTGCATGCACTCTCTCGTTCCGGCTACTGTCCTTTCCTACATTCCCATTAAGTCCTCTACTTATTTACTGTTATTCCTACTTCATTTCTAGCATTACTCTTTCTTGTGTAGTAGAGTTTGTAACCATCAGTGAGCTCTTTAGCTTTATCTCCTTTATACTTTGATTCTTGCACTCAAGTAACATTAACTATTCTTTTTTTGTTGTATTGATTAATTTCTGAGAGAACATGAAACACATGGATGGCTGGCCTTGTTCGGCCCTTGAACACCAATCCCTCGAGGACAAGAAACATAATGGAGGGTATTCTAATCATTTGCAACGAGCCAATGCTTTGAGCCACCTGCAGGGACCTAGTTATAATTAGATTCAATTTTCAGGGACCATTTAAAAATACCTTTTCCACTTATCTCTGGGAGTTTTTTAAAAAAATAAAGGTCTAGGTGCTTTTAAGAATCCCTTTCTTAAAATGAAGGAATAAGCCTCTTCCGTTGCACTTGCATCTCTTCTAGCATGAATGAATGCCTATATATATATATATATTTTTAATCTTTTCACTGCACAGACTCTCTCTCTCATTTGAGGTATGGTTTTTTTTTTTTTTTTAAACATTGTCTCTCTGTTTTTTCTTTTTTAAATTTCCCTTTTGTACTTTCAGATTCTATACTTTATTATAAATAGGTTCTTACTATTCGCATTGGCGGTGCAGATTTTGATAGAACCAGTTGATGCCAATAAGAACGTGATTATTATTCAGAAATGGCTCGACGGTGAAGGAACCGTAGGCGGAAATTTGTGAATAGCTTTTATGGTGTTTAGAGAGAAGAGGATCGCTCACATTTTGAATACTGCGGTGGCTCGGAAATTGTACTGTTTTAAGCCCCTTTTCACCAACTAGAAAGTAAATACATGAAGACGTTTCTTTCTTGGCCCTTCTTTGAATGATATATATATATATATATATATATATATATTTTTTTTTTTTTTCCCTGGCCAATTGGCCTTTCTGTTATATGCGGTTATGCTCTGAAATCTCGAAAATCTCACCTTTGGCCTTTTTCTCTCAATGCATTTTGAGACTGGTGGGGTTGCGCATACTGTTATGTGTCTGTTATGTATTGAAATCAATAAATAGCGGTATACATATTTTTTACATTGATACCTTTTCTATGGAAAGGTTTGCACTATAGCTTTAATAATTTGCTTATAAAGTATCAGCACATGGAGAAAGTCAAAAGACTTGATCTTCAACCCAGGGGGTTAAAAAAAAAAAAAAAAAACATGGTTTGGCGATCGAGGCTTATGATGTTTTCACGATTGGACAATCCTGACTGCTAATATTGGCTCCCATGCAATGAAGTTTATGATGTATAGGGCAATATATTTGGTTGGAATGGGAACACTGGGATCTTTGCTAATGTGTGTATTTCTTGTGCATGTGGCGGATCTGTTTGGTGCTTATTTCAACAGAAATGGCAAAGGCAAAGTTGTATGTTTGTTGTAGGACGATTTTAGATAATTACCTTTTGTATTGTGATGGTACTTTCAAAGGCAAGGCTCCCAGGGGGCTGGATTTAGGCTTTGTTTCCAATTATTGAGTAAAGCCAAAGTGGTGGCTGCGCTGTTAGGGAATTGGCAGGGTCAAATCTACCAATGTAATAAAACTTAGGAGAAAATAGTGAAAATCCGATGTAATGTGATTTTCTGCAATATGTCATACTCGTAAGATTTGATTGAATGGGGATAGTATGTCTCTAGCCTGATTCTGATATGGTTGTAAGGGTTTCCAAGGATAAAAATGGATCCGGGTTTGCCCTTTCAATTTCAAACTGAGTTTCGTGCCTGGGCCAGCCTTTAAACAGGCCCTGATTCGTGCTCGTCTTAAGCTAGATTATTTCTCAATTCTACTACCATTCCTCACATCGTGGGCTATGGAGCCCAGTTGTGCCATGCAGGCATTGTGGCTGTGTTACACCCTACACCCACAATTCCGGTGACCCAAAACAATACGGAAAAGGAAATCCCAACCTGGGGATGTGGGCATCCATGTGAGGTCCCATTAAAATCTTTTTACAACATTTAAACATGAAGTATTTAAGCGGAAGCATTGTGAAACATCAGTATATTTATAGAACAATCAGCCAAGGCAATGTGAAACATAGATCACAAACATCAGTATCAATTTATATATGTCAGTAAAAAAGTGTACCGTGAGAATTGAAGACCATGAGATATCACAAAATGATTCTTTCTACTACATTGACTTTATAATTAGGTAGGATGAGGAGATGAGAATTGAAGACCATTATCACAAAATAATTCTTTTTGCTACATTGACTTTATAATTAGGTAGGATGAGGAGATTGATGGAGATGTCGAACATAAGATTAAAGCCGGGTTGTTGAAATGGAGACTTGCTCGGGGAGTGCTTTATGACTGCCGTATGTCAATAAGAATGAAGGGAAAGTTTCACAAGACAGTGATTAAACCAACTATGACCTTGGGAGCAGCATATGCACAAATTGGATGTAGCAGAAATGAGAATGGAGAGGCGGATGTGTGGTAAAACTAGAAATTATAGAATTAGAAATGAGCACTTTCCGGAGAGCATTTAGGGATAGCAATTAGAAAAACTCGTTTATTATGGTTTGGGCATGTCCAACATAGGCTGGTAACGGCGTCGATAAGGAAAAGTTTGGCCATGAAGGTTGATGGCCCACTAAAGGGAATGGGTAGACTTAAGAGGGTGTGGATGGAGGTAGTAAAGATAGATATAAAAAAGTGTAACTCATCTGAAGATTTAGCTCAAGATAAATCAGAATGGAGAAATATAACTTATGAAACCGACCCCAACATTGTTGGGACAAGAATTTGATGATGATGATGAGTCAAGCTATAACAATGGGAAGAATAGAGAAGACAAAAGAAAAAAGAAGTACAAGGAGTTGATGATGATGATGATGAGTCAAGTTATAACAATGAAAAGAATAGAGAAGACAAAAGAAGAAAAAAAGTAAAAAGAGAACAGAAGAAATGAAAGAGGGTTGGAAAAACATTGATGGAGCCCGTCCTCTGGGTTGAAAGTATACGGACTGGCGGATCTAATTGGGCCGGGCACCCAGGCTACGTTCAGTGCCACGAGCCATGGCTCCATGAACCAGCCAAGGCACAGGCCGAGCCATGATGGGCCTGTCAATGTGCCGGGCTTAGGCATCTTAACCCACTTTTCATCTCTAGTCCTGCATTAGAGATGAATGCCAAATATTTCTCCTACTAATGTCAATGAGGCAAGGGGGGGTCATCTAAAAACTGTGACCACCCTGATTTTCACTACTCCTAACCACTGGGAAGGAATGGATGCTAGCTCTCCAGAGATGAATAAGCCTTCCTCACAGACTTTTTCATGGATTCCTTTCAAACAATTTGTCCATATCTTCTACATCTTTCACAACTGAGAGCTTCTGTAAATTTTTGCAAATAGGAAAATGTGGCACAGTTTGTGGGCAGTAGCTTAGCCAGAAAATTCTCTTAAGCAGACCACTATGTGAAAAGAAGAAAAAAATAAAATAAAAATAAAAAACAAGAAAAGATAGAGAGGGCCATTAAATCTAGCACAATAGTGGAAATTAACATCTTGGGTTTTATTCTAAGTAGCTTAGATATACAGAAACTTTAATCCTCTGGAGCTCTTACTCACAAGAAATCTGTAAGGCTCTAAGTAGGGCCCACTTACTAAAACCTAAATGCTGAAAAGAAAAAAAAAAAAAAAAAATGCAATCCCTAAGTCCTTGCAAATTTCTTCTTTAATCGGTCCTTGCAGAATTCATCTTCTTCATGTGTTTTAAATTGCTTTAGAAACCATAGTTTTAAATTGCATCGAAACCATTATATATATTATATATATTAAGGCAATAGGGAGGAAAGCTATAGAGGGTGCTCACGGAGTATCCCTTTTAAAAAAATTTCTTATAAAAAACATGTACAACTTGGACTTTGCCGTGGGCCACTACACCTCTAAAGTCTCCTAAAATTTCTCCATCAAATCCATCCAATCTCCAACTCTTCTATTTAATTTCGTCCCATCAAGCTTCCATCCAATCCTCTCTCCCTTTCCAATAACATCTCATCTTTCTTTTTATCTCCTATATATTCTTTCTCCATCATCTCCTAATTTCTCTCCATCCACCTTAATAATTTTTGAACCACCACAAAGTTTTCCGCAAATCAAAATTTAATTCTATCCTATCCAATCTAACCCAGTCTCTATAAGTTAGAAGAATCATCCATCATTTGTTCAAAGACCCATCAAGAAGACATGAGAAAATTCTAAACTGAATCAACGGTGGGCATGGAAGGGTTGAAATCTCAAGCCAACCGTCCAAAGTGATCAACCCTCTCTCTCTCTCTAATAATGGTAGTATGATAAAAGTCATCCATCTCAAGAATATGTCTCTTTGCCACGAGCATTTTATTTTTTTCTTTCAAGATAATTTTAATATTCATATTTTATTTGCTTTTCTCTTTTTTATTATTATTTTTTTTTATGTATCATTAAGTTTCATAATTTTTTTCTTTTTCTTCCGGATTTATGGGAGTTTAAATGTTCAATTTTTTTTCTTTCGTTTATTTATGATAGTTACACCATTTCATAATGGTTTATTTTGGTTGAATGTTAAAAAGATGGTCATGTTGTATTTTTTTCCTGTTCATTTCCCTCTCTCTCATGGCCATGATCATTGCAATTTTTTTTTTTTTTTTTTTTTTTTTTTTTTTTTTGTAGGTATCATTTTTACAATGTTATTACATGTGTGTTGAGTATCTTTCATTTTAGAATGTCTATGGTATTGCAAATGGTATTTTATGATTAGTGTAGGACTGATATAGTGCCTTTTCTGTTTATGCAGGGATTAAAAGTGTATCCCATATTCCCATGTCCAACACTCAATTAGGAATTATCCCAGGTTTTGTTAAACTTATCTTATAAGATTTCTTTTTCTATTTTTCTTCTTATTTTAATTATGCACAAAAAAACATGAGCCTAGATGCTAGATGGACAAATGAGAAGCCCAAATTTTGTGATGATCTCGATTATCAGTATCTTTCGCCAAACTTAAATGGTAAGCTTTTTTCTCCACCATGTTTTTTTTTTTTTTTTTTTTTTTTTGATTTAATGAAATCTGAAGTTCTTTGGTTTCCTCAGTGTTACTATTAGTACAGAATCAACCAATCTAGATTTTGCCAAGTAAGGGTTTTTTATTTTTTATTTTTTTGTTGTATATATATATCTATGCACCTTTTGTTAGGTGTCAAATTTTAATGGCTCTTTACTCTCTAACCCATTTCCTTTTTATTTGGATACCAATAAATTTTCTGAGTCTTGTGCTGAGATATTTCAATCACATCTCCTTAAAAAAAGATCCTTAACCTTCACATCACATCAATAATTAGGTTAAAAAAAACTTTCAATTGATATGTAGATTTTGACATGTAGGTTTAAGTTAGTATTTTTTTTTCTAATTATAAATATATATATATATATATTAAAGTCGTGTCGGCAGGGGGCTTCTTAGGAAGATGAAACGTGGCGCATCCTTAGACTTTTTGCAATGCGGCATTCTGGAATTACCCTTTTAATCTAATATCATCAATACTTATCCCTTCCATAAAAAAGTAGCATACAATAATAACTTCTCTATAGTTACTATCAAAGGGTCCCACGTATTATTAAACTAACAAAAAAGAAAAGAAAGAATAAAGGCTCTTTAGAAGCCATTGTGTATTAATATTTTTTTATTCAATATTTGGCATGGTTAATCCGAAAGGACCATTGTGGAAGACAGTTAATTTTAAAATTTACACTTAATATATAATGATTTATATTTACTAACCAAATAAATTTTCTCTCATGAGTCTCCATCTTAATTACGATTTTTTTATTATCATTTATATTTACTAATTTAACCAAATAAATCTATGAGTCCCATTATGAAATCCAAGTCTTCTTTATTTCCAAACTCATAATTTACGGAGGCTACTTTTTTTTTTTTATACCAACACACGAAGAGCTTTTTTAATATTACTTTCATAATTTATGGAGGCCACTTTTTTTTATACCAACACACGAAGAGGTTTTTTGATATCATAGCGAGTGCCACTTTCATAGGTTGTATTTTGTTACTTTTTTCTCCTTATTTTCATTTCAATATTCAGTAAGATTAATTTGAGGGGCCCATTATCGGCATTTTTCTCCTTATTTTTCTTTAGATATTCGGTAGGATTAATTAATCTGCGTGGCCCATTGTGAAAGCCAATTAATTCCAAAATCCATATTTAATTCTGAAATGACACTCAATTTATGGCTAAGCACAAATATAATCAAATGAAGGTCATAAAATCTTTATTATTTACTTGATTTTTCCCTAAATATTTTCAGTTACCTAAAATTTCTCTAATGAGTTTTCATCTTTATTATGAATTATATATTAATATTTATTAATAATTTTTTAAATATTTAGAAATACTTCTAATTAGAAATTTTAATGATTTTTTAATCCAACGCAGGCCTATTGCACTAGTTATATGTATATAATGACAGCAACCCCTTCATGGGAGAGCGGCACGTGGCATGCTCTAAAATTTTTTAACACTTTCCAATAATGTCCAACACTCTCCACCAAACCTTTTAAAATGTCTCAATGCAAATCAGGATATTTTTTTAAACAAGATACTTGCCTATAAGACTACTAAAATCAACACGACCCATATCCAACTGATTTACCATGTGAGACCCACAAATTGGATGGCTAAGATTGCACAACCCATAGTGCAATGATTTTTATAGGTTGTGATTGGAACATGTTGTTTTGTCCAACATTTTAATGTATGTAATCTTAGTCAGTTATCACTTTTACAAACTTTGTCTCTTTGTTGCAGGACTACCTGCTAAAAGCCGCAAATATGAGAAGAGCAAGAACTGCTTACATTAAAACTGCTTCCCAACGACATTAATTTTTTTTTTTTTTTTCTTTCTTTTGTATTAAAGCATCAGGGCATTCCCCTTACATGCAAATACTCTCAAAACATACTATCATGGATAGGGGATTCATGGCTACAAATCTCAAATCAAATTCTATGATCTCTCAACCTAAAGCTATCCTATCAAATATTAACATAATCTCATTGAATCTATAATGGGGCCAATGCAGTTATCTTAATACATGACAGTTCTTCAAATTCAAATCAATACATGTATGCAGTTTTTTTGAACTTCAAATCAATACACCTATGCAATTTTTCAAATTCAAATCAATACACGGTACACACTATTTCAGAACTAAAAAAGAAATGATGAGATTCTAGATCCTGCATAGCTGGACAGGCTGGACCTGGATCTGTATTCTTACCATACATACCCTTACCATAATACAATTCACAGTTCTATTAAAAAGTCCCTTGGTATCATCATCTGAGAGGCATTTTTGTAAAACTTTTACCATTTACAGATGGCCTTAACATGTAATAGGTATAAGCCAAAAATAGACAAATCATGGCTATTCTTTTTGAATTTTTTTCTTTCAGTTTTCTTTGTTGTTATTCTTTTACAATTGATTTAAATAATTTTATTTTAAAACTTAATTACTATTTTATTGCTCTTATTATATTGTTATTGCCTTGATTTTGTGTTTATTATGTTGGTAGATATTTATAATGTTCTTTCTTTATATGCCTAAAAATGTTCATATATATATATTTTTTTTATTGTGCTTTGATTGCTTCATTTCGAATATGCCATCAAAGCAGTTTATCGAAAACGAAAAGAAAAAGAAAAGAAATGCCCATGTGTATAGACAAATCATTTTTGTTATTAATCATTTATATAATATTGTGGGCTATTTTTTTTCCCTTTTAGGGACTCTTCGGCAATGACATGTGGCACACCCATCTCATCACATCATTCAAAATCTTTTGAAATTTCTTACCCCTAAAATCTCTCCATTTTATCATACTTACACAAGCAAGCAATGAGACAAGAACAATTTTCATTTCTTTTATTATCTCCAATGATTCCAAATCCTATTTAACTCCAATAATCTCTCTTGAATTGTAGAATCGATCTTTTTTCTTTCCTTTCTCCATAAGTAGGGATGCAAATGGGTACCCAATTCTCCAATTACCCGGAGGTTCTAAAACGTTAAAAACCGAGTTTGGGTCCTTATTTAGGCCCTGATAAATAAATGAGTCCAGGTCCGGTTCCACCTTGGTTCGGACTTGTGGACCTGAGACCTGATATAATACCTCAATTTTTAAAAATCTCTCCTAAAAGACATTCTTTTTAAATATCATTCTCTAGTTAAACCTGGACCCGAATCCAGACCCGTCTCATATATGGTTTTGGTTCCGGTTCCGAAATGGTTCCAGGTCCGGATCCGGTTCCACCTTCTCCTTAACGGTTCCGGTTCCGGGTTCACCATGGACCCAGATCGGAACCGACCCGTTTACAACCCTATCCATAAGTCTCTATCCATTTAATTTGTGAGTTCCTTTCTTTCTTCATTAGTTCTTAGATAGGTTATCTAATAACCGTACTGCAACATGCCATCATGAAATAAATATTTCAAATATTTAATTTTGTTTGGTTAGAAATTTGAGAGACTTTTGCTAAAATTTAGGATTTGGCGAGAACACTTGATAATCCCTGCTTATATATATAATAAATATTGAGTAAATGCGTGATTATTGGAATTATTATTATTATTATTATTATAGCTTAGGTTAGAGCACTATGTCATTATGGACCCATCTAATTAGTCCAGAAGGTTATTTTTCCCTTACTCCTTCACTCATCTTACTTCCTATGTAAATATTTTATTCATATTTCAATATTTTTTTATATTCATTGATATTGTTTTTATATCAGAATATGTGGTTTAGTTTTTTATTTTTATTTTTTTTTCTTTCTTGGCCTTTGTTGGGCACAGGCCTCTCACACTAGTAATATTTAATAATGATACAAGTTAGTTCTTGGAGTTAAGCAAAGAAAAAGAAGGGGCTTAATCTATTGTCGGCCAAAGCTACATTAGGTGGGGCACGCATATCATCAATAGTCAAGGACATCCAGAGTATATCCTTATCTATCGATTTATTTCAATGCAATAGTATTTTAGTATCATAGATTCTATAGGTCCATCATCATGGATTTATCAATTTAATCTAGAGATTCTCCATGTACCCGCAGACTTGAGATATACATGCGGCCCATTATATGGATCTATTTGATGCGAAATTTCGGCCCAACATGTCCATTTACAATAGCAAATCTATGTGCGATCCAATATAAGGAAAGATTATTAACACAAACCATCTACCTATTAACAATATATATTTCGCGGGTTTTGGTATATTACATTAAAATTCTAAAATAAATATAAAACTAAATTTAAAATATTTTCTAATGAAACATATATTATAATATTCATATAAGTTCTTAAAAATTACATAGAAAATCAAATATTGAGAATTTATAAACTCATATTTGATTTATAAAATGAAAAATGAAAAATGACATTTTTAGGGATTGAAATGAACATTGGGCGCCTATGTGAAAATAAAAAATTGGTGCATTTGTGCAACGAGAGGATTGCACATTTTTATGATTTTCTTTGTTAACAATATTAGATTGTTTGGTGTGATGTATTTTCCTTGCATAGAAGAAAAAAATAAATCATAAATTCAAAATGTAATATCTTACCTTTTGCCCCGGGCTAAGCACGGGGCATTGTTGCTAGTATATATTAAGGCAATAGGGAGGGAGGCTGTAGAGGGTGCTACGTCAGCAACACAATAATTCTCCTTACAAAAAAACATGCACAAAAAATATACACTGTTTTAAGGTGCCACATCACTTTTTTAATCTTCATCTCCTATAATCATCACTTTTTTAATCTTCATCTCCTATAATCTCTCTCATCTCCCTAAAATCTTCTTTCAAGCAACTCCTAAAATATATCATAGAAAGCTAGACTGTTTGCATCCAGAGGTCCCTGAATAACCATCTCTCTAATAAAATAATGGATCTCTATAAATCCTTAAAATAGTTGGGCCATCCATTGGTGGGACCACCTATAAAAATCTCATGCTACCATAATGTGGTTGCAAAATGAAATTAAAGTTCCAATATTGTGATTATAACACACAAGATGCTTCTAAAAGTCCAATATTGCGAATATAACACAAAAGATGCTTCTAAGGGAGGCCCACTATCTAGATCTTATGGCCCAAGAATATCAATCTCTTTGACACATGTGTTACGCCACAAAGGTTTTAATAGAACCCAATAAATCCGACCCACGGTACCATATTGAATGGGACATAACAAATAAATATGTTTATCTATGAGGGTTTAATAGATTAAATAATAGATTAAAGATCATAGCCATCGATCTTAAATTATTTATATTATCTATGAGATTCAATGATCGACATATATCTTTTTTTTTTTTTTTTTTCGGTGTGGGTTTCCAGCCTCTTCGAGAATCGACTATTCCCCTGGATAAATGAACTCTCTGCCTCCTCTCACGCACCGGGTAAATCAAGCTTTTACATGGGCAAATGGCTCCATGGAGAGAGCATGAGTTAACATATATATATCTATCATGTGTAGTGCTGCTTTATTTTTATTTTTTGGGCTTTATAGTAAAAAAGATTCAATTATCACCATCATTCTTCTTTTTTATATAGTTCTTCTATACCAATTTCAAAGTTAGAAGACTAGCATTTCAATCTAAATTTTATAAATAAATTAGTTTAGTCCTTTCGCTAAATAATATATATTATTTATTCTGCTTTATCTTTTATTGGTAATATTATATAAAAACCAATAAAATTAAATATAATTTTATTGTTTGGCCCGGGCTAAGCACGGAGCATTGTCGCTAGAATGATGTAGTCAAATATGATGTTTGATTCGCAGCATGGAATGATATAAATATATATATATATATATATAGGTGCTTAAATCATTAGTTTTTCTCTTTTTCTTTTTTTTTTTTCTTATTTTTTTTTTTTTATCCCTAAGAATCAATAGTTTGTCTTCATTTCCAACATCTATTACTTCCATTAGAATGAGTCTGGAACACAAAATATTCATTAGGTGATGTACAATGGCTTTGATCTCAGGGTTTCAATTGTAACTTATGCGGCCCACCTATGGTCTACCAACTCCTATCACACTCACTATTATGCATGAATTGACATCACCAGAGTGAAACTGGTTTCAACAAAGTAGGTTC
Source organism: Camphora micrantha (assembly GCA_003546025.1). Classification (NCBI taxonomy): domain Eukaryota; kingdom Viridiplantae; phylum Streptophyta; class Magnoliopsida; order Laurales; family Lauraceae; genus Camphora; species Camphora micrantha. Next base: position 20,863,566 of record QPKB01000005.1, on the reverse strand, counting down.
AACATCAGTTGGGCTTAGCACTTATGGTCTAATCCTATCTTAAAACCTTGAAATTAATTACATGTTCAAAAGATGATGTGGGGCCCACCACGTTACGTGCCAATTACAAGGACATGGTGGAATTGAAACTTCTTGATTGGAATTAGAGTTGAGACAAACTTGAACACCATCTTTAAGATCCCTACAATTTATCTATTGCGAACATCAGAATATATTAAGAATTGACCCACATGAGATCCAAATGGGGGTGGATCATCATCTCATTCATAAATAAAAACTACTATAGTAATCTTTTTCGTCACCATTTTTAACTAAATTCATCACACTTTTTTCTTCTAAGTAAAAATTTAAACTATAGGATTTAAAAACTAGTAAATAATGTATTATTTATCTTGAAATTATGTTATTCTCAGTAACATTTAAAAATCCTTAATTTTATTATTATTTAACTTTTCGGCCCGGGTTTAGCATGGGCCTTTGTTGCTAGTTTGTTTTTACAGCATTAAGAGATTGATTAAGGTAAACATTAATCCATCTCCTATCCTCAACTTCTACTTCCATTCTCACTAAACCCAAGCCCAGCCCAGCCCAGCCCAGCCCATCACTACACAGCATTCAACAAAAGAAATTAATATGGGTTAGAAAGAGAGCACAGAATAGTGAAAAATAAAGTCCTGATATAAAGAAAGATTCCTTCAAAAGAAAGGACATAAAGCAAGAACAAGGGACCCACTCAAAAAGGAAAATTGCAAAGTTCATTCAAAAGGAAGAGTGCCAATTATTGACTAGTGTTACCTGAACATCCGCGTTGGTCATGGCTAAACCTTTATATATCAGGCAAACAGCTTCGGGCCAAGTTTTAGAATCATGGCAGACTAAAACCTACATGGGAAAAATATGGCTTGACATAGCCAAGTTAACTGCACTCTATCACAGGTTGAGTACATAATTAAAAAAGCTCAAATCTGTAACAAGTTGTTTTAACACCCGGCTACTAGCTCTAATGCACGGATACTTTAAAATTTCCTTATTCTATACTTCACTTTTTATGTGTAAAATTTTTATTTCTGCTGTATTTATAGTGTGTACCTTCCCTATCCATATCGTATCTGAGTATCATAGGCTACTAGTCCTTTTGAGTAGTAAATTGTAAGAAACGCCCACTTACACATTGGCCCACCTATGATCACCTCAAAACCTTCAGTTACAGTCTCTGTAAATCAGAGCTGATCCCAATTTGAATTAGACGCAAACATTCATTCACCATTGGGTTTTGTCAATAAAATTTATAAGCTGGCATTAAATTTTGAGGATTTAAAATATATTGCTATAGTCCATGCCCAGATACATTCATGATTCATCCCAACCCTCTTTGATTATTATGATTCAGATGGGCCCCACAGGTGGGGGCATTCTTTCTCCAGCTAAAGGCCTTTACCTTTTTTAAACCAATGGGGAAAAAAGTATCTAAAGAAGATGATGTACTAGGAATTGACTCAAGTCTTTGCAACAAAACTAATCTTGTGAAAAGCTGCCTCTCTCTCTCTCTCTCTCTCTCTCTCTCTCTCTCTCTTTGCTTTTTGTTGGGGAAGAAGGAATGGCAGAAGCAGCACTCTCTGCTGTAATATCAGTACTCTTCAAGAGGCTGGCCTCCCCTTCACTGCAGAAAATTGGATCATTATGTGGTGTTAAGAAGGATCTAAACAATGTCCACAGCATGCTCACAGCAATTCAGGCCGTGCTCGAAGATGCAGAAGAGCAAAAGTGGACAAACAACAGGATGAAGAATTGGCTTGGTAAGCTCAAGGATGTTGCTTATGACATCGAAGACATATTGGATGAGTTGGCAACGGAGGATCTTCGATGGCGAGTTGAGATTCACAACCGCATGATAAACAAGGTACGTAACTTCTTTTCACCTTCGAACCCAATTGCATTTTACTTCAAGATGGCTCCTAAGGTCAGGAAGGTTGTGGACCGATTGGATGCAATTGCAAAGGAAAGGTCTAATTTCAATTTGAGTCAGAAGAATCTGGATACGGACAGGGATGCTGAGCTTGGATGGAGGAATCAAACTCATTCATTTATACAAGAATCAGATGTTTTTGGAAGAGAAGAAGACAGAGAAAAGCTTGTTCAGATGTTAACCAATATAGAAAATGAGGAGGATGTCTCTGTAGTTCCTATAGTTGGGATGGGAGGGCTTGGAAAGACTACACTCGCAAAATTAGTCTACAATGATGCAAGGGTGAAAAGTTACTTCGATCAAAGAATGTGGGCTTTTGTTTCGGAAAAATTTAATATGGCAGATATTATGAAAGCAATTATAGCATCGACAAATGAGGAGAGATGTGATCTTGAACACATGGATCCATTACAGTCTCGCCTTCGACAAACACTGCATGGGAAGAAGTATTTGATTGTACTAGATGATGTATGGAATGAGAATCAAGAGGAGTGGCTTCAATTGAAAACATTGTTGATGCCTGGTGTTAGTGGGAGCAAAATTATTGTGACCACTCGCAGTGAAATCGTTGGGTACATCATGGGCACATCTCCCACATACTACTTGAGAGAGTTACCAGAAAAAAATTGCTGGTCATTGTTCAATCAGCGAGCATTCCCAAAGAGAGATGAAGAAAAATATCCAAACCTGCTAAGCATTGGAAAGGAGATCGTGAAAAAGTGCAAAGGTGTACCATTAGCAGCAAAAGCTCTGGGAGGCTTATTGCACAGTAAAAGAATGGAAAGGGAGTGGCTTATTATTCGAGACAATGAAATCTGGAAGTTAAATGAGGATCATATTCTTTCCACATTAAGATTGAGCTACGATGTTTTGCCATCTCCTCTAAAGCAATGCTTTGCATACTGCAGCATCTTCCCCAAAGGCCACTATTTTGAAAAGAACGAGCTAATCCAACTATGGGTTGCAGAAGGGTTCATCCAATCATCGAGAGAAGGAAAGTTAATTGAGGATATTGCTGCAGAATATTTTGATGAGTTATGGTGGAGGTCTTTCTTTCAAGAAGAAGCTAGGAGCTTCTCCAATGAGGAAGACGAGAAGGTGTTTAAAATGCACGACCTCATTAATGATCTTTCAAGATCCATTGCAGGGACTGAATGCTTGGTTGTGGAAGCTGGCGAAGAAGGAGATCTCCTTGGAGGGGCTCGTCATGCATCATTTATTTATAAGGGGACGACATCAATGAAAGAGATGTACCTTCATAACTCAAAGAAACTGCGGACATACATTTTAATCAATTGCACGAGCAGTATAGTGAAGGTTACTGATAAGGTTTCAAGTCTAACACATTTACGGGTCTTGGATTTGAGTTTCAGTGAAGTTACGATCTTGCCCAAATCAATAGGTAAGTTAAAACACTTGAGGTACCTTAACCTGACAAAGACTAAGATTCAAACACTGCCTGAATCAATCAGCACCCTATGGAATTTACAAACGCTAATACTTTTACGCTGTATCTATCTCAGAGAGTTACCCAAAGACATGAGTAAGATGATTAGCCTTAAACATCTTGACATGGAGAGATGCTGTTTAAGCAAAATGCCAAAAGGGATTGGACAATTAAGTTGCCTTCAATTGTTATCACAGTTCATTGTTGGTAAACAAAGAGGATGTAAGATAGAAGAATTGCAAGGTCTAAACCTTCGTGGTAGCCTGAAAATAAAAGGTCTTGAAAAAGTGCTGGATCGAATAGATGCAGAGAAAGCAAACTTGAAGGAGAAGCAGCACCTTTGTGAGCTGAGCTTTTTATGGAAGTTAGCGGATGATTTAGTCGTGGGAACAAAGGAAAATTTTGATTCTGTGATTGAAGGCCTCCAGCCACATCCAAATCTACAATGTCTGCACATCTCAAACTACATGGGTGTAGGATTCCCTATGTGGCTGATGGATTTGAGGGTCCCCAACTTGGTTGAAATTTCTCTTGTCAACTGCAGCAGATGTAAAATCCTCCCACAACTTTCACAATTGCGCTTTCTCAAGGTTCTCGCCATTAGCTATCTGCCTGAACTAGAGATTTGGCCGAGTGGCGAAAGTCCTTCTGTTCAGAAACTGGAAGTCTTTTATTGTCCGAAGTTGACTCACATTCCAAATCTGCCATCTCTTACAATGTTGAAGCTGGTGGGATGCAAAGAGATGCTACTGAGTTTTGTTGCTAGTTGCCCTTTACTAGATTCTCTCTCTATTGGTGGATTTCCAGGGTTGACTTCTTTCCCAGAAGGATTGTTTCAGAATAAATCTCTTCTGAAGTCTTTGGATATTTTGGAATGTCCTAAGCTGAAGTCCTTACCAAAGGATCTTTGCTCTAATGCAACTATTGAAAAATTGTATCTTTTTAACTGCAAAGAGGCTGAATCTTTCCGTGAGGAGATAGAGAGAAACTTCACCTCTCTCCAATGTTTAGGTTTTGGTTCTTCATATTCTGGCGCTGATGAGTCTAGCCCTGATGAGTAAAGCCACTGCTGGACAAAGAGCAGAGCTTAACGCCTTAACCTCTTCTCAATTCTAAGAGCTTCAGATATTTTGATTAGTTTGGTTGAGCATTTTATTTTTATTTTTTTTGTCAGTAACAGTTCATGCTTGTGTTGAAATGGATGATTTACCAGAATGAAGGAACCATCTTTGTCATTGCCATTTTTGTAACTTTATCTCATCTAATAGGAGTTGGTTTTAGTAAATAATAATAATAATAATAAGAATGGGTTATGATTGTAAAATAAGCTCGGATAATACAAATAAGATTTTGTGCTCATCATGATCAATGGGATAAGGATGATTAGATTAAATTTTCATTTTGATATTTCATTATGAGTAGTATAAGATCCCTTCTTAAAAGAACATGTAAATCTTAGTTCTATACTATCATAGGTTTTATATTGTTCTTATTGTCACTGTGCCTTATGTTATGCATTTCCATAAATGTTGGTACAATAGTTATGCACCTAGTGGGTGCAAAAGCTGGATTTTGTTCATGCAAGGTTATACCACTGATGGCTGGAGATTACTTGAAGGCGATACTTGCCTGAGTTGAAATATTCACCAATAGAAATGGATAGCCTCATTTGTGGAAGTTGGTGTGTCTACATATATATATGGTTTAAATCTTATTTGAACATACGATGTGTCAACCTGACAACCACTGCTTACACACATCACATTGATTTTCAGAAAATACTAGACCATTCCAGAGCAAGGAACCTTCTACCCTGTGGGCCCCACCAAGCAAAAAGGATGAAGTTGCAGTCTGAATGGGGAAAGCATGTTCAGGAAAGCAATGTAAATTTTGAAAACAGAGAGCCCATCCAATGCAAAGACTTCACAAAACCAATGTTGTAAAACTTTGAGGCATTACTGCATTAGGCTAGTCTCAACAGGTGCCCTTCTATAAATAAATAATTACACAGTATAGAATACATTTGTATGAGTACGAATCTCAACTTTTCAAGCCTTTTAATGAATAAACTAGGATTCAGTTAGCAATGGCTCTATGTTAGAAGTCCTCAAGTACTTAAAATTACAAATTACTTTCACTTCCTAAAAAAAAAAAGTATTGTGTGAGATGTACTCTCATTGATGACTTGACCGCATGCTTCCTCTCAGGCATCCTACTCAAATACTCCCCACACTGAGGAATAAGTCCCAAATGCAATCCGTGACTCATACTTCATTTGTGAAGCAATCCATACTCTTCTAAAAACAATGGATATATCAACTGAAGGCCTAACTTGGAACATGGTTCTATGGCATGAAGACCCACCATAGATAGCACAAGGTTTGCGTCATCACCATGATCAGATGAAATAAAACATGGACAAAGATAGTAGATAATAGTAAACAAGATCCTAGATAGAGACCATTGTGCTGTTTCAGACAAGACTTGGTTTTTTCCATGCAAACTGTAGTGGGGGAAATGAAAAAGAAGAGGAGGGTTTCTCTTTAGAGTCAAGATCATTGCATCCTTCATTCTTCATCCATGATTGTGGTTGATATTGACGTCCCACATCTCCATGGAGTCTGATTCCTTCAAGCAAGCTTGAAAGTAGGTGGTGAGAGAGAATGTGGGTTTTGGTTCATCATCATCAAAGCGTTGTCCCAACTATGTTTGGGTCGGCTACTGGAATTATGTTTCTCTATTCTCATCTGTGTGGGTTTTAGTTGATGTCAAAGAAATAATATTGTAACTTCTCTATTCGATGTAATACCTCAAAGGTTTGAGCATAAACTTGAGAGGAAACAAAGCATTATGCTCTCTGTTATCATTATGGTGGATTGTTCTTGAGCTTACCCAATGGTTTTTCCCTTCTTTCCATGTAAATCTTATGTAGTGGTTTTATATCTTGGTGTGGTTTGATTTTTTCTTGACACTTGTGAAAATGACATGTGTATGTGGGTTCATTTTTCCATTTCATTCACAGAGACAGAAAGGCTTAATTTCATAACTAAAAGCAGGATCAGCTCCTAAACAATTGAATCCTTTTAGTCTTCCAACCTCAATAGGTTGATTGTTTTGCTCCTGTATCTTCCAAAAGAGAAAAAGATTCATGGAAAAGGAGTTAATATCCCTAATCCTATGTCAGAAAGATTGAGGTAAGTGCCAATCATATGGAGGAGAGGATGACTTGGTAGTAGGATAGGCTTAGTTGTGGTACCAATATTATTTCACTCACGTCGGATGCACTTTTATGGTCATGAAAGAAAGACATGTGCATGTCCACTCTCCTTTGGTAATGGATGGTCTGTTGGCTGCAAGGATATGTTGTGCAAATTCTCTCAAAATGAAGTGTTTAGGAAGAATCATCAAATTTGCCTTTATAGAATATATAGTAAAGAGAATAAACTGCCTTTAAGAAGCCTGTTTGTTTTCCTCCTATATTTTCATTCTTTTATCTTCTAGTAAAATAATGACAGTGGCAAGTATTCAAATAAAATTTATCTTGAAAATTGATTCAGTGAGGTGTTCCAATACTAGTTGCATAAACTTAAGCTTGACATAACTCACATGAGCCAAAATACAATGTCACAAATAATTAATTTCTAGTTTAAGCCTATAGTCAACATAATAGTCAGTGTATCACCTAAGAACCCAACACCTTCGCATTAGCTTGATCTCTAATATCACGAGCAACAGACAAACCATGAATTGTAACTTGAAAATGTAAATTAAGATTAAGCTTTTCTTCACACCAGGAACATAATGAGCACTATTTACAAGAATTTGTATATTCAAAAATCAGAATAGCGGTCGCGGCATGTGTAGCAGCCAATGGCCAAAACACTACGTAGGCGTTGCAGCGACGCTAGCGGTGTGGTGGTGTGAATTTTATAAGTGGTAAAAAAGAAGTCGAATCTTGTAGCCAGTATTGTATTTTTTAAGTGATTTGGAACCGTATAAGGGTAAAGGTAACTTTAGGAAAGACTATTGAGAAGAAGAAAGAGGAAAAAATAATATTTTAAATTAAAATTGCTTGGCCATACTAGATTTTAGACGGTAGCACCGCTATTTTCAAAATAGTGTAGCGGCCTCAACCGTTACAACCTATAATGCGGCCGCTATTTTGAACCATACAACACAATATTGCAATTACACTTAACCAATCAACAAGAAGAAATGTAACATCTGGTGTAGAAATTTCCTGTCTCTATACTTGCATAACAAGAGAGAGAGAGAGAGAGAGAGAGAGAGAGAGAGAGAGAGATGACCCATCATTATGGGTCAGAAACACTAGGAAATTTTTGCTAGATTACAAATCAGTAGAATTACAAGACCCATCATTATGGGTCAGAAACACTAGGAAGTTTTTGCAAGATTACAACTTAGTAGCATTACAAAACTCTAGACATTTAGTTTCTGGGCTCTTGCAGTATTTTTTTTTTTTTTCTATTTTGTAGGTGAATGATCAAATTTTTATAATTGGCTGGGTTGGGCTGGACGTATTTAAATTCAGTTCTCAGCCTGGGCTGGCCCATTTGCAGCCCTATTACATCAAAACGATTTTCTGCATTCAACAAAGGAGTAAGGAACTAACTTTCAACAGAAGGGGCTCCATTACATTAGCTCTCAACTACACGAACTCCCTCTCCCTCATCACCCTAATCAGATGATATTAAACGTGCATTTCGATCATAGAACAGACACCAAGCCATTATTAAATTAATGGTCCATTTTTTTTTACACTAATTAAGATTTTCTGAATAAGGTCATGGGTGGGGAACTTGTCAAATCCATAACTTCCTGTCTCCACAACAAAGTTGGAGCCCACTATCCAATTCAAATGGCTTTGACACCTCACATTATATGCTCCCCATATACGAAAAGAGGAAAGCATTTCAAAAATCAGAAAATTCACACCTGAAAGTCATACATTAATTCCTGTGTAAACTATTATCTTGATGAAAAATTGGCCACAAGGTTTATACAACAAAAATTCATATGTTTGAATTTGAACAATGGAGGAGACCTAAAGAGAGGTTTTGATTTCTGGAATTGCTGATCAATAACTACACCACAAGCAAACCAAACCTAAACTCGAGAGGTGCCAAGCTTCCGCTCAAAAAGACGTCGCAGGAGATACACTTGTAGCACGCTGGCCCCAATAAGTGCTGCAGACTCAAAGATGGCCTTGTGAATTGCCCTTCTGCTCATCCCTGCATTTACTGCAACCATATTCCATTTGTTCAGAAGGAAAAATAAGAGAATGATAAACTATGACTGGGTAGAAAAATGGAAGATTAGAACCACTTTACTCATGTCAACTTTACCAAAAAAAAAATTTACTCATGTCCACATCATTTTTCTTTTAAGGATATTAAAAGAACTCCCCATATCTTGAGTATGAGATGTTATGTCCCTGGGTGTCCATGACTTATGTACGGGTACTACTACTTAAAAAGGTAAAACTAATTTGAAGATTGGATAAACAGCCTTTTAATTTGAGCTGCAATGGGACTGAGTCGATCTGTTGGACTTCCTGACCCAACCATCATAAGCCGTGTTTGGACCTTAACATAAGACCCCAACTGCTAAGCAGGTCTCTCCTGAGTCTAAATTGAGGCCTACTTAATTAGCAGTAACCTGGGCAGGGAGTAAGGTGTGAAGCAAGTTTTGCTAAGTCCGGGCCCAAGCCTAAGCGGAGGCCTATTCATGATAATTTTCAGGTTAGGCTGCTCTGGTTGCTGGTCTGACACCCTCTGACTAAAAAAATGGGATATGCTTAGAGTCAATTACAAAAACTCTAATAAAAGCCGTGTCAATTCCCAGACTAACACATCCATCCCAGCTAATTGCTACCTGTATTTGACACCCTTTCATAACATAATCAGTTAGGCAAGACTGAATGGATGCAACTGCCTGCGCGTTTGTTGATCATAGTACTTGTCCCCCACAACAAGAACATAGTTTTCCAACCCAGTAATCAAGTTGACCAAGAGACTCGACCGACCAGGCAGATCAGTAGATTTATTTGCAATGCTTTATTAAAAATGTCAATTAAGAGACCCGTTTGAGATGGTTTGGACATATCCAACATTGGCTAGCAATGATGACATTAAGGAAAAGTCTTCAATGCAAGTTGATAGCCCGCCAAGTATAAGGGGCAAGCCGAAGCTGATGCGGATGGTAGTAACGTTAGATATGAAGAAGTCCAGCTTATCTAAGGATTTTGCCCAGGATATAACAGAATGGAGAAACAAAATTCATGTATCCAACCACAATATAGTTGGGACAAGGCTTTGATGATAATGATGATATGATATATTTCCTTTTACTTATGTCATATTGAATTTCTTTATCATTTAAAGAGAAAATATATAACTGTTGATTTTTTACATAGCTTTATATACTATAAATGTATATATTTATAATAAAATCATCATCATCATTAGAGCCATGTCCCAACTATGTTGGGGTCGGCTACATGAATTCTGTTTCTCCATTCTGATTTATCTAAGTCAAATCCTCGGTCACGTTGTACTTCTTCAAATCTATTTTTACTACTTTCATCCACGTCCACTTTGGCATACCCATTCCCCTTGGTGGGGCATTAATTTGCATAGCAAAACATTTCCTTAACTAGCACCGTCATTGGATATATATATATATAATATATATATATATATGGGATATTCTCTAAACTGCCCCATTTCAAAAGGGGCATTTTTGCCCCTTTTGTATTCTCCTCCAATGAGATAATACCGCATTATGAGATAATGTCATATCAAACGTTTCACATTTCAAACAAATTTTCTGCCCGCCTGGCGCAGCCCCGGACCTTCGATCGAATAGACCAATCTCTTAGATGAGATTGATCGAATCCAACAAAGGGATTCCACACACAAAAGCACTCACAGCCATGAACACATGGAAAAAAACTCACGTTGGTTATTTGATTGAATAATGCATAACAGATAATAAGAGGCTCTTCTTTATATATAGAAGACAATTCCTAAACTAATCAAAACTCTAACGATAGGAAGTTACTTAATCCTACCCTAAATAGAATGTAGAAAGCAAATCATATTAGCAACTACTTAATATTACTAATTTAAATAGGATAGGGATCTCTGCCAATTTAGAGATCATGTGGATCCCATCAAGTGGGTCCATCAGGAGGGCCTGCGGGCCCTAGTCTTCTGTCGGGCTGCATCAACTCTCCCCGGCTTGAAAGAACTCGACTCTGGCGAGTTAATTGCTTGATATCGCTCATAAAGATCTGGATTCAAGCGTTGAAAATCTGTTGCAGTGATCCATGAAGCATCAGAGAGAGGACGATTCTTCCAGCGGACATAGAACTTTTGAAAACCTCCTTGACGAGTAGAAACAATTTGATCATCAAGCACATCAACAATCTCATCAACAGGTGGAAGATTCGAAGGGAGAGCAATAGTCTGCTCTTCAGTGTCACCATCATTGTCATGACCATGGTAGAGTGTAAGATCCTCTACGTTGAAAGTAGAATTGACACCGAAATCAGATGGAAGATCAAGCACATAAGCATTGGAACCAATCTTTTTGAGAATCTTGTATGGACCAGCATTCCGTGGATGCAACTTTTTATAAGCTCCTGGAGGCATACGCTCGGGACGGATCCGGACCATGACCATATCTCCTTCAGCAAATTCAATAAATCGACGATGCTTGTCTGCTTGCTGTTTATAAGTGGCATTACTGGCAGATATATGGCGGCGGACCTCATCATGTACTTGTTGCATATGGTGAAAGAAGTTTTCAGCATCAGCACTTACTCTGGCATCTACCGGCAAAGAGACAAGATCAACAGGTAGTCGTGGTCGAACTCCTGTAACAGCTTCAAATGGAGAAGTACCAGTAGACCGATTGACCGAATTATTGTATGCAAATTCAGCCATAGGCAATGCTTGATCCCAAGATGTGATGTGATCACGAACAAGGCATCGCAATAACTGTCCAAGACTTCTATTTACCACTTCCGTTTGGCCATCAGTCTGAGGATGGTAAGCAGTAGAGAATTTGAGCTTAGTATTGGACAGCATCCATAAAGTCTTCCAAAAGTAACTCATGAATTTGGTGTCTCAGTCCGAAACAATAGTCTTTGGAAGGCCATGTAGACGCACAACTTCTTTAAAAAAGAGCTTGGCAACCTTGTAGGCATCACTGGTAGAAGTACATGGAATAAAATGTGCCATCTTTGAAAAGCGATCAACAACCACAAAAACAGAATCAACTTTTCGTTGTGTCATTGGCAAACCTAGCACAAAATCCATGCTTATGTCTTCCCAAGGAGTATGAGGAACCGGTAAAGGCTGATAAAGTCCAGTGTTCTTCTTATTACCTTTGGATAGCTGACATGTCCGACAACGTTCGCAAATGCGAATAATGGTAGTCTTCATTCGGGGCCAATAATATCTATCGCTGACAAGAGCAAGAGTTTTATCACGTCCCAAATGACCACTACATCCTCCCGAATGCAACTCTTGGACAACATATTCACGAATGGATGTGGCAGGGAGGCAGAGTTGTGTACCTTTGAACAAGAAGTCATCATGAATGCTATAATGAGGATGCTTACCAAGATCACCATTGCTGATGTCTGCATAGATAGAACCAAAATCTGGATCTTCCGCATAAGCTAGCTTGAGTTGATCAAAACCTGGTACACTAACAGTCATGGTTGTCAACAAATGCTTTCGTCGACTAAGTGCATCAGCTATCAAATTATCTTTTCCTGCCGTGTGGCGAATGCTGAAACTGAACTCCTGTATATATGCGCTCCACTTGGCACGGTTGGCACTGATCTTCTGCTGTGAATGTAGGTGTCGCAAAGCATCATTATCTGAATAAAGAACAAACTCGTTGCCAATCAAGTAATGTCTCCAATGACGAAGTGATTGTACCAAGGCATAGAATTCCAAATCATAAGAGGAGTACTTTTTCTTGGCATCAGAAAGTTTTTCGCTAAAAAATGCAATCGGGTGTCTCTCCTGACTTAGAACACCCCCAATGCCGACATTCGAAGCATCACAAGCAATTTCAAACACCTTGTCAAAATTTGGAATTTGTAAAACTGGTGCCTCTGTGATTTTACGCTTGATTTCTTGAAAGGCTCTAGTAGCAGAACTAGGCCACTTAAATTCACCATTTTTCATGCACTCTGTGACAGGAGCCATAATGCTGCTGAAGTTTCGAATGAACCTCTTATAAAAGTTTGCAAGACCATGAAAGCTTCGAACTTCAGTGAGTGTAGTAGGAATTGGCCAATCCAAAATTGCTTTGACCTTCTCAGGGTCCATTTTAATTCCTTGTGCCGTCACAACATAACCTAAGAAGACAACAGATTCACTCATAAAAGTGCACTTCTTGAGATTAATATAAAGTCGCTCCCGGCGAAGGAGTTGGCAAATTGTGTCCAGATGGTGAAGATGTTCTGCTTTTGTCCTGCTGTAGATTAGTATATCGTCGAAGTAAACGACGACAAACTTTCCAATATAAGGCTGCAGTAATTGTGTCATGACCCGCATAAAAGTACTAGGTGCATTGGTTAACCCGAAGGGCATAACCATCCATTCATAAAGACCATCTTTGATCTTAAAAGCAGTTTTCCATTCATCACCTGGCCTTATACGGATTTGATGATAACCACTTCGCAGATCAATTTTAGAGAAAATACATGCACCAGTCATCAAATCTAGCATATCATCTAATCTGGGGATTGGGAAGCGGTACTTTACCGTGATTTTATTGATGGCACGACTATCCACGCACATACGCCAACTTCCGTCTTTCTTTGGAGTGAGAAGTGCAGGTACTCCACAGGGACTGAGGCTTTCCCTGATATATCCCTTTTGTAAAAGATCATCAACTTGCCTTCTTAATTCTGTGTGCTCCATAGGACTCATCCGGTATGCAGGTAAATTTGGCAAGGAAGCACCTGGGACAAGGTCAATGGCATGTTGGATGTCACGTAATGGAGGAAGCTCATTTGGCAGTTCATCTGGAACTAGATCAGCGAATTTCTTCAAAAGTGGTTTTACTTCTTGTGGGACAGATGTAGCAGGAGATTCTTTTGGAACTTGTCTAGCAATCAGTGCATACATGACACCCTGTTCTTTGCTTTCATCTTCAAACTTCCTCATGGTCAATATAGGAAGTGCTGGAGCTATATCAGATGTGGAGGAAGATTTAGCGGGCAATGGAAGTAACCTAATCTTACTTCCTTTCCAGTTGAAAGAATAAGTATTGTGCTCATGATCTGTGATGACCTTCAGTTTCTTTAACCATGGTCGTCCAAAGAGGATATGTGTAACGTTCATTGGAATGACGTCACAACGAATTGTATCTTCATAATTACCGACTCTGACAGGGACGACACATTGCTTCCGAACAGGAATGGAATAATTATTGACCCATGCAACTTTATAAGGTCTTGGATGCTTCTCAGTTGGCAGCTTGAGTTTCTCGACTGCCTCTTGAGAAATAACATTTATCGCGCTGCCACCATCAATGATCATGTTACAAGACTTGCCCTTGCAATTGACTCGTGACCGGAAAATAGATGCATGATTCCAGTCGTCATTTTCTTCTATTGAATCAGCTACTAGGAGACGACGATCAAGGAAAAGTAGTGGGGTACCGTCATCAGCTTCTGTATCTTGGAATTGATCTATTGCAATTTCATTTTGAGGCTCTGCATTGAACAACTCTGCTTCTATTTCCTCATCATATTGTTCATCATCTTCTGGCTCATTAGTAGCATATAAATTTCTATGAGGACACTCGGCTGCATAATGTCCCTTTTGTTTACAAGCATAACAAACGATTTCTCTTTTATCTAACCTTCCGCGGCCACGATTATCATTCTGATTCTGCTGTACCCGCTGATTTGGCTGTGGCAAAGCTTGCCTCTGCTGGATGGCTTGCTGTGGCCTCGGTGGTGCTTGCTGGAATGGTCTAGGAGGAGGAGGAGGAGGACGACGAAAACCTTGCGTCTGAGTACGGTTAAAAGTAGGTTCAGGTCCTCTTCTAGTGGAAGACTCCCCGACTTGAAAAGTGTTGCGTCTCCGCAACTGGAGTTCATGCTGAGCTTTCCTGGCTTTACAAAATAGCTCATCAACTCTGGTGTAATCAAACATAGCAACTTCCCGTCTGACATCATTGCGCAATCCATCTCTATATCGAGTGATAGTGAGGCGATCATCTGTTTTCAAATTACAACGAACAATATATTCTCGAAATTTGTTTGTATATTCTTCCACAGATAGATTGCCTTGCTGGAGAGTAAGATATTCTTGGTGCAGTGTGTCAATGTAATCAGAAGGAAGGAAATTGTTCTTGAGCCTTTCTTTCATGTTGATCCATCTAATAATGGGCTGTCCCAAAGCAAGTTCATTATTTTCAACACCATACCACCAGATTCTAGCAGGACCCTTAAGTTTAACCTTCGTAAAGGCTATCCGCTGCTCATCATTCATGTTATACCAAGTAAAATAATCTTCAAGGGAATTAAGCCAATCAACAAAAACTTTTGGACTGACATCTCCAGAGAAATCAGCAACATCAATTCTGACTTTCTTCGTGATATCATCAGTGCGTTGTGCAACCATGGGACTCTGGGTGTCTCGTTCAGCAATGAGACGCTGTACAAAGTCACGCATGGACTCACGCGGCTCAATCCTTTCTATTTGGATGGGTGTGATTATTTGTGTGGAAGTGGATGACCCTTCCTTTGCAACCGACTTGGTATTCTGCAATTCAATAAGTGCAGTCTCTACTGTGCGTAGACGATCCATTACTTCGTCCATATCTTGGCCCAGTTTGAATAACTGTTCATCACGTTCTTTGTCTGTGAGCCAATGACTGAGATTGTCACCTCTTCTAGGCATGACTGGACTTTAAATTTTTTTTTTTTTTTTTTTTTTTTTTTTTTTTTGAGTGGGCTGAGTCGGGTCTGGACTCAAATTGGGCCCAGATTAAAAGAAGGCCCAAAACTCAGGCCTAGTTCACAGAACACGTGTGTGAAGTAAAAGAGTTCTCCTCGGGCTCCGTGCGCAGGAAAAAAATAAGAGAGGGCTTACTGTATCAATGAAACAAAGAAGGGGAGACCTTGCGATGGAGCTGGTGGAGACGAGGCTGGGGGACGGCTGCTGCGGCTGCTGCGACTGGCTGCTGGAGACGACGACAGTGCTGGAGTTCTCGTCGGGTGCCAGGTACGCCTTCTCAACGCAGATCTCTTTCGGTTCTTTCGTTTCTGCTTCTTCTTCTACTCTTTTTTTTTTTTTCTGATGGGTGGGTCTCGACGAGGTTGGAGGGACGAAGGCAGAGCGTGGGTGCCTTTGGGTTCAATGGGGGCTGATGGCTGGCTTTTGGGTTTTGGTAATTCAGACGGAGGGGGTTTTTTTTTTTTTTTTTCGAACGACGATGGAGGGCTGCCGGGATTTGGGTTTTGGGCGCAGTGGTCTTGGGAATGGGATTTAGGGTTAGGTTTAGGGAAATTGGTTCGGATTCGATGGGAATAGGAAGAGATGGGGTTCGGTTGTGGATTGGCGTGATAAGGTTGGGGATTTGGACTGATTTGTGGAACTGCTGGGTGGGGTTTGGTTTTCGGTTGGGGTGGATGGCGGATTAGGGTTTGGGAAGGTGGGATTTGGGGGAAAATTTGATTTGGGAAGGTGGAATTTGTGACGCGAGTGACTGCTGTACTGTGATGGTGATGAACGGCTGGATGGAGTGTCCGGGTGGGGTTTCTGGGTTTCGGTATTGCTGGGATGGGTTTTTCGTAGGAGATGGAGAATGGAAAGGGAGAACGGGATGGAGATGGAGAAAGGTGACGAACCAGAGAAGACGATCGTTTCTCCGGCGACCGGATCTGGGCTCTGATACCAATTTGGCGCAGCCCCGGACCTTCGATCGAATAGACCAATCTCTTAGATGAGATTGATCGAATCCAACAAAGGGATTCCACACACAAAAGCACTCACAGCCATGAACACATGGAAAAAAACTCACGTTGGTTATTTGATTGAATAATGCATAACAGATAATAAGAGGCTCTTCTTTATATATAGAAGACAATTCCTAAACTAATCAAAACTCTAACGATAGGAAGTTACTTAATCCTACCCTAAATAGAATGTAGAAAGCAAATCATATTAGCAACTACTTAATATTACTAATTTAAATAGGATAGGGATCTCTGCCAATTTAGAGATCATGTGGATCCCATCAAGTGGGTCCATCAGGAGGGCCTGCGGGCCCTAGTCTTCTGTCGGGCTGCATCACCGCCCATTATGAGTTTTTTAGGATGCATTACCAAAAAAATTATCATGCTGCCCATTTCAAATGAAAGTGTCATCTCCTCATTAATAATTGTTTTGGAATGCGTTGCAGCCAGGAATCTGAGATGACCCTTGCCTTCATGTACAAAACCCTCTTCCACCAAATGCGTTATGAATATTTCAATTTTGTTTACAAATTCTACTCTGTTCATGTAAATTATTCCAAGAAGTTTTAGGCCCCGTTCTTTTATTAGAATTCCTGACAGAAATTCAGGCTGTCTGGGAATTCAGAATTCCTGTCAGGAATTCTGTGTTTCATTACCAGAATTCCTGGGCATTTGAAATTCCAGGCATTTGAAATCCCAAAAAACTCAGCATTTGAAAAACCACTTTAACAAAGAGGATTTGGAAATCTCACTTGACACAGGAATTCCGGGAGAGGGACGACGGCATTCCGGGAGCTCAAGCAAGAATTCAGGCCATGAATGAAACAACGAATTTAGAATTCCAAAATTTGGCAGCATTTCAAATACTAGCATTTGAAATTCACAGACAACCACCAGACATGAATTCTAGTAAAAGAACAGGGCCTTCGTTTAACAGGAACTGGAGAGAGATATGGAGAATAGCTTCTTCGAAGAAAGAGAGAGATATAGAATAAAAAATGGAGTTGAAAGAGGAGAGGTAGCGGGAGTTTAGTGATGACGAAGACTGCAAAACTAGATTCATTTCGTTTGGTTTGGGATTACAAAACGGAGGGAATCTTGATGAAGATTTAGATCCGACCATCCAACATCCCAACGCATGTAACGTATTCCATCGCACAAGCGAAGGAGAAGATTTCTCACAATAAGGAAAAAGATGCAATTACGATAATCTAGGAAAGAAGAGGGTGTCATCCTCCATAAAAATCAGCATTGCCATTTGTATTAAAGGACTTTATCTACATTAAAATTGGAGGACACTAGTTACAATTTTATAGGCTTAGAAAAGGGGCGTTATTTCACCCAAGGAGATTTGTAGCGTCCCCCCTATATATATATATATATATATATATGGAGATGCTCCTATGAGAGATGCTCTCACCTTACTATGAGAGATAGGAGTTAGGGCCCTCACATTTAAGTTGTTGGCATTTGATATGGATGTGAGGGCCCCCACCCAATCTCTCATGTAAGGTGAGAGATATCTCTCACAGGAGCAACTCCCATATATATAATTCTAAAAAATGCCCCACTTTCAAAACGCCCCTTTTTCCGCCCCTCCTATTTTTGGTCATGGGGCCCATGTTGAGTCAATTTAATGTTTTCACACACACTACTCCTCTATGAATAGTCACAAGTCCAAGTTTGATACTCATCCAACTTTTCCTCACCATTGGATTGAAATCATGATAAAATGATGCCTCTAAACCATTAAATGTTAGGGTCGTGGATCAAAATGTTAGGATGATCTTATGGACTTGAAATTTTGCATATAGGTAGGCCTTATATGGATCTTTCCATCCAATGGACTTCCATGATCATCATGCATCCCAACTAGGAGGGGCGTTTTCTCCTAAAAAGTGCCCAGGTGCTATGTAGCGCTATATATATATATATATATATATATATATATATGGCAAGGCTCTTCTAAGCTAAAGCTTAGGACAAAATTCCGTAAGCTCATGCTTGTGGGGCCCACCCTTGGTCCATCCAAATGGACTAAACACACGACCTCCTAAATTGCACATGTTCACCATCTTTTGGTCAGATCCAAATTTACTAGACCGTTGGATCGGCTGTGTATCGATCTGAATGGACTGTTGACCATTAAACTTTTGGGGCCCAGATGGAGATGATAGAAACCACAGTTGGGGCTGAATTTTTGTAAAGAGGAGGGTCCCAGGGAGTCTTGAAATCCCCCATCCCCATCCCCATGTGGGTCCCACCACACTTGAGTTTACACTTGAGTTTACTTCAGCTTACCTTATCCTATCCTAAGCTGTAGCTTAGGAGAGCTGGCCAACATGTCACCATTTAAAATGATCCACATATCAGTGTCCAACATGTATTGGATACATCATTGCGTCACATTCTCCATAGATTTTTTATTACCATTTTAAATATTTTGGAATGGATACCTTTTACCGTATGATAACTTATAAATTAAAGAAACAGAAATAAAAAAATTAGAATGGCCAAGACAATCAACAAATTAAAATGGAAAAGTGTCACCATCCCAGTTGCATTTCAAAAGATCATTGACAGAAGCCGACACAAACTTACTTGTCATTTTTTTCCCCACAAAATTGTGTAATCATCTAAGGGAAAGCCAGCTGGACTGCTAAATCCTGGTTGGGGTTTGTTTGACCTTTAAAGCTTGTTGCCACTTATGGTTGGTTCTGTGATTATGAAAAGGTTGATCTGTTTCTTCTCTTTTGCTTCTAAAATATTGTTGGCATTTTAGGAAGGAAAAACAAGAAAAAAAGGGAAACAGTAGGTTAAGAAAATTAAGGATTTAAAACATACTCAATGCTTGGCGGTCAGTTTGGGCCTCCAGCCAGTGTTGTTCAAACTGTACATTGTAAAGAGCTTCTTCCAACTTTGCTATCTGTTCCAATAAAGGGTTGAAATGCTCTGCACATATTTCAGGAAGGTCACAAAGAGTTCACAATCTGCAATCTCTATGCCACAAATATATAGGAAGAGCAGGGTGTTTACCATCTTTTGCATGCTGATCAAAATATGCGAAATGGCCAACATGTATATCGAAATCGATGGTTTCATGGTAAGGGGACTTGTTAGTGAAACAAAAGCGGTGAAGACCTTTTTTGTGAACTGTGAATTCAAACTTCTCACTTGTCTTGTCACGAGAATCGTGAATTTGATCACCAGTGGGACCCTTCACCTGAAAAGGTTGCAGAAAAGGTGAATTTAATGGTGGAGGTACATCAAAGAAGCAGTATGAGGGGAAAATCACTTCATAACACATTTTTGGGGCATGAACAAAACAAGAAATATATGATTAATGCCATAACACATTTTCATGGTATGAACAGAACAAGGATTTATATGATGGGAAAACCTTAGGTAAGCACAGCCCTTACATGATTTATGACTCAAGCTTATAAGATATCCATGTGCCCCGCATATTTACCGCTGAATCCACAGTTAATTGATTCAAAATTTGACAAAGTGACAAACGAGGATTTACGAGTTATGATGCCCCAAAGCTCCCAGATAGAAAAGAGACCTAATTGCATCCAGATAGAGAGCAATAACGAACTATTACAACATTCAACATCCAAATGAAAAAAGGTTACACAGTAGATGGCTTGGATTTTCCATCTCCATAGATAGTGAGATTCACTACATTAATAACATAAATTAAGAAATCATCAATGTACTTCAACAAACTAGTTAAAGAACACGATAAGTATTAATCAGGCTGAGGATTATATGCTTCCCAGCGAATGGAATTCTACTGAATTTATGTACCACTGGCCAAGTCATATTTGGCCCGTTAAGTAGTCAACTCAGCAACTCAGGGAGTCATAATTAGGGAGTTTTAGTCTAAAAGGAAAATTTATGTAGAAATTGTCCAATGATGGAGGGTTACTGTAGAAAACATAATTCTAACAAACATCAGATCATATCTTCCTGCAAGATAAATGATGAGCTATCAATAACATCCAGGGGATTGACAAGATAAGAATAAGAAAGAAAATGAAAAGATTAACAGATGAGAAAAAAAATTGAAACAGTAGATAAAATTAATCATGTCCATGGGATGGACCAGATAAGAATAAAGAAGATACTGAAAAAATTACCGGATAAGGTAAAAAATGGAAACAGTAGATAAAATTGGTCAGACAAACTAGGGT
The DNA here is from genome assembly GCA_003546025.1 of Camphora micrantha. Lineage (NCBI taxonomy): Eukaryota > Viridiplantae > Streptophyta > Magnoliopsida > Laurales > Lauraceae > Camphora > Camphora micrantha. Next base: position 20,842,936 of record QPKB01000005.1, on the reverse strand, counting down.
GTGAAAAATTGGCAAGAATCATTTCTTCTAGCTTTTCTTTGGTTGAGGCACTACTTTTACACAACCCCAGGCTTATACAAATTACTCTCAACTAGTTCCTTTGAACATACAGGGAGCTTGTTTTTGTTAATCTGGACCATTGACTTGATAGGCACCTAATGATTCACAATAGCCCAAAAAGTTATACAGAAGGAAAGATCCTAGGCACTTAGTATTAAGTAAATATATGCACATTTGAAAAAACAAAAACAGATAAAAAAAAAAAAAAAAAAAAAAAAAAAAAAAAAAAAAAAAAAAAAAAAAACCTCACACACACAAATTAATCTTGTCAAAAGGTTGCCAATCCACTAGTAGCTCAGTAGACAGAAACAACTAAGGATCAATCCCCAGTTGCAGCGTTGATGGTTAGGGAATTGGGTGAGAGTGTGTGTGAGCAATCATCTTCATCAAAGCCTTGCCCCAACTATATTGGGGTCGACAGCATGAATTCTGTTTCTCCATTCCGATCTATCCTGAGACAAATCCAAACATAGGGTGAGAGTGCGAATATTTACCACTAAAAACAATCTTGTCAAAAGGTCAATAACCACGGTTTAAAAGATCAAGATTGGAATCGGACTTGGCCTTAGCTGAGTCAAGTCGACTCGGCCGAATCATTCATTCCTTTTGTTTTGTTTTGTTTTTTTGGAACCATCCTCTTATAAAAAGAAAGAGAGAACTTATTTCCTCCCGTTATTCCTATCTCTACTGCTTCTCTTTCTGAGGCGAGGTTTGGAGCCATGGCAATGGAAGCCGGAGCATACAATCCTCAGACCGCGGGGAGCTGGCATGATCAAAGCTCTCACCATCAGTTTCCTTGCAACACTTCCACATGTTCGGTTAGGAATAGGAAGGAGAGACTTTGCATGCAGTTTTTCCGTGGAAGGGCCAACCACATGAATTGTACCCCTTTGAGTGAGTTCGGTGTCACTCGAACCAACTCCAACTCAGGTTATTTATCTTACCTTGATAGCTTTATATTTATCAAACAAGTTGTTCTCTCTCTCTCTCTCTCTCTCTCTCTCTCTCTCTCTCTCTGTCTCTCTGTTTCTTTATCAGCAACAAAAATAGTTTATTGATTAATCAAAATTACACCCAAAAACCAAAAACTTTATGCAAAAGCCCACCTTAGGTTTGGGCCCTGCAAATTAAGACCTAAACCCAAATCAAGACCCAGAAAAGGCAGGCCTAGATCCAGACCCAGCCCAATAGAGGCTAGATCCAAATCCGAGATGAGCCCCAACTAGGCCCAGTCTTGGCTTGGCCCATCACCAAGCCCAATGATATAGATATATCCATAATGGGACCCATTGTCTAAGTAACAATAGAATGCGAGATTTGCATACTAATATGAGAGGGTGAAGCAGGCTGGACCCATCAAATTGGGCCCAAGGTCCATTGGCTAGTCCTAGACCTATTCTGCGCAATTTCAGGCCCCGAAACTGGCCCAACAGGCCCAGCCATCTACAGCAGGAGGCCCACACCATACACCAAGCACACCAACCAGCGAGGCATGCAATCTCAGTGGGGCCCGCTATATCATCACTATCAATCATCATCATCATCATCAAAGCCTTGCCCTAACTATGTTGGATAATTTTGTTTCTCCATTCCGATCTGATGCAGCAGCACTAATAGATTGCTACAAGAAGGCCCGTGGCCCATGTGTGGGACCACCCAAAATTATTTAGAATATTATTATTTCTAATTTCATTATTTCCTCAATTCAATTGTAATTAGGGAGGTTTCTAAGTTGCTTAAGTTTCCTAGTTTAATTAATTTTCTTAAGGCTCAAGTTTCTTTTACTATTTATATGACATTCTAGAGATCATAATTTCAGAGTTGAATTTGATATAATTTTCCCCGTGGGATTTTATCGTTGGAGAGTTGTTTTCATCACGTGATTGTTTCTGCGGAAACCATCATCGTGTTGTGGCACCTACGATCTAAATCCTAACCCAACGACTTGCATCCCAATGTATCTTGAGCCAAATCCCCAGATAGCATATCCATTGTTATTGCTTCCATCCACATCCTCTTCAGTTTACCCCTTGACCATCAACCTGCATGGAAAAGCTTTCCCTCACCGGTGGGGTGGCATTGTTGGCCTTCATTGGAAAAGTCCAAACCATCTCAAACGAGTTTCTACCCATAAATTGGTGCAACCCAGCCACAATCGATGAAAGATCAGCACTCCGATGGTGCGATCAAGCCCGAAGACTCAAGCCCTAAGATCACTTAGGAGAAAATACCCAACAAAGAACTCACGGCAATACTCTTGAGATTTTATTTTCAAAATATCAAATATCCCTCTATATCTTTGGAATGGTCTAATAAGGAAAATAAAATTCTTCAATGATTGCTAAAATCACTCCCTAAAATCTCTAATTAAATCAAATCACTAAAAGCTCTCTGATTAAGTCAAATTACTGATTATATCAAATCACTAAAATTATTAAACTATTTAAGGAAAGCAAATCAATGGAAGGTTCCTTGGTGGGGCCCATTAGTGGGGCCTCTTCTTCTTGGATCGTACTGCATCATAAATGCTCCAAAAATCGCTCATTTCTAATTTTATCTTTGTTAGTTTTCCCACACATCCACCGCTAGTTATTTCTTTTATCTTTCTTCCATTTTTTTAGTTCCCTTTCTATATTCGTCTTTCTATTTTCTCTATTTAGTTATTTTTATTTCTTTTTTTCTATTTTTAGTATTATTAAAAAGTAATTGTAATTTGAAGAAGGAAAAGGGGTACAAATTTTTTCAAATATTAATATTTGGTTTAGGTGCCTATTATGCTTATATTTGTTGCAGGAGAGTGATCCAGAGGAGATGCCCATAGAAGCTTTTAGAGGATTTGATATGGATGAGTGATAATGTCTTGTAATTAGAAAGAGTATTAGTCACTTACAAAATAATGTACACTTGTTGTGAAAGCAAAGAACTTTAGATATTGTACCTCAAAACAGACAAAGGAATGACTGAAATTTGAGTTTGCTTCACTATCAGTCTATCTTATGTGGTGTACGGTTTGATCCTCTGTTGATTAAAACCCAAGGAATTTTTAAAGATAACCCAAACCAGGGAATTGGATACTCTCTTGGCTCCTTCAGCTGCATCAAAAGTCATGAGGTTCCATTCTGTTTGTAATATGATTTACTTATTTTAAGCACAATTAGGAGGTTGATTAAGTCGATGTCTGTGTAATTATCTCTACAAGAAGGTTTAGATTGATTAGGACTAGGAGAGTCTTCTCCTATCTTTATATACAATGTAAAAGGAAAGCAATAGCAGTTTTATCATTAATGAAAGATATTTTCATTTGGTTTTGGGGAATGAGAATTTCTTCAGAAGCTTTCTGTTGACTTGAGGTAATAACTTTCAAGAGTCATTCAGGAGACACGCCTTGCCATATTGTTGAGGAAAATTAACTCGATTAAGTTGGTGAGTTGGCAAACTATGATCTTGATATAAGAGATGCTCTCACCTTACTATGAGAGATAAGGTGGGGACCCTCACATTTAAGTTGTTGGCATTGGATATAGATGTGAGGGCTCCCGCCTTATCTCTCAGTAAGGTGAGAGATGCTCTCACAGGAGCACCTCCCTATATTTCTATATATATATATATATATCTATAAATAATGTTTTTTTGAATGGTCAAACTATGATCTATATGCTTCTAAAATACAAAGATAACTACCTATGATCAACAAATTACATGGACAAAATACAATAGGATATCAGAAAAATAGACTCGTAGGATAACTGTAGAATATCCATTTATTAAATATTTTGAGGTCTATTACAGTAGAGAGAGAGAGAGAGAGAGAGAGAGAGAGAGAGAGAGAGAGAGAGAGAGAATGATTGATGGGATCTCCACAAATGGTACTGTCATTTTAAAGCAATTTCTTCACCACTAGCTCTGTAACCAATGACTTTCTTGGAAAGGTACACCTGAAAAATCTAATATTCCATTATGGCCATTTCGGCCAAAAGCCTAACATACCCAAGATTTGACTTTATACCCGTTTTCGCATTAAAATCTCTAGAAGCATGACAATAGTGTGTTCTCTTTGCCATAACCACAGTCAATGCAAAACATTCCTTCCATAACCCAGTCCCAAACTTGATAACCCATTACAAACCTGCTTAGTAATCTCTCTGAAATATTATCTTAGAGATACTTCTCAATAAGAATAATGAAAATGGATCTATTGAGAAAATGGTTTTTTTTTTTTTTTTTTTTTGGTGTCTATATTTGGTAGTATAAATTCTAATTCAACTTTATATTTTATTAAGCAATCCCATTTTACACATATGTTTGCATATGGAGCACATGATTGGAACTGATCTCCTTCAAGACCTGATTAGATGGAATCAAGTGAGGTATTGAGAATGAATTATCTCCCAACTATCAATAACAGTAAACATTGAAGAAAAGTGAGCAAGCATGAGAATGTAAAATGGCAGCAGCATCTAAAAGTACAGGATTTTTACAAGTGTAAAATAAGGATAAGAAAAGTATCATAAGTATCAATGTGTAACTAACATTTAAAAAAAAAAAAAAGAAAAACCCATATACGGATAGTGTGAAAATGGACAAGTACGACCTCGACAATCATGAAACTACAGTACCATTTTAATTATACAGGGGAAAGCATACCACAAGGTCCACACCATCATTGGCATGATTCCATGACATGTCAGCTTTAATCACAACAAAAGACACGTGCACAGTATCCCCTTCATAAGGAACTGAATGAGAGAAGCACTCTTCCCTATCAATCACGAATCTAATCCCAATGGCTGACCTTAGACTTGACAAAAGGCATAATAACACAATCTGAAGAAGTCTTGAAGAAGAAAAAATCATCTGCACATTACACCAAGCATTAATGAAAAAGATAGATAATTTGAAAATTGTACTTTAACGAAAAAGAAGCACCAAGAAAATATGAACTATCAAGGATTCAAAAGGTATATTAAAATATGAACTATTTAAAAAACTCAATCAATATGAGTATGGCACAGAACAAATATTCCAGCAAGATTTCATTAGGCCAAAAAATGGAAATTTAAGTACACTTGGGCGAGAAGGGGCCGCAGCATAGTTGGGAGGTGTTCATTGTCGCAACCACAAGGATGCAATTTGAGTATATTAGCATTCAAAAAAAAAAGGGTGACATCTCCAAACTGAAGAAGCAACTTCCATCATAGTTACATTTATAGTTCATTTGAGGACTAAAGATTGTCATTCACTCAGTTGTAATTTAGGTAAAAGACCTTAAATTAGGACTTCAGAATTTAAACTTTTGCAGGATTTTGCAGGTCACTACTTTTGTGAAAGGGATTTACTTAGTACATTTGCTACTTCTGCAGTTATCTAAGCCTCCAACTTTTGCCAACTTCAATAGGGTTTTGCTTTTGCACATACCGCGGATGTTATTGGGGAGGGAGAGAGCTAATGAGAAAGTGGAGGATAAAAATCCTTCTTTGTTTATTGCTTGCCCGATGGAAGTAGGCATACTAACCTAGTAACATGATCAAAACCTATCCATTATTTTATTTTTTTTCCTTTTCTATCTTTGCATCAGATAGAACCCACTCTCATCACCATCTGGTCCAAAAATCCAGCCAGTCCCAACAATTGAAATCTACTGAATTCAAGTACTGAATCCAACCAATTTGTAAAATCCCTCTTTCTGTTCCTCAAATTCAGAGGCTATGATTATCTGATCTCCCTTGATTCAAGACCAGATCGAGAGAGAAGGAAACATCGAAAGGGTTACATAAAGTTAGAATCTTTAACACAAAATTGCAAAGAAGGAGAGCTGAAACGATCGTTTGAAGAATTTGAACGGGAGTACGATCACGAGAAAGTCAAAACACACATGAACTGGGGTTTCGGTGTCAAATCGGGAAAGAAGAAAGAGAGAGAATGGAAGATAAACGAAACCCTAATTGCAAAGGAGAGTAGAAAGATTTGAGAGACAGGAATTACCTTTTGCTCGGTACGAAGGAATCGGAGCTTCGCAGTGAAAGAGGGACGAAGTAAGCGGTTTAGGGGATTTTAATGCAATCACCTATATCTTTTCTAATATTCACGAGAAACTACCTCTGTTTTCTTATATTTATATATAAGACTACCTTCCTTTTTTGGGGATGCCAACTCAACCAATCCGAACGCTCTAAAAAGGAGTGGAACTCTATAGTGGGGTCCACTTATTGGAATTCAAAAAATAAACGCTCTCTACCTATATGAAGTGTATTCGTCAAATTTTATGTTAATTGAAGTTTGTTCCGTTATTGGATTATTGTGTCATAACTAAATATGATTAACAAAATCTTATGCACATTCATTGCCATCTATGTTTGGAGGGCATTTATTTTGAATGGTTCTGCTTTGAATAAATAGCCTACAGTGTGGATTGCCACTCCTTTAAATGAGGATTTCTCGGGGTTAAAGCCTCGGAGAATTGAGACTCCAGCTCATTAGAGTAAATGGAAGGAGGCTTTGACTTGGAGAAATCTTAAGTTAAAATAGTGGAACGCATAGTGAGTCTCATCTATTATAAATCTGAGTTGGTTAAAATAAATATTATCCTAATATATGAGATATCCCAAAATTCTAGTTAAAAAAAGTTGGTCCCATTGTTATATTGACCTTTTGAATAAAGATATGATTAATGATGTTTTAAGATTGTATTAATTATAATTTGACTTAAATTTTAATCTTACAATGGTACCAAGATTTATGGGAGGAAAATTTGGGGATATCCCATACTCTAGTGGGAGATCGAGCATTCATTTGATTTGCTTGAGCTTTTAATAGGTTGGCTCCATAATGGAGTTCCATTCCTTTAACTCAGTGTTTAACTACGTCAAAGCCTTAGAGACTCTGGAGTAATTAACCGGATGATGTTCCTTTTTTTAGAAAAATTGGCCTTTTTGAGACAAATTCCCCAATGTAACGAATAAAAAGGAACAACTACAATCACTACTATAGATATAACTCTCTACCACACATTTTAACCATGAGTATGCTATTAGTACAACAATATATATTGGAGTAAAATTTGGTGAACATCCCATGCAATGGTAGGGGATCATTGATTTAACTAACTTGAGTTTACAGTACGTGGATCCGCGGTGGAGTTTCATTCCTTCAACTTGGGGTTTTTCTAAATCAAAGCCTCAAGGCTTAGAGGGTTCGGACCCATTAAATGGATGACATGGTGTTTTCAAGCAATTTGGCTTTTATCACACAAATCTCGTTGTATAAAAAAGAAAAAAAAAAGAAAAAGAAAAAGGAAAAAAGGAACTCTACTTTTACATTTTAATTATTAGTATGATATTAATCAAACTCTTATGTAGCATTGGAGTTAATACTTATGACCACCCATACTTAGGGATGGCAATGGATTAGATTTCAATGAGGACCTGTTTTGACATGCTCCTATTTGGGGTGGGTTTAGTAGTAGATCCAAGTCCTTATCGGTTTCTAGGTTCTCACCCAAGTCGTGTTTGCAGAGGCTTCGCGTTTTCACCTGACCTGCCCCATACCATTTTTTTTTTCAATTATATTATATTGAACTTTAGTGTACAAACTTCACTAATATGATGGGTAATTATCAATGGCATTTGGAAGAGCGCACTTGGAGTATTTTAAATCTAGCTACTACCCTTTATCTACTACCCTTTATAAAAGAGACCAAATGTGCTGCTTGTTTCGTTTCTCTACACATTTCAAATGGACCCTACTTGCATGTATCATAACCTGGCTGAACTGCTGGCTCAACTGGTAAGGGACATCTATTTGGCAGCATAAAAAAGGTAAAGAAAAAGAAAACGAATATGCTTTAAAAAAAAACTCTCTTCGTGCCTTTGCTGCATCTTAAAAAATATTGTCGTCCTCCTCTCCCCATCTCAACCAAAGCTGAAAGGTAAGATTTCTTTTATTGAAACTTGTTTCTTGTGATTGCTTAATCTTCTTGATTTCTCATTTGTTGCTTATCATCTTGATTTCTTATTTCATTTTCTTCATTTCCTTTTTCACTCCTTATTTCAATTTCTTTATACAACCCAACTGAGGGCACATGTCTGCAACCCTAATTGCTACAGCCATCTGGAACAGGACATATCTAACATCTGTATTGAAAAAAAAAAAAAAAAAGGAATAGATAGAACATCCAACTATCATTTAGGGATTTCAAACCCTAATTACTGTGGGTGATCTGGTAATAGTTTTTAAACATAAAAAGGGAATAGATAGAATATCCAACTATCATTTGGGGCTTTCAAACCCTAATTACTGTGGGTGATCTGTAGAAGATATATGTTCCTACTATCATCCCTTTCCAATCCTAATTAGTTTGAGTTATCTATAAATAAAATATATAATCTCTATATTAAAAAAATGCCAGGATATTCAACTGGCATTTGGGGCTTTGGGACTATTTGGGTCTAAAAGGGAAAGGACCTTTGGGCCTTTCCACTTTGCTTCAATTTCATCTCCAAATATCAATTTTCCCTTCTTCTCCATCCAAACCCTCCTCTTTACTGCATTTCCTATTCTTTGTTATCTTTCATTTTCTTTTTAATGCTAATAAAATAATTCAATTTTATTTGGGCACTGCATTGAAGTTCCTTTATTTTGAATTCAAGTAGTAATGAGTAAAAAAAAATTTACTTATCAAAAAAGGGTTGGAATATTGAACTTATTTAGTCATTTAGTGGCCTTATAGAAGTGGAACAACATTGAGAGTTGCAGTTTTTTTTTTTAGTATATTTATTGCTTCATTAATTGTTATTAATTTTGTGACATGCTTTAATATGTTTTTACTTCTTATTTGAATTTAAAGATTTAACATTCAAGATGTTATTTTAGTTTGAATTAAGTATGTGACACAAAAATGCTTTGAGCTGGAAAAGCCAATGCTGGAGATTGTAATATGCATTTTTTCTTATTTTTAATTTGGGTGACCGACTACGCTGATCCAATTTTTTAATCAAATAACCTTTCAATGATATTGAATACATATGACCTATCATATCCAACAACCATTTGGGGATTTCCAACCCTAATTAGTGTGTGTCTAAATGAAATGTGTGACCTCTATATTAAAAAAAAAAAAAGACAGTAGCCTTTCCCGTTCATCTCCAAATGTCACTTTTCCCCTCTTCTCCATCCAAATCCTCCTCCTTTCCACATTTTCTGTTCTCTTTGTTATATTTCATTTTCTTTTTAATGCTAATATTGAAGTTCCTGCAATTTGAATCCAAGCAGTAATGAGTGAAACAAATTTATTTATAAAAAAAGGATTGGAATGTTGAACTTATTAAATCATTTAGAGGTTAGCCTTATGGAAGTGGAGCAAAATTGAGAGTTGCATTTTTTTTTGAGTAGATTTATTGCTTCGTTCATTGTTATTAGTTTCGTAACATACTTTAATATGTCTTTACTTCTTATCTCAATTTAAAGATTTTGCATTCAAGATGTTATTTTCATTTTAAATAAGGATGTGGCACAAAAATTCTTTGAGGCTCTTTCATGGATATCGAATTTATCTTGATCAGAGAATAATATTTTTTTAATATGCATAAATGATCTTGCAATGCATATATAACTACATAGTTGCATGCATTTGAAATAATATACTGGTTGCACAAAGACAAATAAATTATAAGACAAGACAAGGGAGGACGATAATTCTTTCTTTCCTTATGCATGCTTTCATCTTTCCCCAAATCCACAAATATATATATATATATATATATAAATATATATTTGTACAAAGGTTTTCTACTAAACAATGACTTAATCAAGGCTTTGAGAAGTTAATAAATGATAATTAAAAAAACATAATAAATATTGGCAAATATTCAGAGAATTACTCTTTCAAATATATATCTAAACTATTTGAGAATAAATAAATAAATTAAATTATAATTTAATTTTTCACACCTATATATGAATATAAAGCTTTCAGCATAATATTATCTATAATATTTATGCAGTTTCTTGTAAATCCTCAATAATTACAGGTGGTGAAAAGTATAAATAAATATAATTGCAGAAGTAGTATTTCGTTACATGAAACCTTAGGTTGACGGTTAGAAATTTCACTCTTCCAAAAAAAAATTTATATGTACCCACTTGTTTACTTCAGTTTCCTCCAATATCTCAACTCACTATCTTTGTTTACTGTCATATTTCGTGTTAAGAATTTATGGAGCAATGTTAAAAAAAAAATAATTTGGGAGATACATTATATAGACTCTTGTTTCATAATACATTATATAGACTCTTGTTTCATACTTTAAATGTGCATGCACATAAAACTTATTTCACATTGAATATGCATAAATGGTTTTAGATTGAGTGCCTTCTACTAAAAAAATATCAAGAAAAAAAAGGCCAAAAGCTACAATCCTAACCAATTTATACAAGTAATTATATGAGCCAGATAAGATTGTCTCATGCCAGCTGTGGGTTACACTCTTTAGTTGACTGACACATTCCATATGCAGTTGAATATATAAGATTGTTCAAATTGGGGGAAAATAAGTTTAAATTCTATAGATTTCTTTCAATAATTGTTTATTATTATTTTTTTGGAGTTGATGGTTGAATTGCTATGGAGATTTTATTTGTCGACCATATATAGTTGGAATTCATATCATTGCTTATTTTTGCATTGCTATGGAGATCTTTGTTGATTGTATTTAACTTTATGATTGGATTACAACTTTCATCTGGATGGAAAAGCATTCTGTCTGCAGTCCTTTTTAAGCATTTCCAAACACTACATCATATTTCTATAGTTGTACTTTTGTCTGAATTATGGGATTTTAATTTCTTCTACACTTCCTTTCTCCCATCCCTAGGTCAAATCAAAACTCAAAAGCTCTCAGATTCCAAGTGGGTTTCAAGATCTAGGCTTCAGGCCAGTCCAAACCTTAACATGCCCAACACATATTTAATTTATTTTATTTTGATTAAGTTCGGCAATGTGGGATTCGACCCGAATTAGTCTTTCTAAAAAATGCTAGATAATCTAGAAGTACCACTAGAAAGCCTCCGTCATGCATGAGATTTAGTTTGTGTAAGACCCAAAACCCGCCTAAGTTGGATTAGCATTTAAATAATCTTGATTGAGTGCCTAATTTGTGTTTTGGTTGGTTTTGTGAAGGATTAATTTGATTAGTGGGGCTTGACCAAAGTTAGTTAAAGCTATAACCTTTTTATAGTTTTAATCATGAATGTCTATTTCTAGCATTAGTGGGTCTTCATGTGCATTTCATCAAATACTTTCCCTACATCAAATCCTATACATGGATCCAAACCAAGTGGACCCTGTCCAACTCATTTCCAAGCCCAAAACAATCTCAAGCCCTTGTTCCAAATTTCATTCAAGGAAATGGACTTGCATGCAAAAAGGAGCAAAAGAACCTTTCCCCTTTTAAACCCTCCATCGTCCCTTTCACTCTCTTCACCTCATTTTGGCTGAGAACTCTCCTCCCTCTTCCCTTCTTCATGTCCATCACTTCTTATTCTTCCAATCCAAGCCATAGAAGGCATTGTTGGAGATCATAGGTAGTGGTCCACATGACCACTACTTGTTTGAGTTTTTCAAATAACTGTTTTCTCTCGGTTAATGCACGTCCCTTAAAATGCCTGTTCGTGTAATAGTGGGACTGCTTTCCGTTGATGGGGAGGAAAGTGTAAACGTAGCCTATAAAAGGGCTTGGGAACTCTCTCATCTTGACATACAGACAATTGCTTGGTATTCCCATTGATTAGCAGGCATCAAGAGAAGATTGAGAGAGTTAAAGTTCTAAGGTATTCCGTATCATTTTTGCGATGGATCCAGGTATGCCTTTAAATTGGGTTTCTTCCCTTGTGTAAATTATACTATTAGATTACAAATCTAATCCATTAAAGTTTTAGTAGAGAGGCTATTTTTGTTATCAGTTGGTATCAGAGCCATTGGTTTTCATTGAAAGGGTTAGATTTGAATGAAAGAGGGTTCACTGTTTATTAAAAAAAATAAAAATGGAATGTTGAAATGGGTTCACTGGTTGAAAATCCAGTCCGGTGACAGCTATGCACCTCGGAGAGCCGAGCGCTGTGCTACCGCAGCGCCGTCGCCGGACTGGCTCTCCGCAGCGCTGCCCGGAGTTTGCGCAAGACCGGCGAAGGCGCTGCGCAGAACAGTTTCTGCGCAGCGCCAGAAAACGCAGTAACAAAATAAATAAAAAAATTTCGTCGGCAATGGGCAACCGGCGATGTGTGATGCCGGCGCCGTGAGACTACTCATGGTCCGATGCGCCCGTCGCCGTTGCAGGCATCGGAGAGGAGAATCCCGGAAAAACTGGGCAATCGGTTTTAACCGATTGCCCCTGTTTCGGAAGGTTGAAGAAGAAGACATGTTGGGTCAGGTCCATTCGACCTGACCCGCACCGACCCGAAGTACAAATTTGGGTTGTTTATTGGGTCGGGTTTCAGCCTGAATAGACCTGACCCGTTTACCGACCCGACCTGTGCAGAATTAGATTTTTGGGCCAGGTTCTTCTTGACCCGACCTGACCAAACGAGCCCAGAGCCCAGCTGCACATTACAAACTGGGCTAACACATTCGGGTCAAACCTGACCTGACTACCCGACCTGACCCGACAACCCGACCTGACCTATAGACCCATTTCGGATTGGGTTGTTCAGTCAGGTTAACTGACCTGGGTCTAACCCGACCTGCTGCCTGACCCATTTGCATAAAACAATAATGTTAAAGAGGAATTATGTTATTTATTCAAATGGATTATTATGGAATTGATCCAATCCGATCGGAGCTTTCCAATAGATAGATCAAAATATAAGTGATACTCTGGCAGTGATGATTAATTTCTGATATGATCAGATTAAAGTCAGATTAAGGAAAAATTAATGATTAGAAACTTATTTTGATCATTTTGGAAACATCCGATATCGGATTAACGATCCGTTTTTTCTGTTATGACCTTCATTGTGAGATCTATCATATTACTAAATTTAATTAATCTTCCAATGGTTCAAATTTAGACATCATATTAATTTATGCATGTTTAACTCATATAAGTTTATATTTCCGCTTATTTGTATTCAAGATTAATGCTGATTTGAGTTGTGATTATTGTATACATGCATGATGATGTTTATTTTCGTATGATTTAATGGACGGGTTAAGTTAAACTAAGAATTATGGTAGATTGCTTAAGGAATATATGATTGGGATAAATTATTTCAAAGGTCTGATTAATGTCATATTGGACCCATAATCTTAGAAAAACTCATCTTAACCATAAACAGTGTGATCTTAAATGTTAAGTCTCTCCTGAATGTGTAGATCAACATAATGAAAGCTCAATTAAATTAGAAATTGAGTATTTAAAATTGTTGATTAATTAACATAGAAATTATAACATGGGAGTTTAAGATCGCAATAGTGTCATAATTTTCAAGCTAGAAAATTACATATTAACTTGGTTGTCACCAAAGTGACCCAATTATGATTGAATTATAAACATCATAAATGACACTAAAATTGCAACTTCACTTCATAGATTGATAATCGACCTAAATGAGTTTATCTTTCAATTATTTAAAGATTGGACATATTAAAGATGTGTGAGTGGATTTGTCTTGATCTATGCCCAAAGGTGAGATCTCACTTGATCACTTCACATATTATGGTTTTTATCAAATAAATGAGGGTAATTAAATTAACATATCACATTAAACCCAAAGGTTATTTGTGATGGTGTGTAACAATTACTCTAACTTCTTTTAAGTCCTTTTTTTTTTTTTTTTAAGAATTATAGTTTTGTGAACGTAATAGCTATATTTTCTTTACAGCTACTTCCTCCAGATCAATGTCACTTCCTTCGTGCTTGGGGACTATTCCTTTGTTAGATGGATCCAATTACCCTGATTGATTAGACTTGCTGTCATTGACTATAACCTATCTAGATTTAGACATGGCCTTAGACGAGACCATGCCTCCTACACCCACCGACCAGAGTTCTGATCGTGATAGGGCCAACTATGAAAAGTGGCATAGATGTGATAAAGTATGCCGTAAAATCATTTTGAACTCAATTTCTAAGGGTATAAGAGGATCAATAGATCATGATAAAAATGCAAAAGAACTCTTAGAAGTAATCAAGTCTCAATTTGTAGTGAACGAAAAAGCATTATGTGCCACATTGATAAACAGATTGACCAATATGAAATACGATGGGAGTAAGGGAATTAGAGAACATATCCTACACATGTCCAACATCGCATCTAAGTTGAAAGATGTAGATATGAGTATTTCAGATGGATATTTGATCCAATTCATTTTGGATTCCCTTCCTCTTACGTTTGGCCCATTTAAGGTGACTTACAATCAAGGCTCTAGTCGGTGGACCCTGAACGAATTGATCACAAGATGTGATCAAGAAGAGAGGAGGCTTAAGGCCGAGGGGCAATTGCTGGTAAACGTTGTCTCCCAGAAAAAGGGCAAGAAAGGTCCTAGAAACTTTAAAACTAATGCCAACACTCCAAAGGCAGATCCAAAGAGTCAAAAACCAATGACGAAAAAGGGAAAGAAAGGATCTGACAAATGTCACTTTTGTGGCAAGAAAGGACACTTCAAGAAGGACTGCCTGAAAAGGAAGAGTTGGTTTGAGAAAAGAGGTAAGTCAAGAAATTTATCTCTTGTATGTGACACCAATGTTATTGATGTCCCATCCAATACTTGGTGGGTCGACTCTGGTGCAACCATTCATGTATCTGGTTGTATGCAGGGATTCCTTTCAACCGGGATGCCAAATGATGGAGAAAAGACCATCGTTATGGGGAACCGGAAGAAATCAAGAGTAGAGGCAGTTGGAACATATAGGCTGGTGCTAGACACAGGCTTTATTTTGGACCTGCCAAACACCTTTTATGTTTCCGATATTTCCCAAAATTTGGTTTCTGTTTCTAAGTTAGATATTGATGGTTATGTATTTAACTTTGATCATGGATTATTAAAACTTTTTTATGATGGTATGATGATTGGTAGTGGTTTATTATGTGATGGTTTGTATAAATTCAAGTTAGATCCTTTATACACACAATCAATCACCACACACCAAATAACTTATGTTGGTCAGAAAAGAGGAGTAATAAAATAGAACTCTCCTATGTTGTGGCATAAAAGACTAGGACACATCTCAAAGGATAGGATATTGAGATTGGTGAAAGATGGGTTGTTACCGAACCTTGACTTCACTAACTTTGGTGTCTGTGTTGACTGTATTAAAGGCAAACAAATTAAAACAGTCAAGAAAACCGCCATGCGGAGTTCTGAACTCTAACAGATAATCCATACGGATATTTGTGGAAAATTAGATATACCTTGTTTCACAGGAGAACAATATTTCATCACCTTTATAGATGACTACTCACGTTTTGGTTATATCTATCTTATTAAAGAAAAATCAGATGCCCTAAGTACCTTTAAAGTATTTAAGGCAGAAGTGGAAAATCAATTAGATAGAAAGATCAAAATTGTGAGATCAGATTGAGGTGGTGAATATTATGGTAGGTACACTGAAACAGGTCGTAATCCAGGCCCGTTTGCTAGATTTCTAGAATCAGAAGGTATTGTTGCCCACTATACAAGCGTGGAATACCTCAGCAAAATGGAGTGGCTGAAAGAAGAAATATGACTTTTTTAGATATGGTTAGGAGTATGGTTAGTAATACTTCGTTACCCGAGTTTATGTGGGGTGACGCACTAAAGATGGCCATGTATATTTTAAATAGAGTTCCTACAAAAGCAGTTCCTAAAACTCCTTTTGAATTATGGACTGGTAGAAAACCCAGCTTAAACCATTTCCATGTCTGGGGATGTCCATCTGAAGTGCGGGTATATAACCCACAAGAAAAGAAGTTAGACCCTAGAACAGTAAGTGGATATTTTATTGGATATCCGGAAAGGTCTAAAGGGTATCGTTTTTACTGTCCTAATCATTCAACAAGAATAGTTGAGTCCAATAATGCCAAGTTTTTGGAGAACCATGAAAATAGTGGGAGTAGTGAGGCTAGAAATATTGAATACAAGGAAACTAGAGATGAGCCTCAACCTTCTTCTCAAGGTGGATTAATGATTCCACTTGATATAGAGGTTTTTCCAGAACGATCTCTTGATCCGATTCCTCAAGATACACAACCAACTCTTGAAATGCAACCAGTTGTTATTGAAGAACAGCTGGAGGAATTGAGAAGGTCAACTCGTATGAAAAGACCTGCTATTTCGAATGATTATATTGTGTATCTTGAAGAATCAGATATAGGAATTAAAGAAGACCCAAAGACTTTTAGAGAGGCAGTAGAAAGTGATAATTCTGGTAAATGGTTAGACGCTATGAACGAAGAGTTAGAATCCATGGCTATAAACGAAGTCTGGGATCTCGTTGAACTATCTGAAAAGTCCAAGACCGTTGGTTGTAAATGGGTCTTTAAGACCAAAAGGGACTCAAAAGGAAAAGTTGAACGATTTAAGGCCCGACTTGTAGCTAAAGGATTCACTCAGAGAGAAGGTGTCGATTATTTTGAAACCTACTCTCCAGTGTCTAAGAAAGATTCACTCAGAATTGTTATGGCATTAGTAGCTCATTATGACCTAGAGCTATATTAGATGGATGTCAAAACTGCTTTCTTAAATGGGAATCTAGATGAAGAAGTGTATATGGAACAACCTGAAGGTTTTGTTAAACAAGGTAATGAAAGAAAACTGGTTTGTAAATTAAAGAAATCGATATACGGGCTAAAACAAGCTTCCAGACAATGGTACTTAAAATTTAATCATACTATTAAATTGTTCGGTTTTTCAGAAAATCAAATTGATCATTGTGTATATCTCAAGGTCAGTGGGAGCAAGTTTGTTATTTTAGTCTCGTATGTAGATGATATTTTACTAGCCAGTAATGATCTAAGTATGATTCGGGAAACTAAAACATATCTTGAGAATAATTTTGATATGAAAGATATGGGTGAAGCAACCTTTGTAATCGGAATTGAAATATTTAGAGATCGATCTCAAGGATTACTTGGGTTGTGTCAAGAAGCCTATATCAAAAATATTCTCAAACGTTTCCGAATGGAAGGATGCAGACCACAAAATGCACTTATGTCAAAGGGAGACAAGTTTAGTAAAGCACAATGCCCCATGACTGACTTAGAAAGGTTAGAAATGGATAAATATCCATATGCAGCAGCAGTGGGAAGTTTGATGTACTTACAGACTTACACTAGACCAGACATTAGCTTTGCAGTTGGGATGCTAAGTAGATATCAAAGTAATCCCGGCCTGCCTCATTGGGTAGCTGTTAAGAAAGTGATGCGTTACTTTAGCGGAACAAAAAGATTTATACTCACATATCAAAGATCCAATCAACTGGAGGTCATTGGATATTCAGATTCTGACTTTGCTGGATGTCTCGATACAAGGAGGTCAACATCAGGTTACATCTTTTTGTTGGCTGGCGGGGCAGTATCATGGAGGAGTGCGAAACAGACACTAACCACTCCATCAACATTCGATGCAGAGTATGTGGCATGTTTTGAAGCCACAGGTCACGCATTATGGATGCGTAACTACATCATGGGACTTGAGATTATGGGCAGTATGTCTGAACCGATTAAGATTTACTGCGACAATGATGCTGCTAGGCGTTTTGCTCAAAACGACAAGTGTTCCAGTAAATCAAAGTATCTAGAAGTAAAGTATCTTATACTCAAGGAGAAAGTGCGAGATCGTTTAGTATCAATTGTGGGAGCTTCATCGAAGCTCATGATTGCTGATCCATTGACAAAGGCATTGGTGTCAAAGGATTTTAAAGACCATGTTATAAATATGGGCTTGTATGAAATGCCTTGTAAGAATCAATGATGTATGACACTATAAAGTTTTTTGTAATTCTTACTTTGTTTTGAAGTCACATGTGATAATTGTTATATGAAGTAAGAATATATAAGTATTATGACATTACAGTTCCCATTAAAGTAAGTCATATTATAGATACGCATTAAGTGCTGGATTAGGCAAGAATATTAATGTTGTGATTGTGGAAGGAAGCATGTCATTAAAGATGTGTAACCGCTACAATTCACATTAATAAACTAACCTAATCATAGATTAAAGATCTTAGTATTAAATTTTCAATGATGCGCATCAATTAGAGTTATTTTCATTGCATTTGCAAAGAGGATCAATGTTGGTCATATGGACCAAGTGGGAGATTGTTGGAGATCATAGGTGGTGGTCCACATGACCATTACTTGTTTGAGTTTTTCAAATAACTATTTTCTCCCAGTTAATGCACGTCCCTTAAAATGCCTGTTCGTGCAATAGTGGGACTGCTTTCCGTTGATGGGGAGGAAAGTGTAAACGTAGCCTATAAAAGGGCTTGGGAACTCTCTCATCTTGACATACAGACAATTGCTTGGCATTCCCATTGATTAGCAGGCATCAAGAGAAGATTGAGAGAGTTAAAGTTCTAAGGTATTCCGTATAATTTTTGCGATGGATCCAAGTATGCCTTTAAATTGGGTTTCTTCCCTTTAGTAAATTATACTATTAGATTACAAATCTAATCCATTAAAGTTTTAGTAGAGAGGCTATTTTTGTTATCAGGCATTACATGAGAGATTCCTCAATGTTATCTTCATCTTTAAGCCCTTTCATCTCCTAAGGACCCATTTGCCCAAATCATCTTTAGCTTTCCCATTTGGCAAGCTTTCTCACTCAATCATTCACCTCACTCTCAATCCGGCTAAGGAGATGTGCATGTCCACTTGAAGATCATCTTCTCCATTTTTACATACTCTTGGATTGTCAAAAGCTCCTTCATACAAGTCTTCCTTGCTACCATAGGTGAGACCTCAAGCCCCATTCCGAAATTGGGTGTAAAGTTGAGTAAAGGACTCATTTTCATGACATGCATATTAATATTCTTTCATATATTGCATTTCACCATTGTAGGACTTAGTTTGAGCTTGTGATTTTGGGTTTTAGCTTGATTTGAGCAAAGAAGAGAAGATTAGAGTGGAAAGCACCTAAACAAGGCAAGTAATGAGCAATTTTGATTAATACATGTGATTGATTCATTGATTGAGTAATATTATTCCATTGAATGTTAATTTCAGCCTTGTTCCTTTAAATTAAATTGATAATGTTAAGTGGGTTCCTTTGAATGGATTAGCAAAAAAATGAATTGGATGTGTGGAGAAGAAATGTACCATAGGAGCAAATGGAGACTCAAATTGGTCATCTCATGTTCTTAGGAATGTTGTAGAAGTTTGGATAGATGGTGGGGTTGATAAACTATGTAAAACAGAATTTTTACAAGTTCTGTTTAGAAAATTTTGCCCAGAATTGGCCAGCTGGATTGGGCCTACTCGAGTGGGTCGGCCCATTGGGCCCAACAACACCAACTTTGAAATGGACATAACTTTTGACCCATATGCCCCATTTTTGAGTTCTTTATACCGTTGAAAAGCTCTCAAAGTGTAGAACCCAGTGGTCTACCCCTCTTCATGATTAGAGATTGGGAGACTAAGTGAATAATTGGATCAATAAACCAAATCCATTCTCTTTGAAAAAGGGATTTTGAACCTAGTTTAGACCCTATTAGAATCCATTCACTAACTAGGAAGTTAACTCCACTTCAAAAAGGCCTAAACTCTTCATAATCAATCCCTGTGGATGATTGTGACAAAAACACTAAACCAATAAGGTTTTTAGGGTGTAAAGAATTGACTTTGTAGGTCTTTAGACGTGGAATCACTACATCAAAAAACACCATTGGTGACATGAAAAAATGTCACCAAAGGCCCAATTTTTGTCACCTATTATCATTGGTGACAAGAGACCGGGTGTCATTGTATCCATGACACTAAAAGTCAACGGTGACAAAGTTTGTACACTTGTCACGGAATGATGTCAACAGTGACAAAAATATGATGTCATGGAAGAAAGATTTTCCATGACATAGTAGGGTGTCACTGAAAGCAATGGTGACAACAACGAAAGTGTCATAGAAAAGAGATCTTCTGTGACAAAATTTGTCACTAAAAATATTTACCGTGACAAC
Organism: Camphora micrantha; assembly: GCA_003546025.1. Lineage (NCBI taxonomy): Eukaryota > Viridiplantae > Streptophyta > Magnoliopsida > Laurales > Lauraceae > Camphora > Camphora micrantha. The sequence continues at coordinate 20,822,732 of QPKB01000005.1, read as the reverse complement.
CAAATATATGTCACCAATAATATTACCAGGTTGGCACACAAGGGTGACATACTCTTTTTGTCACAAAAAAACACAATCAAAATATTTGTTCCACCCAAATTATAATTTCGCACCTGCTTATAAAGTTTCAAATATTTGTATCTAGATACACCTATTAGCAAAACTTATACCACAAAGATGCAAAATATCATCCAAATCAAATATCCAACAAGTCAACATTCTATCATTCAAGTTTACAATCCTTCAAAATATTCATCCTTCAACAATAAACACTTCAAAATTAATAGTTTTAGCATAACTACAAAACATCCATACACGGTGTGTCGTGTCAAATGACAAAAATAATTCAAAACAAGTGTTTCAGTTAACTACAAAAAGTCTTCAACTCCATCTTGGTCATCTTGGTTAACTGCCAAAAAGTAACTCCATCTCAATCGATAGTTACCTACGTGTATAAAATCACAAAAAAAAAAAAAAAAAAATGTAATTATTTAACATATTATGAAGCACACAACTCAAAATAAATGAATGAGAAAATAAAAGGAAGGAAGCAATAGATGGTGATTGTATCGATGAATCATGTCGGGTGTTAGACCACATGTTATATGATTAAGAGCTTTAAAGCCTAGGAGAGCTTTTGGGCAGCTCCAACATCCAAGATCCAATAAAAGATTTGAATGGAAGAAACAGAACAAAGAGAAAAAGAAGATGAAAAAAGAAAAGATTAATTCGGATAAAGCTAACTAGATAGTAACTGACCATTTAATCATCACTACAAAATCAAATGTGATTCCTGTGGCAAACTATGATGCAATCTCATATGAAAGCTTTTTGGAGAGAGAATTTCAATGCAATGTTTCCCCCAACTGTGAAGCTAGAAAAATCTCCATTCTCCAGCAAACAATATGCTCCAAAAATAATAGGACCTTTTCTATTCATTCCAAAATGTAAATCCTCCATTTGACCTTTCCTAATTTTCCAGTAGTCTATCAATTCCACAAGAGGATTAGAAATCCACTCATTTTTGGAATCTAAATCATTCCATGCAACTAAAAGAAGTTCCAGGAAGCTTTTCACTCCAACCCAAACAGAACTCTTAAAAATAACTCCGTCAGTGAGTGTGCATGTGTTTGTGTATGAGAGAGAGAGAGAGGTCTGTAAATAAAATATGTCAAAATAGATATTAGGTAAAGTTAAGATCTTTAACCTGATAAAGACGAAGAAGGCAGAGGTTAGCATCCAAACTGTATGTTTGTAACGAAACCTACATCATAGTCATGGATAAATGAAAATATTTCAGTTACAGGAAAAGAAAAAAAAAAAAAAACAGAAATACTCTATTTGGAAAAACATATCCAAGCATATATCCATACACCCTTATAAAAGAGAACAAATGACCCGCTTCTTGTTTTTTCTCTACACAACCAATGTGGGGCTGACTTTCCTGCATCATGGCCCACTTACATGCATTCTGCCAAGTGGACTTCTCTTTGTGTTGAGGCTTAGTGATCCAACTTCTCCATTCCAAGTAAACATGGTCCCAAGTGAGCGTAAATTATGAAATCATTTTCAATTGAATACCTCAAAAGTGGGCTCCACTCAACAAATTTTATTTTATCAATAGATATGACATTCATTTTGACAACCCCACACCCTTATAAAAGAGAACAAATGACCTGCTTCTTTTTTTTTTTTTTTTTTTTTGTTTTCTACACATAACCAATGTAGGGCTGACTTGCCTACATCATGGCCCACTTACATGCATTCTGCCAAGTGGACTTCTCTTTGTGGTGAGGCTCAGTGATCCACCTTTTCCATTGCAAGTGAACATGGTCCCAAGTGAGCGTAAATTATGAAATCATTTTCAATTGAATACTTCAAAAGTGGGCTCCACTCAACAAATTTTATTTTATCAATAGATATGGCATTCATTTTGACAACCCATATAATAAATAGATATGAGCCCCCACGATTGCCCCACGATTGGAACCCATCTCTCCTTTTAGTGTAAAATTTGAATATAGCTGATAAAGGTTCAAGCTTTCTGTTGAGCCAGGTGGGCCCCACTTTGAGTCCAATCCACCCACTTATGGGACCCACTTAGTGGATCCAGGCTCATTAGGACTGGTCCAGCTCATATAGCACTAACAACAAACCCAAACCCATTTACTTTTCGAGGTCTAAATAAGGACCTATTAACGGGTTGGAACCTCCAAGCAATCGGAGAATCAGGGACTCATTTATATCCCTACACACAGGTCATTTTTTTGCTCTAGTCCGGGCCGCCAGATCTTCCTCTCACCTTGTTGCGTTTTTCCACCCCTCCATGGTATAATAATATACTTGCTTCTCACCTCCTACATCCAATGCCATTTATGGTGCATCCCCACTCGGTATTAATTCATGACATGCTTTTATTTTCTAAATCATCATATTAGCCGGTCTGGGACTTTGGATTATGAGTAATTTATAGGTATCGAGAAAGTAATTTGTTTCAGTAAGTTATAAGTAGACTTTAAGAAAAATGACATTTATCATGTTGAATATGATAGCTTTATATTGCATCCTATATGTTTATTTTCTATTTATATGCTGCATGATTGTAGGTATCCACTATCCAAACCATCGCTGGTTATAGTCTACCAGACTGTCTCTGTTTATAGGCAATTTGGATGTGGGTCCTAATTATCAAATTCTAATAATGTTTGACATATAAGAAAACATGAAAAATACAAGTGAATATATATAATCCCCTTTTTGGAGATTATTTGATGAGATTAAAAGTAAGATTTTCTCATACAGACTAACCAATTTTTTAAAAAGAGGTATGTTTTAAAGATAAACATTGCATATTTGTTGAACGGGTTATTTTAATCATTTTGCCAACTTCAGAATTTTAAATTTTGAGAGTCAAGCTGGACTTTGATGAATAAATGAACTAAATAAATGAATTGCATTTTATTACATTATGTATTTATAGCTGAAATCTCCTTTAATACAATTAGCAGCACCTACCTTCGGACCTTTAATAGAATTAGCAGCACCTGCCTATGGATACTACACGTGCCTTGCAGGTGTAGGATTAATTAGTATATATAAATATCTACATGCCTTTGGTTGAAAATGCCTAAATCCACAAATCCTAGCTCCATAGTCCAATAAACCAATATTAAGGGATAATTAGTAAAATAAAACTAAATTAAATTATAAACTAAAAGAATGGAAAGCTCTAAACTAACTATAACACACTACTACACCCAAAGTGCATTAACCCAAACTTAAGGGACGCGGAAATGATGGTGATCATTGGAGGTTGTAGGGGCCCACTTGATTGGTGGCCCACTAAATTAGTGGTGAAGGGGACTCTTTGGTGGCCCATTGACAAAGAGAATGAACAAGACAGAATGAAAGAAAGAAAAACAATGAGAGAAAGAATGGGAGAGAATTAGTGACAGAGAGATGATGACATGGTGAGATGGGTCAGGGGTTACCACATATTGACAGTGAAGAGTGTGGGAGAGAATGAAATAAAGAAAAGGAAACAAGAAGGGAAACAGAGAAAGAATAGTAGCAGAGAGGAAGAGAGAGTGAATAAAGAAAGAAAGACAAGAGAGATGGGTGGGTGATGGGAATCATCCCACGTTGGCAGCAAGGGGAGTGGAGGGAGAAAGAAATAAAGAATGAAAAGAAAGAAATGAAATGGGTGAGGAAGGGCTGATACACGTTGGCAGCAAGGGTGAAATGAGAAATGGGATGAAAGGATGAGGTGGATGGGGAGCTCAATCATGTTGGCAGCAAGGAAAATGAGGGAGGAAGAGAAATTAAGAAAGAAAACAGAGAAAGAAATAGAGATTGGAAATGGGGAAATAGAGAGATGGAGAAATAGGGAAATAGAGAGGTGGGTTCGGTGGTGGCCGGCGGTGATCGTGGAGGTCGCCGATGGCGACGGTGATGATGCCGGGACGGTGGCAGTACGAGATGGGTGAAAGAGAGATGAGTGAGTGGATGAGAGATGAGATGAGAGAATGGAGAAGGGAGAAGAGTTCGCCGGAGATGATCGTGGCTGGCGGCGGCGAGGTCCGGCGACGTGAGGCAGCAAGCTGTGAGGGAGGGAGAGAGAACGAGAGAGGTGAAAGAATGAGAGAGAGGGGCTGCTGCTGGGTGGAGTGGAATGAGAAGAGAGGGAGAGGGGTTTGACCTAATAAAGGAAAAGGGGGAAAGTGGAAATGGGTAGTGGGGTTTGCACCTGGGGATAAGGGGGGTGGGGCATGATTTGGGTGAGGTGGGGTCCACATGAGATAATGTTAGGTGAAGGTGGGGTTTGAATTTTTGGGAATTAATAAAATGGGCTTGGATGGGTACGGGTCAGGTCAGGTTTTGGGTTGGGTTTGAGAGTCCGAATCAAGATGCAATAGAAGGACAAAGTCCGGAAAATTAGGTAATTTATCCGATGGTGTTAAAATCTCGAAAAGTGGAAAATACTAAAAGGCCCTCGGAACTTTCCGGAAATAGCGCCACACACCCCTACAGTACCCAAACGGGTTCGGATCTCAACCCAACTTCGCACGCGCGATCCTAATGATTAATCAGACCTGTTTGGCTTATAAACGAGCTTAATTATCTAAAACCACAATTAACTAAACTAATAAAATAAAAGGCATTGAATTTGACAGGCTAGTAAAACATTAATCTTTGCAGGCAAAAAAAGGAGTCGCCAGAGAAATTGAACCTTTGCCGGCAAAAATATGTTGCCGGAAAAACTCTATCTTTTACCGGCGAAATAAATTTTGTCCTCGGTAAAAGTTATACTTTTCTTAGCGTTTCATGATTGCTCCAGAAAAAAACGCCGGCAAAAGTGTAAATTCTTATAGTGATAGTTGCGCTAAAATTTATATTAAAAAAAAAAACATAAAACAGGCAAAGAATTGGAAATAAATCAAAGCGATTAAAACGGAGCGTAGAAGTTTGATTAGGGCTTTAGTTTTGGTGACAACCAAAATCGTGAAACTACGTCGTTTCGCTCACATAACTTAGCTTATTTTTATTGCCTCCATGAAACCACGTCGTGCCTAAATGAGGAGGAGCCCGCCAGCGCGAAATTTAGACCTTTCAGTGACAAGTTTGTACTTGTCACCCAAAATTTTGTCTTTTGGTGACAAAATTTTTTGTCACCGAATCTCCTCTTTATTTGGCACCTTGGTTAAAGATTTTCTGTGACAAGCGACAAATTTTTTTGTCACCTTTGTGTGCATTCTGTGTCAACATTGATTTTTTGTAACCAAAGGGTGTCACTAATGGTGTTTTTTGTTGTAGTGAATCCTAACCGATTTTTCATTGTCCGACGGAATTATATCATATGAGAAATCTTTGGCTGAGATCATCTCATATACTTATCTGACTCATCTAGAACTCCACCATGGATGTTGATTTAGAGGACTTCAATGCACCTTAGACATACACAACGTGATACCAACAAGATGTAGCACGTGTATTGAATTATCTAAAACTACATCGTAATGGACGGTTAGAGACGGCGGATAAGTAGATTATGGTTGGCTAGTAAATGTCCTTGATTCTATTAATCTATTTGCATTTGCCTATTGAAATTGATTTATTTATTGCCTTCAAATATTCAAATATTCACTTGTTATATGCATTATTCGTACCATTCCACAAATTATACTACAATTGCCTTACAAATGTTGTCATACATTGATTTGTATTCGAATGGAGTAGTATATGATTCGATTCGATTAGAAATGATTTGATTAGAAAAGTCTTACTCCAGTCTTATTATTATTCGATTCGAATGGTTCGGCACTACTTAGCTTCGACCTTGTAATACCCGACGGGGTTAAACTTGGTTTAGTTATTCGAGACTACTGCAGTATGTCGTCTGGAGCATCGGAACTCCAGAACCGGGTAGCCAGGAGAACCTTTGGCCGGGTCACTGGTGACATCCCAACTAGGTTCGCTCTCTATCAGAGAGGATGAGCAAATGTAGTAGCCAATTAGAAAGTAAGTATTCGATTCTTGATTTGATAAGGCATGAATTATTCATATTGCACAATGTGCCTAGTTGACATTATTTGGTCTCTTTAATTTATTCGTCTTTAAATTCGAAATTTGAATGACATGTGTTGAATCTTAATTGCTCATATATATTGTTGAATCGTCGTATTCATGGTGCTACACTTGGTGTCACATGAATTTATGTTTCCGATGAGGATAACTGATAGTTCTACAGACTATTGATTGATCGGTTACGGTATTGGTTAGCTTGGCTCCGGAGTACGTACAAGAGTGGTATTGATGAGTTTTAGATTAGCCATTTAATCTTGCAGTTAGCTTAAGGTAATGCATATGATTAGTTCTATTTTGCATTTGTATCATGATTATGTTCCTTTTGAGATAAGCGTCTGTTAGATTTTCATTAGAGTACTTGAGTATTATGCATTTGAGAGATTTAAATTATTAGCGTTGTTATAGACTAATTGTTATGTAATAGATTGGTTAATGGACCGCTCATGGCTTAGATATTAATATTGTACACACTTCCGCAAATATATGTTTATTGACAAGTGTCAGTGAGTAATCCTCACATGTGCAAAGTGTAATTTTTCTCCTTCGTGAATTTGGATTTAGTCCGGAACAGATGCGACTTCACGGGAGTACGCGTGTCACACCTCGGGAACTACCCTAATCCGGGATTTCTCGGGTCCGGGATGTGACAGTTTGTTTGGTTACTCCATTCTTCTTTGTCAATGCATCCATCACCAAGTCAATAAGGGGTCGTTTGTCTTTTACACGTGGGATATGTAAATATAATTTACACATGTAAAAGATGAATATTCAAATTTTAAGTATGTAACGTTTACACATGTGTTTTTTTTTACAACGTTTGTCTAATAACACTATTTTCGCATCATTTACACATGTGATTCATTTTTTTTTATGTTTGTTTCAATGATATGTGTATATGTATTAAACGATTTTGTAAATGATACTTATTAATCATTAAATTATATTCTACTATAATAATATGAAAAGGAGACAAAAAAAGGTCTAGTTTATATCAAAGTTTTCATTTGCATTTTAAATCCTTAAAAAAGAACATGTCTTTCAACATGAAATATACTTTTCAAAAATAGATATTTCTATCAATGATCACATTTAAAAAAAATGCATTCCAACATGTTTGGTTAAGGAAATAAGAGTTAATAGTCTGATGGTTAAGAAAAATAGGATTATTACTAATGTTTCTATTAATTAATATTTAGTTCAATATTATCTTAATTCATTATTCAATTTGCATAAAACTTTACACATGCATCTCACCGGCTTTATGCCAATATTAATCAATTATAGAAAGTTCTTAAAATGAGTATTTTATTGCTAAGTTCAATTATATTAAAAGTAACACAAATTTATTATGGTTAGATAAAATTGCATTTATATATTATTTTTTAATGATACCATAATGCTATATAATATACATTATTCATTTTTTCTTACATTCATTTATACATATTTAAATATTTTTAAAGCAATACAATAATAAATAAATTGAGAAAAATCATTAAGACATTGGAAGAAAATCTAAAAGGAGAAGAGAAGATAGAGAATCAAATTCTAAAAGAATAACCTACAGAGTAGATAGATTTTAGAAAGTTTTTATTTTATTTTATTTTATTTTATTTTATTTTATAGCAAGGCAATAGAGAGAAATAGAGAGGTTACCTTCATGAAAGGGGATGAGATGAAGGGAAGATTTTCATTCATAGGTTTTATCAGTCTTTATACATCTTTTATTATTATTTTGTAAATGCGTTGGAAGGGGGTTTCGAACCCAGAACCTCTTTGATGGAAATGCCTTTTTTATTATTATTTTTCTAAATGCGTTAGAAGGGGGTTTCGAACCCAGAACCTCTTTGACGGAAACTACCCAAAACCAAACAGTCCGCCTCCAACTGGTATTCTTTAAAATCACATGTGCTTTTGGTATTCTCTTTTCCCACCTCAACAGGTGTTCAAATCTTGGTGTGAAAATGGGATCATTTTCACGCCATTTACACATTTGATTTACACACAAGATGCATAAATTCTTGTAGACAAACATTACTGATACGTAAATATTACGCATATTCACCATTTACGTATGTAAATGGGTGTAGACAAACGACCCATAAGTATTGAATGGTTCATAATATCACTTCTGTTCCCAGGATGATATTTTTGAATTTGTAACTTGTGCTGACAAAGAGAGATATTCATCAATTCTACTTTGCATTTGGACTATAACGTAATCAGAACACATTTTTTTTTAAATTACTTATGAACATTTACTGCTTTCATAATTTATTAATGCCATTTTTTCTTCTATTAATTTCTATACACAAAAACTCAATAAGGGAGTAAACTTGATTGATTCATTATGTATAAATCGGTTTCTAGGTTCTCACTCAAGTCGTGTTCGCAGTGGCTTCGTGTTTTCACCTGACCTGCCCCATACCATTTTTTTAATTATATTATATTGAACTTTAGTGTATAAACTTCACTAATATGATGGGTAATTATCAATGGCATTTGGAAGAGCGCACTTGGAGTATTTTAAATAAAATCGAAACCACTGTTGTCAAAACTTACCTGTCTCATATTGGTAACCCCGTATAATTAAGTGATAAGTTTGGTATCACAGGACAAATATTCCCCTAGTGTAAAAGATGTCAACAATATTTTGGCATAATCATGATGTTAATAATAAAAGTCAACAATATTTTTCCCGACTCCTTTTATAAGCCGGTATTTGTTTGCGAATTTTTAGGTAGTGCGCGTGCCATATTTTAAAAGATTGTAAGAGCACCTCCAACGGGTGCTTCATTTCTCCACTTTAGCCCACAACAGTCATAAATGGCTGCTGACTTTGGCTCCAACAAATCCACGGGGGATTTGGCATGCCAAAAAGCAAACTTCAAATCTTATTTTTTAATATAATAATACATATGTTGTTGATGCAAGTTGCATTTGAAGCCGTTGCCAACAACAGTCAGTGACCTTTTGCATTTGTCAGTGGCTGTTTGCATCTGGTCAGTGGCCAGATTTATTTCCGTTGTAAATTTTTTTTTTTGGACTTCTTTTAATTTTAATGGGTAATTTAAATTGTGATAATTTGAGAAGCTCTTGGAGCTTGAATATCTATAAATAATGAGTGTTTGAACTCCTTTTTTTCCTCATTCACATAATGGATTCTCAATTCTCTCAATTTCCTAATTTTTCTACCCAATATTCACAATATTTCGGTGAGGCATCCGAATTCCCTATTGATGATGCCCCAAAGAAAAAGGTCGTTGGTCGACTTCAGTATAGATGAAGATCGTCTTCTCATCGGTTCGTGGTTGAACACCAGTCTGGATGCTGTGCATGGAAACGAGCAGAAATTTGGGGCTTTTTGGGAACGAGTGAGAGAATACTATCACAGCAATAGGCAATTTTCCAGTGATCGAACAGACAAAATATTATCACAACGATGGCAAAAGATTCAAGCTTCTGTCAACAAATTTTGTGGATGTTTTGCCACAATTATTTCCAGAAATCAAAGTGGCACGAATGAACAAGATAAGGTAAAATTATATATATGTGAATTTTTTTTTCTTAATTTGAGCTTACATTTAATTTTCAGATTGTAGAAGAAAGAAAAGTTTTCGAACATCTATACGGATCAAGATTCACTTTGGACCATGCTTGGATCTTGTTGAGGCACCAACCGAAGTGGATACAATTGCAGTAACAAGTACTAGAGCTAGAAGACATCCGTAAAAAGAGCAAAATTTTCAACTTCTGGCTACTTATTATCTTCTAATCCAAGCACTCCCATAAATATTGATGAGGATGAGACAATTAACAATGCTTTTGATCCCATGACGAGACCACCAGGCAGAAAGGCTGAGAAGAGAAAGATGAAGCAAACCACTATCAATGAGCCCACACCTGTTGCAGATCTCATCCAAAAAATGATGGATGACAAAAAGGAAAGAAATGAAATAAAAATAAAAATAGAGCTTCTTAAGCAAAAAATCGAGCAAGATGAGAAGAATGTGCAATTAAAGAAAATACAAATGGAGATGGAGATCAATATGAAGAAGCTTGTGATTGACTATAATATTATGTAATTTGATTTTACTTTTTCAATGAAAAATGAGTTTCAATTACAATTTATGCATTTTTTATTTTTTAATAATTTATGACTTTAGTAACATTTAAATCATACCAAATCCCATTAAATATAAGTAAGATATATGTAATAAAGCAAATGAGGGTTAAATGCAAAAAATAATAAAAAATAATTTGACGTCTCTCTTGGAGTTGCTCAAGAGAGATGCCAAATTTACACATGTCTTTTTTTGCCACATAAGCCTCTATTTTGAAAAAAAGACATCTCCATATTTGAAGTGTCTCTTGGAGATGCTCTGAGAGATTATGTTAATATCATTCGGACCAAACAGGGAGGAAAAAGAATTATTGCCCAACTTTTAGTTCATGGGAAATCTAGTCTAAATTTAACGTAATTGCAACAAAATTCACATTTAGCAATTGTAAATCTCTGAGGATTTAATCTTGTGGAAATCCTCTTTTTTTTTTTTTTTTTTTTTATGATTTCTATGTCCCGCCCTTCCCTATTGGATTTGAAAGTCCTCAAAATTTTTGGACTTACCCATCTATATCAAATTTTGCCTACTATATACACTGATCATATGCAACAATTTTGAGGGGAAATCTCTTGTGATAAATCTTCACATACACAAGAGTGGGAATTCTCAAATTTGTAGATGCCTCATGGATTCCTCATCACTTACCAGATGTGCTCCAAGTAAATTTTGTCCTTCATTCGTTTGAAGAGATATATCAGAGAACCCATAGTTGTAATGATCACTAATTAATTACTTGATATAGAATTAAGGACAACATAAAATGTTAACCATGTAGCTCCTAGATACTTCATATGCAACGTTGCTGCATGTGTGCCATTGGTGGAAGATGCAGGATTGAATGATCTGGGAATGATCTACTGCAGTTTTGCCTATTTAAGCTATTATCAAAGTCCCTTCCGAGCTAGGGATGATAGTGATACCACCGATTCCTATTAACTATATGGGTGATTGTAGGAGCCGTCAAAATTTAGCTAAGCATGGATTAGTGGTGGTGGAAGCCATCTATCGGGTTAAACTTGCTGAAACTGATGCCAGATAAATTAGGTTAGCAGTGTTCCATTCAAGTACTAGCATCGAAGGCGTTGTGTTTTACAGATTTTGGAAAGATTAGTGCATAGTTAAAAGAATGATCATTCGGCATCTTCCAAAGGTACAAACTAATCATTTAAAAACAAGTTGAAAAGCTAGTAGAATTTCATATAAATTAAGGGAACAACCTCCAAATCTAGACTGTTAATGGAGTAGGATGAAAAGAGATGTTCAATCGACTCCTCATCCCGGCGGCGACAGTAGGATCAACTTGGGTTACAAATGGATATCTGATTCTCCGATTACCCGAAAGTTCCGATCCGAAAAAAACTAGGTCTGGAGCCTATTTTAAGTTCCGATTTATAAATGGGCCTCCGTCCGGAACCCAATTTAGGTTCCGATTGATAAATGAGTCCGGTTTTAGATGTATATAGGTTCCAACCTGTGGACCCGGACCCGACATATAAATCTTTGATATTGTAAGATGTACCTCAAAATAATATTTTTGGACATTTTTATGTATAATATTGGAGATAGTAGACTTCATGCATTATTATAAGTTGAATGATATACTTATTTTAAGGAAGAAAAATGAAGAGAAGTTAGAACCAGTTTTAGAACTAGATACAGTCCTCTAGGCCGGATCCGGGTTTTCCTATTGAAATCGGGTATGGAACCAAGAAAACATATTTCGAGTCAAAACTGGATCCGGAACCGGAACCGTTATTTAAAAACGGGTCTGAATCTGGAGTTTAGTACGATTCGAACCCGAAACCGTTCCATGCAACCCTAGGATCAACTGAGGGCCATTGCTATTTCCCACAGTATTCTTCCATGGAAGATGGAGGGACCCATTGTTTGGTCCTCAATATACTTACGAGTTTCTTTTGTGATTAATTAGCATGAATACCAACTTTTTGATTATATGCTACTGAAGTTGTCCTCGTAAAATTTTATGCGTATTCATTCAATTTTTTTTTCTAACCAAGTTGATTGGGTAGAAGTTAGTTTTGATTGATGGGTTTTTCCTTTTTTGTCTTTTTAATGAGCATGAACACCACTTGTTTGATAAAATGCTGCTGAAGCACTGCAATCTCATCCCCTTTAGTCATTTCTGATGTATACAAATTCGTTGTTTATAATGGCCAATAACATCTTTATGATCAAAACCCTTCTACGACAAAATGATTTACTTTCTTCATCATATTTACATATTCAAATTAGTTCCAAGAGTGTTTTTTGAAGCACCAGTAATCTATAAGGGATCAGAATTTTCAAACAGTGATGATATTTGTGAATTACCATGTAAAAAGAAAATGCAAATGTCTGACTCACCATCAATATGATGAAACAACACAATTTGAGAGAATGCTGTAAGCATCATCTAACATTTCTACAATGCAACATTTTAACTACAATACACACTACATCAAATTTGTAAGTCTTCATCAACATTTTAACACTTGTACATGAGCTCGAGTTCAATCTTAATAGACCAGGTAACATAAATCACCTTACACATGGGTTTAATTAGTCAACCAACAACATACATCATAAATTTTTAAGCAATACTCTCAAGATATCTTTTCGTTGGTAAACCTTCAGTCTTAGCATTTGAGACATGCATTCTACATTAATGCAACTGATTTCATCGTTTGAAATATAGCAAAATAAAAAGAACATATAAAAACAGGTTGGTCTCCAACAAGATGCTCTAAAATTAAATTGTCATGCTTGGTACAGTTATAATCTTGTGATATTAGTCAATACTTCAATGTTGGTTTTTCCTGTTTAGAAAAAGGGCCTTATGTTTAACCTTTAGGGCCTATTTGGATGTATGGTGAATTGAAGTCTTTTAGTGGAGGAAAGATGTTGCTTTTTTGACTTTTTTTGAAAAATTTGGAGAAAATTTTAAGATTATGTACTTTTGATATGATCCTTATCATTTATTGTCTGAATTCATAACTACTTAAAGTGCCAAACACGCCACTTACCATATTATAAAAGCTACAGTTTTACTTGCATTGCTCCAACTACTTCCCTCCTGCTTGATGTCCTCCTCTGTTGCTTGAGATGCTTCTACCTCTGTGGGGCCCACTTAATGGATGTTTGCCTTGTCATGTTTGAATGTTTGCCTTGGTGTCCTGCGCAATTGGTCTACATGCGAAACCTTACACCTCTGCTCTCCTATTGTATGCGAGTTCTAAACTCCTCTTCTCTACATCGTTTTAAAAGAGGAAAAATTGGATGCAAGCTTTAGAGTCTTCATTTCTCCCTCACAAACATATGACTAATCCCTCCCTTTCTCCTCTTCAACGTCTCTTTCTCCATTTCTCCCCTCAATATCTAGAACATGAAACAAATAAGACTCTTATCATGATTCTTCAAGATGAATCCCTTGTATTCAAGGTATTTACTTCATGTTCTTTCTTTTTTTTTTTTTTCCTTTTTGTGATTTGAATTAGTTTTTGTATTGGATTTTGATTTTGGGGTCTTTTCGTGCTTGGATTTTGAAAGTTGGGGTTGTTCTTGTTTGGTAGTTGGCTTCATATTCTTGGTGTTCGATATTGAAAATTAGCTTTCTTACTGAAAAAAATAGTAGGAAACATGCAGTTGTCATCTGTTTTGTGATTTTTTTCGTCTTTTTTTATACCCATTTGCTCTTTTGAGTTGGATGGTAATTATTTGGGATCTTGGCATTATTGATTTACCTTTGTCAAGCGTCCGATCTCTCCTCCTTTTTCCCTCTTTCTTCCTGGCTTCGACAATTGTTGCACAAACCTATCATCAGTGTTGTTCTTCCTTTTTTTATGTTGAATCTTAGATGGTTGCTTGGCAGTTTTAAATTCAGTTTATTGGAAAAGGCTAGAATTCGAGTGTGGTTTTATCTTAATGTGTTAAAAAAGAACTGCGTATTTGAAATTGTTTCAAAATATTAAGAATGCTTATGTGTTTGATAGGTACTTGAATGGCTCAGAATAGGAGTTTCAGTTGGCATTTCAGTCAAGCCACATAGCAGCTTGCAAATGTTATTGAATATTGCATAATATCAAACTTGGCATTTATTTAAAACAAACGAAAAAATTATGTAAAAAAATATCCACAATAATCTTCATGCAGGTTGAGTACCATACTATCATTGTATTGGTCATATTGGCTAACTTTAGTTGTTGTATTTGGATTTGGAGAACAAATAACTTAGACTGTTGATTTGTCCATGTTCTTACACTGAAATTAAGGACCTGGTTTTATGTATCAAATGGTTTGTGAACAACCTGAAATTGGTTAGGATGGATGGGTGATTGTGTTGCATACATCTATCAATGTACAACCATGTCATGATATGCCTTTTATTCATTTCTCATACCCATGATCCATGTTTTGTAGGAACCCGTTCCATGGTTGCTTTTGGCCATAGACAATCATGTCCTGCTTGCATCATCTTTTTCAATCATCATATATATATTCTTAACCCCAAGGGGTAGCTCAGTTGGCCTAGGACTACGGTTTGCACCCGGAGGTTGTAGGTTCAAAACTGTATTACTATACTGGGGCTACATGGGAGTTGGGAGTTTACCCGGCTTCTCTCTAGGCCTGGAGGGATTAATTCAGCCTAAAGGGTTGGGAACCCTCCGATAGCAAAAGAAAAGAAAATAAAAATATATATATATATATTTCTTTTTGCACGTGAATATTCTTTTTATGTATATAACCATATATGAGTTTTCCTCTTTCGCACAAAAAAATTTCCAATTATGGAAGTGTCCCTCACCCTATGGTGAGGGATTGATGCATATGAATATTCTCCATATATATATATATATATATTTTCTTCATGAGTTCAGGAACATATATTTGTTTCTTTTAATGCTTGTGTTTAAACTATATAAACTTTCAAGTGTTCCCTTATTGTAGAGGCCCCCCTTTTCCATTCCCTACCTTTTCCAATTGAGTTTCAAGTACATGGGGCTGTGGTGACTATTTATTGGAGGACCTTAGCAGGTCATGCGGGGCGAATTTGATACTATCATTGTATTGGTTATATTGGATGAGACTCATTGACAAAAGAGAAAGGTGAGGACAGAAAACTAAACAAATGTTGGTCACAAAAGAAGTTGATACAGCAAAGTAACCCAAAACGATAAGAGGGCATCACAAAGGTACATAATAATACCAAGAAATTGTTTAGGCAAGAACTTTAATGCATGGGCAATACAGAAGCCAATACTGCCAAAGCAGTAGATGTAAATGCTAGAGATGGGGGCATGCGACCCTCGTCTTTCCTCAAAAACAGGCCTTCATAGATTGGTAAATTGATCAAAACCCATAGCCCACATTGAGCAAACTGCAAGACCAATGATTCAGCTCCAACTCCATCATCCACGACCACCCTCTTGATTGCACCACCCAAGCATAGTATATTAATCATTGCAAGTGTGGCTAAGATGGTGAACATGGGTGAAGCGGTCCCAAACTCCATGATCTCTTGCTCATACCTCTTTGAGAGCTCGTAATCGGCTATTTTCACTGTGATCGGGAATGCTGACTTGGTGATCCCTAGTAGGTTGAGGGTGCAATCAATGGTACCGAAGAGGTAGGCCGACGTCTTTCTGTACAGCCAGATCCTTTGGTCATTCCACCAAGCCTTAAGTGTCTCTCCATGCCAAAGGTGTTCTGCTAGGCTGTAAGTGTATTTGGCTATGATAACATAGCAGAAGGGTATGAACCATGGACTTGTTATCTGCAATATATGAAGTGATGGTTGCAGTATTAACAGCAAGGCCCAGTTATTTTAAATAGAATACATAGAACTGAATGCACCGGAATTCAGCGCCAAATGAATTACATTTAGATGGGACCTAACTATCCTAGGATTTGAATTATAGGGCCTGGGCCTAGATTATGAATCCCACATGAAATTTGGTAGCTTCTAGACCCTTCAACAAGGGCATCAGGCATGCAACTCATTAAACAATCAATGTGTGTGCGCATCCCTCCTGTCGGAGTGATTTGGTGACACTTACATATCCAACCATTGCCATTAAAATGAAATCAATATATATTGCTTACCTAGGTCATGCAAATCATAGGAGAGAGGACTTATTGGGCCTACCTAGGGCACAGAAGTCAAGGGAGAGAGGAACAGAAAGATCTCAATAAGATCTACGTTTGTGCAAAATATCATCTCTATTAGACCATCTTAGCTCCTAGATCCGTGACCCTTAATTTTAATAGGTTATAAAATGCATCACTGTACGTTTTGGGTTTTAATTCATTTTTTCAGTAACAAGGGCATGACTTTTGAGTTTTGGCTATGTGGAAATTCAATTTTGGGTTGGGGGTTCTACCTAAAAAAAAACCAAAGAAAAAAGCAGGGGGGATCTATATAGGTGTGCTTAAAATATCAGCTCTTGTAGATAACTCCTACATCTATGTCCCTAAGTTTAATGCTTTCCAACGGTATCATTGCTTCTAGGTTTAAACTAAGTAACAATTGGAAGAGCCTTGAAGGGCTATGTCATCAAAGGTGGTATACAAAAATTTGAAAAAAAAAAAAAATTAGCATTTCAAATTCAATGTCAGCACATTTGGATTGGTATCAATGTGGAATTTGAAAAGCTCCCGGAATTTATGCGGGGATAGTTCTAAGGGGATTTGACATATTAATCTCCCTTAAACCCTGCATCCCCAAAGGTCTAATGTCACCAAAGGTCTACAGGTGGTTGGTTTTTTTTTTTTTTTTTTTGGTTGTTGTTGTTGTTGTCGTGTGTGTGATCTTTTTTGCCCTAGATCCCTTGATACCATGGGATCCAAATGTAAAAAAGTTAAAAAAACGCTTACATTAAAATAATCTTAAAATCGCTTACATTAAAAAAATCTAAATCGTCTTCTTATCTAAACTTGGATCCCATGATATCATGGGTTTTTAAACCTTTTACATTGAAATCCTATGATGGGATCCATGGCAAGAAAGTACAAAAGTAATTGTGGACCACGACCAGAGTCATACGACTCTGATAACGCTACTTGATTTTCAATCATGAAATTGAGGAAACAAGATTTAAGGGGAATTAATATATCAAATTCCCTAATTCTAATACCGAAATTTCTTATAGAAAATTTACGAACAGATTTGGTAAAAACCATGCGGTAACTGAGACAACCTAACTCAACTCATATTAAAGTTGGTTGTGAATCTACAATTTGGGTCTGGCATGTGTCGGCCACATTCAGGTCTCATCTGGAGTCGGCTAAAAATTGAGTTCAGGCACAAGCAATTCACGTGGTGTTAAATATAGTGATCAATGAATATGAGAGAGAGAGAGAGAGAGAGAGAGAGAGAGAGAGAGAGAGAGTCGTACCTCAGGAAACAAGGGAATGGCATGAAGAAGGCAGAGGGGAGAAATAACAACATAATATAGGGTGGGGAGGGCATTGAGAGCCCACAAGTTGTAGATACAATAAGCCATTTGCAGGGGTAACTTAATCTTCCCATGCCCTTGTATGAAGGAACAATGGCGTGAGAAAAAGATATGAAGGTGGCCCTCTACCCATCTCTTGTGTTGTACAAGTGATTGTAGCAGTGTTGTAGGAGCCAACCCCAAAAAGGCTTCTCTTGTTGGCTCAAAATAAATGGACTTCCATCCTCTAGAGTGAATTGCTAAGCCAGTTGTCACATCTTCTACTAAACATCCATACTTCAAACCCATCTGCAAATCCAAGTATAACACAGAGGTAAGGGGGGGGAGAGAGAGAGAGAGAGAGAGAGAGAGAGAGACCTCTTTTCCCCATTGAGTACCCAACTCATAGCTACAACTTGCCAAGACCTTTGCTCTCTCTTCCAATTCATCCACTGTTTCACTTCCATCTCTCTGGGCCCTTTTATTCCAGTCTGTCTTGTAGCCTTTAATGTACTTTTTACCAGATAGACTCTCCCTCCTGAAAAAGCATCCGGTGCCCATGTACAGAGGCCCTCCATAACCATCCATTCCAGAGAGTTCCACCTTCATCAAAGAACAAGAGTCAAAATATAGTGACCTATCAAGTGGGCCTGGTCCATGCCCAAGAGCCTAATTTTACCCCGCTTTTGGCCGTCTATCGAGTTGTGAATCCGGTAAGTTGGGTAGGTTTAGCCATAATACTAAGGTAGTGTTTGGTTCGCGGTATTGAAAGTCGGAATGGAATGGTCATTCCAACGGAATAATTATTACCGCGTTTAGTTCGCTAAAAAGTGACGGAATGACCATTACCTCCGGAATCCCTATTCCCTTATCTAGAGGAATGACCATTCCACCGGGGAGGCAGAGGAATGGCCATTCCATTCCTTTGTAACTTTTATTGAGACCAAAATACTCTTGTTTCACGTTCTCTACTATTATAAAAGAGAGCAAGATGCAAACTTTTTTTCACTACACCATTGTAGGGCCCACACCCAAATATTAGAATGCAAACTTTTCCACTACACCTTTATGGGGCCCACCTCCAAATATTATAATATAATATAATTATGAGAAATCGCAAACTTTTTCACCACACCATTGTGGGGCCCACTCCCAAATATTATAATGCAAACTTTTTCATTACACCTTTGTGGGGCCCACCCCCAAATATTATAATATAATATAATAATATATTATTATGAGAAATTGTGAACTTTTTCATTATAACTTTGTGGGGCCCACCCCTAAATATTATAATGCAAACTTTTTCACTACACCATTGTGGGGCCCACCTCCAAATATTATAATATAATATAATATAATAATATATTATTATGAGAAATTGCAAACTTTTTCATTACACCTTTGTGGGCCCACCCCCAAATATTAAGATGTGTGCCCCACTTTGTAATATATATACATATATATATATATATATTGGTGGTTCATAATGAGTTGAAGTATTGTCTGGGGGCCACAATTAAGAGTCTTGGGTGCAGTACTGCATCTTTGACTGATCCAAAGATAAAAATCTAACAAGGGTATTTTGGTCAGTCTTATGTAAATTTTATTCTATTACGGGCATCATTCTGGCGTACCAAACGCAGAAACATGAATCAGAATTCCATTGCTGGATTGATTCTTCAGTGGAACCAAACGTTGGAATGAGAATAACCATTCCTGCTTCATTCCATTCCAGACTCATTCCGGCCTCCATTCCATTCCCACCTACAACCATTCCAGCGAACCAAACGCTACCCAAGTAATCTTACAATTCCTCATGGAAAGATGAAAATATCAATTTTACGTTTAGAAAATATAGAAGCTGCTCACCTTAGTGATTACTCTCAAGGAGTTGGAATAAAAATCATTCTTGGTGATGTTCATGAATCTCTGTGGATATTGCACAAAACCAATCTCTTCACCCTTGTCTTCATCCATGAAAAAGCAGAGTGTATCTCTCACTGTTCGGGCATCATTGGAGTACATATCACAGTCCACATTGAGAATGATGGGCCCATTGCTTATTTCTGATGACACCCTTATCTGCACACAAGGTCATGCTAAACATAAATTGTTTGGAGTTTATATTTTTCAATCCTTTGTTGAGTTTCATTAAAAGAAGAAGTTTCAGGATATCAGTTTAGGGAACGTGTGTGATTTTCTTATGAGCAATTACCGGGCTGCCACTATCAATATTTAGGCTAAGATGTCCCTTTATCCATATCAGTTCCTACATAATTTAGGCTAAGATGACACGGTTTTAAGCTTTCAGCCCATCTTTACATTTAAAGGATGAAATTACCAATGCATTCAGAGCTCCAGCCTTGAAGTTGTGGTGGTGTTGGGGCCTCTTCTCACGGGACAAGTACACAAGAGTTGGCATCACAAATCCAGCATTATCCACAGCATTTGGGTCTTTCCCATCAATCAAAATCTGAATTTCGTTTCACAAATGGAAACTAATGAGGAATAAAAAAAAAAAAAGGGTAAAAAAGAAGAACGAGATGTGCATGAACTCAGATTGTGAAAGTAAAGCTTTTAAGCCAAACAAATGATTGACATTGAATTTGCTATTATTCTCCACAATTTTGGAATTCTTCACCTTTGGATTTCTTCTAATTTCTCTGCCAAGTAATAATCCCTCTTTCCTCATGTTAAAACTAACCCAATTCCTCATCTATGGGGGCCACACAACTTCCTCTCTATAAATGTTAATAAAATGCAATTAAGACTTTACTTGGAGGATAGTTTGATGATTGCGCGAATTCAGCACCGAATTCCACTCAGAAAATCCTTTGTGCTCTGCTTGGATTTCTTCATTAACCCGTCCCAATTTAACTACACTTCGGATCCGATCCTCCATCTCTTGATACAATTTCTACAATCACATCTAGAAAGAGTCAATCAACATCAAGTAATTGTAACGAAAACTTAGATTTATTTTAGATGCAGAGATATAGGAATTTGTAAAACTCGATCAAGTGAAATTGGTTGTTGAGTCATTTTCAAGTGGGACTGTTCACTGGCCGGTCAGGTCAGGCTTGTGACACTTCAAGATTAGCTCGTTTTGTTGTTTGGTGCCACATGATTGTTACGAGGAAATGTGATTCAAAACAACTTTTTTTTAAGAATACTGTGGATAACTATTCCTGAGAGGAGGTAAGAATTACTATTTTTCTTCTTCCACAAAAATCTAAAAAATATGTTTTTATGTTGAGTCCGCATCTTCAATTTCTTAGAAACATAGAGATACTGTTTCATCTAATCCAGAATCGCCAAATTTACCTTATAAAAAAAAATCCGTCTCAGTGAATATGTACCTGCTCCTATATTTAAATGATAGGCCCAAACCCAAACTGTGACACCCCTACTCGCCTTAATTTTGTTTAAAAGTTAATTAATTGAGATTATTAACTTAATGGATATTTTGAGTGTATTTGGACTTGATTAGGTAGAATTAGTTGGGTTTGACCATTGACCAGTTAGAGTATGACTTTTGGAGCGTTTTTGGTTTTTGTGTCTTTAGAAATTTTGTGGGTGTTAAGTGCATTGCATAGAGCATTTCATAGTCTTTGATTTTCATGTTTTGACCCATTAAATCTGGATCGATCTTGACCCATTTCCAGCCCAAGCCCCTTTTTAAAAATTCCAGTCCCTATATGGACTTGCACGCAACTGCAGGGAGAATTCATCTCAAAACCTCTTTCCCCATTTCAAACGGATCTTTCCTCCATTTCCAACTGAGCTTCCTCCTCCCCTGCCTTCTATCTCTCTCATCTTCTTCTTCTTCACTTTATTGTTGTATGTGGGTTGGTGAAAGCATCTTTATTCTCATCTTCTCCAAGTCTCCATTTCCATCAAGTGTACTTCATCTTCTCCATTGGTAAGTATTTCTCATTCTTTCCCTTCCTCTTGTTTCAAATCAGTGAATGATGTCCAATTCGTGCATTCATGTTGAATGCAATCATACAATTCATTTTCACCATTGCAGGTAACTCCTAGAGTTTTTATTCTTGGGGATTTTAGTTGGGAAAAGTTTGGCTTGACTAGGAGAGTTATGAAGTGGAATATTTGAGTTCGCAAACACCAAAGGCAAGTGTAACATTTATAAATCTATGCATACATCCTCATTTGATTCCACAAATATGCTCCTTTATGTTAAAATACCCAATTCTTTGCTCAATTGGATTTTTTGTTGGCTCATATTTTCATGTAATAAATGGATTGTTTTCTTATTGATTTAATGGTGGTAAATGGAGATGTTTATGAGCATGTTAGGAGGCTCAATTTATCCATCTAATGTGGTTTGAAGTCTGGGAGTAGGAGATGGTTTATTTTGGAAGAGAGTAGGGAAGTACAGAATTCGGATGAAGAATTCTAGATTGCCCGCCCGAGCGCAGGATGCCCTGCTTGAGCGCACCCACTCTCTAGATGGTGCCCGCTCGAGCGAGTGACTCCCCGCTCGAGTGCACATGCCCTTTGGTTGGTGTCCACTCTAGCGCAGCTGATACTTGAATACTATGTCAACTTCTAATGGCCATATCTTTTGAACCGTAAATCCAATGGAAAGCTCTTTAAGTGTAGAATCCAATAGACCTTATGTATATTTGATTTGAGGATTGGGATGGAGAGGATATTGGATTTAAATAAACCTTGGCATCCAGATGGTACTGCTAGCCAAGTGATGAACCGTAGTATGTTTAGATTAATTGGCCTAATAGTTGGACCTTAAGAATGGATATATTGAACCCTATTTCATGCCCAATGAACTTGTGAATTATGTGGATGCGGCTTGAGCAACTGTGCACCCATAAGGGGCCTCGTGTTCTTCGAAATTGGGATCCGAACCAAATATGTTATACTAAGGGATTCAATGCTCAAATTAAGTAATACCAATGGTTCTTTTGTAGGTCACTAACATCGGAATTCTTAGTACTATACCGAGTTGGAAAGTGAAGAGCCCGAGCGTTCGCAAGACCGTAGGATTGGCTTGCTTCATATCTTGATTCTGTCTATGATTTATGTACATGCATTGCATTCCGTTTCCAGTATTCCTGTATGGCTTGATCATACATCTGTTTAGTTATGTATATCTTGTTTATGTACCTATTTATTTTAATTTCGCTTTCATTTCTGTTCAGTTACAATTATGATAACTTCAGATTATGAATCCTGATATGATTTGATCTGTATATGTTCTTTTGTTTTTTTACATTTATTCAATGAGTTGGCACCACTTGGCTTCGACCCTATCTAAATCGGACTTGGCCATGTGTGAGTTTAGATATATTTCTGGCCCTTTACAGATGGGATTATATTCTGAGGGTTGACCGGCACCATAGGTCCACGATGGAGAGTCACGGGCCCTGTGTCTCCTAACGACACCACTTTGTACTGTTCTGTTTTTTGCTCTCACTTTACATTCATGTTTACATAGTTAATTTTGGAGAATATAACTAATGTGAATGTGCCATTTAGTCCTGTTATTGCATATATCTGTCATCTATGATTTATACGTCTCATGCTTATTCATGCACAAACTTGCCTAATGTTCATACTTTGACCTCATGTGATTTATATATGTCTAACTATTCATTTGTCATATGTTGTATGATTTATATCTATTTATCTTGCTTAGCATAGTCTAATGGTGCTACACTTGGAGTTACAAGTGAGTACTTCGATGCTACCGCCCTGGAGATCCACGAAGAGGTGGAATCTCCTTGTCAAGTAACTGAATGGACTTCAGATGATGTCTTTTAGATATCTCACGGTTGAGCTTGGACATCACTCTACCATTGGACCATGGCTTGGAATTGCCACGTCTTTTGTTATAGTTTATAAACTTGTTTGGATTATGGATTGTAAACCTTAACTTAACCTACTTCTTTCTCCCTTTCCATCTCTTGAGCTTGAACTTGAACTTTATTCTATGCTCAAGAACTTTTATGCTCCATATCATAACGGTAAATGATATTTTGTTGAATTATACTTGGATATCCATTTGAGAAAATTGTACTTGTTTATGGGAATTTGAACCTCATACGTGATATCCTGTGGGTGAATTCTGTTCGTGGGGATGAGGGTCAATGAGGTTGACTTGAATCCCCATGTGGGTGTAAATCGCGCCTCGAGATGGGTGCAGTCTTGGGCTCGGGGCATGACACAAACCATGAACCACATAGAAGGCATACGGGCAATGGCTGAGGCATGTCCCATATTCAAATTTTTTATTTAAGAAACCTTTAATTTCATTTGGGTCCTTGCAAAACAAGATCCAAATTAAAAGTGGACCCATACTTGATACCTTGGACCGGGTTTGGAAAACTCGTGACTTGGACTCGACTCGTCCAATTCTAAAAATTTGACTCGGATAGAGTCGACATAAAGACTCGAGAGAGTCATGCTTATTTTATTTTATTTCTAAAATATTTAAAAATAAATATTTCACTTATGAAATATAAATATACATTTACATGCATTCATGATACTCAATTAAAATTAATAAATTTACATATGAAAGAAAAGTACTGCTACAAGAAACAGTAAAAGAAGAAATATTGCATATTGCATAATTTGTTAGTCCAAATATCGAATGTAAAAGATCAAATATAAGCTTCAAATTATATTCCAGTAATCATTTTTAAATTGTTTGCTCCCAGCCCAATGCATAATTACTTAAAAATAAGCAATAATTATTTTAAATTAGATCTACCAATGAAATGGCTAAGAATGCAAACAACTAATTAAAAGGAGACGACCTGACCGAGTCAAATATAGGGGAGACTTGGTCCTTCATCAAAATAAGATGACTCAGGAGAGTCAATAGTCAATTTAGAGAGTTTTCTAACGATGCCTAGGACCAAAAAAAAAAAAGAGATAATTAGCGAAAAGTCTCTAAAATTGAATCCATCCAGCCTCCATTCCAGGAAAATTCTTTTTAAGGGCTTTGGTCCAACAGCTAGACTGTTTTACATGACTGATTTACCCTTTCAACCATTTTAGGCATAAAATTTTGAAAATTAAAATTTTAAATTTTGGATTATCCCTCTTTTTCATTTTGCATTGTCCCTCTTCTCCCTGAATAAGAGCCATTTGGCGTGATCAGAGAAGATCTGTTGAATCGGATTTCGAAAGGGCCGCAGATCGTGCAAAGATTGTTAGATCTGCTGGTGGGTCACAATCGTCAGATAAGAAGTTCGATCGAATAAGAAGCTCCATGGAATGCCGCTGCCGTGCGAAGATCGTTAGATCTGCTGGTGGGTCACGATTGTCATTGAAGAAGATCGGAGAAGTAGTTCGATCGGAGAAGAAGCTCCGTGGAATGCCGCTGCCGTCGATCGGAAAAGAAAAAGCTCCGCTGCCGTGACAGAGGAAGAAGAAGAACAGAGGTCTTCTATGTTTGTTGTAAAACGAGGAGAGGCGTGAAAACATCATTGGAATCCCACACCGTTGGCGCCGCTTGTTGCTCGCCGCCACCGCGCGTCGCTGGAGCTTGTCCTGCCGTCATCCCATGGCCGGAGCGAGGAAGGAAGAAGATCGGAAGAGGGTTCTGGAATTGAGTTTCTGTTGTAGAAACTTGAAGAAGAAGATCGATTTGGATTGGGTTTGTTTTTTGGGTTGGATCCAAATCATCCCAACCCGTTTGCAGTGAAGGTGACCTGGCCTCTACAGCAGTTCCGGGTTGGGTCGAGGTCAGGTTTGACCTGACCTGTTTCATAAGTCAGGTTGTTTTTTTGACTGGACCGCACCGTGAGATCCGAACGTAGTTGAGGGTGCTGCGCCATCACCAGAGAAAGAAGTTTGTCTGAGTTTTAATAAATTTATATGAGTTTATGTCAAATTTATCTGACATTTATATTTTTTTGTCAAATTTATTTGAATTTTACGCAAATTTATCTGATTTTTGCGCAAATTTATCTGAGTTCTGAAACAAATTTATCTGAGTTATTGATAAATTTATCTGAGTTTTTGGCAAATTTATCTAAGTTTTGGAACAAATTTATCTAAGTTCTGAACAAATTTATCTAAGTATTTGGAAAATTACATTTTTAGTTTTCAAAAAATATAGTTGACTTTCTGATAAATTTATCTTCTATTAGAAAATTTTAAATGAGTTTTTGAACTAAACCCAGGATATTTTTTTGAAATTTATTTGCATTTTTTAAAATAAATTTAATTGAGTTTTGGAAAAAATACTTTAGTTTTTATTTGAGTTTTTTAATTTTATTTGCATCCTTTGAAATTTATTAACATTTTTTGAAATTTATTTCGATGTTTTGAAATTGATTTTCATCTTTTAAAATTAATTTTATTTTTTTAAAATTTATTTGGATCTTTTGAAATTTATTTTCATCTTTTTAAAATTTATTTATATTTTTTGAAACTTATTTGGGTCTTTTGAAATTTATTTGCTTCTTTTTAAATTTATCTTACATTCTTTTGAAATTTATTGTGTTTTTTGAAATTATTGTATTTTTTAAAATTTATTTGTATTCTTTTGAATTTATTTGTATTTTTTTGATTTATTTTTATTTTTTAATTTTATTTACGTATTTTGAAATTTATTTGGCTAATTTAATGGTAGTTGACCATTATTAATGGCATATCCCACTAATTGTGGTATATGATTTTGAAAAAAAGGGTAAATTAGACATATTAAGTATTCAAATTTGAAAAAAGAACCTATCACACTATGAAAAAAGATTGTGGACCTAAGACAATAAAATGAAATGTTCAGGAATCTGTCGCCGAATGCCCCTAAAAAATTTATCTTCTATATGGGTGTTTGGGCCATCTATAAAGCCGCTGATTTGGACCATGGCTTCAGCGGTGGCTAAATTAAAAGTCCTCCCAGTGCCAATGTATGGGATGAAAATAACTTTTGAGCGTTGAAATTTTAGAGTAAAATCCCACAAAAGGACCTGCAGGCATGGAGGTTTAGGATTCTAAATAGATGGTTTCCTGTGTACCATCATTGACACATTTTCTACAGATCAGTAAGCTACCTTGATGGTCGACCATTCGTCTTTATAGTGAGAATCCAGTGGCTCAGATGCTTGGGCGAAGTAGGCAGATGGGGACCGTGGATCCACCTTGAATTTCTTGCAGAATGGAATCCAATCCTTTGCAAAGTGAGATGCCTCCAAGAGTGCATAGAATGTGAGATCGGACCCTCCATCATCTGATAAATAGATGGCCAACTTATCTGATGGACAATCATATGCGACCAGGGATAGAACAGTGTTGACCACTAGCATAGGCGGTTCAATGGTGGGGTCTGCTGTGCACACAAAAATGTCCACTCCGGGCAAGTTACCTTTGTACCTTGTTTGCAAAGAAGAAAAAACAAAAGTGGAAAAATGTCAAGACATTTTTGAAGATATAGATAAGTTACTTTGTTTGCAAGATGATAAGTAATCTTATCTTTGTATCTTTTGTTGGTTTCATATTTTACAATGGTGTCTTACCATAGTTATATGTATGTTTCACTGCATTTATCTTTCATCTTTCCTCTGAATATCTCTTACAGAGATTTGATTTTTCTTTTCCTTGTTCTCATCTAGGTTTGACAGTTTCCACGATGCAGTCATGCACATTTTTTATTTATGAGAGGGCCATGTTTGTTTGGAAAAACCACTTTCACATGAGTGTGTTAGAATGGTTCAGGTTACATACATAAAATCTTAATAAAAAATTTGTTTGGAAACACCATTTGCACATGAAATTAAATATTTTGACGTTTAACTGGCAATAAAAATTTTGGACGGTTGGATTAAAATCTAGGGACTCGAAAAAAGTCTCAAAAATAAAAATTACTAAAGGAATTTGATATCACAACCTATCTCCAACATTAACCAAGGTGATATATAATTGTTTTACACTTTTTTAGGTGTAACCCAAGTTTCCCATTCTTCTCTTACCAATGTGAAAAACATGGATAATTATCTCTCCAGATTTGATGGAATCTAAACCTCAATCTTCCTTCAGTGCAAAGGAAACAATTTGGACCCACAAGAACACATCTCATGAGTTCATGATAGTACAATTATCCCAAGTCAAGTGGGGACTTAGATTTCCGAATTACCCCCCAATGCTTTGTATTTTTTTCTATTTTATCCTGTATTTCCTTTAAAAAAAACACGAAAAGAAAATAAAAAATTGAGGATCCTCACGGCCCAAATCTTTGATGATCCAAACATTGATCTTTTAGGGCTCAATATTGGATTCAGATTGGCCCAAAACTCAACCTTATCAACAGGTCTGACAACTACACCAATGGGCTTGAAGATTCAGGTCAGATAATTATATGAGAGATGACAGGTTTCATGTTCCGCTCAGGTATATTTAAAAGTCGTAGTATAAAGTAGGGGCACAACACATGCCAGCCTGGGCTATCCCAGGTTTCAGATGGCACTTCTGGAATTCATTTGGAGTACTCTCAGGTTGGATCATGCTGTGTTATTCTGGGTCCAAGTTTGATTTCATGTTAGGTCGGTTATCGTAGAATTTGTGTGGGGCTCAGATTACCCAAACACCCAACGTACACTACCCCACCCAGGACCCCATCAATAACCTCCTCAATAGATTTAGAATTAGCAATAGAATTCTCCAATTCTTCACCACAAGGGGATCAAATATCTAGATCATCAATCTAAACAAAGTTTTTAGAGAGTATAAAATTCCTTATCTCCCCCAAAATGAAAACCAATCCAATAAGGTGAAGAAATCGATCCAAACTCTCACAAGGAAGAAAAATAAAGAAAACAAAATGGATTAGTGTTCACAATCTCTTTATTTTTTGCATGGCAGCCAATTCAAAATAGACACAATATCCCATCTCTCTACAGCTCTTATGATCATGATCATCATCATCATCAGTGGAGCTGGGGCAACAGTGGAAGCCCTGCCCCCACCCAAAAGTCTTTCAAAATTTTATATTTATTTCACTTTAATGGCCCCTAATGCAAAATCTCGTCCTTATACCTTATTCTTCATCATCATCACCATCACCATCATCATCATCATCATCATCATCATCATCTTCATAGTTAAAGAGAACGTTTTGAGAAGCTAGAAAGTGAGTGTGGGGTACCTTTGCGAGAGCCTTTCTTTGTAGGTGTAGCGATAGACCGGCCTCCAGCGAACTGCTTGAGTGAGAATCCAATAGAATCCAAACCAAAGTTCAGCACCGAACATACCAAGCCATACCCATCTTCCTATCCCTCCTCTAGGGACATGAGTAACTCTGTACACCCAAATCAAACAGATACCCACAAATATGGAGATTGAAAACAACCTATAAGCAATACGACCCTTCGCTTCCTTGGTTTCAAACAGAGGGAGACGCCCTTCTCCTCCCATCTCTCTCTCTCTTTCTCTCTTCTCTCTGTGTGTGTTGAAGAAAGCAGAAAAGTTGGAACTTCTAGAGTATATTACGTGATTGGAAGTGAGAATGTCTACATTCTTTAATCGACTTTTAAGAACTAAGGATTAGGAGCCTGAGTCCTTCTCCAGCTTTTGCCAATGAGTTCTTTGTAAATATCTTAATTAATGCACTTTACCACAAAAGACCCATGCCTGATTTTTTGTTTTAGAATCCTTATCTTGGCCTAGTGATGGCTGTGAAGGATAGGTGCGCCGCAGGCCATCTCAAATAAAGCGGGACAAAGGCCGACCTTTTAAAAGTAGCAATCAATGGGAACCAAAAATATAAAAAAAACTAGTGGTCTATAGAGTTCCATTTTCTTAGCTAGAAGATATAGGGACTGCATTTTAGGGCCCAGCTACCGAGATCATAAAAGCTGATTTAATTAGATTTAAGTGTGTTTGTTAGTTTCATTCACCGTGACCTTTTCAAATGACTTTAAGATATGATTTGTCTTTTTCAAGAAGTAAGCAAAAGGGGAACAATTCAATCAGACAAAATTGTCTGAACGGTGAAACATGACGTTACTTTTAGTAGGTCGTGTTTCTCATTTTTTTTGCTTTTAACTTTTGGGCCCTTAAAGGAAGATCCACACCACTGACTAGACTAAGAGGGTAAAAAACGGCCACACATCCAAATTACAACTGTTGGATGATCATATAATTTTAAATATTTATAAAAAAATAAAAAAACCATACCGTTAGATTCATGTTTTTTACATTTGTGGGCCCTAAACGAAAGATCAAAACAGTTAGTCCTCTTTGGATGGATAAACATGGCTATGAGATCAATTTGTAGTGCCTAATTCATTGTAAAATTTGAGAAATCAAAGAAAAACTCTGGGCTTTGATGCACCATCCATTACTCACTTGGTGATCCATGTTTTTCACACAGTCCGCCTTTTCTCATTTTTTTTTTCTAGTTGTGGGGCCCTAAACTATCATCTGAACTGTACAAGTTGTTAGGATGACTAAGAACAACCGCCATATCAAATAGCAACCATTGATCATTCCCCAATCTTGAGATATTTATAAAACAAAATGAACAATTCAAGTTAAATTTTAGACTTTGTGGGCCTCTTTATCAAAATCTGGACCATTGAGGCTCTTAGGAATACTACAACTAGCCCTGTGGTCATGTATTAACCACTGACTTACTATGTATATCAATAAATTTATAAAAAAATATCAACCATTGAATTAAAAGAATCTGTTTCAATCTATTTTAAAGTGTTACCAAACAGCCTACTTCTACACTATCTATTTCAAACAGGGCCATTTAAAATAGATCTATTTTATACAGATCTGTTTCATACAGATAAGAGTCGCCAAACAAGCCCTAGATAGAATGGAGGTTATTAGTGATCGAAGCAAAGTCATTACAGGTATCTCGAAATTGGAAAGCCTCTCTTTATATGTATTGATCATTCATTTGATAGAATTAGACCAAATGGCCAGCTATATCCAATTAGGGCTGTGAAAGGGCCGGGCCGGGCCGGGCTTGGGGTTGTCCAAGCCTTACCCTCAATATATGCAGGGCCTAGCCTGAGCTAGCCAAAGTCCTCGGAGGGCCTTCACTATCTAGGCCCATACCCTATCCTTGAGGGCCAGGGCATGGCTCAAGACTTCAAAACAAGAAACTTATTTTTTTAACATTATTACCAAAATCTGAGTGTGATCGGGCATTATCTTGTTTAACCTCAATTTACAAAGAAATCATTAAGAAAATATCTGTTATCTTGTCTAATCTCAATTGCAAACGAATCATTAAGAAAGTATGGGAAGAATATAAGTATCTCTAAAAAGTTTCTTTTATCGGATAAAGTCATATGTGTTTTGGTGACTTAGGTTGGGTTCTAGACATATGATTTTATTTGTTTTGACAAAGAAGGAAAATGGATAAAGAGTATAATCTATTTCACTCCTTTAATATGGCTTTCATATGAATTTCCATATATGAAATCATTCCAGCAGTATCTTATCTTGAGAGTTTTAAACCATTTACACCTACAAACCTTTTATCAATTGACATTATTTTTAATTAACACTGATATGACTATTACGCATTCTTGGATTTCAGTTAAAAAATAAATACATTTAAAAAATACTATAAGTTTAAACTTTTAAGAATTGAGAGTTATAATTATCTAATTAAAATGATGTTTGAATTATTACCCCATATCCTTAAAGTTCCATGCACATTCAAACTAACTTTATGAATTGGTTGATATCCTAAACAACTCTATAGAGCAAAAAGTATATCATTATTAATAGAAATGACTACACCCCCTTTTGCACTAACAATATTTTACAAAAATAGTATAAAATACTTAAATAAGAAGCAATAAAATTAAAAGAAAGTGATAAGAAGCAACTGTGCAACACTTATTGATTATGTAAATACAATACATAACTTAAATAATTAAATTTAGATGAAATGAATGAGGTATGTATGTATGTATGGATTTACAGGATATTTTTTAATAGGTAAGTGGGTATGAAATTGCCTTCATATCCCCCATATTATTGCAAAGTGACTATGATAAGGTATATTTACATATATGTATATATTGTATATAAAATAAATAAAAATAAGAGGGCTAAGGCCAGGGCAACTACTATCCAAGCCTGGCCCATCAAATCTCAGGGCCTGCAAAAAATTGTCCAGACCTGGCCCTAGGGCTTTTCGTTAGAAACAAAAGCCCTCATTTCAAGGGCATTTTGATGGCTGAGCCCCCTTTCTCAGGGCCAAATTGACAGGCCTATATGCAATTCATATCATTTTCTTTCATATATCTAATCTAATCAAACAATCTTTTAATCTGGTTTGGCCAGTGAGACCCAAGACATGTCTCATTATCAAGTTTCTAAAATGTTACTGAGGGTTTGGCCGAGGTCTACCAGTTTCACTCGCCTCACTTTTCCATGTTTTGTAACTTCATCTATATGTCTAGGGATGTAAACAGGTTTGTTTCGGTTCGGATCGCCGTTAAGGAGAAGGTGGACCTGGCCCTGGACCTAGAACAGTATCGGGACCAGTTTCTTGGTTCCGGACCCGGAACCATTAATGAGAAGGTGGAGCCGAACCCGGAACCAGAACCACATATGGGGCGGGTCCGGATCCAGGTAAAGAATGGTATGAGAATAAAAAAACTAATTTTAAGGAGAGATTCTCGAAAATTGAGGTAATGTGTTGGGTCCTGGGTCCATGAGTTCAAACCAAGGTGGAACCAAAACCAGGCCCATTTAGGTCACGGGTCCAAAAAAGAGGGCCCGAACCCATTTATAGCGAGGCCTAATTAAGGACCCAAACACGATTTTTAACGGGTCGGAACCTCCGAGTAATCAAAGAATAGGGGAGCCTAAATAAGGACCCAAACCCGATTTTTTACGGGTCGGAACTTCCAAGTAATCAAAAAATCGAGGATCCATATATATATATATATATGTCCTTATTAGGAAAGAGACAACGCATAGGTCTCTTTCTTCTTTTTTTTTTTAGCAAACATCACACCTAGCTGGCCTTCCCATTCACAAAACCTATTTTTTGTACCTTTTTTTTGAGGGTTGACGTCGCTGTAACTAGAAACTACAGTGGTCTTGTATTTGTTTTCTCTATGGCATCAAGCAAAGTAATTATTGCAAGATTTTAGAACTAATAAAAGCCATTTTTGTAATTTCTGATTTCATGGGATCCGTGAGACAATCATTAATTTAAACTTTGTATGTGATTGTCGTAAACCCTAGTTCCGCTTCGGACTCATGCCTAAACAATACGAACAATTAGAAAAGAAATCTCACAATAATGTATAAATTTTCCATTTATGATGTTTCCAGGCCATATTGATATTTCTTTACTGATTATTATCTGATCAATTGCCTGCTTTCCCAGAAGATCTTTGGTCATTTGCATGACACATTTATTCAATAAGGGTCTAATTCGAGGGAAAACTTCCACCTAAATATGCAGTCTAGCTCAGGGGACCCACTTATAGCATGTCTTTCAATAAGTTCGGGATACGGGTTATTTATAAAAAAAATTAATTCAGCCACTGAGATTGTCGTTGCCCTTGATTTAACAACCGTAAGTTTAATGACGTTTTAACCATAGAACGACTGGGCCTTGAGCTCCCCAAGCTTTTGCTTTGAATCTCATATTCTTCACTCCTCACCTCTTCATTATTATTTTTATTTGAAATGGTTTGGAGAAATATGTTTGAAATGGTTTGGGCATATTAAACATAGGTTGACAACGGCCTAAGTAAGGAAAAATTTGGCTATATAGGTCGATAGCCCACCAAAGAAAACGGGTAGACTGAAGAGGATGTGGATAGAGGTAGAAAAAACAAATATGCGACTTCTTTGAAAATTTGGCACATGATAGATGGGAGAGAAGAATCAAAATTTATGTAGTTAACTCCAACATGATTGGAGAAGGCTTCGGTGATGATAATGATGACAATGAATTATATTTATCAATCACATTAAATGTCATATGATAAATTATGGCCTACCTACTCTAGATGAAGCCCATGACTGAATGGATGGTTAGGAAATAAATGTTAGGCCATGGCCCACTTAGATGCAGCAATGGATGGTTAGGATACAAAGAGTTCCTTCTTGTTAATTATACTTACAAAAAATAAATCAAAGAAACCAACGGACTAAATCCCTTGTCTGAATCCAACAAGAAACAGTTAAATTTGTCCTTAAAAATTTCTCTCCACTATCCATCAAACAAAACTCTTAATTTTCTTCTTCCATTTCTCATTCACCTCTCTTTCTTCGAACCTTCTTCTGCTTGGTACTTTTCTATTAATTAGACGCCTGCAAAATCATTGCCGTCCAAAAGCGCTGGAAAACCAATTAGCGGTCTCATGACCCATTCCTCTATCAACGTTTGAAAAAGCTCATTTGAGGTATAGACGGAAGATCGATTTCATTACCTTGATCCATGTTCTGTAAGAACCCGTTCCATGGTTGCATTCGCCATAGACAATAATGTCTTGCTCGCATCAGCTTTTTCACACATCATATATTTTCTTCATGAGTTCAGGAACATATATTTGTTTTTTTAAATGCATGTGTTTAAAGTATATAAACTTTCAAGTGTTCCCTTATTGCAGAGGCCCCGTTTTTTCCTTCCCTACCTTTTCCAATTGAGTTTCAAGTACATGGGGCTGTGGTGGCTATTTATTGGAGGGCCTTAGAAGGTCACGCGGGTTGAATTTGATACTATCATTGTATTTGTCATATTGGATGAGACTCATTGACAAAAGAGAAAGGTGAGGACAGAAAACTACACAAATGTTGGTCACAAAAGAAGTTGATACTGCAAAGTAACCCAAAACGATAAGAGGGCATCACAAATGTACACAATAATACCAAGAAATTGTTTAGGAAAGAACTTTAATGCATGGGCAATACAGAAGCCAATACTGCCAAAGCAGTAGATGTAAATGCTAGAGATGGGGGCATGCGACCCTCGTCTTTCCTCAAAAACAGGCCTTCATAGATTGGTAAATTGATCAAAACCCATAGCCCACATTGAGCAAACTGCAAGACAAATGATTCAACTCCAACTCCATCATCCATGACCACCCTCTTGATTGCACCACCCAAGCATAGTATATTAATCATTGCAAGTGTGGCCAAGATGGTGAACATGGGTGAAGTGGTCCCAAACTCCATGATCTCTTGCTCATACCTCTTTGAGAGCTCATCATCGGCTATTTTCACTGTGATCGGGAATGCTGACTTGGTGATCCCTAGTAGGTTGAGGGCGCAATCAATGGTACCAAAGAGGTAGGCCGACGTCTTTCTGTACAGCCAGATCCTTTGGTCATTCCACCAAGCCTTAACTGTCTCTCCATGCCAAAGGTGTTCTGCTAGGCTGTAAGCGTATTTGGCTATGATAACATAGCAGAAGGGTATGAACCATGGACTTGTTATCTGCAATATATGAAGTGATGGTTGCAGTATTAACAGCAAGGCCCAGTTATTTTAGATAGAATACATAGAACCGAATGTACAGGAATTCATAGTCAAATGAATTACATTTAGATGGGACCTAACTATCCTAGGATTTGAATTACAGGGCCTGGGCCTAGATTATGAATCCCACATGAAATTTGGTAGCTTCTAGACCCTTTAACAAGGGCATCAGGCATGCAACTCATTAAACAATCAATGTGTGTGCATCCCTCATGCCGGAGTGATTTGATGACACTTATATATATCCAACCATTGCCATTAAAATGAAATCAATATATATATATATATATATGTATTGCCTACCTAGGTCATGCAAATCATGGGAGAGAGGACTTATTGGGCCCACCTAGGGCACAGAAGTCAAGGGAGAGAGAAACGGAAAGATCTCAAAATATCATCTCTATTAGATCATCTTAGCTCCTAGAGCCGTGCCCCTTAATTTTAATAGGTTATAAAATGCATTACTGTTTTGGGTTTTAATTCATTTTTCCAGTAACGATGGCATGAGTTTTGAGTTTTGGCTATGTGGAAACTCAATTTTGGGTTGGGGGTTCTACCTAAAAAAAACCAAAGAAAAAAGCAGGGGGGATCTATATAGGTTTGCTCAAAATATCAGCTCCTGTAGGTAACTCCTACATCTATGTCCCTAAGTTTAATGCTTTCCAACGGTATCATTGCTTCTAGGTATAAACTAAGTAACAATTTGAAGAGCGTTGAAGGGCTATGTCATCAAAGGTGGTATACAAAAATTCGAAAAAAAAAAAATAGCATTTCAAATTCAATGTTAGCACATTTGGATTGGTATCAATTTGGAATTTGAACTATTTCACGAAGCATCAATAAGCATAGGGTAGTTTTGCCCACAAAAACTAGCTCCCGGAATTTATGCGGGGATAGTTCTAAGGGGATTTGACACATTAATCTCCCTTAAACCCTGCATCTCTAATTTTATGACTGAAATTGAACTAATGTCACCAAAGGTCTACAGTTGGTTTTTTTCTTTTTTCTTTTTCTTTTTATTTTTATTGTATGGACTTTTTTGCCCTAGATCCCATGATATCAAGGAATCCAAATGTAAAAAAGTTAAAAAACGCTTACATTAAAAAAATCTTAAAATCGCTTACTTTAAAAAAATCTAGACCGTCTTCTTATCTAAACTTGGATCCCATAATATCATGGGTTTTTAAACCTTTTACATTGAAATCCTATGATGGGATCTATGGCAATAAAGTACAAAAGTAATTGTGGACCAGGACCAGAGTCATAAGACTCTGGTAACGTTACTTGATTTTCAATCATAAAATTGAAGGAACAAGATTTAAGGGGAATTAATATATCAAATTCCCTAATTCTAATACAGAAATTTTCTTATAGAAAATTTACGAAGAGATTTGGTAAAAACCATGCGGTAACTGAGACAACCTAACTCAACTCATATTAAAGTTGGTTGTTGAAAATTGAGTTTAGGCACAAGCAATTCACGTGGTGTTAAATATAGTGATCAATAAATATGAGAGAGAGAGAGAGAGAGAGTCGTACCTCAGGAAACAAGGGAATGGCATGAAGAAGGCAGAGGGGAGAAATAACAACATAATAAAGGGTGGGGAGGGCATTGAGAGCCCACAAGTTGTAGATACAATAAGCCATTTGCAGGGGTAACTTAATCTTCCCATGCCCTTGTATGAAGGAACAATGGCGTGAGAAAAAGATATGAAGGTGGCCCTCTACCCATCTCTTGTGTTGTACAAGTGATTGTAGCAGTGTTGTAGGAGCCAAACCCAAAAAGGCATCTCTTGTTGGCTCAAAATAAATGGACTTCCATCCTCTAGAGTGAATTGCTAAGCCAGTTGTCACATCTTCTGCTAAACATCCATACTTCAAACCCATCTGCACATCCAAGTATAAGAGACAGGTAAGAAGAGAGAGAGAGAGAGAGAGAGAGAGAGAGAGAGAGAGAGAGAGAGAGAGAGAGAGAGAGAGAGAGAGAGAGACCTCTTTTCCCCATTGAGTACCCAACTCATAGCAACAACTTGCCAAGACCTTTGCTCTCTCTTCCAATTCATCCACTGTTTCACTTCCATCTCTCTGGGCCCTTTTATTCCAGTCTGTCTTGTAGCCTTTAATGTACTTTTTACCAGATAGACTCTCCCTCCTGAAAAAGCATCCGGTGCCAATGTACAGAGGCCCTCCATAACCATCCATTCCAGAGAGTTCCACCTTCATCAGAGAACAAGAGTCAAAATATAGTGACCTATCAAGTGGGCCCCATGATGAAAATATCATTTTTACTTTTAGAAAATATAGAAGCTGCTCACCTTAGTGATTACTCTGAAGGAGTTGGCATAAAAATCATTCTTGGTGTTGTTCATGAATCTCTGTGGATATTGCACAAAACCAATCTCTTCACCCTTGTCTTCATCCATGAAAAAGCAGAGTGTGTCTCTCACTATTTGGGCATCATTGGAGTACATATCACAGTCCACAGTGAGAATGATGGGCCCATTGCTTATTTCTGATGACACCCTTATCTGCACACAAGGTCATGCTAAACATAAATTGTCTGGAGTATATATTTTTCAATCCTTTGTTGAGTTTCATTAAAAGAAGAAGTTTCAGGATATCAGTTTAGGGAACGTGTGTGATTTTCTTATGAGCAATTACCGGCCTGCCACTATCAATATTTAGGCTAAGATGTCCCCTTATCCGTATCAGTTCCTACATAATTTAGGCTAAGATGACACGGTTTTAAGCTTTCAGCCCATCTTTACATTTAAAGGATGAAATTACCAATGCATTCAGAGCTCCAGCCTTGAAGTTGTGGTGGTGTTGGGGCCTCTTCTCACGGGACAAGTACACAAGAGTTGGCATCACAAATCCATCATTATCCACAGCATTTGGGTCTCTCCCATCAATCAAAATCTGAATTTCATTTCACAAATGGAAACTAATGAGGAATAAAAAAAGGGTAAAAAAGAAGAACGAGATTGTGAAAGAAAAGCTTTTAAGCCAAACAAATGATTGACATTGAATTTACTATTATTGTCCACAATTTTGGAATTCTTCACCTTTGGATTTCTTCTAATTTCTCTGCCAAGTAATAATAATCCCTCTTTCCTCATGTAAACCTCCAAATGCATGTGCACAATTAGGGGCTCCAATTTAATTGATTGAATCATGGCCCAGAAGACAGTTTTTTTTCTTTTTGTTTTTTTGCTATTGTTGTGGATCACAAATCCAATTTATTCAGCTATCCTAACCATTTGATCTTGCATGTTGCATTTTGAAGAATCATTTGATTGGTTGTTCCAAAAAATGGACGGGTGATATCATAGCAAAGGATCATTTGATGATTAATGGTTAAAACTAACCCAATTCCTCATCTATGGGGGCCACACAACTTCCTCTCTATAAATGTTAATAGAATGCAATTAAGACTTTACCTGGAGGATAGTTTGATGATTGCGTGAATTCAGCACCGAATTCCACTCAGAAAATCCTTTGTGCTCTGCTTGGATTTCTTCATTAACCCGTCCCAATTTAACAACACTTTGGATCCGATCCTCCATCTCTTGATACAATTTCTACAATCACATCTAGAAAGAGTCAATCAACATCAAGTAATTGTGAGGAAAATTTGGATTTATTTTAGATGCAGAGATATAGAAATTTGTAAAACTCGATCAAGTGAAATTGGTTGTTGAGTCATTTTCAAGTGGGACTGTTCACTGGCCAGTCACGTCAGGCCTGTGACACTTCAAGATTAGCTCGTTTTGTTGTTTGGTGCCACACTAATGTTGCGAGGAAATGTGATTCAAAACAACTATTTTTTAAGAATAGTGTGGATAACTATTCACTGAGAGGAGGTAAGAATTACTATTTTTTTTCTTCCACAAAAATCTAAAAAATATGTTTTTATGTTGAGTCCGCATCCCCTATTTCGTTGATGTACCTTCATTGACACATTTTCTACAGATCAATAAGCTACGTACCTTGATGGTGGACCATTCATCTTTATAGTGAGAATCCAGTGGCTCAAATGCTTGGGCGAAATAGGCAGATGGGGACCGTGGATCCACCTTGAATTTCTTGCAGAATGGAATCCAATCCTTTGCAAAGTGAGATGCCTCCAAGAGTGCATAGAATGTGAGATCGGACCCTCCATCGTCTGATAAATAGATGGCCAACTTATCTGATGGATAATCATATGCGACCAGGGATAGAACAGTGTTGACCACTAGCATAGGCGGTTCAATGGTGGGGTCTGCTGTGCACACAAAAATGTCGACTCCTGGCAAGTTATCTTTGTACCTTGTTTGCAAAG
Organism: Camphora micrantha; assembly: GCA_003546025.1. Lineage (NCBI taxonomy): Eukaryota > Viridiplantae > Streptophyta > Magnoliopsida > Laurales > Lauraceae > Camphora > Camphora micrantha. The sequence goes on along the minus strand of QPKB01000005.1, from coordinate 20,783,310 downwards.
AAGAAAAAACAAAAGTGGAAAAATGTCAAGACATTTTTGAAGATCTAGATAAGAGAAAGCTATTAGAGTACTTTTGTTGGTTTCATATTTTACAATGATGTCTTACCATAATTATATGTATGTTTCACTGCATTTATCTTTCATATTTCCTCTGAATATCTCTTACAGAGATTAATTTGATTTTTCTTTTCCTTATTCTCATCTAGGGCTGACAGTTTCGACGATGCACTCTCATGCACACTTTTTTTTTTTTTTATGAGAAGGCCATGTTTGTTTGGAAAAACCACTTTCACATGAGTATGTTGAATGGTTCAGGTTACTGTGGGCAAAATCACCTGTATTCCATTTTATCAGGCGAGGAGGCGTCACTTTAACTAATGGAAGAGAAAGCAACAACAAGAATATGAACTAATTCTTAACTAATAGAGTTAAATGTGTCATTTTAGTTTTTCAATAACTATAAGGGGTAAAATAGCCATGAGGAAAAAGGGGGAGAGAAAGTAACGACAAGTTGTTTTTTACTGCTTTTCGTTAAGGTTGACTGTCAATGGAGGGGTGCTTATGTAAAAACACAAATTACAGGGATGTCTTTGAGGTTTTGTGAAAATATAGGGGGCTTTTTGAAAAAAGCTCTAAATTTATTTAATTTTAAAAATGACCGAGCTCATTTCATTCAATCCATATTGGTCATGACGACAATAGCACATATACTTGAAACTAGTTATGATTTCCCAATCCATAAATGACCCAATTTTGGATTAATAAAAGTTTCAAAATACATGATTATGCTTCATGTGTATGGGGTGTTAAAGAAATATCGGAGAAATGGCCAAATGTAGAAAAAATATTGGGGGGAGGGGCAAATGTTAAAAAATATATTTAAATTTTAAGAATGTGGGTAGGGAGGGGGAATCTCAAACTTTTCTCAAATATGGGAATGTGCTTAAGTCCCCAGGCCCTTGTACTTGGGTCCACCCCTCGGTCATGTGCATGCAAGGGTTATTATTAGGAGAAACCATTAGGACTTGAAATAAAATAATTGTATTTTTACAAATAAAAGTATACTCATTTTTGTTTAATGGATTTAAGGGCAAAGCTGTCATTTATATAAAAATCCAACACAAATCTCATAGTGGATGCCCATTCTTGTTAGGGATATTGATTTTGGAGACATGAAAGGTATTAAAAAGAAAAGATAAGGGCCTCTTTACAAATACTAAAACCTTGGGGGCCTATTTACAAATCCTACAAACCTTACGAGGGTCTATACAAAAAGCTCTTTAATTTAAGTGGTTGGGTGCAGAGAGAAGCAGTGTGTGGAAAGAAAAATCATGTGTGCCTTTAGCAGCTCTCATATGTTTTTCTTTACCCATTTGTCAAATGACTTAATCCTTTAATCGTAGGGTTGTAAATGGGTCCCCGATTCTCCGATTACCCGAAGGTTCCGACCCGTTAGGTTCCGGGTCTGGGTCCTTATTTGGTCCCGATAAGCAAATGGTTTCGGTTTCGGATCCTTTTTTTTTTGAACCGATAACTAAACGGTTCCGGTTTCGGATCCACAGTGGCTCAGACCCGTGGACCCGGGACTCGACCCAATATACACTAACATAAGGTAACTTTAGCATGTGAAAACAAAACCCTTCTTACTTTTCTACTTTTCTACATTAGGGTTTCTACTTTTCTACATCTCATACTCAGAACTGGAAACGGAACTAGACCCGCCTCACAAATGGTTCCGGTTCCGGTTCTGGTTCCCTTTAATATTATCGGTCCTGATTTCGAAACCAGTTTTCTGATTCCGAACCGGGTCCGGTTCCGGCTCCCCCTCTTAGAAAACGGTTCCAGTTCCGGTTCCACCCTGGACTCGGACCGGAACCGACCCGTTTACAACCCTATTTAATCGGCTTTAAGCATAATTTTTTTGGGATTTCGAAATAACCGGTGTGGAAAATTAAAAGACAATCCAAATTAAAATGCAGGGGTCTAGCATTTTTGGATCTTGGTCATGCTTGGGTACAAAAACCAAATTTTAATTTGGATTTAGATCAGTAATGGGTTGGGTTGGAGTTGGGTGTTCATTAGGTATATTTAAGTGTTCATTAGGTATATTTAAAACTAGTAGATAAACCAAGGGTGTAGCAAGGGTCAAATTCACTCGGGTTCAGTTGGCCCTTCTTCAATTCAGCTCAAGTTCAGGTTCAGTCAAGCTGTGTTAAGGTTTAGTTTGAGTTCAGCTCTCGGTTGTCCTGAAGAACATCATATTGGATTCAGATTGGCCCAAAACTCAACCTTATCAACAGGTCTGACAACTACACCAATGGGCTAGATTTGGGCTTGAAGATTCAGGTGAAACAATTATATGAGAGGTAATAGGTTTCATGTTCCCCTGAGGTATATTTAAAAGTTATTGTATAAAAGAATAACAGGAACTCGCACACGAAAGAAGAATATCTTGCACATGTGAGGTAATAGGCCCGGAACATATGAAGAGTGGGGGTGGCCAAGTTCGAAACCTATAAGCAAAAGTCTGGCTCTACGGGTTGATGGCCCACAAAGGGAAAATGATAGGTTGAAGAGCATGTAGATGGAATTAGTAAAATTAGATCTAAAGATGTGTAACTTATAAAAAGATTTGACTCACGATAGATTGGAATGGAAAAACAAAATTCATGTAGCCGACTGCAACATAGTTGTGATAAGGCTTTGATGATGATGATGAATTTAATATGCAATGCAGCTCTTTTCTTGATACGCTACCCAAGGGGGCTGGGACCCATTAGAGCACATACATATGGGAAGAAAGCCCACACATGTAAATAGAAAACCAACACATGTGGATAGAGCGTCCACATAAATGGAAAGAGGACATCATACCCTGGGATTGAACCTTCGGCAACTGTACGAGAGGGCGAGTTGCATAGCAACATAAGCAAGGTCTGGTTCTCATTAATCAATGTTGTTGTTACGTATAGGTAACAGCTCTGCAAAAGCAATTGCTGGTCCATGTTGCATGTCACTTCGTCTTCGGCTATGAAATTTCGTTTCCGGTAGAATACGTTAAAGCTGCTGACACACCTAATCAGCCCGTGTCTGAAGGCCACCAATAATAGTGTCCAATAAAGTATATGTACAGTCTCTTTCTAAAGAAGTATATTTTAGCCATATTAAATCATATCTTAGATAAATTGGGATTCTTTTTGTTGGGAAATTGGGGTTCTTGATACAATATAGAATTGGAGAAACTTTAGTGTCGCTTGTCTAGATTACTTTAACAGAGCATCTCATTTATAAAATCTAAAAAAAAACCCACTTTGTATTCATTTTAAGCGGAATGTTTTTTGCGTAAAAGTTACACGGACTGATAAATTAATCACATATAAGACATGATTACACTATTTTTTCTTATTTCTTTTGAATATTTTATTTATGCATTATGGACATGATCATAAGTTCATTTTTTTAGAGCTGTTTGTTTCACCAAATGGCAAAACACAACCATATACTATATTAAAGCCGTGAGTTTTGAAGATAGTTTTAAACATAACTTTTAATTTTGACTGAAAATTAAGTCATTTTTTCTATAATTCACATACATTCTCCTCATACTTCCAACCTGAAACCGCTTAGGTCTTCTTCTCGCCTTTTGTTTTGATCTAGGGCCTAGCAGAAGATATCAAGCACGCACAAGAAATAAGTGATTTACGTGGTTCAGCTTTTGGCCTACCTTAACGGGAAGTCGAGAGAATTCACTATGTAATCAGAAGAGGTGTACATCTTAGAGACTCTTAGTCACAGTAGACCTATAACAGGCTTACTTCTAATCACAGTACAAGTTGGGCAATCCAGGGGCTCGATTAACCAAGATTAATTAACTTCTATTGAGTCATACAAATTAATACTTTTCATGCTTATGTAACAACTTCAATTCCATCTGAAATCTCATATATCCTTTTTTTTTTATCTATTCATCTTGTTTCTTTCTACCCCCACTTCTCTTAGCTCATTTCTACTTGTCGGACTTCATAATTGGGAAAAGAGGTGTTGTCATGATCTTCTCTTCTTTTATTATTTTTTTTCTAATTTTATACTCTATCTGCACTAAATCATACCGATTGGTGTTTGAGGATGATTTTGTGCAAACTAAATTTCCTTTTAATAAATTATAAAACATATTTTTATAATTATTGGTGAACATTCTTGTGCTAAGCATGGGTTGTTGTGTTTGAGCGGTTTAGTTTTCACATCCCATAACCTCGTCATTAGATTTAGAGCTAGCAGTAGAATTCTCCAATTCCTCACATGTGATCAAATATCTACATCATCAATCTAAACAAAGTTATTAGAGACTATAAATTTCTTCATCTCCCCCAAAATGAAAATCAATCCAATAAGCTGAAGAAATCGATCTAAACTCTCACAAGAAATAAAAATAAAGAAAACAAAATGGATAAGTGTTCACAATCTCTTTGTTTTTTGCATGGTAGCCAATTCAAAATAGAGACATACCATCTCTCTTCAGCTCTTATGATCATCATCATCATCAGTGGTGAACTGGGGCAATAGTGGAAGCCCTAACCCCACCCAAAAGTCTTTCAAAATTTTATATTTATTTCACTTTAATGGCCCCCAATGCAAAATCTCCTCCTTATACCTCGATCATCATCATCATCATCATCATCATCTTCATAGTTAAAGAGAACGTTTTTTAAGAGGCTAGGAAGTGAGTGTAGGGTACCTTTGCGAGAGCCTTTCTTTGTAGGTGTAGCGATAGACCGGGCTCCAGCGAACTGCTTGAGTGAGAATCCAATAGAATCCAAACCAAAGTTCAGCACCAAACATACCAAGCCATACGCATCTTCCTATCCCTCCTCCAGGGACATGAGTAACTCTGTACACCCAAATCAAACAAATACCCGCAAATATGGAGATTGAAAACAACCTATAAGCAATACGACCCTTCGCTTCCTTGGTTTCAAACAGAGGGAGACGCCCTTCACATCCCATCTCTCTCTCTCTCTCTCTCTCTCTCTCTCTCCTCTCTGTGTGTGTGTTGACGAAAGCAGAAAAGTTGGAACTTCTAGAGTATATTACGTGATTGCAGGTGAGAATGTCTCCTTTCTTTAATCGATTTTTAAGAACTAAGGATTAGGAGCCTGATTCCTACTCCAGCTTTTGCCATTGAGTTCTTAGTAAATATCTTAATTAATGGACTTTACCACAAAAGACCCATGCCTGATTTTTTATTTTGAATCCTTATCTTGGCCTAGGGAATGGCTGTGAAGGATAGGTGCGCCGCAGGCCATCTAAAATAATGTGGGACAAAGGCCGACCTTTTAAAAGTAGTAATAATCAATGGGAACCAACAAAGAAAAAAAAACAAACTAGTGGTCTATAGAATTCCATTTTCTTAGCTAGAAGATGTAGGGACTGCATTTTAGGGCCCAGCTACCGAGACCATAAAAGGAAAAAGATTAGAATGGAGGTTGCTAGTGACCGAAGCATAGTCACATTACAGATATCTCGAAATTGGAAAGCCTCTCTTTATATGTATTGATCATTCATTTGATAGAATTAGACCAGATGGCTAACTATATCCAATAGGGATATGAAAGGGCCGGGCTGGGCTGGGGCCGGGCCTGGGGTTGTTCAAGCCTTATCCTCAATACATGCAGGGCCTGGCCTGAGCTGGCCAAAGCACTCGGAGGGCCTTCATTATTGAGGCTTATACCCTACCCTCGAGGGCCAGGATAGAGCTTAGGACTTCAAAACAAGAAACTTATTTTTTTAATATTATTAACAAAATCTGAGTGTGATCGGGCATTATCTTGTTTAACTTTAATTTACAAAGAAATCATTAAGAAAATATCTATTATCTTGTCTAATCTCAATTGCAAACGAACCATTAAGAAAACATTGGAAGAATATAAGTATCTCTAAAAAGTTTCTTTTATCGGATAAAGTCATACGTGCTTTGGTGACTTAGGTTGGGTTCTAGACATATGATTTATTTGTTTTGACAAAGAAGGAAAATGGATAAAGAGTATAATCTATTTCACACCTTTAATATGACTTTCATATGAATTTCCACATATGAAATAATTCTAGCAGTATCTTATCTTGAGAGTTTTAAACCATTTACACTTACAAACCTTTTATAAACTGACATTATTTTTAATTAACACTGATATGACTATTACGCATTCTTGGATTTCAGTTATAAAAATAAATACATTTAAAAAATACTATAAGTTTAAACTTTTAAGAATTGAGAGTTATAATTATCTAATTAAAATGATGTTTAGATTATTACCCCATATCCTTAAAGTTCCATGCACATTCAAACTAACTTTATTAATTGGTTAATATCCTAAACAACTCTATAGAGCAAAAAGTGTATCATTATTAATAGAAATGAGTACATCCCCTTTTGCACTAACAATATTTTACAAAAATAATATAAAATACTTAAATAAGAAGCAATAAAACTAAAAGAAAGTGATATTAAGCAACTGTGCAACACTTATTGATTATGTAAGTACAATACATAACTTAAATAATTAAATTTAGATGAAATGAAAGAGGTATGTTTGTATGTATGGATTTACAGGACATTTTTTAATAAGTAAGTGGGTATGAAATTGCCTTCATATCCCCCATATTATTGCAAAGTGACCATGATAAGGGCATTTCAGTATATATTTACATATATGTTTATATTGTATATAAAATAAATAAAAATAAGAGGGCTAAGGCCCGGGCAAGTACTGTCCAAGCCTGGCCCATCAAATCTCAGGGCCTGCAAAAAATTGTCCAGGCTCGGCCCTAGGGCTTTTCGTTAGAAACAAAAGCCCTTATTTCAAGGGCATTTTGAGGGCTGGGCCTCCTTTCTCAGGGCCAAATTGACAGGCCTATATCCAATTCATATCGTTTTCTTTCATATATCTAATCTAATCAAACAATCTTTTAATCTGGTTTGGCCAGTGAGACCCAAGACATGTCTCATTATCAAGTTTCTAAAATGTTATTGAGGGTTTGGCTGAGGTTTACCGGTTTCACTCTCTCCTCACTTTTCCATGTTTTGTAACTTCATCTATATGTCTAGGGATGTAAACAGGTTTTTTCCGGTTCGAATCGCCATTAAGGAGAAGGTGGACCTGGCCCCGGACCTAGAACCGTATCGGGACCAGTTTCTTGGTTCCGGACTCGGAACCATTAATGAGAAGGTGGAGCCGAACTCGGAACCAGAACCATATATGAGGTGGGTCCGGGTCCAGGTAAAGAATGGTATGAGAATAAAAAAACTAATTTTAAGGAGAGATTCTCGAAAATTGAGGTAATGTGTTGGGTCCTGGGTCCATGAGTTCGAACCAAGGTGGAACCAAAACCAGGCCCATTTAGGTCACGGGTCCAAAAAAGAGAGCCCGAACCCATTTATAGCGAGGCTTGATTAAGGACCCAAATCCGATTTTTAACGGGTCGGAACCTCCGAGTAATCAAAGAATCGAGGATCCATATATATGTCCACATTAGGAAAGAGACAATGCATAGGTCTCTTTCTTTTTTTTTTTTTTAGTAAACATCACACCTAGCAGGCCTTCCCATCCACAAAACCTCTTTTTTGTACCTTTTTTTTGAGGGTCGACGTCGTTATAACAAGAAACTACGGTGGTCTTGCCTTTTGTTTTCTTTATGGCAGCAAGCAAAGTAATTATTACAAGATTTTTGAGTTAAAAAAAGCCATTTTTGTAATTTCTGATTTCATGGGATCCGTGAGACAATCATTAATTTAAACTTTGTATGTGATTGTTGTAAACCCTGGTTCTGCTTCGGACTAATGCCTAAACAATACGAACAATTGGAAAACAAATCTCACAATAATGTATAAATTTTCCATTTATGATGTCTCTAAGCCATATTGATATTTCTTTACTGATTCTTATCTAATCAATTGCCCACTTTCCCATAAGATCTTTGGTCATTTGCATGACACATTTATTCAATAAGGGTCTAATTCCAGGGAAAACTTCCACCTACATATGCAGTTTAGCTCAGGGACCCACTTATTGCATGTCTATAAATAAGTTCAGGGTACGGGTTATTTAAAAAAAAATAAAAATTCAGCCAATCAGATTGCCGTAGCCTTTGATTTAACAACCGTAAGTTTAATGACGTTTTAACCATAAAACGACTGGGCCTTGAGCTCCCCAAGCTGTTACTTTGAATCTCATATTCTTCACTCCTCACCTCTTCATTATTATTTTTATTTGAAATGGTTTGGGAGAAATATGTTTGAAATGGTTTGGGCATATTAAACCTAGGTTGGCAACGGCTTAAATAAGGAAAAATTTGGCTAGATATATAGGTTGATAGCCCACCAAAGAAAACGGATAGACTGAAGAGGATGTGGATAGAGGTAGAAAAAATAAATATGCGACTTCTTTGAAAATTTGGCACATGATAGATGGGAGAGAAGAATCAAAATTCATGTAGTTAACCCCAACATGATTGGGAGAAGGCTTCGGTAATGATAATGATGACAATGAATTATATTTATCAATCACATTAAGTGTCATATGAAAAATTATGGCCTACTCTAGATGAAGCCCATGACGGAATGGATGGTTAGGAAATAAATGTTAGGCCATGGCCCACTTAGATGCAGCAATGGATGGTTAGGATACAAAGAGTTCCTTGTTGTTAATTATACTTAAAAAAAAAAAAAAAAAAATCAAAGGAACCAACAGACCAAATCCCTTGTCTAAATCCAACAAGAAACAGTGAAATTTGTCCTTACAAATTTCTCTCCTCTCTCCATCAAACAAAACTCTTAATTTTCCTCTTCCATTTCTCATTCACCTCCCTTTCTTCTAACCTTCCTCTGCTTGGTACTTTTCTATTAAGACACCCGCGAAATCATTGCCGTCCAAAAGCGCTGGAAAACCAATTAGCGGTCTGATGACCCATTCCTCTATCAACGTTTGAAAAAGCTCATTTGAGGTATAGACGGAAGATCGATTTCATTGCCTTGATCCATGTTCTGTAAGAACCCGTTCCATGGTTGCATTCGCCATAGACAATAATGTCTTGCTCGCATCATCTTTTTCACTCATCATCTATTTTCTTTATGAGTTCAGGAACATAAATGTGTTTCTTTTAATGCTTGTGTTTAAAGTATATAAACTTTCAAGTGTTCCATTATTGCAGAGGCCCCGTTTTTTCCTTCCCTACCTTTTCCAATTGAGTTTCAAGTACATGGGGCTGTGGTGGCTATTTATTGGAGGGCCTTAGAAGGTCACGCGGGTTGAATTTGATACTATCATTGTATTTGTCATAATGGATGAGAGTCATTGACAAAAGAGAAAGGTGAGGACAGAAAACTACACAAACGTTGGTCACAAAAGAAGTTGATACTGCAAAGTAACCCAAAACGATAAGAGGGAATCACAAATGTACACAATAATACCAAGAAATTGTTTAGGCAAGAACTTTAATGCATGGGCAATACAGAAGCCAATACTGCCAAAGCAGTGGATGTAAATGCTAGAGATGGGGGCATGCGACCCTCATCTTTCCTCAAAAACAGGCCTTCATAGATTGGTAAATTGATCAAAACCCATAGCCCACATTGAGCAAACTGCAAGACAAATGATTCAACTCGAACTCCATCATCCATGACCAACCTCTTGATTGCACCACCCAAGCATAGTATATTAATCATTGCAAGTGTGGCCAAGATGGTGAACATGGGTGAAGTGGTCCCAAACTCCATGATCTCTTGCTCATACCTCTTTGAGAGCTCGTCATCGGCTATTTTCACTGTGATCGGGAATGCTGACTTGGTGATCCCTAGTAGGTTGAGGGCACAATCAATGGTACCAAAGAGGTAGGCCGACGTCTTTCTGTACAGCCAGATCCTTTGGTCATTCCACCAAGCCTTAACTGTCTCTCCATGCCAAAGGTGTTCTGCTAGGCTGTAAGTGTATTTGGTTATGATAACATAGCAGAAGGGTATGAACCATGGACTTGTTATCTGCAATATATGAAGTGATGGTTGCAGTATTAACAGCAAGGCCCAGTTATTTTAGATAGAATACATAGAACTGAATATACAGGAATTCATAGTCAAATGAATTACATTTAGATGGGACATAACTATCCTAAGATTTGAATTACAGGGCCTGAGCCTAGATTATGAATCCCACATGAAATTTGGTAGCTTCTAGACCCTTTAACAAGGGCATCAGGCATGCAACTCATTAAACAATCAATGTGTGTGCCCATCCCTCATGCCGGAGTGATTTGATGACACTTATATATCCAACCATTGCCATTAAAATGAAATCAATATATATTGCTTACCTAGGTCATGCAAATCATGGGAGAGAGGACTTATTGGGCCCACCTAGGGCACATAAGTCATGGGAGAGAGGAACGGAAAGATCACAATAAGACCTACGTTTGTGCAAAATATCATCTCTATTAGATCATTTTAGCTCCTAGATCTGTGACCCTTAATTTTAATAGGTTATAAAATGCATCATTGTTTTGGGTCTTTAATTCATTTTTTTCAGTAACGATGGCATGAGTTTTGAGTTTTGGCTATGTGGAAACTCAATTTTGGGTTGGGGGTTCTACCTAAAAAAAACCAAAGAAAAAGAAGTAGTGGGGGGGGGGGGGGGGGGGGATCTATATAGATGTGCTCAAAATATCAACTCTTGTAGATAACTCCTACATCTATGTCCCTAAGTTTAATGCTTTCCAACGGTATCATTGCTTCTAGGTTTAAACTAAGTAACAATTGGAAGAGCGTTGAAGGGCTATGTCATCAAAGGTGGTATACAAAAATTCGAAAAAAAAAAAAAAAAATAGCATTTCAAATTCAATGTCAGCACATTTGGATTGGTATCAATTTGGAATTTGAACTATTTCACGAAGCATCAATAAGCGTAGGGTGTAGACATGATCATAGTTTGGCCCACAAAAACTAGCTCCCCGAATTTATGCGGTGACAGTTCTAAGGGGATTTGACATATTAATCTCCCTTTAACCTTGCAACCCTAATTTCATGACTGAAAATGAACTAATATCACCAAAGGTCTATAGTGTTTTTTTTTTTTTCAAGATCCCATGATATCAAGGGATGCAAATGTAAAAAAGTTAAAAATTGCTTACATTCAAAAATCTAACATGATATCATGGGTTTTTAAACTTTTTACATTCAAATCCTATGATAGGATACAAGGCAGGAAATTAGTAAAAAAATAATTATGGAGCAGAGCCGTTGACATTAGTTGATTTTAATCATGAAATTAGGAGAACAAGATTTAAGAAAAATTAATATGTCAAATTCCCTAATTCTAATACTAAAAATTAATATACCAAGAGATTTGGTAAAGACCATGCGGTAACTGAGACAACCTAACTCAACTCTTATTAAAGTTGGGTGTGAATATACAATTTGGGTCCGGCATGTGTCGGCCATATTCAGGTCTCATCTGGGGTCGGTTGAAAATTGAGTTTAGGCACAAACAATTCACGTGGTGATAAGTATAGTGATCAATGAATATGCTGTTAAGTATAGTGATCAATGAATATGCGAGAGAGAGAGAGAGAGACTCGTACCTCGGGAAACAGGGGAATGGCATGAAGAAGGCAGAGGGGAGAAATAACAACATAATAAAGGGTGGGGAGGGCATTGAGAGCCCACAAGTTGTAGATACAATAAGCCATTTGATGGGGTAACTTAATCTTCCCATGCCCTTGTATGAAGGAACAATGGCGTGAGAGAAAGATATGAAGGTGGCCCTCTACCCATCTCTTGTGTTGTACAAGTGATTGTAGCAGTGTTGTAGGAGCCAACCCCAAAAAGGCTTCTCTTGTTGGCTCAAAATAAATGGACTTCCATCCTCTAGAGTGAATTGCTAAGCCAGTTGTCACATCTTCTACTAAACATCCATACTTCAAACCCATCTGCAAATCCAAGTATAACACAGAGGTAAGGAGAGAGAGAGAGAGAGAGAGAGAGAGAGAGAGAGAGAGACCTCTTTTCCCCATTGAGTACCCTACTCATAGCTACAACTTGCCAAGACCTTTGCTCTGTCTTCCAATTCATCCACTGTTTCACTTCCATCTCTCTGGGCCCTTTTATTCCAGTCTGTCTTGTGGCCTTTAATGTACTTTTTACCAGATAGACTCTCCCTCCTGAAAAAGCATCCGGTGCCAATGTACATAGGCCCTCCATAACCATCCATTCCAGAGAGTTCCAACTTCATCAAAGAACAAGAGTCAAAATATAGTGACCTATCAAGTGGGCCTGGTCCGTGCCCAAGAGCCTATTTTTACCCCGCTTTCGGCCGTCTATCGAGTTGTGAATCCGGTGAGTTGGGTAGGTTTAGCCATAATACCAAGTAATCTGTGAAAAACTCACCCTTGGGCAAACTAAGGTTGACTCGGTCAAAGTTCAGCCTCGCATCTTACGATTCCTCATGAAAAGATGAAATTAATATCATTTTTACGTTTAGAAAATATAGAAGCTGCTCACCTTAGTGATTACTCTGAAGGAGTTGGCATAAAAATCATTCTTGGTGTTGTTCATGAATCTCTGTGGATATTGCACAAAACCAATCTCTTCACCCTTGTCTTCATCCATGAAAAAGCAGAGTGTGTCTCTCACTGTTTGGGCATCATTGGAGTACATATCACAGTCCAAAGTGAGAATGATGGGCCCATTGCTTATTTCTGATGACACCCTTATCTGCACACAAGGTCATGCTAAACATAAATTGTCTGGAGTTTATATTTTTCAAACCTTTGTCGAGTTTCATTAAAAGAAGAAGTTTCAGGATATCAGTTTGGGGAACGTGTGTGATTTTCTTATGAGCAATTACCGGCCTGCCACTATCAATATTTAGGCTAAGATGTCCCCTTATCCGTATCAGTTCCTACATAATTTAGGCTAAGATGACACGGTTTTAAGCTTTCAGCCCATCTTTACATTTAAAGGATGAAATTACCAATGCATTCAGAGCTCCAGCCTTGAAGTTGTGGTGGTGTTGGGGCCTCTTCTCACGGGACAAGTACACAAGAGTTGGCATCACAAATCCAGCATTATCCACAGCATTTGGGTCTCTCCCATCAATCAAAATCTGAATTTCATTTCACAAATGGAAACCAATGAGGAATAAAAAAAGGGTAAAAATGAAGAACTAGATGTGTATGAACTCAGATTGTGAAAGAATTAAGCTTTTAAGCCAAACAAATGGTTGACATTGAATTTACTATTATTCTCCACAATTTTGGAATTCTTCACCTTTGGATTTCTTCTAATTTCTCTGCCAAGTAATAATCCCTCTTTCCTCATGTAAACCTCCAAATGCACGCTTGAAAAATATGATTAACCCATGCACATGCATGTGCACAATTAGGGGCTCCAATTTAATTGATTGAATCATCGCCCAGAAGACACTTTTTTTACTTTTTGTTTTTTTGCTATTGTTGTGGATCAAATAACCAATATATTCAGCTATCCTAACCATTTGATCTTGCATGTTGCATGTTGAAGAATCATTTGATTGATTGTTCCAAAAAATGGACGGGTGATATCATAGCTAACTATCATTTGATGATTTACGGTTAAAATTAACCCAATTCCTCATCTATGGGGGCCACACAACTTCCTCTCTATAAATGTTAATAAAATGCAATTAAGACTTTACCTGGAGGATAGTTTGATGATTGCGCGAATTCAGCACCAAATTCCACTCAGAAAATCCTTTGTGCTTTGCTTGGATTTCTTTATTAACCAGTCCCAATTTAACTACACTTTGGATCCGATCCTCCATCTCTTGATACAATTTCTACAATCACATCTAGAAAGAGTCAATCAACATCAAGTAATTGTGAGGAAAATTTGGATTTATTTTAGATGCAGAGATATAGAAATTTATAAAAACTCGATCAAGTGAAATTAGTTGTTGAGTCATTTTCAAGTGGGACTGTTCACTGGCAGTCAGGTCAGGCCTGTGACACTTTAAGATTAGCTCGTTTTGTTGTTTGGTGCCACACAATTTTTGCGAGGAAATGTGATTCAAAACAACTATTTTTTAAGAATACTGTGGATAACTATTCCCTGAGAGGAGGTAAGAATTACTATTTATTTTCTTCCACAAAAATCTAAAAAATATGTTTTTATGTTGAGTCCGCATCCCCTATTTCGTTGAAATAGAGAGATACTATTTCATCTAATCCAGAATCGCCAAACTTTCCCTAAAACATCCGTCTCAATGAATACCTGCTCCTATATTTAAATGATAGGCCCAAACCCAAACCTTGACCCACATAGAAGGCATACGGGCAATGGCTAAGGCACGTCCCATATTCAAACTCTTTTTATTAATGAATCATTTAATTTCATTTGGGTCCTTGCAAAATAGGATCCAAATTAAAAGTGGACCATACCTGATACCTTGGACCAGATTTGGAAAACTCGTGACTCGGACTCGACTAGTCCAATTCTAAAAATTTGACTCGAATAGAGTCGGTGTAGACGTAGAGACTCGGAAGAGTCATGCTTATTTAAATTTTTTTCTAAAATATTTAAAAATAAATATGTCACTTATGAAATATAAATATACATTTACTTACATGCATTCATGGTACTCAATTCAAATTAACAAATTTACATATGAAAGAAATGTACTACAAGAAGAAAAATAAAAGAAGAAATATTGCATATTGCATAATTTGTTAATTTGAATGTAAAAGATCAAATGTAAGCTTCAAATTATATTCCAGTCATCTTTTTTTAAATTGCTTGCTCCCAGCCTTATGCATAATTACTTAAAATTAAGTAATAATTATTTAAAATTAGATCTACCAATGAAATGGCTAAGAATGCAAACAACTTATTTAAAGGAGATGACTTGTCCGAGTCAAATAAAGGGGAGACTAGGTCCTTTACCAAAACAAGATGACTTGAGAGAGTCAAAAGTCAATTCAGAGAGATTTCCAACCATACCTTGGACCCATAAAAAAATTATCTTCTATATGGGTGTTTGGGCCATCTATAAGGCCGCTGATTTGGACCATGGTTTCAGTGCTGGCTAAATTAAAAGTCCTTCGAGTGCTAATGTATGGTATAAAAATAACTTTTAAGCGATTTAGATTTTAGAATAAAACCCCACAAAAGGACCTGCAGGCACGGAGGTTTAGGATTTTAAATAGATGGTTTCCCGTGTACCTTCATTGACACATTTTCTACAGATCAATAAGCTATGTACCTTGATGGTGGACCATTCATCTTTATAGTGAGAATCCAGTGGCTCAAATGCTTGGGCGAAATAGGCAGATGGGGACCGTGGATCCACCTTGAATTTCTTGCAGAATGGAATCCAATCCTTTGCAAAGTGAGATGCCTCCAAGAGTGCATAGAATGTGAGATCGGACCCTCCATCATCTGATAAATAGATGGCCAACTTATCTGATGGATAATCATATGCGATCAGGGATAGAACAGTGTTGACCTGTCACGACCCGGACCCGAGCCGAGCCGTGATAACCATACTTACTCCCGTAAACCCCGAATTAACCGAAGTTAAAACGAGATCCACAAGGGATATCAATCACAAGAACCTGCCAAATATAAAACTTTTGCGGAAACAATATATATTTGACAATAATAAGTTAACCTTTACATGTATCAAAAGAAAGTCCTTATACATGTATCGTTTTCCATATACATTTAACAATGCTGCATATACAAAATACTATGCAGCTAACCATTGATTACATTTCCAAATCATTAATTACATTCCCAAATGTTAATTACATTTCCAAAATGAATATATGAACATTTTCTCAAAACATCATCCCAAAACATTTATCAAAAGCTCGATCGCACTCGGATACCACATCAGATGGTATCCCGCCGGTTCCATTCTATCAATCCTCCTGGAGGAACCGGAGCGGTCTCCTCCGCTGGCGCCGGGGGCGCTGCAATGCCGGCAGGGGCAACCTGGCCTGTAATGCCATCAATAACACTAATGAACACGACGGTTCAACAATGTATAAACAATTCTTGCAATAAAGTATATCAATACATCCATATTGCAATAATGACAATTTCAATGCTAGAGTAATCTAGACAATTCTACAATGACAATAATAGACTATGACAGTAATAGACAGTGACAGTCAGTATACGTGTACCAATTGGCAACTACCATAGCATTCTTAAATTGTATTTCATTCAATTCATTACCATCTTCCCTAAAAGGAAGGCTTCAATCAATATCCTAAGATATGATCGGGATTTATTCATTTACCATCTCCCCTCAAAGGGAGGCTTCAATCACTACCCGAAGGTATGATCGGATATATATAAGTGGGACTTACCAGTGCCCGGGCCAGGGACACTAGCATCACCACGGAGCTCCGGAACACCCCCAATACCATCTGCTGCAGCAGGATTAGTCATTCATTATTCATTGAACTCACTTGGAGTTCTAATACAATCGCTAGGTAGTGCCAGACTCAATGACCAATAACATTCAGTGCGAAATCCTCTTCATGGATCCAATTCAACTCAATGCTTCCTTTCACGACAAAGGAAAGGAATGACAATGATATCAATCTCATTAGATTGCTCACAATGACACAATGAGAGTAACATTAACCATACGTGGTTTTACTCAACCCCATTTCAATTCTATCTCAATCCTAAACAACCATTCGGGTGTAACCGTTGGTTTCCAAATGCACGTGTTATTTACGATGGACATCACGTTTACATTTAATATGTGCATTTCAAGTCCCCTTAATTAACACCCATGGAGCTTAGGCAATGTCCAATTATGGTTCGCTCAATGAACCCCTTTGAAACCTTACTAATTCTCAATAATCTAGTTTAACCACGACTAGTCTTTGAAATTAATCGGAACGCATTCTTCCTTAAGAGTCGCACTCCAAATTCTCGTAAAAATCCAAAACTCGAAATTCACCGGACTCTAACAGAGTCCCCTAATCGGTCGGACCGTTAGGTCCGATCGATTAGCCAAAATTTTCACTAAATAATGTACTTGGGCCAGCAACAGGTTGGCTCGAGCGGACCCCACTGTTCGCTCGAGCGGACCCCAGGCAGAACGCTGTTCGCTCGAGCCAACTTATTGTTCGCTCGAGCGAACTCCCACAGAAACCTGTTCGCTCGAGCGAACAAAATGTTCGCTCGAGCGAACTGCGCAAAAACCCATTTCGCCCCAAACAGAGCCTGGTTCGCTCGAGCGAACCCCCAGTTCGCTCGAGCGAACTGTGCAGAATTTCTGTCCGAATTCTGTGCAGTTCACTCTCTTCTTCTCCTCTCTTTTCTTAATCACATTCTACAACTTGCATGGTAAAAATGGAACCTCCTGTTCCCCCTCATGCATCATCCATTCACATTCATCAATAACCACACTTTTAAACATCCCTTAATCACTTCATTAACATTCATAAGCAATCCAAAATCCAATGAAAAATGCATAAAACCATAGCAAATCTATGAACAATTACCATGAACAATTACAATGATTAACATTAATCACAAGCAAGGTTTATACTTGCCTTTTTAGAAGCTATTAGCCAAAAACCTCTTTTGCCTAGCTTGGTTTGAGATTAAACCCCCAAAACTTCAAACCCTAATCAACAATAACACCCAAATGAACTCCCATGAGTCATTGGTGCTAAAAACCACTACTTAATCACCAATAGAGCTTGGAAATCACAAAGAGGAATCCATTACTTACTTGTAGCTCAAAGGGAATGGTTCTCAAGCTTTTTCTCAAGCTTTTTTTTTTCTTCACAATGGTGGAAACTCTTGAGGAAGAAGATGAAGTTGATGCTCCCTTCTTTAAAGACCACTCAATCACTCACTAGCTCACTCTCAACAAGAGGAATGGAAGAGGAAGAAAAATGGAGAGCTCTAGGGTTCTCTTGGAATGGAAAATGGGAAATGAACCATCTCTCTCCCATTTCATTCTAATATAAGAGTCTTCACAACAAAACCCCCTCTCATTTCTTTTATTTTCATTTTGAGTCAAATGACTCCTCACTTGGCCCATTTGATGTCAAATGGAATCGCGTTTATTATGAAAGTTGACGTACTCTTCGAGATACACACGTTGGTATCAAGAATTTCCGTATTTGACGAAATACGTATAAATCCGTATTTACGAAAAAGTCCTCAACTCACCTTGTTTGAGTCAAAACTCATTTCAATCAATTCAATTCCATTCCATTAGGCTTAATGTGCCATTAGAGACTGATTTGTCCCTCTTTGGTCATTAACCTTAGTTAATCCAATTATCCATGCTTAATTAGCATTAATCACAATTAATTCGGGTCGGGGTGTAACATGACCACTAGCATAGGCGGTTCAATGGTGGGGTCTGCTGTGCACACAAAAATGTCCACTCCTGGCAAGTCATCTTTGTACCTTGTTTGCAAAGAAGAAAAAAGAAAGGTGAAAAATGTCAGGACATTTTAGAGTACTTCTGTTGGTTTCATATTCTACAATGATGCCTTACCATAATTATATGTATGTTTCACTGCATTTACCTTTCATCTTTCCTCTGAATACTCTCATGCACATTTTTTTATTTATGAGAAGGCCATGTTTGTTTGGAAAAACCACTTTCACATGAGTATGTTGAATTGTTTAGGTTATATACATATAGTTTTAATAAAAATTTTGTTTGGAAACACCATTGTCACATGAAATTATATATTTTGACGTTTAACTGCTGGTGGCCCACCTAAAAATCCCAAAACCAAGATCATAGATTCCGTCAAAAATCAATAATTATACCCTTTATTCTAGATCAATGCTTCATCCATTTCCAAACTGGAGAAACACAATCTCAAAGAGTGGGTACTCATGGAATCCACGTAATCATATTGCTTGCTTCAAGATCGACAATAACCAAATCTCATAAACCATTAAGAAACACTTTTAAAGTACGGAATATCTAGAAACCAAAGACTTGATCGGATGAAAACAAACACAATGGAAAGAAAGAGATGATATCAGATACCATACAATTGTTGAAGGTTTTGTAAAAGATGATTACACTGTCGATAACAACTTAATTGTGGTTGAGCAGTAATCCTTTAATTTAGAGCTTTTTTGTATAAACCACCCTAAGGTTTGTATGATTTGTAAGTTGGCCACTGAGGTTTTAGCATTTACAAATAGGTTCTTACATTTTCAATTAAATACCTTATGTGCCCCCAAAATCAACATTCTTCTAACCACCATTGGTTTTTAGAGTGAAATGACACTTTTGTCCATCTCTTTTATCCTTATATGTATAATTTCAAAAGCTTAGACTCAAAAATTTTTTTATAAAGCATATAAAATTGTACTTAGTGGGAGATAACAGCCCTATAAAAATTTATGAATTTTTTACAAAAGCCCCTCTATGTTTTTACAAAACCCCAAAGATGCCCCTGTAATTTGTGTTTTAACATAAGCACCCCTCCATTAACGGTCAACATTAAGTAAACGCAGCTAAAATCAACATGTCCGTTCTTTTCTCTCGTTTTCTCCTTTATTACCATTTTACCCTTTGTATTTATTGGAAAAGTGAAAAGACACATTTAACCCTACTAGCTTAAGAATTATTTTAGACTCTTCAAGAATCACGAGCCCGACTAAAGGACACATCTGTAATTTAGCCCTCAAGCTGTATGTTTCCAGTTTGCCTCATAGATAGAATTATGGACCTCGAGTTTTGAAATATCCCAATCCGAAAGCACTTCTTTGAAAATAAGCCAAGAATTTTATACTTTTATAAAAATCTACCCTTTTTTTTATGATGAACTCGTTAGTTTGGAAAAGTGCTTAGAAGATGCTCTTTTATGGTGATAGTCAATAGGGCATGCTTAATCAATATGTTCAAGGTATTTATCATAGTTGCTAAATCTTCATCATTTCTTTTTCATTTTTGTTATATTACACATGGTTGCTTTCTAAATTATTATCGATTCTCACATTCTAATGTTCTGATTCTTAATCGCTAAGGCTGTATTTCTTCCTTTTTAGTGCCATAAAAGGAGAATTTTTTATGATGAAGTCACAATTTTGAAAAGTTGCTCAATAGATACTCTTTTATCTACATAGAGTAGTTATTTAGTGCATACGGTGTGCATTTAAGATTAAATTCACACCCCGATGTGGGGCCCGCCTGGGACCCCACTTAGAATTGGGATCAGTAGGGATCTCTTTATTTGGTGGGGGCCTATTTGTGTATAAAATATGTACCCCATCTAATCATCCTAACCCCTTTATCAACGGCCAACAACTTTTAGCCCTATAAGATTTGATCCGTTGATCCAATGGTACAGAACATCTAGATGTATGTAAAAAAACTCAGACTGATATAATTCAGAGGTGTCCCGTGTCTATAGTCCATTCGGACGGATCATCAGGTGAGCCCCACTATAAGGTGTGCATGGTATGAAAAAAATGTGTGCACTGAATAACTACTCGATCAATGTATATTCTTTTTTTCTTTTTGGTGAAAGTCTGCATATAAGAAATAGCTTTTTTTCTTTTTTTTTTGTATAAACTCTTGTTATTCATTTAGTGCAGAAATCCCCATTTTGTATAAACTCTTGTTATCCATGTTGTGCAAATGTAAGGATGTGCAAACTCTTCTAATAAAAGATGTACAGACACAAATTGAAGAAATAATTAAATGCATGTGGTGGACGTCTGAGTTGGCTCACCCCTCATCAAGGTATACCATTGGATCAAAACAGACCTATGTGACCTACAATTGGGCTGCTTAACTAGAACAATTACAACTAATTATAGGTAGCTATCTATGCAGAATAATTACATGAAAGAATTAAATTATCAAATGATCAACAATATTTAACTAGTCACCACATGAATGAGTACGAAACCATGATCACTAATTCACCTCAATGCAATAAACGCGAATGGTTAGAAAAAATCCACCTTCAATGTGTGAAATATCACAAAATCTAGTAGTAGCAAAATAGAAACATACAACTTGTGGGCAAAATAGCCTGCATTAATTCCATTTCATCAAGCGAGGACATCACTTTAACTAATGGAAGAGAAAGCAACGACAAGAGTATGAACTAATTCTTAACTAATAAGGTTAAATGTGTCATTCTAGTTTTTCAATAAATATAAGAGGTAAAATGGTCATGACGAAAAAGGGGGAGAGAAAGTAACAGCAAGTTGTTTTTTTACTGCTTTTCGATAAGGTTAACTGTCCATGGAGGGGTGCTTATGTAAAAACACAAATTACAGGGGTGTCTTTGAGGTTTTGTGAAAATATAGGGCGCTTTTTGGAAAAAGCTCTAAATTTATTTATTTTTATAAATACGGGGCTCATGTCATTCAATCCACATTGATCATGACAACAATAACACATGTACTTAAAACTAGTTATGATTTTCCAATCCATAAATGACCCAACTTTGGATTAATAAAAGTTTCAAAATATATGATTTTGTTTCATGTGTAGGAGGGGCGTAAAAGAAATATTGGGGGAATAGCCAAATGTAGAAAAAAAATATTAAATTTTAGAATTTGTGAGGGGGGTGGTGTTTGGCTTTATGTAAAAGAAATACTGGGGGAGTGGCAAATGTTAAAAAATATATATAAATTTTAAGAATGTGCGTAGAGAGGGGGAATCTCAAACTTTTCTCAAATATGGGTATGGGCTTAAGTCCCCAAGCCCTTGTACCTTGGTCCACCCCCTGGTCATGTGCATAAGAGGGTTATTATTGAGAGAAACTATTGGGACTTGAAATAAAATAATTGTATTTTTGCAAATAAAAGTATACTCATTTTTGTTTAATGGATTTAGGGGCAAAGCTGTCATTTATATAAAATTCCAATACAAATCTCATGGTGGATGCCAATTTTTGTTAGGAATATTGATTTTGGAGACATGAAAGGTATAAAAAAGAAAAGATGGGAGCCCATTTACAAATACTAAAATCTCAGGGGCCTATTTACAAATCCTACAAACCTTAGGATGGTCTATACAAAAAGCTCTTTAATTTAAGTGGTTGGGTGCAGAGAGAAGCATTGTGTGGAAAGAAAAATCATGTGTGCATGTAGCAGCTCTCCTTTGTTTTTCTTTACCTATCTGTTAAATGACTTAATCCTTTAATAGGCTATAGGCATAATTTAAGTCCCTAGAATTGAATCTATCCAGCCTCCAATCCAAGTAAATTCTTTTTAAGTGCTCTAGTCCAAGTAGCTAGACTATTTACAGCCAGAAGTCCCTGGATACATTTTACATGACTAATCTGCCCTCTTTCAACTGTTTAGGCATCTAATTTTGAATTTTAAATTTCAAATCTTCCATTCTCCCACTCATTATTTCAAACCGGATATGGACATTGACAGATTAGATCTCAACAGTTGAGATCGATCTCTGAAGAAGAAGACCCCTGCAACGAAGAAGAAGAAGAAGAAAAAGAAAAAGATTGCAACGAAGAAAAAGACCCCTGTAAAGAAGATGAAAAAGAAGAAGACCCCTGCAAAGAAGAAGAAGACCCCTGCAAAGAAGAAGAAGAAGAAGAAAAAGAAGAAAACCCCTGAAAAGAAGAAGAAGAGAAGATGAAAAAGAAGAAGAAGAAGAAGAAGAAGACCCCTACAAAGAAGAAGAAGAAGAAGAAAACCCCTACAAAGAATAAGAAGACCTCTACAACGAAGAAGAAGATTTTCTGTGCCATCAAGAAGATCCCTGCAAGAAGAAGAAGATGACTTGTAGAACACGAAACAAAGAAGAAGACGATTTTTTGCTCCATCGCCTAATTTCCTGCGCCACCGTCGTTCCTACCTATTGCCGGAGAAGGGGAATCGCCATCGGACGCCATGCCATGCCATCGCCGGAATCGAGGAAAAAGGCGAATGGAAGATGGCTTTCCTGTATCTGATTCCTGAACGAAGAAGAAGAAGAAAGTGGGCCTAAGATCTGCAACAGTTCCGGGTTGGTTCTAGGTCAGGTTTGACCTGACCCATTCCAGAAGTCCATCCACATTCCAATCAAAGTTAAATTTATCTGAGTTTTGTATTTTTTTATCAAATTTATTTGTGTTTTGGACAAAATCTTTCTAAGTTGTTGGCTATTTATATGATTTCTGGCACAAATTTATTTGAGTTCTGGACAAATCTGTTTGAGTTCTGGATGAATTTATCTGAATTCTAGATGAATTTATCTGAGTTCTGGCTATTTATATGACTTCTGGCACAAATTTATCTGAGTTTTGGATGAATTTATCTGAATTCTGGACAAATCTCTTTGAGTTCTGGATGAATTTATCTGAATTCTGGATGAATTTATCTGAGTTATGGACAAATCTTTCTAAGTTCTGGATGAATTTATCGGAGTTCTTGATGAATTTATCTCAGTTTTGGACAAATCTATCCAAGTTTTAGGCTATTTATCTAGATTCTGGAACAAATCTATCTGAGTTATAAACAAGTCTATATGAGTTTTTGACAGATTTATTTGTGTTTTTAAATTTTATTTGTGTCTTTTGAAATTTATTTGTATTTTTCGAAATAAATTTAACTGAGTTTTTGACAAAAAGACTTGAGTTTTTTGCCACATTATTCGCTAATTTGGAAATCCGGCGATGTCTTAGTTTTGGGAAATGTATTTGCGTTTTTTTTTAAATTTTTTTGCGTTTTTTTAATTTTATTTACTTCTTTTGAAATTTATTTGAGCCTTTTGAAATTTATTTATATGTTTTTAAATTTTTTTGGATCTTTTGAAATGTATTTGGATCTTTTGAAATTAATTTTCATCTTTTGAAATTTATTTATATTTTTTGAAATTTATTTGTGTCTTTTTCAATTTATCGGTGTTCTTTTGAAATTTATTGCTTTTTTTTAAATTTGTTGTGTTTTTTTTTAATTTATTTCATTTTTTGAAATTTATTTGCTGTCTTTTGAAATTTATTTGGGTTTTTTAAATTCATTTCATTTTTTGAAATTTATTTGCGTTCTTTTGAATTTTATTTGCATTTTTTAAATTTATTTCATTTTTAGAAATTTATTTGAAATTTGTTTCCTATTTTTTGAAACTTATTTGTGTTTTTTTGAAATTTATTTGAATACCTCATTAGTGGAATTTTATTAATTGTGCCTAATTCAATGGTAGTTGACCATTATTAATGGCTTATCCCACTAATCATGGGATATGATTTGAAGAAAGGGTAAATTAGACATTTTAGGTTTCCAAATGTGGAAAAAGGATCTATTACACTATTAAAAAAGATTGTGGACCTAAGGCAATAAAGTGAAATGTTCAGGGACCCGTCGCCGAATTCCCCTTAATTTAAGTGGTTGGGTGCAGAGAGAAGCAGTGTGTGGAAAGAAAAATCATGTGTGCATGTAGCAGCTCTCCTTTGTTTTTCTTTACCTATCTGTTAAATGACTTAATCCTTTAATAGGCTTTAGGCATAATTTTTTTTGGGATTTCAAAATAACTGGTGTGGAAAATTAAAAGACAATCTAAATTAAAATGCAGGGATCTAGTAGCATTTTTGGATCTTGGTCATGCTTGGGTACAAAAATCAAATTTTAATTTGGATTTAGATCAGTAATGGGTTGGGTTGGAGTTGGGTGTTCATTAGGTATATTTAAAACTTGTATAAACCAAGGGTGTAGCATGGGTCAAATTCACTCGGCCGGTTCAGTTGGTCCTTCTTCAATTCAGCTCAAGTTCAGGTTCAGTCAAGCTGTGTTAAGGTTTAGTTTGAGTTCAGCTCTCGGTTGTCCTGAAGAACATCATATTGGATTCAGATTGGCCCAAAACTCAACCTTATCAACAGGTCTGACAACTACACCAATGGGCTAGATTTGGGCTTGAAGATTCAGGTTAAACAATTATATGAGAGGTAATAGGTTTCATGTTCCCCTGAGGTATATTTAAAAGTTGTTGTATAAACTAGGGGTACAACACATGCCAGCTTGGGTTAACCCAGGTTTCAGATGGCACTTCTGGAATTCATTTGGAGTACTTTCAGATTGGATCATGCTGTGTTATTCTGGGTCCAAGTTTGATTTCATGTCAGGTTGGTTATTGTAGAATTTGTGTTGGGTTCAGATTACCCAAAAACCAAAACTACTCACCCAGGACCCCAACTTGCACCGTAAAAAAATTTCAACGCGTGAATATCCAGGCCTAAATAATCACTGAAGTGTCGGATCAAGTTAACAATTACACTGATGGGCTGGATCAGGGCAAACTACCCAAGCCGAATTGTCCGTTATTAACTCGAGTTGCCAGCCCGACCCTATTCCGCCGGGTCCAAAAGAGAGTAAAAATGTTGAGTGATGATAACTTACACATGAGAGATAATAGCGATTCACACATGAACGAAGAATATCTTGCACATGTGAGATAATAGGCCCAGAACATATCGAGAGTGGGGTTGGCCAAAGTTTGAAACCTATAAGTAAAAGTCTGGCTCTGCGGGTTGATGGCCCACAAAAGGAAAATGGTAGGCTGAAGAGCACGCAGATGGAATTAGTAAAATTAGATCTGAAGACGTGTAACTTATAAAAAGACTTGACTCACGATAGATTGGAATGGTAAAACAAAATTCATGTAGCCGACTGTACAATAGTTGTGATAAGGCTTTAATGATGATGAATTTACTATGCAATGCAGCTCTTTTTTTTTTTTTTTTTGATACGCCACCCAAGGGGGTTGGGACCCATGAGAGCACCTACACATGGGAAGAAAGCTCACACATGTGATTAGAGAGCCCACATAAATGGAAAGAGGACATCATACCCTGGGATTGAACCTTCGTCAACTGGGTGAGAGGGCGAGTAACTTAGCAACATAAGCAAGCTCTGGTTCTCATTAATCAATGTAGTTGTTACGTAAAGGTTACAGCTTTGCAAAAACAATTGCTGGTCCATGTTGCAAGTCACTTCGTTTTTGGCTATAAAATTTCATTTTCGGTAGAATACGTTAAGCAGCCGGCACTCCTAATCAATAAAGTATGCAGTCTCTTTCTAAAGAATTATATTTTAGCCATATTAAATCTTATAATTAGGAAATTTGGGATTTCTTTTTTGGAACTTAGTGTTTTTTATTTTATTTTATTTTATTTTTCTATCAGAGGGTTTTTCAACCCTTTGGGCCGGACTAGCTCCTCCGGGCCTTGAGGAAAGCTGGGTTAACACCCCTGTGGCCCCAAAGTGGTAGCCCTTGCGGACTCAACCTTCAATTTCTGAAGAAGGGGGAACCGGGAGTCGATACCAAGACCTCTACCTCCGGAAGAGGGAGAAACCGTAGTCCTGACTGATTGGCTAACCCCCTGAGGGTTTAAAATTGGGGTTCTTGATGCAATATAGAATTCGAAAAACTTTAGTGTTACTTGTCTCTAGATTACTTTAACAGAGCAACTCATTTATAAAATTTAAATAAATGCCCACTTTGTATTCATTTTAAGCGGAATGTTCCTCGGGTAAAAGCGGATAGATAAATTAATCACACATAAGACATGATTTCACTATTTTTTCTTGTTCCTTTTGAATATTTTACTTATGTGCTATGGACATGATCATAAGTCCATTTTTTTTAGAGCTGTTTGTTTCACTAAAAGGCAAAACACAACTATATATTATATTAAAGCCGTCAGTTTTGAAGATAGTTTTAAACATAACTTCAACTTTTGACTGAAAATTAAGTCATTTTTCTATGATTCACCCACGTTCTCCCCAAACTTCCAACCTGTAACCTCTCAAGTTTTCTCCTCACTTTTCATTCTTCTGTAATAACTTCAATTCCATCCGAAATCTCATATATCTTTTTTTCTTTAATCTTTTCATCTCCTTTTACTACCCTCACTTCTCTTAGCTCATTTTTACTTCAAGACTCCTAAATTGGGAAAAGAGGTGTTGTCATAATCTTTTCTTATTTTATTTTTATTTTTTAAATTTTATACTCTATCTGCACCAAATCATGCCGGTAGGTGTTTGAGGATGATTTTGTGTAAACTGAATTTCCTTTTCAAAAATCGTAGAACATAATTTTCCAGTTATTGGTGAACATTCTTGTCCTATGCATGGGTTGTTGTGTTTCAGCGGTTTGGTTTTTACATCTCATAACCTCCTCAGTAGATTTAGAGTTAGCAATAGAATTCTCCAATTCTTCACCACATGGGATCAAATATCTAGATCATCAATCTAAACAAAGTTTTTAGAGAGTATAAAATTCCTCATCTCCCCCAAAATGAAAATCAATCCAATAAGGTGAAGAAATCGATCCAAACTCTCACAAGGAAGAAAAATAAAGAAAACAAAATGGAATAGTGTTCATCATCATCATCATCATAGTTAAAAAGAACGTTTTAAGAGGCTAGGAAGTGAGTGTGGGGTACCTTTGGAAGAGCCTTTCTTCGTAGGTGTAGCGATAGACCGGCCTCCAGCGAACTGCTTGAGTGAGAATCCAATAGAATCCAAACCAAAGTTCAGCACCAAACATACCAAGCCATACCCATCTTCCTATCCCTCCTCCAGGGAAATGAGTAACTCTGTACACCCAAATCAAACAAATACCCACAAATATGGAGATTGAAAACAACCTATAAGCAATACGACCCTTGGCTTCCTTGGTTTCAAACAGAGGGAGACGCCCTTCTCCTCCCATCTCTCTCTCTCTCGCTCTCCCCTCTCTGTGTGTGTTGAAGAAAGCAGAAAAGTTGGAACTTCTAGAATATATTACGTTATTGGAGGTGAGAATGTCCGCTTTCTTTAATCGATTTTTAAGAACTAAGGATTAGGAGCCTGAGTCCTTCTCCAGCTTTTGCCATTGAGTTCTTAGTAAATATCTTAATTAATGGCCTTTACTACAAAAGACCCATGCCTTATTTTTCCTTTTGAATCCTTATCTTGGCCTAGGGATTGGCTGTGAAGGATGGGTGAGCCTAGGGATGAAAATATGGGCCGTGCCGGCTTAAGAGAAGCCCAGTCGTGCCCGGGCCGGGCCGGCATGGCCCGCGATAATTATGCGGGCCGTGCCATGCCTGACCCAAGGCCACTGGGGTCAGCCCAGCACTGCCCAGGGCACGGCTCTAGTCGTGCCGTGCTGGGCCGGGCCCCAGTGGGGCTTGGGCCGTGCAGCCCATAGGCGGCCCACATATCCCCCTCCCTTTTTTTTTTTTAATTTTTAATTTTTAAAGTTCTTTATGTATTAGAGACTTAGACTCTTCACTCTTGGCCTTGGACAAATTTCATTAAAATAAAGAATTTAAGAGAAATAACAAGTAGAATAACACTAATGATGTTTTGAAACAATACATCAAATAAATTATATTTCCTTGAAATTTATGTTACAAAAGTTCAAAAAAAATTACAGATTTGAACTTGGATCAATATATATAATGAAATTCAAACCTTCTGATAAATGAAAAGGAAATTACAACTTTAAAAACCTATGATACATTCTAAAAAATAAATTACAACTTTAGAAACCTATGATACATTCTAAAAAATAAATTACAACTTTAAAAACCTATGATACATTCTGAAAAATAAATTACAAGTTGAAAGCCTATTAGACATTCTAAACAAAATAAAATAATTATACTATGATATATGTAACGCCGCTAGCTTGTCTTCTATCTCGATCTCATCATCATCGAGGTGTTGTTCTCTATCCTGTGCTTGATACCAATCCCGTAAGCACATGCAGGTCTCAACGGTTTCTTCTGTAAGCATAGTCCTCCTGGGGTCAATAAGGCACCCACTTGCACTAAATGCCTGCTTTCTTGTAACTGTAGACGCTGGTATTGTTAGTATATCACGAGCTATGGCGGAAAGCACGGGAAACTTAGTTTCGAATGATTTCTACCATGCCAAAAGATCAAAATCATCTTCTTCATCATCCAAGATTGCAACAGGATCACTCCCCAAGTACATTGTTAATTCATTAAGGTTGTAAGATCCTCCGGAAGAAGAGGAGTTACGTCCATGAAATTTCCTCATGATACTCCAAATAGCCTTCTTTTTTCCTTTACGTACTTGGGGAGGGCCTGTTGGGACCGTGGGTGCTATGGACTACCTAATCGGGTAGCATAATCCACTACAACAATGCGCACTTTTAGCGACGTTTTTTAGCGACGTTTTTATATATTCGTTGGTAAAGGTATACTTTTACCGACGTAAATAATTTCCTCGTTAAGAAGCAGACTTTTACCGACGTGTGATAGAAAACGTTGCTAAAAGCCTTAATTTTACCGACGTTTTATATAAAACGTCGGTAAAAGTCCACTATTTAGCGACGTTTTCTTCAATAACGTCGGCAAGGGTAAATCCTAAAACCAACTTCCTCTTTCCGGAAAAGTAAAAATCGAAAATTAGTACCGACAATATGTAAAACGTCGCTAAAATGCTATTTTTTCCGACATTTTACTAAGAAACGTCGGCAAAGTTCAGTCTTTCAAATTTAAATGTTAGAGATTATTACCGACGAATTCGTAAACGTCGGTAAAAAGTCTTTTTATTTTTTATTTATTTTTTTCGTTTGCCGACGAAAACAAACGTCGGTAAAAGTCTTTTTATTTTTTATTTATTTTTCCTTTTTCTTTTGCAGACGAAAATAAAACATCAGTAAAACTCTTTTTTATTTTTTATTTATTTTCCTTTTTGATTCTACCGACGAAAAAAATCGTCGATAAAAGTCTTTTTTATTTTTTATTTATTTATTTTTCTTTTGATGACGAAAATAAAACGTCGGTAAAAGTCTTTTCTATTTTTCCCCTCCCACCTCCGAAACCCCTATTTTCCCTCTCCTCCCTCATTTCTTTCTCTCCCGCCTCCAAAGTCCCTTCCATCTCCATTGCCCTTATTTTCCCGTCTCCATTGCCCTTTCTATCTCTCCCTCCCTCTCTAGACCTCTCCAAGCACGATGACCACTGCAGCACTGCCAAGCGCACGCAGCAGCCCCGGACGCCCATAGAGCCTTCATCTTCCTCCTCGCGCCGTCGAACGCCTCCCCTGCACCAGGTACACCCCTCCCTCTTCCTGCACTCCGCACACACCGCGGGCCATTCCCCCTCTCCTCTCTCTCTCTCTCTCTCTCTCTCTCTCTCTCTCTCTCTCCATCTCTTTGTTTCCTCTCTGTCTGCTCTCCTCCCTCTCTTCTTCTTCCTCCCCTCTCTCCCCTCGCCTGCGCTTGCTGCAGCGCCCACCCGCACACCACTCCCTCTCTCTCTCACCCTCACCGGACCTAGCTCTCTCCATCACCAAGCCCACAGCACCACTCGCTCAGTGATGGAACCTTCATCACCGAGCCATCATCAATACATGACATTGCCTAAAATCTCGAAAGGACTAAAAGTTTCTTGCTTTTGTTTTGCCATGCAGATGGAGAGCTCTATTGATCGGCCCCATTGCCTGAGGGTTGCACCTAAGAGCAGTTTTTTTTTTTTTTTTTAATTTACATCAATTAATCCTCTAATGTGTCTCTTGAAATTCTCTATATTAGTTGTTGTTTGAATTTTTACCTGTCTGAGAGGACTACGCCTTTATTCTCTGTTGGTGTATGTGCTGATGTTCAGGATGTAGTTGTTCTGCCTACAACTGGTCTAACCTTGCCCTTTGGTGGAGAAGTAATTACATTTTTTTTGGGCTTTCCAATTTCTTTGATGGGGTAAAGCAAATTTGGATCCTTTAAAAGTGGAAATTATATCGCCCTGACCATCCTTGAGATTGAATGGTATTACATTTTCAACTTTAACTTTCTTTTGGCATCTCAGTGTAGTTCTCTTTGATTGTGTTGGGATTTTTCTTGTGGTTTTTAATAGTTCTCCATGAAGAATACTAGTGGAGTGGATTGTGGATTCTTTTTTTTTTTTTTTTTTTTTTTGTTTTCATAACGTGGATTGTGGATTCTTCTTAGTCATTTATGTTCTGGGTACAATTGAGAGAAAGTAAATAATTCAGTCCATTCTTATAGGATGTAGTTCGGTTTCTTCCTTGTGGTGTAGTGCTGTTATTGGGTTTTGAAACTTCAAAATCATTTGGCAAATGAATACTCATAAGTTTGTTTTCCATCAAGATAAGCATGATTCATTCACCAACCACTATTCTTTAGATATCCCCAACCATACCTTCTCATGGACCTTCTGAGGCTACTTCCCCTGTTACTTTCACAAAGCAGAGCGATCTGGTTTCTCATGCGTCCAATACTTTGCAACTTGTTCTGAAGCTTCCCTCATCTGGCAATCAAAGTTCTAGAGCTTCTAGTAGTTGTGGTGGAATTGATTCAACATGTTTCCAAGGAAGTGAGTTTTTACCATTTGTGCAAAGCCAGATGACAAGTGATGATGCCATCTTAGATAGGAGGTGTTTAAGTTCAGCAGAGGGAATTCCTACTTCTACTGTGAGTTTTCTGTTTAATTTTCTATTCTCTGAATTTACCCATTTGATTGTTGAATGATATAGGTTTCATAATTGCAAACAGATACATCCATTTTCTTTCTTATTTTACCAATCAAATTGGATTGCTATTCATAACGTCTATAATCTTGAAGATGATTGGCCCTAATTTGTGATTGATCTGTGCAAATCAGTTTACTAGAATCTACTTACTCTTATATTTTCCAGGTCGCTTGTAATCCGTTTAGCTCTACAATTACGCAGTCAAACTTCCAACCCACACCAGAAAAGCAGCCTCCGAAGCCTTCAAGTGGTGTGACTTCCGGCAATGAATCACCAAGAGCAGATGTACCAAATAAAACACGGATCAGATGGACTCAAGATCTTCATGTTCGATTTGTTGAATCTGTGAATCGACTAGGAGGCCCAGACAGTGAGTTGTTATATTTGAAGATCTGTAGGAAGCATCATTCTCTTTAAATATGGCATTTATACATTGGTCTTTGTTGATTGAAAGCAGAAGCAACTCCAAAAGGGTTAGTGAAGATGGAGTATGATGGATTGACTATCTTACATGTGAAAAGCCACTTACAGGTTTTATATTTTATTATACATTAATGATTTCCTTTTCTTCTTGTTTTTTTTTTTTTTTTTTTTTCAAATTTTAATTGGAGGCCTGAATCAATCTTTGTATATTGTTTGCAGAAATATCGAATTGCCAAGTCCATCCCTGATTCTACAGAAGGTAAAATCCTTATGACTCCTCTTTACACCAGTGGGAGTAGATTAGTGGCATTCAGTCAGTGAGTCCTCAGTTGATGGAAATGAAATTCTTGACTTTTCCGTCCACTATTCAGCACGGGTACCTTGTTTAAGGCTAAAGTAACTTGTAGGAATTTATGGTTAGTGAATCGGACTTCCGGTTAGTGAATTAGACACAAAAATCGCCTGATTCTCAACACTTAGGCTGGAAAACAGTCCATAAAAAAACTTAGAAAAATATTTATATATATATAAATATATACATGTTTATCTTTCATTTATATTTTAGTTCATTGAAAAGATTCTAACGTTGTTTTTGTCATTGCAGATTGATTGACGTTTTGGGGTCGGATGTAGACTTTTGGGGTGTTTTATTCTTTTTTGTTTATTTGTATATGTATATTGGACATTTATATGAGACTGTATCATTAATGATTGTAATATTTGGTTAATGAGATGAATGATTTGATGAAAAATGGTGATGGTTGTTTGTTTATTTAGCAAATTTTGTGTTTTTTAAATTGAATACATGCACATGAACATAATTATTTTTGCTACAGGTGTATAAACATGCTTATAGGAAGATTATATTGAAAAAACAAATATAATATTTTAAGAAAAGAATAAAAAACTTTTACCGACGTTTTTTTTCGTCGGCAAAAGTAACAATAAAAAATAAAATCATTTTTTACCAACGATTATTTGCTTTTACCGACGAAAACAAACGTCGGCAAAAGGTTTTCTATTTTTTATTTATTTTTCTATTAACTTTTGCCGACGAAATAAAACGTCGGTAAATGTTTTCACTTTTTTATTTTTTTATTGACTTTTGCCGACGAAACAAACGTCGGTAAAAGTTTTGTATTTTTTTTATTTTTTTCCTATTGGCTTGTGCCGACGAAACAATACGTCGGTAAAAGTATTTTTATTTTTTAGTTATTTTTTCTGTTTTCTTTTGCCGACGAATAAAAACGTCGGCAAAACTTAAAAAACGTCGGTAAAAATTATATTGTTGCCGACGGAAAAAAATTTCGTCGGTAAAAGGTTTTGTCCATGACTTTTTACCGACGTCTGGCCGACGAAAATATTGTCGTCGGTAAAGGGTTTTACCGACGTTTTGGTGACTTTTAGCGACGAAAAAATTCGTGGCTGAATATGTAAGCTGTTGTAGTGAAATAAAGTGTTTCTAATTGTGTCTTAATTGTTGTCATGCCATTTATATTAGTTGTATTCATATTAGAGTTTATTTCATCAAGAAGGGTTCTAAACCTTGTAATTTCAATCTAGGGTCTAATGCAGCAGCTATACAAAATGTTAAAGGAGCTATTCTCCAATATGATGAAAACTTTGCCTCCATTTGTACACACATGAGTTGAAAAATTGAAAAATCTCGATACTTAATAAAAGTAAGACTTATTTCATAAAATTGGGCTAAAACTTGATTTGATGTGGGATAATATACCTC
The DNA here is from genome assembly GCA_003546025.1 of Camphora micrantha. Taxonomy (NCBI): domain Eukaryota; kingdom Viridiplantae; phylum Streptophyta; class Magnoliopsida; order Laurales; family Lauraceae; genus Camphora; species Camphora micrantha. Next base: position 20,749,657 of record QPKB01000005.1, on the reverse strand, counting down.
GGAAAAAAAACAATGTTGCATTATGAAAAACTTCTAAAAAATCTCTTATTATCTCAAGAAGGGTTCATTTATCATCACTTATAAAAATATTTTCATGCTCCAAATAAAGTTGACAATATTGATTTAGTGTCATTTTATAGGCACATGATTCTTTTAACATTTTATAGGTAAAATTCTATCTATGCTTTACATCATATGATATTTTCTATGGTCTTAAATTCAAATTTACACATATATCCCTCCACCATTGTTTTCGCTAGGGAGAACAAAAAATGTATCCTACAGTCTATTTAATAGTCTCTAAATCTTCTCTAATTAATTTCACCCCTACTTGTACTATAAGATTTATAATGTAGCATGCACATCTATTGTGAAATAAATCTCCATTTAAATCAAGTTGAATCGAATGTTTTAGTAAATCTACTGCAACATTGTTAGTGCTTGCATTATCCAAAGTTATAGAAATTATTTTATTTTTAATTTTATATTCTCTAAGTTTTTCAAGGATGGTGGACCCTATCCTAGCACCAGTGTGTGGAAATTCTAGCATAGAAAACGAAATCATTCTTTTCTGCATCACCCAATTACTATCATTACAATGTGATGTGATTGCAATGTACCCCAGATTTTGTTTAGAGGTCCATAAATTTGAAGTTAAAGCCACTTTTCCAGGTAAATTTTCAAAAATATTTTTTAAATTCTCTTTTTCTTTCAAAAAAGTTTTTATTGCATTATTTCTAACAGTAACTCTAGATATTTTCTGCCATGAGGGAACAAAGGCAGACCTCAAAAATCTTTCAAAACATCGGTCTTCGGAAAGTATAAATGGATATTGGCAACACATTATAAATTTAATAAGTTGATATCTAGTATTAATAGGATCATAATTGAAAACTCCTAAACCGCCAGATGAATCTGTTTGAGAAAGTTGTGTTTGAACTATCCCACTTCATTCTCCATCTTTAGCGGTATTCGTGTGTTTGCCCAAACACTTTTTCATGTGTCTACTAAGGTGGCCAGTGCCACTAGATGATTTGCCACTGAGAAGATCTTTGCAAAATTTACATTGTGCCTTTTCCTCTATTCCTCCTGTGGTACTTGGGACAGTAACTTTAACAAAATAAGTCCATACAGGAGAAGTCAATCTTGATTTTCCTTTCTTTTTAGCTGTAGAAACCGAAAATGCAGGATTTTGGGGACTATTGCTATCTACTTCTATGCCATGACTTTGATCTAAATGAATAAATCCAGGATCTTCCTCATTTAGAGAGAAGTCAAGGTTGAAAGGTTGTGATGGTCCAGTCATTTTTCTAAATAAAAGATAATTTCTTTTTAATAAATAATTATGTATCGAATGTTTTTTGTGATAATTTATATAAGAAATGGGAGAAGATGAGACTTAATAGATAATATTACTATATATATTATTACTAAATAAAACTCAAAATTAAAGATAATAAATACCTTTATGAGAGATGGAGAGCTAATGGAGAAGTTCTTCTAAGTTGAATCCTCCACTTTAGAGAAGTCACCATCACTCTTCACTTCTGAGAGAACTTTGTATAGAGAGCTTAGACTTTAGAATGAGACTTAAGAGAACTTAGAGCCTTAGAACTTTAGAGGGAGTGTGAGAAATGAGAGAGTAGATGAGTGTAGAGAAATGAGAGGAATGAGGGCTATTCATAAAATTCCTAAGTGATAAAAATGACATAAAATACCCCATCATATGACCGCTTTATAGCAGTTGGGTGGGGGGGGGGGTATAATGGTAAAAATTGATCAAAAGACACTAATACCCCCCCATTTGACCGTTTATAGCAGTTTGGGTGGGGGGGGGGGGGGGGGGTTAAAATGTAAAAAAAAACCCTTTGGACCGTTTTTTGAGAGGGGGGGTGATTTTTTCAAAAAATATAGCCGTTGGGCCCAGTGGGCGCCTGAACGTGCCTTGGGCCGTGCCGGGCCACCCGCAGGCTTGGGGCACTGGCCCAGCACGGCACGGATTTTAACCGTGCCGGGCCGGGCTGTGCCTCGGGCCTGGCAGTCGGGCCGGTCAATGGGCCCAGGTACGATTGATTTCGTGCCGGGCCCGTGCTGGGCTTGGGCCGTCCGCCCAAATTTTCACCCCTGGGTGAGCCGCAGGCCATCCTAAAATGAAGTTGGACAAAGGCCGACCTTTTGAAAGAAGTAATCAATGGGAACAAAAAAAAAAAAAAAAAAAAAAAAAAAAACTAGTGGTCTATAGAATTCCATTTTCTTAGCTAGAAGATATAGGGACTACATTTTAGGGCCCAGCTACCGAGACCATAAAAGGGAGAAGAATAGATAGAATGGAGGCTGCTAGGGACCCAAACAAAGTCATTAGAGGTTTCTCGAAATTCGAAAGCCCTCTTTATATGTATTGACCGTTCATTTTATAGTATTAGACCCAATGTATCCAATTAGGACTGCGAAAGGGCCGGACTGGCCAGGGCAGGGGCCTGGGGTTGTCCCAGCCCTACCCTCAATATATGCAGGGCCGGGTCTGAGCTGGCCAAAGCCTCATAGGGCCTTCATTATCTAAGCCTTACCCTACCCTCAAGGGCCAAGGCAGTGCTCAGGACTTTAAAATAAGAAAATTATTTTTTTAACATTGTTACCAAAATCTAAGTGTGGTCGTGCATTATCTTGTCTAACCTCAATTTACATAGAAATTATTAAAAAATCATTTGTTATCTTGTCTGATCTCAATTGCAAATGAACCATTAAGAAAACATTGGAAGAATATAAGAATCTCTAAAAAGTTTCTTTTATCGGATAAAGTGATTCGTGCTTGGGTGACTTAGGTTGGGTTATAGACATATGATTTTATTTGTTTTGACAAAGAATGAAAATGGATAAAGAGTATAATCTATTTCACACCTTTAATATGACTTTCATATGAATTTCCACATATGAAATCCTTCCAGCAATATCTTATCTTGAGAGTTTCAAACCATTTACACTTACATACCTTTTATCAATTGACATTATTTTTAATTAACACTGATCTGACTATTACGCATTCTTGGATTTCAATTACAAAAATAAATATATTTAAAAAATACTATAAGTTTAAACTTTTAAGAATTGAGAGTTATAATTATCTAATTAAAAGGATGTTTGGATTACCCCATATCCATAAAGTTCCATGAACATTTGAATTAACTTTATGAATTGGTTGATATCCTAAGCAACTCTATAGAGAAAACACTGTATCATTATTAATAGAAATGTGTACACCCCCTTTTGCACTAATAATATTTTACAAAAATAATATAAAATACTTAAATAAGAAGAAATAAAAATAAAAGAAAGTGATAAGAAGCAACTGTGCAACACTTATTGATTATGTATTAAGTACAATACATAACTTAAATAATTAAATATAGATGAAATGAATGAGGTATGTATGTATGAATGGATTTATAGGACATTTTTTAATGGGTAAGTGGGTATGAAATTGCCTTCATATCCCCCATATTATTGCAAAGTGACTATGATAAGGGCATTTTAATATATATATATTTACATATATGTATATATTATATATAAAATAAATAAAAATAAGAGGGCCAGGGCCACTATTATCTAAGCCCGGCCCTCAAATCTCACGGCCTGATGCAAAAAATTGTCCAAGCTCGGCCCTAGGGCTTTTCGTTAAAAACAAAAGCCCTCAATTCAAGGGCATTTAGTGGGCCGGGCCAGGCCCCCTTTCTCATGGCCAAATTGACAAGCCTATATCCAATCCATATCGTTTTCTTTCATATATCTAATCTAATCAAACAATCTTTTAATCTGGTTTGGCCAGTGAGACCCCAGACATGTCTCATTATCAAGTTTCTAAAATGTTACTGAGGGTTTGGCTGAGGTTTACCAGTTTCACTCGCCTCACTTTTCCATGTTTTGTAACTTCATCTATATGTCTAGGGATGTAAACGGGTTGGTTCTGGTTCGGATTGCCGTTAAGGAGAAGGTGGACTTGGCCCTGGATCTGGAATTGTATCGGGACCAGTTTCTAATTGGTTCCGGACCTGGAACTATTAATGAGAAGGTGGAGCCGAACCCGGAACCAGAACCATATATGGGGTGGGTCCGAGTCTAGGTAAATAATGGTATGGGAATAAAAAAAACTAATTTTAAGGAGAGATTCTCGAAAATTGAGGTAATGTGTTAGGTCCTGGGTCCATGAGTTTGAACCAAGGTGAAACTAGAACCAGGCCTATTTAGGTCACGGGTCCAAAAAAGAGGGCCCAAACCATTTACAGAGAGGCCTAAATAAGGACCAAAACCCGATTTTTAACGGGTCGGAACCTCCGAGTAATCAAAGAATTGGGGATCCATATATATGTCCCTATTAGGAAGGAGACAACGCATAGGTCTATTTCTTTTTTATTTTTTTTTAGCAAACATTACACCTAGCCGGCCTTCCCGTCCACAAAACCTCTTTTTTGTACCTTTTCTTTTTTAGGGTCCACGTTGCTATAACTAGAAACTATAGTGGTCTTGTATTTGTTTTCTCTATGGCATCAAGCAAAGTAATTATTGCAAGATTTAGAACTAAAAAAAGCCATTTTTGTAATTTCTGATTTCATGGGATCCGTGAGACAATCATTAATTTAAACTTTTTATGTGATTGTCGTAAACCCTAGTTCCGCTTCGGACTAATGCCTAAACAATACGAACAATTGGAAAAGAAATCTCACAATAATGTATAATTTTTCCATTTATGATGTTTCTAAGCCATATTGATATTTCTTTACTGATTATTATCTAATCAATTGCTCGCTTTCCCAGAAGATCTTTGGTCATTTGCATGAAACATTTATTCAATAAGGGTCTAATTCCAGGGAAAACTTCCACCTACATATGCAGTCTAGCTCATAGGACCCACTGATAGCATGTCTATCAATAAGTTTGGGAAATGGGTTATTTGAAAAAAAATAAATTCAGCCAATCAGATTATCGTAGCCCTTGATTTAACAACCATAAGTTTAATGACGTTTTAACCATAGAACGACTGGGCCTTGAGCTCCCCAAGCTTTTGCTTTGAATCTCATATACTTCACTCCTCACCTCTTCATTAATGCTTTTATTTGAAATGGTTTGAGAGAAATATGTTAGAAATGGTTTGGGCATATCAAACCTAGGCTGGAAACGGCCTGAGTAAGGAAAAATTTGTTTATATAGGTTGATAGCCCACCAAAGAAAATGGGTAGACTGAAGAGGATGTTGATAGAGGTAGAAAAAATAAATATGCGACTTCTTTGAAAATTTGGCACATGATAGATGGGAGAGAAGAATCAAAATTCAGGTAGTTAACCCCACCGCGATTGGGATAAGGCTTCGGTGATGATAATGATGACAATGAATTATATTTATCAATCACATTAAATGTCATATGATAAATTATGGCCTACTCTAGATGAAGCCCATGCATGACTGAATGGATGGTTAGGAAGTAAATGTTAGGCCATGGCCCACTTAGATGCAGCAATGGATGGTCAGGATACAAAGAGTTCCTTCTTGTTAATTATACTTAAAAAAAAAAAAAAAAAATCAGAGAAACCAACGGACCAAATCCCTTGTCTAAATCCAACAAGAAACAGTTAAATTTGTCCTTAAAAATTTCACTCCTCTATCCTTCATACAAAACTCTTAATTTTCCTCTTCCATTTCTTATTCACCTCTCTTTCTTCTAACCTTCCTCTGCTCGGTACTCTTCTATTAAGACGCCCGCGAAATCATTGCCGTCCAAAAGCGCGGCAAAACCAATTAGCGGTCTGATGACCCATTCCTCTATCAACGTTTGAAAAAGCTCATTTGAGGTATAGACGGAAAATCAATTTCATTGCCTTGATCCATGTTCTGTAAGAACCCGTTCCATGGTTACTTTCGCCATAGACAATAATGTCTTGCTTGCATCACCTTTTTCAATCATCATATATTTTCTTCATGAATTCAGGAACATATATTTGTTTCTTTTAATGCTTGTGTTCAAAGTATATAAACTTTCAAGTGTTCCCTTATTTGCAGAGGCCCCGTTTTTCCCTTCCCTACCTTTTCCAATTGAGTTTCAAGTACATGGGGCTGTGGTGACTATTTATTGGAGGACCTTAGCAGGTCATGCAGGTTGAATTTGATACTATCATTGTATTGGTCATATTGGATGAGACTCATTGACAAAAGAGAAAGGTGAGGACAGAAAATGAAACAAATGTTGGTCACAAAAGAAGTTGATACTGCAAAGTAACCCAAAACGATAAGAGGGCATCACAAATGTACACAATAATACCAAGAAATTGTTTAGGCAAGAACTTTAAAGCATGGGCAATACAGACGCCAATACTGCCAAAGCAGTAGATGTAAATGCTAGAGATGGGGGCATGCGACCCTCGTCTTTCCTCAAAAACAGGCCTTCATAGATTGGTAAATTGATGAAAACCCATAGCCCACATTGAGCAAACTGCAAGACCAATGATTCAACTCCAACTCCATCATCCATGACCACCCTCTTGATTGCACCACCCAAGCAAAGTAAATTAATCATTGCAAGTGTGGCTAAGATGGTGAACATGGGCGAAGTGGTCCCAAACTCCATGATCTCTTGATCATACCTCTTCGAGAGCTCGGCATCGGCTATTTTCACTGTGATCGGGAATGATGACTTGGCGATCCCTAGTAGGTTGAGGCCGCAATCAATGGTACCGAAGAGGTAGGCCGACGTCTTTCTGTACAGCCAGATCCTTTGGTCATTCCACCAAGCCTTAAGTGTCTCTCCATGCCAAAGGTGTTCTGCTAGGTTGTAAGTGTATTTGGCTATGATTACATAGCAGAAGGGTATGAACCATGGACTTGTCATCTGCAATATATGAAGTGATGGTTGCAGTATTAACAGCAAGGCCCCAATTATTTTAGATAGAATACATAGAACTGAATGCACAGGAATTCATCGTCAAATGAATTACATTTAGATGGACCTAACTATCCTAGGATTTGAATTACAGGGCCTGGGCCTAGATTATGAATCCCACATGAAATTTGGTAGCTTCTAGACCCTTTAACAAGGGCATCTGGCATGCAACTCATTAAACAATCAATGGGTGTGCATCCCTCATGCCGGAGTGATTTGATGACACTTATATATATCCAACCATTGCCATTAAAATGAAATCAATATATATATATATATATATATTGCCTACCTAGGTCATGCAAATCATGGGAGAGAGGACTTATTGGGCCCACCTAGGGCACAGAAGTCAAAGGAGAGAGGAACGGAAAGATCTCAATAAGACCTACGTTTGTGCAAAATATCATCTCTATTAGATCATCGTAGCTCCTAGATCCGTGACCCTTAATTTTAATAGGTTATAAAATGCATTACTGTTTTGGGTTTTAATTCATTTTTTCAGTAACAAATGGCATGAGTTTTGAGTTTTGGCTACGTGGAAACTCAATTTTGGGTTGGGGGTTCTACCTAAAAAAAACCAAAGAAAAACGCAGGGGGGATCTATATAGGTTTGCTCAAAATATCAGCTCTTGTAGGTAACTCCTACATCTATGTCCCTAAGTTTAATGCTTTCCAACGGTATCATTGCTTCTAGGTATAAACTAAGTAACAATTGGTTGGAAGAGCGTTGAAGGGCTATGTCATCAAAGGTGGTATACAAAAATTCGAAAAAAAAAAAATTAGCATTTCAAATTCAATGTCAGCACATTTGGATTGGTATCAATTTGGAATTTGAACTATTTCACGAAGCATCAATAAGCGTAGGGTGTTGGCTTGATCATAGTTTTGCCCACAAAAACTAGCTCCCGGAATTTATGCGGGGATAGTTCTAAGGGGATTTGACATATTAATCTCCCTTTAACCCAGCATGCATCCACAATTTCATGACTGAAATTGAACTAATGTCACCAAAGGTCTACAGTTGGTTTTTTTTTTTTTTTTTTTGCCCTAGATCCCATGATATCATGGGATCCAAATGTAAAAAAGTTAAAAAACGCTTACATTAAAAAAATCTAGACCGTCTTCTTATCTAAACTTGGTTCCCATGATATCATGGGTTTTTAAACCTTTTACATTGAAATCCTATGATGGGATCCATGGCAAGAAAGTACAAAAGTAATTGTGGACCAGGACCAGAGTCATACGACTCTGGTAACGTTACTTGATTTTCAATCATGACATTGAGGGAACAAGATTTAAGGGGAATTAATATATCAAATTCCCTAATTCTAATACAGAAATTTTCTTAGAGATTTGGTAAAAACCTTGCGGTAGCTGAGACAACCTAACTCAACTCATATTAAAGTCGGTTGTGAATCTACAATTTGGGTCTGGCATGAGTCGGCCACATTCAGGTGTCATCTGGGGTCGGCTGAAAATTGAGTTCAGGCACAAGCAATTCACGTGGTGTTAAATATAGTGATCAATGAATATGAGAGAGAGAGAGAGAGAGAGAGAGAGAGTCGTGCCTCAGGAAACAAGGGAATGGCATGAAGAAGGCAGAGGGGAGAAATAACAACATAATATAGGGTGGGGAGGGCATTGAGAGCCCACAAGTTGTAGATACAATAAGCCATTTGCAGGGGTAACTTAATCTTCCCATGCCCTTGTATGAAGGAACAATGGCGTGAGAAAAAGATATGAAGGTGGCCCTCTACCCATCTCTTGTGTTGTACAAGTGATTGTAGCAGTGTTGTAGGAGCCAAACCCAAAAAGGCATCTCTTGTTGGCTCAAAATAAATGGACTTCCATCCTCTAGAGTGAATTGCTAAGCCAGTTGTCACATCTTCTGCTAAACATCCATACTTCAAACCCATCTGCACATCCAAGTATAAGAGACAGGTAAGAAGAGAGAGAGAGAGAGAGAGAGAGAGAGAGAGAGAGAGAGAGAGAGAGAGAGAGAGAGAGAGAGAGAGAGAGAGAGAGAGAGAAGAGAGAGACCTCTTTTCCCCATTGAGTACCCAACTCATAGCTACAACTTGCCAAGACCTTTGCTCTCTCTTCCAATTCATCCACTGTTTCACTTCCATCTCTCTGGGCCCTTTTATTCCAGCCTGTCTTGTAGCGTTTAATGTACTTCTTACCAGATAGACTCTCCCTCCTGAAAAAGCTTCCGGTGCCAATGTACAGAGGCCCTCCATAACCATCCATTCCAGAGAGTTCCACCTTCATCAAAGAACAAGAGTCAAAATATAGTGACCTATCCATTCTATCGAGTTGTGAATCCGGTGAGTTGGGTAGGTTTAGCCATAATACCAATTCCTCATGGAAAGATGAAAATATCATTTTTACGTTTAGAAAATATAGAAGCTGCTCACCGTAGTGATTACTCTCAAGGAGTTGGAATAAAAATCATTCTTGGTGATGTTCATGAATCTCTGTGGATATTGCACAAAACCAATCTCTTCACCCTTGTCTTCATCCATGAAAAAGCAGAGTGTATCTCTCACTGTTTGGGCATCATTGGAGTACATATCACAGTCCACATTGAGAATGATGGGCCCATTGCTTATTTCTGATGACACCCTTATCTGCACACAAGGTCATGCTAAACATAAATTGTTTGGAGTTTATATTTTTTCAATCCTTTGTTGAGTTTCTGTGAAAGAAGTAGTTTCAAGATATCAGTTTAGGGAACGTATGTGATTTTCTTATGAGCAATTACCGGGCTGCCACTATCAATATTTAGGCTAAGATGTCCCCTTATCCATATCAGTTCCTACATAATTTAGGCTAAGATGACACGGTTTTAAGCTTTCACCCCATCTTTACATTTAAAGGATGAAATTACCAATGCATTCAGAGCTCCAGCCTTGAAGTTGTGGTGGTGTTGGGGCCTCTTCTCACGGGACAAGTACACAAGAGTTGGCATCACAAATCCAGCATTATCCACAGCATTTGGGTCTCTCCCATCAATCAAAATCTGAATTTCGTTTCACAAATGGAAACTAATGAGGAATAAAAAAAGGGTAAAAATGAAGAACTAGATGTGTATGAACTCAGATTGTGAAAGAAAAGCTTTTAAGCCAAACAAATGATTGACATTGAATTTACTATTATTCTCCACAATTTTGGAATTCTTCACCTTTGAATCATTTGATTGGTTGTTCCAAAAAATGGACGGGTGATATCATAGCTAAGGATCATTTAATGTTTTGGGGTTAAAACTAAACCAAATATTCCTCATCTATGGGGGCCACACAACTTCCTCTCTATAAATGTTAATAAAATGCAATTAAGACTTTACCCGGAGGATAGTTTGATGATTGCGCGAATTCAGCACCGAATTCCACTCAGAAAATCCTTTGTGCTCTGCTTGGATTTCTTCATTAACCCGTCCCAATTTAACTACACTTTGGATCCGATCCTCCATCTCTTGATACAATTGCTACAATCACATCTAGATAGAGTCAATCAACATCAAGTAATTGTGAGGAAAATTTGGATTTATTTTAGATGCGGAGATATAGAAATTTGTAAAACTCGATCAAGTGAAATTGGTTGTTGAGTCATTTTCAAGTGGGACTGTGCACTGGCCGGTCAGGTCAGGCCTGTGACACTTCAAGATTAGCTCGTTTTGTTGTTTGGTGCCACACTAATGTTGCGAGGAAATGTGATTCAAAACAACTATTTTTTTTAGAATACTATGGATAACTATTCCCTGAGAGGAGGTAAGAATTACTATTTTTTTTTAGTTTTTTTCTTCCACAAAAATCTAAAAAAAATATGTTTTAATGTTAAATCCGCGTCCCCTATTTCATAGAAATAGAGAGATATTGTTTCATTCAATCCAGAATTGCCAAACTTGCCCTATAAGAAAAAAAAAATAATAATAAAAAATATCCGTCTCAGTGAATCTGTATCTGCTCCTATGTTTAAATGATAGGCCCAAACCCAAACCTTGACCCACATAGAAGGCATGCGGGTAATGGCTAAGGCATGTCCCATATTCAAACTTTTTATTAAAAAAAAAAAACCTTGAATTTCATTTGGGTCCGTGAAAAACAGGATTCAAATTAAAAGTAGACCTATACCTTGGACCAGGGTTGGGAAACTCATGGCTCAAACTCGACTCGTCCAATGTTAAATAATTGATTCAGTTAGAGTCGACGCAGAGACTCGGGATAGTCAAGCTTGTTTTGATTTTTTTCTGAAATATTTAAAAATAAATATGTCACTTATGAAATATAAATATACATTTACTTACATGCATTCATGATACTCAATTCAAATTAATAAATTTACATATGAAAGAAAAGTACCACAATAAGAAAAATAAAAGATAAAATATTGCATATTGCATAATTTGTTAGTACAAATATCGAAAGTAAAAGATCAAATATAAACTTCAAATTATATTCTAGCAATCTTTTTTAAATTTTTGCTCCCAGCCTAATGCATAATTACATAAAAATAAGTAATAATTATTTAAAATTAGATCTACCAATGAAATGGTTAAGAATGCAAACAACTTATTAAGAGGAGAGGACTTGACAGAATCAAATATAAGGGAGACTTGGTTCTTCATCAAAGGAAGATGACTCGGGAGAGTCTAGAGTCAATTCGGAGAGTTCTCCAACCTTGCCTTGGACCCATAAAAAAATTATCTTCTATATGGGTGTTTGGGCCACCTATAAAGCCGCTGATTTGGACCATGGTTTCAGCTCTGGCTAAATTAAAAGTCCTCCCAGTGCCAATGTATGGGATGAAAATAACTTTTGAACGGTTTAAATTTTAGAGTAAAACCCCACAAAAGGACCGACAGGCATGGAGGTTTAGGATTCTAAATATAGATGGTTTCCTGTGTATCATCATTGACACATTCTCTACAGATCAATAAGCTACCTTGACGGTGGACCATTCATCTTTATAGTGAGAATCCAGTGGCACAGATGCTTGGGCGAAATAGGCAGATGGGGACCGTGGATCCACCTTGAATTTCTTGCAGAATGGAATCCAATCCTTTGCAAAGTGAGATGCCTCCAAGAGTGCATAGAATGTGAGATCGGACCCTCCATCATCTGATAAATAGATGGCCAACTTATCTGATGGATAATCATATGCGACCAGGGATAGAACAGTGTTGACCACTAGCATAGGCGGTTCAATGGTGGGGTCTGCTGTGCACACAAAAATGTCCACTCCTGGCAAGTCATCTTTGTACCTTGTTTGCAAAGAAGAAAAAAGAAAAGTTGAAAAATGTCAGGACATTTTGGAGTACTTTTGTTGGTTTCATATTCTGCAATGATGCCTTACCATAATTATATGTATGTTTCACTGCATTTATCTTTCATCTTTCCTCTGAATATCTCTTACAGAGATTCGATTTTTTCTTTTCCTTATTCTCATCTAGAACTGACAGTTTCGACGATGCACTCTCATGCACAATTATTTATTTACGAGAAGGCCATGTTTGTTTGGAAAAACCACTTTCACATGAGTACGTTGAATGGTTCAGGTTACATACAAAAAGTTTTAATAAAAATTTTGTTTGGAAACACGATTTCACATGAAATTATATAGTTTGACGTTAAACTGCTGGTGGCCCACCTAAAAATCCCAAAACCCAGATCAAAGATTCCGTCAAAAATCAATAATTGTACTCTTTATTCTAGATCCAGTAGTGCTATGTAACCTGGACAAACTTTTTTGCCACAATTTTGGACAACTCCTATGATAGCCCTTGAAAATCATATCATAGTGATATTTAAGGGCTATCATAGGAATTGTCCAAAATTCTGACAAAAAAGTATGTCTAGGTATGTTTTTGGTTCTAGATCAATGCTTCATCCATTTCCAAACTGGAGAAACACAATCTCAGACAGTGGGTACTCATGGAATACACGTAGTCACATTGCTTGCTTTAAGAAACACTTTTAAAGTACAGAATATCTAGAAACCAAAAGACTTGATCGGATGAAAACAAACACAATGGAAAGAAAGTGATGATATCAGATACAATAGAAGTTGATGGTTTTGTAAAAGATGATTACACTGTCGATAACAATTACACTGATGGGCTGGATCCGGGCCAACTACCCAAGCCGAATTGTCCGTTATTAACTCGAGTTGGATAATCCCCAGCCTATTCGGCCCGGTCCAATAGAGAGTAAAAATGTTAGTGATAACTTACACATGAGAGATAACAGGAACTCGCACATGAAAGAACTTCATTTCTTGCACATGTGAGATAATGGGCCTGGAATATATCAAGAGTGGGGGTGGCCAAGTTCGAAACCTCTAAGCAAAAGTCTGGCTCTGCGGGTTGATGGCCTACAAAGGGAAAATGGTAGGCTGAAGAGCACATAGATGGAATTAGTAAAATTAGATCTAAAGACGTGTTAACTTATAGAAAGACTTGACTCACGATAGAGTGTAATGGAAAATAAAATTCATGTAGCCGACTGTAACATAGTTGTGACAAGGCTTTGATAATAAAGAATTCACTATGTAGTGCAGCTCTTTTTTTTGATACCCCACCCAAGGGCGTAGGACCCATGAGAGCACATACACATGGATATAGAGTCCACATAAGTGGATAGAGAGCCCACATAAATGGAAAGAGGACATCATACCCTGGGATTGAACCTTCGGCAACCGGGCAAGAGGGCGAGTTGCTTAGCAACTTACAAAGCTCTGGTTCTCATTAATCAATGTAGTCGTTACGTAAAGGTTACAACTTTGCAAAAACAATTGCTGGTCCATGTTGCATGTCACTTCGTTTTTGGCTATAAAATTTCGTTTTCGGTAGAATACGTTAAAGCAGCCGGCACACCTAATCAGTTCAATAAAGTATATATACAGTCTCTTTCTAAAGAATTATATTTTGGCCATATTAAATCATTTCTTAGATAAATTGGGATATTATTAATATTTTTGTTGGGAAATTGGGGTTCTTGATACAATATAGAATTGGAGAAACTTTAGCGTTGCTTGTCTAGATTACTTTAACAAAGCATCTCATTTATAAAATCTAAAAAAAAAAGCCCAGTTTGTTTTCATTTTAAGCGGAATATTCTTCGCGTAAATGTTACCCGGACCCATAAATTAATCACAAATAAGACATGATTTCACTATTTTTTCTTATTTCTTTTGAATATTTTATTTATGCGTTATGGACATGATCATAAGTCCATTTTTTTTTTTAGAGCTGTTTGTTTTACCAAATGGAAAAACACAATTGTATACTATATTATAGCCGTGAGTTTTGAAGATCGTTTTAAACATAACTTCTAATTTTGACTGAAAATTAAGTCATTTTTCTATAATTCACCTACATTCTCCCCATACTTCCAACCTGAAACCGCTTAGGTCTTCTTCTTGCTTTTTGTTGTGTTCTAGGCCCTAGCAAAAGAGATCATGCACGCACGAGAAACAAGAGATTTACGTGGTTCGGCTTTTGGCCTACGTCCACGGGGAAGTCAGAAGAATTCACTATACAATCAGAATAGATATACATCCTAGAGACTCTTAGCTTCTATTTATAATATCAGCCCCAAAATCTTGTTACACCAAAACACTACTTTTTAATCACAGTAGACATATAACAGGCCTACTTCTAATCACAGTACAAGTTGGGCAATTCAGGGGTCCGGTTAACCAAGATTAATTAACTTCTATTGAGCCATACAAATTAACCACTTTTCATGCTTCTGTAACAACTTCAATTCCATCCGAAATCTCATATATCCTTTTTTCTTTTTTTAATCTATTTATCTTGTTTCTTTCTACCCCCACTCCTCTTAGCTCGTTTATACTTCACGGACTCCATAATTGGGAAAAGAGGTGTTGTCAAAATCTTCTCTTCTTTTATTCTTTTTTTTTTTTTTTTTTCCTAATTTTATACCCCATCTGCACCAAATCATGCTGATGGGTGTTTGAGGATGATTTTGTGTAAACTGAATTTCCTTTTAATAAATCGTAGAACATATTTTTGCTATTATTGGTGAACATTCTTGTGCTAAGCATGGGTTGCTTTGTTTGAGTGGTTTGGTTTTTACATCTCATAACCTCGTCATTAGATTTAGAGCTAGCAGTGGAATTCTCCAATTCCTCACCACATGTGATCAAATATCTAGATCATCAATCCAAACAAAGTTATTAGAGAGTATAAAATTCCTCATCTCCCCCAAAATGAAAATCAATCCAATAAGGTGAAGAAATCGATCCAAACTCTCACAAGAAAGAAAATTAAAGAAAACAAAATGGATGAGTGTTCAAAATCTCTTTATTTTTTGCACGGCAGCCAATTCAAAATAGAGACATACCATCTCTCTACAGCTCTTATGATCATCATCATCATCAGTGGTGAACTGGGGCAACAGTGGATGCCCTACCCCCACCCAAAAGTCTTTCAAAATTTTATATTTATTTCACTTTAAAGGCCCCCAATACAAAATCTCCTACTTCTACCTCAATCATCATCATCATCATCATCTTCATAGTTAAAAAGAACGTTTTTAGAGGCTAGGAAGTGAGTGTGGGGTACCTTTGCGAGAGCCTTTCTTTGAAGGTGTAGCGATAGACCGGCCTCCAGCGAACTGCTTGAGTGAGAATCCAATAGAATCCAAACCATAGTTCAGCAGCAAGCATACCAAGCCATGCCCATCTTCCTATCCCTACTCCAGGGACATGAGTAACTCTGTACACCCAAATCAAACAAATACCCACAAATATGGAGATTGAAAACATCCTATAAGCAATACGACCCTTCGCTTCCTTGGTTTCAAACAGAGGGAGACGCCCTTCTTCTCCCATCTCTCTCTGTCTTTCTCTGTGTGTGTGTGTGTGTTTTGAGGGGGGTGGGGAGTAGAAGAAAGCAGAAAAGTTGGAACTTCTAGAGTATATTATGTGATTGGAGGTGAGTATGTCTGCATTCCTTAATCTTTTAAGAACTAAGGATTAGGAGCCTGAGTCCTTCTCCAGCTTTTAACATTTACTACGAAAGACCCTGCCTGATTTTTTTCTTTTGTATCCATATATACAATGGAGCCCACTTGAATGTATATGCCAAACACGCAAACACAATAGCTTTGACAATGGAAACGTTTAAACATAGATGAAGGAAATGAGAGACAGCTGCTCCATAAAGTTTTAAACTCAAGTTATTTTATTTGTCATGAAAGTCAGAAGTTTCTAATGTTCTAAACAATTTAAATTTTTGTGGAGGATAGGTTAATGGTGCGCCGCAGGCCATCCTAAAATAAAGTTGACAATGGCCGACCTTTGAAAAGTAGTAATCACTAGGAACAGAAAAAAAAAAAGTAGTGGTCTATGGAATTCCATTATCTTAGCTAGAAGATACACGGACTGCATTTTAGGACCCAGCTACCAGTAAAAGGGGTAAGATTAGATAGAATGGAGGTTGCTAGGGACCCAAACAAAGTCATTGCTGGTATCTCGAAATTGGAAGGCCTCTCTTCATATGTATTAACCATTCATTTGATAGAACTAGAAAAACATGTCCGTGCAATGTAATCCTAATATTAAAATTTATAAAAAAAACTTAATGTTCAATTTCTTTAAAATTAAATGCAAAAGGTTATAAATGTTGTCATTTTTTCAGTAATGTTGTCATTTTCTTATGAATTATGAAACTTATTATTTCTTTATCAATCTCATATATTATATATATTCATTTGGGTTTAGTTTTATTGTAAAACGGTTATTATAGAAAATTAATGACTACATAAGAAATCTTATAAAATAGTTATTTCAAAGGTTTGATCACCTATGCTTAAAGTACACTGCATGACTATGAAAATAATAACAATATTTATAGGGGTCAGTATTCTAAAAATATAGTTACTTTTATAAATACCTCATAGATAAAGTCCAACTCCCGGTCAACATTCCAAAGTGGGGCTAGGGTCCCTTCCTCATTAACTAATTTTAACCTTTTGTTTATAACTATTAACAAAAAAATGGTATGTGGTGTCATGGCAGGGTTGCCCATTTAAAACTTGCACATATCATGATTAATTTTTACCGTGTCATTAAAAAACACGGGTCGGGTCTAATGCAGGGGTAGAAGGGTTTGTCCGACCCAAGACTTATAATAGGTGCGGGTTGTAGGTTTGCAACCCGTTTTAGATGCGGGTTGGTCACGGATTGGAGGTCCAAGAAGTGTGCTCTACATCTGGCCCGACCCGTCTGCCGGCCCCAGTAAGAAGAGAGGATGTGGGGACAAAGAGAGGGGATTGGGCGGGGTCAAACTAAATTAAACTGGATGAGTTAACATCAATTGGAGATGATTTCAATTTGAAACCACTTCGTTTCATTATATATAATTTGATAGAATTAGATCGAATGGCTGACGATATCCAATCCATATCGTTTTTTTTTTCATATATCTAATCTAATCAAACAATAGTTTTAAACTAGTTTGGCCAGTGAGACCCCCGGACATGTCTCATTATCAACTCTCTAATATGTTACTGAGGGTACGGTTGAGGTTTACCAGTTTCACTTGCCTCGCTTTTCCGCAGTTTGTAACTTTATCTATATGTCTATGGATGTAAATGGGTCGGTTCCGATCCGGTTGACATTAAGGAGAAAGTGGACCTAGCCCCGGACCCGGAACCGTCTCGGAGCAGTTTCTTGGTTCCGGACCTGGAACCATTAAGGAGAAGTTAGAGCCAGATCTAGAACTAGAACCATAAATGGGGTGGGTCCGGGTCTAGGTAGAGAATGGTATGGGAATAAAAAAGTAATTTTAAGGAGATATTCTTGAAAATTGAGGTAATGTGTCGGGTCCCAGGTCCACGGGTCTGAACCAAGGTGGAACCGGACCCTTACCCATTTAGGTCACGGGTAAAAAAAAAAAAAAAGGACCCGGACCCATTTACTTAGCGGGGCCAAAATAAGGACACAAATATGGTTTTTAACGGGTCCGAACCTTCAGGTAATTAGATAATCGAGGATCCATATATATATATGTCCTTATTAGGAAAAAGACAACGCATGGGTCTCTTTCTTCTTTTTTTACATGCATAGGTCTCTTTCTAGCTTCACACGCCTCACTTTACGAGTTTCTTTCGTTTTTTTTCTTTTATAGGTTTTACCGGGAAAAGTACTTTAGCTTACCGGTAGATCAAAAAAGTCACTTTGGTAAACATTACACCAAACCAGCCTTCCCGCCCAAAAAACCTCTTTTTTGTACTTTTTTTCGAGGGTCGACGTCGACTCTCACTAGAACTAGAAACTACAGTTGTCTTGTATTGTTTTTCTTTATGGCATCAAGCAAAGTAATTATTAGAGAGAAAGGAATCACCCATCAAATTTAGATAAATTCTCAGTAAACTTAGATAAATTCACTTAATTCGTATCAAACTCAGATAAATTCAAAGCAAATACAAATAAATTCATATCAAACTTAAAAAAATTCATACAAACACAGATAAAATCATGACAAAGTCAGAAAACACTATGCCAAAGTCAGATAACACATATAAAACACTTGTTTTCAAACTGGCTATGATTTCAAATACAGATAAATTCAAATAAACTAATGTCAAAGTTAGATAAGTTCCCATCAAATAACACATATAAAACACTTGTTTTCCACAAACTGTCTATGATTTCAAATACAGATAAATTCAAATAAACTAATGTCAAAGTCAGATAAGTTCCCATCAAAGTTAGATAAATTCATAGTAAACTCAGATAAATTCATATAAGCTCATACCAAAGTTAGATAAGTTCACATCAAAGTTAGATAAATTCACAGCAAACTCAGATAAATTCAAAGCAAATACAAATAAATTCATATCAAACTCAGAAAAATTCATACCAAACACAGATAAAATCATGCGAAAGTTAGATAACATTATACAAAAATCAGATAACACATACAAAACACTTGTTTTCAAACTGGCTATGATTTCAAATACAGATAAATTCATATGAACTCTTGTCAAAGTTAGATAAGTTCCCATCAAAGTTAGATAAATTCAAAGCAAACTCAGATAAATTTATATCAAACTTAGAAAAATCCATACCAAACACAGATAAAATCATGCCAAAGTCAAATAACATTATGCCAAAGTAAGATAATACATACAAAACCGTTATTTCCAAACTGCCTATGATTTCAAACACAGATAAATTCATATAAAATCATGCCAAAGTTAGATAAGTTCCATCAAAGTTAGATAAATTCACAGCAAACTCAGATAAATTCATATCAAACTTAGAAAAATCCATACCAAACACAGATAAAATCATGCAAAAGTCAGATAATACATACAAAACACTAGTTTTCAAACTGGCTATGATTTCAAACACATATAAATTCATATAAACTCATGCCAAAGTTAGATAAGTTCCCATCAAAGTTAGATAAATTTACAGCAAACTCAGATAAATTCATATAAACTCATGCCAAAGATAAGTTTCCATCAAAGTTAGATAAATTCATAGCAAACTCAGATAAATTCATATCAAACACAAATAAATTCATATCAAACTTAGAAAAATTCATATCAAACAAAGATAAAATCATGCCAAAGTAAGATAACATTGTGCCAAAGTCAGATAACATTGTGCCAAAGTCAGATAACACATACAAAACTTAGATAAATTCATAGCAAACTAAAAAAAATAACTCATTTAAAACCAAGTTGAATGTTGAATACATTTTAAAGTCAAATAAAATCATGTGAAATCCAGTTAATTTCATACCAAACTCATTTTTTCATAAGAAACTAAGATAAACTCAGTAAAAACTCTAAGAAAATGTTTTCAAAGTCACATAAATTCGTTTGAAACCTTGTTTAATTGATAACAAACGTAGTTAAATTGAAATCAAACTCAGAAAAATCCATGTCAAAGTAAAATAATTTCATTTCAAGCTCATAAATTCAAACCAAACACTACAACAAACTGCACTTTTTCCGACACTCTTTGCCGATGCAGTGAAAATTTGCGTTGGCGAAAGTCTTATTTCCAACGCATATTTGGACTGCGTTGGCAAAAGTCATAGCAATTGCTACTTTTTTCGACGCAAGTAAGACCGCGTTGGCAAAAGTTGTGGTAACCACATTGGCGCCAATAAAAAATCCCCCCAAAAGAGAGGGGAAAGTTTTGCCAACGCGTGTTTTTCTAATGGCGACGCAATAATGCGTGGGCAATTATCTTACCTACTGGCGACGCATAGATGTGCGTTGGGAAAGCTCTTAGTTTTTATTCGCACCATTGCCGACGCATTATTGCGTCCATAAAAGCCTATCTATGACAAACTTCCCTTTCCCCGACACTATTTTCCGACGTAGTGAAATTTTGCGTTGGCAAAAGTCATAGAGAATTGCTACTTTTACCGACGCAAGTAAAACCGCGTTGGTAAAACCTGTGGAAAAACTTTTCCGACACTATTTGCCGACGCAGTGAAAATTGGTGTTGGTAGAAGTCTTTTTTCCGATGCATATTTGGACTGCGTTGGCAAAAGTCATAGAGAATTTCTACTTTTACCGACACAAGTAAGACCGCGTTGGCAAAAGTTGTGGAAAACATACATTGGCTCCAACAAAGATTTCCCCCAAAAGAGTGTGAAAGTTTTGCTAACGCGTGTTTTCCTAAGGGCGATGCAATAATGCGCTAGCTGACAATTTATTTTGCCTACTGGCGACGCACATGTCTACATCCGCAAAGCCCCATTTAGTAAAAAAGAAATTTTGCCAAAATAATATGAGCACACCGTTTTAATCACTTTGATTTATTCCCAAATGTTTGCCTCTTTCATTTTATTTTTATTTTTTTTAAATTCTGGGGGCAGCTACAATAGCTTCTTGTGGAGTATGTTGGGAACTTTTTTGGATGGGTCCCACTCGTGCCCATATATAAATGGATAATCAGAATCGTTCAAAATGATCAAATGCATTTATTTATGGGGTATTCCAATTTTTTATTTAGAATTGAGTTGGAACTACTGTAAGAATGACCAAACAAAAAACCATGGCCAAAAAAATATTGTTTTATTAACTCTTTTTTTTTTTTTTTTTTTGTGTGTTCAATCGTATGATGAGATAACCTCCAATCAAAATGAGATTTGACAATACCTTATAAATGTATGGTGGTTATTCATCGAGGGTCAGACACATATATAAGGAAAGCCCCCACCCAATTTGAAAAAGAACACCTAAGGCATGCATTTTGAGCCCGCATGCACCACTTAAAAATCTAATAAAAATCCTAACCCACCCTCACTAAAAGTCAATTTTAATTAACTTTTAGCGGTGCCCGTAGCAGTGGCTGCCTATATAAATCTCACTCTAATGGCGTCAAATTTTGGTGAAATTTTTTTTAGTTTTTAGCATCTAACTTCCGCGACCTATACTTTTGAGGCTAATTAAAGATATGTTTTTAGCGGCTAGTATTATATGGGGTGAACTGGGGCCATAGGAGTGTCCGCTAACGGTCCGTTTGGGAGAGGGGAGGGGAGGGGAAGGAAAATTTGAGGGGGAAGGAAAATGAAGGGGAAGGGAGGGGAAGGAAAATTAATTTTACCTTCTCTTGTTTGGGAAGTGAAAAAGTAGGGGGAAGAAAAGTGAAAAAGTAGGGTTTTGTTTGTTTGTGAGATAGAGAGAAAATTACCGTTTTGTCCTTACTTTTATAAAAACTTTAAAATTTTCTTTACACATAAAGGACAATTTAGTCTTTTCTCTCATTTTCCCCTCCTCTCCCCCATTTTCCCCCCAATTTTGGGGGGGAAATTTTTTCACTCCTTTTCCCCTCCCCCTCCCCTCCATTTTCCCTTCCCCCTTTCCCAAACACCCTCAAAAAAAATTTTCCCCCCACTTTCCCTCCCGTTTTTTTCCTCCCCCCATTCCCCCCCTTCCCAAACAGAGGGTAAAAGTCATGAAAATTCCTCACATGATAAAAGACTCTGCCCGTATTCTCCTTCGGTAAATAAACCCTTCTTTCGAATTTCTTCTTCTTGCAACTGCAAGCTGCAGCGAGCTAAACCCTTCTTCCGAATCTTCTTCTTCTTGCAACTGCAGCAAGCCAAACCCTTCTTCTGAATCTTCTTCTTCTTACAACTACAGCAAGCCAAGGTATGATCTTCTCTCTCTCCATCTCTCTTTGTGCCGGCCAGTGGCCCCTTCCCCACCGGAAGTGCTTCCACCCGGCCTTGTCTCCACGCGCCCTAACCTCCTCCCACTTCCCCCACCGCCCCTGCCACCAGCCGCCCAAGAGTTATTGTTTTTACCACCTCTTACTCGTACCCTCCTTAACCTAATTTTCATGAATTGCACAGTTAATTGAATGTGCATTTTATTCAGTTTATTTTATTCAGTAGAGGTATTGTTGTTGGCTTTGCAGTTTGACACCCTATAAATACTCGCTCTCTCTCTCTCTCTCTCATATCAACACACACAAACAAAATGCATCTGGGTATCTTCCAAGATATATGACCTTCTACGATCAGATTGGTATTTTGATTCCTAACCAAATTTCTAGATTCTTTTCTATTCATGATGGGTTGATTGTTACAGGCCTCTTTTCTTTAAAAGAGAATAAATAAAACCCAAGTTTTCATTTAGGTTGGAATACAGATTTCTTGCAAAATCAGTTTTTCCATATGTATTATTTTTTGTTTTGTTCCATGTTCCCCTGTTTTTAGTTTGATGGGTCATGACAAATTCATATTTTTGTTGTATTTTCTAAATAAAAATATTAATTTGTGAAAAGTGGTTCTGCAATTGGTCACATTTGTTATTGTTTTATGTCAGAGCTCTGGGTTTTTTTTTTTTTTCATTGAAACATTTACTTGTTTTTGGCGATGTAATTCCATTGATCTCTGAATATCTTTGTGGGTTTTCAGATGTGGGTCTTTTGAAATGGCCTTTGTCACACCTCCAATTCAACGCCTGTTTCAAATGATTTAAAGTGCCATCGGTTGAGATGAGTTGATTGAATGATGTAAGTTAATTGTAGATGATACTCTTCTGGAATGTTATAATAATTTTTTTTTGACCCCTTTGTTTATTATATCTCAAACCCTTAAGTGGGGTGCATCATTTTCTTAGTTTCGTGCTTGTTATCAATTCTTTGATATGTGTTTGTTTAAGTAATTTTACATTTGAAGGGCTATGATGGTTATGGTCCCTAAGATTTAGATGTCTTTCATATTTTAAAACCTTATCATGTGGTGGAGGTGTGGTGGGGTACTACCTACCCATTTGCAAGATAAAAGTAAATGACATTTATTTGCTTGTTTATGCCTTTTGTTATGGTGGAAGAAGATAAATGTTGTTTATCCATGGCCTTTTGTCTATGATGAACCAAATGATGGGTGGGGGAGTTGGGTAGAGCATTAAAGATCAACTCCAAGCTATACATATTTGTGGTGTAGTTTGGTGGTTTGATAAAAAAAAAGGTTTGAATTGTGACTTTTGTCAAATTTAAGTAATAAACTTTAAAAATGATTAAGAAAATATAATTTCTAGTCGTTCACCAAGAGTAGACAATTGTTGGCTAAGTTGGCATATATAAAATTGCCTGAGGAATGTTTTCACAATATTAGTATTTAAAATAATCTGCATTGTGATGGAACTGACTTTGATGTATCAATTCTCAAGGTTTACTGTCACACTTATCATCAGTGTGATTTTATTCATGTCACCCACCTAGATGCAAACTGAATCTATAGCTTGGGCTTGCTACTTGGGACAGGTTAAGGTCAGGTTGAGTTGGGGCTTTTTGGAATCAATGAGGTTTGTTCCCTAATGAATGAGAATGCATTTTGATGTGTAGTAGTTTTAGTGATTACTAATAAAAAAAAAAAAGAGATTTGGACTGAAAGTAGCGTATTGCACACTCTTTTAAGTTTAGAGATTACTAATAGAAAATGAGATTTGATTGCTAAATTGCGGCATGGCCTATGTATGGGTTCTTTTGGATCAAAAATAGAAATGAGACTGAATTTTCTAGAAGATGCCCTTTAAGATTTTAACAATCTGAATCCTTCACATTAGTTCATCCACCCCTAAAAACTAATGAAAATAATTTACTTTATTTTTTGTAGAAGATGATGAAAACTGTAATAGTCATTTTCTAAAGCATTTCAAGGAGAAAAAAAAATGAATGGATGTGTTTTTTTTTTTTTTGGTAGAAACATGAATGGATGTTTGATAACTAGGGATGGTGCATTTGACCATCGCTTAAAGGTCCTAGAGTTTCAAATATATGTATTATAAATTTGTCAACTAATTCCTAAATTTAAAAGTAGGGTTGCTTAGCAATTTTTCGTAAAATTTTCTCTTGTATTGTATTTGTCTATTAACACAACGATTCAATTTGCTGTTAATGTAAAATCCAATTTTCAACCCACATCCTTCCGAAGGGGTAAATCTACTTATTTATTATTTACTTACTATTGCCATGATTGTGTTTATATGATTTGTAAGAGGATAATTTAACTATTTATTCTTTGTTTTACAGGGAGCAGATGGATGATTGTGGTTTGTGGGTTTCATTTGATGGTTTGTGATTTGTGTTTTGTCGTGGAATTAGTATTAATGTGTACAC
Source organism: Camphora micrantha (assembly GCA_003546025.1). Taxonomy (NCBI): domain Eukaryota; kingdom Viridiplantae; phylum Streptophyta; class Magnoliopsida; order Laurales; family Lauraceae; genus Camphora; species Camphora micrantha. The sequence goes on along the minus strand of QPKB01000005.1, from coordinate 20,725,104 downwards.
TGTTGAATTGATGCACACTTCCTTTTGTTTGTTTCGTTCATTTCATGTCTTGCTTGTGGGTTGAATACTTGATATAGTGATGTGGAAATATAGAAATGCAATTTCTGATTATTCAATGATTTGCATTTTGTGAATTGTGATGGGATCGGTGTTGGTTTGTGCATTGTTTGGATTGATGAACACTTTCTTAGCTAGTTTTGTTCATCTCACATCTTCTTTGTGGCTTAAATACTTGTTAGAATGGACATGATGTGGTGATGATGTGATGAAGATATAACAGGTGCTGGGTTCTAGTGCTTGGTTAGTAGAATTTATGTGAACTGGAATGGATGTGGTGCCGAGTTACAGAGGGACATATGGAGGGGTTGACTGATGGGTGGAGAAGGTGATGGTGGAGGCTTAAAACAGATGTGTGTTGATAAGGACTGTGTTTGGGTGGAAGCTCTTCATATCATGGAAGAAAGCAAAGAGTAAACCAACATAAAGAAGTAAAAAGAAAAGGAAGGGAGAGAAACACGTATACATGAAGCATTTGGTTTTGGAGGAGAATTCAGATTCTCATAAGAACAAGAGCTCAATGGTGAAACTTGACACATCTAAATATTTCATCCACCCACAAGTAGGCTCCAAAGACTCGATTCTACCTCACTAGTACACCTGCTTAGGAGTCAAGTAGATTTTACAAAATAAAGGAGTTATGGAGGATGACTGTAGATTGGAGAGATCTATGTACCTTTCATCTGAAGAATGTTTCTATAGAAACTTTTAAATTAGGAAAGTATTTCCTCAACATGTATGAATTTTTTGTTTTGCCTCTACTTTGAAAGATCATAATACATTGATTATGAACTATATTTGTTTTTTTTCTCTATCATATCCATGTGAAAGATCTGTTTGAACTTTGAATAACTGTATACCCTTCAACATCACCAACCCCCCCTCCCCCCCACCCCTTCCCTTCTTCTTTCTCTCTATCTATGCATATGCTAATTTGTTCTCTAAAGAGATGGTCATGTTCTTATGAATAAAACGAGGAAGCATTGTAACAAAATTAAGCTTTATGCTAAGCTTTTGCCTATTTAGATGGCCTGCCTCGGAATTAAGAAACAACATCTTGTTCCCATTATAATTTCTGCATGTTTCACCTTCTTTTCAGAATAACTTTAATCATATCGGTACGTAGTACTTCCACAAGTCAATTTTTACGATCCATTTTACTGTTTGTAGGCAGTCTTGAATCTATTTAGCATTCAATAACATATGATTGCTCATGTTCATGTACTTTGAATGATCTGCATACTACATTATAGTTTGAGAGTGTGTGGATTGAGTGGAGAACCTAGACCACAATGTTGGAATAGATATATTGCTTAATGCTTTAGAACTTGATGCATCAGTATTGCATATTTCAGGTTATGTGAAGGTGGGGAGCATTTGGATATAATATTCTCTAAGTGATTTTTTGTTATTATCATATGGATATTGTAAAGTGATTATATAGAATTATTATGCTAATTTAATACTGTCTCATTATCCCAAGATCTTTTTTGAAGTGAATGCTTTGCCTTGTAGAATTTATTGCTACTTGTATTCTAACGGTATTATTTTTTGGTTTTGCAGATTGGTTTTAGATTTTACTGTGCTGGTTGCGGGCTCTTAGGGAATAACTTTTTTATTTTGATCACAGACATTTGTACATGTTAAAGATTTTTGGAAATTATTAAGTAGTAATATTTGTGTATTTTAGAGATTTGTGGGTTTATTTTGGTTTATGGATGTAGGATATTTGGTTGTGGATGTTATTTTCGATTTGTTAATGAATGTATTTTAAATTGGGTTGTGCATCAAGTTTGGTGGTTTGAACAGGTATTCAGATTTTTATTTGTGGTATACAGGGAGAAATGAAAATTTAATTTAAATAATAATAATAATAATCTTTCCTGATGCACCAGCGTGCGCTGTAAAAAAAAATGTATTACAACATTTCCCGACGTGATTTGTGCGTAGGCGAAGTTGCATTTCCCAACGCGTTAGCCCAAAGATATAGCGCATTTCCAACGCATTGGTAGCGTCGGCTATTTCATGCATTCCCAACGCATTGGTAGCATCGGTTATTTCATGAATTCCCAATGCTTAATCATCGTTGGCCATTACCACGAATTCCCAACGCACTACGAGCATCGTCCATTATTAGGAATTTCCAACGAATTTTCAACGCACTACAAGCGTCGGCCATTATTATGAATTCCCAACGCGCTGCAAGCGTCGGCCATTGCTATGAATTCCCAACGCGCTGCGAGCGTCGTCCATTACTAGGACCTCCCAACGCACTACTAGCGTCGGCGCTTATTTTGCCAACGCTGGTACTGCGTTGGCAAATATGGTTTTCGAATCAGGACAGTTGGACTTTTTGCCGACGCACATCTCTTTGTCGACGTATTGACCGACACTGCAGTGCGTTGGCAATTGTACATGGATATGCCGACGCAACTAAAATAGCGTTGGCTATGGATTTGGATACACATGGTTGCCGACGCGCGGTCGACGCACTGAAATGCGTTGGGAAATCATTAGCCAACGCAAAACCTATCTTTCCAGACGCGATGACTGCATTGGCAAAATTGTATTTTGTTGTAGTGAAAACTTAGATAAACTTATGTTGAAGTGAATTAAATTTAAGTCAAGATAATTCAGTTGATCAAGGTCACCAATGAGTTGATTTTGTTTCTTTCTGTAGTTTCCTTTATCTTCGCTTTCAGAATCTTTATTTTGCTTAGATTTCGGAGTGTATGACGAAATATTTTAAAGCGGTACATATTTGGTGACGTATAGAGTACATAAAGAGAGAGCGTTTTTGTCTTTTTGACTCATTTAATATTAAAAGGGGACTGCTGCCTTTATGAAAAAATAACTTGGACCACAGGCTCTGAAATGTGCCGTTGAGGGACCTGCCGCCAAATGCGCCCCCCCCCCCCCCCCCCCCCCAAAAAAAAAAAAAAAAAAAAAAAAAACACTAGTGGTCTATAGTATTCCATTTTCTTAGCTAGAAGATATAGGGACTGCATTTTTGGGCCCAGCTACCGAGACCATAAAAGGGAAAAGATTAGATAGAATGGAGGTTGCTAGGGACCCAAACAAAGTCATTTCAGGTTTCTCGAAATTGGAAAGCCTCTCTTTATTTGTATTGGCCATTCATTTCATAGAATTAGACCCAATGGCTGACAATATCCAATTAGGGCCGTGAAAGGGCCGGGCTGGGCCAGGGCCGGGCCTGAGCTAGCCAAAGCCTCGGAGGGCCTTCATTATCTAGGCCCTTACCCTACCCTCGAGGGCCAGGGCAGGGCTCAGGACTTCAAAACAAGAAAATTATTTTTTTAACAATGTTACCAAAATCTGAGTGTGGTCGTGCATTATCTTGTCTAACCTCAATTTATAAAGAAATCATTAAAAAAACATCTGTTATCTTGTCTAATCTTAATTGCAAACGAACCATTAAGAAAACATTGGAAGAATATAAGAATCTCTAAAAAGTTTTTTCTATCGGATAAAGTCATACATGCTTTGGTGACTTAGGTTGGGTTCTAGACATATGATATTATTTGTTTTGACAAAGAATGAAAATGGATAAAGAGTATAATCTATTTCACACCTTTGATATGACTTTCATATGAATTTTCACATATGAAATCCTTCCAGCAGTATCTTATCTTGAGAGTTTTAAACCATTTACACTTACATACCTTTTATCAATTGACATTATTTTTAATTAACACTGATCTGACTATTACGCATTCTTGGATTTCGATCACAAAAATAAATACATTTAAAAAATACTTTAAGTTTAAACTTTTAAGAATTGAGAGTTATAATTATCTAATTAAAAGGATGTTTGGATTACCCCATATCCATAACGTTCCATGCACATTCAAACTAACTTTATGAATTGGTTGATATCCTAAGCAACTCTATAGAGCAAAAAGTGTATCATTATTAATAGAAATGAGTACACCCCCTTTTGCACTAACAATGTTTTACAAAAATAATATAAAATACTTAAATAAGAAGCAATAAAAATAAAAGAAATTGATAAGAAGCAACTGTACAACACTTATTGATTATGTACTAAGTACAATACATAACTTAAATAATTAAATATAGATGAAATGAATGAGGTATGTATGTATATATGGATTTACAGGACATTTTTTAATGGGTAAGTGGGTATGAAATTGCCTTCATATCCCCCATAATATTGCAAAGTGACTATGATAAGGGCATTTTAGTATATATTTACATATATGTATATATTATATATAAAATAAATAAAAATAAGTGGGCTAGGGCCAGTATTGTCCAAGCCCGGCCCTCAAATCTCACGGCCTGCAAAAAATTGTCCAAGCTCAGTGCTAGGGCTTTTCGTTAGAAGCAAAAGCTCTCATTTCAAGAGCATTTAGTGGGCCGGGCCGGGCCCCTTTCTCATGGCCAAATTGACAGGCCTATATCCAATCCATATCATTTTCTTTCATATATCTAATCTAATCAAACAATCTTTTAATCTGATTTGGCCAGTGAGACCCCAGACATGCCTCATTATCAAGTTTCTAAAATGTTACTGAGGGTTTGGCTGAGGTTTATCAGTTTCACTGGCCTCACTTTTCCATGTTTTGTAACTTCATCTATATGCGTAGGGATGTAAACAGGTTGGTTCCGGTTTGGATCGTCGTTGAGGAGAAGGTGGACTTGGCCCCAGACCTGGAACCGTATCGGGACCAGTTTCTAATTGGTTCCAGACCCGGAACCATTAATGAGAAGGTGGAGCTGAACCCGGAACCAGAACCATATATGGGGCGGGTCCGAGTCTAGGTAAATAATGGTATGGGAATAAAAAAAATTAATTTTAAGGAGAGATTCTCGAAAATTAAGGTAATGTGTTAGGCCCTGGGTCCATGAGTTTGAACCAAGGTGGAACCAGAACCAGGCCCATTTAGGTCACGGGTCCAAGAAAGAGGGCCTGAACCCATTTACAGAGAGGCCTAAATAAGGACCCAAACCCGATTTTTAACGGGTCGGAACTTCCGAATAATCAAAGAATCAGAGAACAGAAATAAGGACCCAAACCCGATTTTTAACGGGTCGGAACCTCCAAGTAATTAAAGAATCGGGGATAAATATATATGTCCTTATTAGGAAAGAGACAACGCATAGGTCTCTTTCTTTTTTTTTTTTTTAGCAAACATCACACCCAGCCGGCCTTTCCGTTTACAAAACTGTTAGAAAAAGAGAGACTAAGAGAAAGATGATTAGAGGGAGAAGAGAGAGAGTTTTCTATTATCTCTTTTATTATTCTTAAATACAAAGGTAGAGAGGCCTATTTATAGGCAAAGTGGTCTCATAAGATAGAAACCCTAAATCTAACCCTAACTCATCTTAAGTGAGCATCCACCCAAGATCCATATCTTATAACACTCCCCCTTGGATGACCACCATTCAATGACAGTTGCCTCATTAAAAACCTTGCTAAGGAAAACCCAGTGGGAAAAACCAAAGCGAAGGGAAAAAGAGTACAACATTCTTCAAGATCATTGAACTGGTGTTGGACGTGCATAATGCTGCCTCGTTAAAACCTTAACTAGGAAAACCCAGTGGGACAAAACCTAGAGAAGGAAAAAGAGTACAGCGCACAAATGTCCATGGGTAGCATACTTCAGGATGCTCCCTAATAAACCACTCCCCCTGATTATAGCAACCATTCACATAATTTGATGATGAACTTTAAGCGTGCCAATCTTATATACAAACTTCTGGAGTATTGATTTTTGGTAAAGATTTGGTAAACAGGTCAGCCAGATTGGTACTCGAACGAACTTGCTTGACTTCAATTTCATTATTCTTCTGAAGTTCAGGAGTGAAGAAGAACTTTGGTGCTATATGCTTAGTCTTGTCTCCTTTAATGAAGCCTTCTCGAATCTGTCTTATGCATGCTTCATTATCTTCATAGATAATATTCGGGATACCTACAATAGAAGGTAATTGACAAGAACTACGAACATGCTGAATCAAAGATTTTAACCATACATATTCCTTACTAGCTTCATAAAGAGCCAAAATCTCAGCATTGTTGGAGGAAGTAGCTATCAAAGTCTGTTTAGTAGAACACCAAGAAATGACGGCATTATCATTAAGAAACACATAACCTATATGTGATAGACCCTTATGAGGATCAGAGAGAAAATCATTCTGGGCATTATCATTAAGAAACACATAAACTCATTGGCTTTACTTCAGGCAAAGAAAATCCTTCTGGGATTTACAAAATGTGGTTTCGTGTCCCAATCATCATCATCATTTCTATTCCATCTCTCTCTCTTGAATAATTGTAAAGTATATAGATCTCTTCATTATTCGGTACCGGTGCCTCTTCAGGGGCTTCTAAAGTCTCATCAGGGACTTCTATTATTCTAGAGAGAACGGATTTTACAATAACCTCTTCAAGAGCGTTATATGCCTCTTCAGGAGGAACCTCTTCAAGAGCGTTTCGTGCCTCTTCGGGAGGAGCCTCTTCAGGAGGGTTACGTGTCTCTTCGGGAGGACACGATGATGATTGGTCATTTCTCCTTTTCCAGGGAGCTGAGTCCTTTAAACCTATAGGGCTGTCTCGCTTCTTACGTGCTTCATTTTCACATTGTGAAGTACGTGGATCTAGATGAGACAGACTGAAAATATTCTATATTAGTTCTCGCCGTTCTTCAGGAACAGATTGTTCTACGAGAACAATACGTTTTTTAGAAACTATCTTATCTCCCCCTAACGGCGGGAATATTGTCTCATCGTATGGGCTCTTCCGGAGCATTTAAATATTTGCACAGGTCCAACTATGGTGGATACCTTTCGTGGGATAACAATTCTGAGAAAAATTTCTGATTTTTCATAATGGTGTGTTATGGCACTATCTACTAAAAATAGATTGTCCTCAGTTCCATGATTCATACCTTAAATAATGAATAAATATAACTATACAATCACATGATAAAACTGAAATAATTAAAACATTCACCATAAATTAAGACATTAATGAAAAATAAAGATCCCCATCATATATGAAAAGTCTAAGAAAATGCATTTCAAATTAACTAAAAAAAAAAAAAAAACAAAATCAAGTTTGTGAAAGTTCAAAGAATTATTGGTCTTCTAGACCATGCCAGGGGGGGCTGCCAAGTGAGTGTTAAATGCCTCATTGTCCAGAGGTTGGCTGTCCTCATCCTTAAAGAAGTCTCGAACCTCCAAGTTTGTAATATCAATTGGAGGCCTCTTTGGTGTCAATGTATTCCAATTCCAGCCTTCCGAGTCATTTGCCTCCGCTAAATGAATAGAGGCCTTGTATGCTTTGTATTGTTCCGCCACTTACTTTGGTGCACGGCAAGTGTGTGACCAATGCCCACTTCTTCCACATCTAAGGCACGTGTCATCAGGACGGTGGGTAGGTTTAGATGGTGGATTCTGGTTGTTCATATGTTGAGGGGCAGGCCACTTCTGATGATTTTTGAATTTTAACGAGTCTGAACCTTCAGTTAATTAGATAATCGAGGATCCATATATATATATATATATGTCCTTATTAGGAAAAAGACAACGCATGGGTCTCTTTCTTCTTCTTTTACACGCATAGGTCTCTTTCTAGCTTCACATGCCTCACTTTACGAGTTTCTTTCGTTTTTTTTCTTTTATAGGTTTTACCGGGAAAAGTACTTTAGGTTACCGGTAGATCAAAAAAGTCACTTTAGTAAACATTACACCAAACTAGCCTTCCCGCCCAAAAAACCTTTTTTTTGTACTTTTTTTCGAGGGTCGACGTCGACTCTCGCTATAACTAGAAACTACAGTTGTCCTGTTTTGTTTTTCTTTATGGCATCAAGCAAAGTAATTATTAGAGAGAAAGGAATCACCCATCAAATTTAGATAAATTCACCGTAAACTTAGATAAATTCACTTAATTCGTATCAAATTCAGATAAATTCATAGCAAACACAAATAAATTCATATCAAACTTAAAAAAAATTCATACAAACATAGATAAAATCATGACAATGTCAGAAAATACTATGCCAAAGTCAGAAAACACATATAAAATACTTGTTTTCAAACTGACTATGATTTCAAATACAGATAAATTCAAATAAACTAATGTCAAAGTAAGATAAGTTTTCCATCAAAGTTAGATAAATTCACAGTAAACTCAGATAAATTCAAAGAAAACACAAACAAATTCATATCAAACTCAGAAAAATTCATACAAAACACAGATAAAATCATGTCAAAGTTAGATAACATTATACCAAAATCAGATAACACATACAAAACACTTGTTTTCAAACTAGCTATGATTTTAAATACAGATAAATTCATATAAACTCTTGCCAAAGTTAGATAAGTTCCCATCAAAGTTAGATAAATTCAAAGCAAACTCAGATAAACTCATATCAAACTTAGACAAATCCATACGAAACACAGATAAAATCATGCCAAAGTCAAATAACATTATGCCAAAGTCAGATAATACATACAAAACCCTTATTTTCAAACTGGCTAGGATTTCAAACACAGATAAATTCATATAAAATCATGCCAAAGTTAGATAAGTTCCTATCAAAGTTAGATAAATTCATAGCAAACTCAGATAAATTCATATCAAACACAAATAAATTCATATCAAACAAAGAAAAATTCATATCAAACAGAGATAAAATCATGCCAAAGTCAGATAACATCATGTCAAAGTCAGATAACACATACAAAACTTAGATAAATTCATAGCAAACTAAAAAAAAACTCATTTAAAACCAAGTTGAATGTTGAATACATTTTAAAGTCAAATAAAATCATGTGAAATCCAGTTAATTTCATACCAAACTCATTTTTTTCATAAGAAACTCAGATAAACTCAGTAAAAACTCTAAGAAAATGTTTTCAAAGTCACATAAATTCATTTGAAACCTTTTTTAATTGATAACAAACGTAGTTAAATTGAAATCAAACTCAGAAAAATCCATGTCAAAGTAAAATAATTTCATTTCAAGCTCATATAAATTCAAACCAAAACTTAGATAAATTTATGTCAAAGTTAATTAAATTTAAGTCAAGATAATTCAGTTGATTGAGGTCACCAATGAGTTGATTTTGTTTTTTTCTGTAGTTTCCTTTATCTTCGCTTTTAGAATCTTTATTTTGCTTATGGCCCTGGGTCCATGAGTTTGAACCAAGGTGGAACCAGAACTAGGCCCATATAGGTCACGGGTCCAAGAAAGACGGCCCGAACCCATTTACAGAGAGGCCTAAATAAGGATCCAGACCTGATTTTTAACGGGTCGGAACCTCCGAATAATCAAAGAATCAGAGAACCGACATCAGGACACAAACCCGATTTTTAAAGGGTCGGAATGTCCGAGTAATTAAAGAATCGGAGATAAATATATATGTCCTTATTAGGAAAGAGACACCGCATAGGTCTATTTCTTTTTTTTTTTTTTTTTTTGGCAAACATCACACCTAGCCAGCCTTCCCGTCCACAAAACCTCTTTTTTGTACCTTTTTTTTATTTTTAGGGTCGACGTCGCTATAACTAGAAACTACAGTGGTCTTGTATTTGTTTTCTCTATGGCATCAAGCAAAGTAATTATTGCAAGATTTAGAACTAAAAAAAGCCATTTTTGTAATTTCTGATCTCATGGGATCCGTGAGACAATCATAAATTTAAACTTTGTATGTGATTGTCGTAAACCCTAGTTCCGCTTCGGACTAATGCCTAAACAATACGAACAATTGGAAAAGAAATCTCACATTAATAATGTATAAATTTTCCATTTATGATGTTTCTAAGCCATATTGATATTTCTTTACTGATTATTAACTAATCAATTGCCCGCTTCCCAGAAGATCTTTGGTCATTTGCATGACACATTTATTCAATAAGGGTCTAATTCCAGGGAAAACTTTCACCTACATATGCAGTCTAGCTCATGGGACCCAGTTATAGCATGTCTATCAATAAGTTAGGGATACGGGTTATTTAAAAAAAAATAAAAATTCAGCCAATCAGATTGTCGTAGCCCTTGATTTAACAACTGTAAGTTCAATGACGTTTTAACCATAGAACGATTGGGCCTTGAGCTCCCCAAGCTTTTGCTTTGAATCTCATATTCTTCACTCCTCACCTCTTCATTAATGTTTTTATTTGAAATGATTTGAGAGAAATACGTTTGAAATGGTTTGGGCATATTAAACCTAGGCTGCTGGAAACGGCCAAAGTAAGGAAAAAATTGGCTATATAGGTTGATTGCCCACCAAAGAAAACGGGTAGACTGAAGAGGATGTGGATAGAGGTAGAAAAAATAAATATGCGACTTCTTTGAAAATTTGGCACATGATAGATGGGAGAGAAGAATCAAAATTTATGTAGTTAACCCCAACATGATTGGAGAAGGCTTCGGTCATGATAATGATGACAATGAATTAAATTTATCAATCACATTAAATGTCATATGATAAATTATGGCCTACTCTAGATGAAGCCCATGACTGAATGGATGGTTAGGAAATAAATGTTAGGCCATGGCCCACTTAGATGCAGCAATGGATGGTTAGGATACAAAGAGTTCCTTGTTGTTAATTATACTTACAAAAAATAAATCAAAGAAACCAACGGACTAAATCCCTCGTCTAAATCCAACAAGAAACAGTTAAATTTGTCCTTAAAAATTTCTCTCCACTATCCATCAAACAAAACTCTTAATTTTCTTCTTCCATTTCTCATTCACCTCTCTTTCTTCTAACCTTCCTCTGCTTGGTACTTTTCTATTAATTAGACGCCTGCAAAATCATTGCCGTCCAAAAGCGCTGGAAAACCAATTAGCGGTCTGATGACCCATTCCTCTATCAACGTTTGAAAAAGCTCATTTGAGGTATAGACGGAAGATCGATTTCATTACCTTGATCCATGTTCTGTAAGAACCCGTTCCATGGTTGCATTCGCCATAGACAATAATGTCTTGCTCGCATCAGCTTTTTCACTCATCATATATTTTCTTCATGAGTTCAGGAACATATATTTGTTTTTTTTTTAATGCTTGTGTTTTTAAAGTATATAAACTTTCAAGTGTTCCCTTATTGCAGAGGCCCCGTTTTTTCCTTCCCTACCTTTTCTAATTGAGTTTCAAGTACATGGGGCTGTGGCGGCTATTTATTGGAGGACCTTAGAAGGTCACGCGTGTTAAATTTGATACTATCATTGTATTTGTCATATTGGATGAGACTCATTGACAAGAGAGAAATGTGAGGACAGAAAACTAAACAAATGTTGGTCACAAAAGAAGTTGGATACTGCAAAGTAACCCAAAATGATAAGAGGGCATCACAAATGTATACAATCATACCAAGAAATTGTTTAGGCAATAACTTTAATGCATGGGCATTACATAAGCCAATACTGCCAAAGCAGTAGATGAAAATGCTAAAGACGGGGGCATGCGACCCTTGTCTTTCCTCAAAAACAGGCCTTCATATATGGGTAAATTGATCAAAACCCATAACCCACTTTGAGCAAACTGCAAGACAAATGATTCAACTCCAACTCCATCATCCATGACCACCCTCTTGATTGCTCCACCCAAGCAAAGTAAATTAATCATTGCAAGTGTGGCTAAGACGGTGAATATGGGTGAAGTGGTCCCGAACTCCATGATCTCTTGATCATACCTCTTCGAGAGCTCGTCATCGGCTATTTTCACTGTGATCGTGAATGCTGACTTGGTAATCCCCAGTAGGTTGAGGGCGCAATCAATGGTACCAAAGAGGTAGGCCGACGTCTTTCTGTATAGCCAGATCCTTTGGTCATTCCACCAAGCCTTTAGTGTCTCACCATGCCAAAGGTGTTCTGCTAGGCTGTAAGTGTATTTGGCTATGATGACATTGCAGAAGGGTATGAACCATGGACTTGTTATCTGCAATTATATGAAGTGATGGTTGCAATATTAACAGCAAGGCCTAGTTATTTTAGATAGAATACATAGTCAAATGAATTACATTGAGATGGGACCTAACTATCCTAGGATTTGAATTACAGGGCCTGGGCCTAAATTATGAATCAAACATGAAATTTGGTAGCTTCTAGACCCTTTAACAAGGGCATCAGGCATGCAACTCATTAAACAATCAATGTGCGTGCGCATCCCTCCTGCCGGAGTGATTTGATGACACTTATATATCCAACCATTGCCATTAAAATGAAATCAATATATATTGCTTACCTAGGTCATGCAAATCATGGGAGAGAGGACTTATTGGGCCCACCTAGGGCACAGAAGTCAAGGGAGAGAGGAACGGAAAGATCACAATAAGACCTACGTTTGTGCAAAATATGTGCAAAATATCATCTCTATTAGATCATCTTTAACTCCTAGATCTGTGACCCTTAATTTTAATAGGTTATAAAATGCATCACTGTTTTGGGTTTTAATTCAATTGGTCAGTAACGATGGCATGAGTTTTGAATTTTGGCTATGTGGAAACTGAATTTTGGGTTGGGGGTTCTCCTTAGAAAAAACCAAAGAAAAAAGCGGGGGGGATCTATATAGGTTTGCTCAAAATATCAGCTCTTGTAGAAAACTCCTACATCTGTCCCTAAGTTTAATGCTTTCTAAAGGTATCCTTGCTTTTAGGTTTAATCCAAGTAACAATTGGAAGAGCGTTGAAGGGTTATGTCATCAAAGGTGGTATACAAAAATTCGAAAAAAAAAAAAAATCATTTCAAATTCAATGTCAGCACAGTTGGGTTGGCATCAATTTGGAAGTGAATTTGACCTATTTCATGAAGCATCATTAAGAGTAGGGTGTTGGCTTGATCATAGTTTGGCCCACAAAAACTAGCTCCCCGAATTTATGCGGTGATAGTTCTAACGGGATTTGACAAATTAATCCCCTTTTAACCCTGCATCTCCAATTTCATGACTGAAAATGAATTAATGTCACCAAAGGTCTATAGTTTTTTTTTTTTTTTTTTTTTTTTTTTTTTTTTTTTTTTCAAGATCCCATGATATCATGGGATGCAAATGTAAAAAAGTTAAAAATTGCTTACATAAAAAAATCTAATATGATATTATGGGTTTTTAAACTTTCTACATTCAAATCCTTTGATGGGATCTAGGGCAGGAAATTAGTAAAAAATAATTATGGAGCAGAGTCGTTGACATTAGTTGATTTTAGTCATGAAATTAGGAGAACAAGATTTAAGAAAAATTAATATGTCAAATTCCCTAATTCTAATACTAAAAATTAATATACCAAGAGAATTGGTAAAGACCATGCGGTAACTGAGACAACCTAACTCAACTCTTATTAAAGTTGGGTGTGAATATACAATTTGGGTCTGGCATGTGTCGGCCATATTCAGGTCTCATCTGGGGTCGGTTGAAAATTGAGTTTAGGCACAAACAATTCACGTGGTGATAAGTATAGTGATCAATGAATATGCTGTTAAGTATAGTGATCAATGAATATGCGAGAGAGAGAGAGAGAGACTCGTACCTCAGGAAACAGGGGAATGGCATGAAGAAGGCAGAGGGGAGAAATAACAACATAATAAAGGGTGGGGAGGGCATTGAGAGCCCACAAGTTGTAGATACAATAAGCCATTTGATGGGGTAACTTAATCTTCCCATGCCCTTGTATGAAGGAACAATGGCGTGAGAGAAAGATATGAAGGTGGCCCTCTACCCATCTCTTGTGTTGTACAAGTGATTGTAGCAGTGTTGTAGGAGCCAACCCCAAAAAGGCTTCTCTTGTTGGCTCAAAATAAATGGACTTCCATCCTCTAGAGTGAATTGCTAAGCCAGTTGTCACATCTTCTACTAAACATCCATACTTCAAACCCATCTGCAAATCCAAGTATAACACAGAGGTAAGGAGAGAGAGAGAGAGAGAGAGAGAGAGAGAGAGAGAGAGAGAGAGAGAGAGAGAGAGAGAGACCTCTTTTCCCCATTGAGTACCCAACTCATAGCTACAACTTGCCAAGACCTTTGCTCTGTCTTCCAATTCATCCACTGTTTCACTTCCATCTCTCTGGGCCCTTTTATTCCAGTCTGTCTTGTGGCCTTTAATGTACTTTGTACCAGATAGACTCTCCCTCCTGAAAAAGCATCCGGTGCCAATGTACATAGGCCCTCCATAACCATCCATTCCAGAGAGTTCCACCTTCATCAAAGAACAAGAGTCAAAATATAGTGACCTATCAAGTGGGCCTGGTCCGTGCCCAAGAGCCTAATTTTACCCCGCTTTCGGCCGTCTATCGAGTTGTGAATCCGGTGAGTTGGGTAGGTTTAGCCATAATACCAAGTAATCAGTGCAAAACTCACCCTTGGGCAAACTAAGGTTGACTCGGTCAAAGTTCAGCCTTGCATCTTACGATTCCTCATGAAAAGATGAAATTAATATCATTTTTACGTTTAGAAAATATAGAAGCTGCTCACCTTAGTGATTACTCTGAAGGAGTTGGAATAAAAATCATTCTTGGTGATGTTCATGAATCTCTGTGGATATTGCACAAAACCAATCTCTTCACCCTTGTCTTCATCCATGAAAAAGCACAGTGTATCTCTCACTGTTTGGGCATCATTGGAGTACATATCACAGTCCACAGTGAGAATGATGGGCCCATTGCTTATTTCTGATGACACCCTTATCTGCACACAAGGTCATGCTAAACATGAATTGTTTGGAGTTTATATTTTTCAATCCTTTGTTGAGTTTCATTAAAAGAAGTAGTTTCAGGATATCAGTTTAGGGAACGTGTGTGATTTTCTTATGAGCAATTACCGGCCTGCCACTATCAATATTTAGGCTAAGATGTCCCCTTATCCATATCTGTTCCTACATAATTTAGGCTAAGATGACGCGGTTTTAAGCTTTCGGCCCATCTTTACATTTAAAGGATGAAATTACCAATGCATTCAGAGCTCCAGCCTTGAAGTTGTGGTGGTGTTGGGGCCTCTTCTCACGGGACAAGTACACAAGAGTTGGCATCACAAATCCAGCATTATCCACAGCATTTGGGTCTCTCCCATCAATCAAAATCTGAATTTCGTTTCACAAATGGAAACTAATGAGGAATGAAAAAAGGGTAAAAAAGAAGAACGAGATGTGTATGAACTCAGATTGTGAAAGAAAAGCTTTTAAGCCAAACAAATGATTGACATTGAATTTACTATTATTCTCCACAATTTTGGAATTCTTCACCTTTGAATCATTTGATTGGTTGTTCCAAAAAATGGACGGGTGATATCATAGCTAAGGATCATCTCATGATTTATGGTTAAAACTAACCCAATTCCTCATCTATGGGGGCCACACAACTTCCTCTCTATAAATGTTAATAAAATGCAATTAAGACTTTACCTGGAGGATAGTTTGATGATTGCGCGAATTCAGCACCAAATTCCACTCCGAAAATCCTTTGTGCTCTGCTTGGATTTCTTCATTAACCTGTCCCAATTTAACAACACTTTGGATCCGATCCTCCATCTCTTGATATAATTTCTACAATCACATCTAGAAAGAGTCAATCAACATCAAGTAATTGTGAGGAAAATTTGGATTTATTTTAGATGCAGAGATATAGAAATTTGTAGAACTCGATCAAGTGAAATTGGTTGTTGAGTCATTTTCAAGTGGGACTGTTCACTGGCTAGTCAGGTCAGGCCTGTGACACTTCAAGATTAGCTCGTTTTGTTGTTTGGTGCCACACTGATATTGCGAGGAAATGTGATTCAAAACAACTAGTTTTTTTAAGAATACTGTGGATAACTATTCCCTGAGAGGAGGTAAGAATTACTATTTATTTTCTTCCACAAAAATATAAAAAATATGTTTTTATGTTGAGTCCGCATCCCCTATTTCGTTGAAATAGAGAGATACTATTTCATCTAATCCAGAATCGCCAAACTTTCCCTAAAACATCCGTCTCAATGAATACCTGTTCCTATATTTAAATGATAGGCCCAAGCCCAAACCTTGACCCACATAGAAGGCATACGGGCAATGGCTAAGGCACGTCCCATATTCAAACTCTTTTTATTAATGAATCATTTAATTTCATTTGGGTCCTTGCAAAATAGGATCCAAATTAAAAGTGGACCATACCTGATACCTTGGACCAGATTTGGAAAACTCGTGACTCGGACTCGACTAGTCCAATTCTAAAAATTTGACTCGAATAGAGTCGGTGTAGACGCAGAGACTCGGAAGAGTCATGCTTATTTTAATTTTTTTCTAAAATATTTAAAAATAAATATGTTACTTATGAAATATAAATATAAATTTACTTACATGCATTCATGGTACTCAATTCAAATTAACAAATTTACATATGAAAGAAATGTACTACAAGAAGAAAAATAAAAGAACAAATATTGCATATTGCATAATTTGTTAATTTGAATGTAAAAGATCAAATGTAAGCTTCAAATTATATTCCAGTCATCTTTTTTTAAATTGTTTGCTCCCAGCCTTATGCATAATTACTTAAAATTAAGTAATAATTATTTAAAATTAGATCTACCAATGAAATGGCTAAGAATGCAAACAACTTATTTAAAGGAGATGACTTGTCCGAGTCAAATAAAGGGGAGACTAGGTCCTTTACCAAAACAAGATGACTTGAGAGAGTCAAAAGTCAATTCAGAGAGATTTCCAACCATACCTTGGACCCATAAAAAAATTATCTTCTATATGGGTGTTTGGGCCATCTATAAAGCCGCTGATTTGGACCATGGTTTCAGTGCTGGCTAAATTAAAAGTCCTTCCAGTGCTAATGTATGGTATAAAAATAACTTTTGAGCGATTTAGATTTTAGAATAAAACCCCACAAAAGGACCTGCAGGCACGGAGGTTTAGGATTTTAAATAGATGGTTTCCCGTGTACCTTCATTGACACATTTTCTACAGATCAATAAGCTATGTACCTTGATGGTGGACCATTCATCTTTATAGTGAGAATCCAGTGGCTCAAATGCTTGGGCGAAATAGGCAGATGGGGACCGTGGATCCACCTTGAATTTCTTGCAGAATGGAATCCAATCCTTTGCAAAGTGAGATGCCTCCAAGAGTGCATAGAATGTGAGATCGGACCCTCCATCATCTGATAAATAGATGGCCAACTTATCTGATGGATAATCATATGCGATCAGGGATAGAACAGTGTTGACCACTAGCATAGGCGGTTCAATGGTGGGGTCTGCTGTGCACACAAAAATGTCCACTCCTGGCAAGTCATCTTTGTACCTTGTTTGCAAAGAAGAAAAAAGAAAGGTGAAAAATGTCAGGACATTTTAGAGTACTTCTGTTGGTTTCATATTCTACAATGATGCCTTACCATAGACTTTTTGAATTATATGTATGTTTCACTGCATTTATCTTTCATCTTTCCTCTGAATACCTCTTACAGAGATTAATTTGATTTTTCTTTTCCTTATTCTCATCTAGGGCCAACTACCCAAGCCGAATGCACTCTCATGCACATATATATATATTTTTTTAATGAGAAGGCCATGTTTGTTTGAAAAAACCACTTTCACATGAGTATGTTGAATGGTTCAGGTTACATACATAAAGTTTTAATAAGAAATTTTGTTTGAAAACACCATTTTTATATGAAATTATATATTTTGACGTTAAAATGCTGGTGGCCTACCTAAAAATCCCAAAACCCAGATCATAGATTCGGTCAAAAATCAATAATTATACTCTTTATTCTAGTTCAATGCTTCATCCATTTCCAAACTGGAGAAACACAATCTCAAAGAGGAATCCACGTAATCATATTGCTTGCTTCAAGATCAACAATAACCAAATCTCATAAACCATTAAGAAACACTTTTAAAGTACGGAATATCTAGAAACCAAAAGACTTGATCGGATGAAAACAAACACAATGGAAAGAAAGAGATGATATCAGATACAATACAAGTTGATAACAATTACACTGATGGGCTGGATCAGGGCCAACTACCCAAGCCGAATTGTCCGTTATTAACTCGAGTTGGATAATCCCCAGCCTATTTGGCCCGGTCCAAAAGAGAGTAAAAATGTTAGTGATAACTTACACATGAGAGATAACAGGAACTCGCACGTGAAAGAAGTTCATATCTTGCACATGTGAGATAATAGGCCTGGAACATATCAAGAGTGGGGGTGGCCAAGTTCGAAACCTGTAAGTAAAAGTCTGGCTCTGCGGGTTGATGGCCCACAAAGGGAAAATGGTAGGCTGAAGAGCACGTAGATGGAATTAGTAAAATTAGATCTAAAGACGTGTAACTTATAGAAAAACTTGACTCACGATAGATTGGAATGGAAAAACAAAATTCATGTAACCGACTGCAATATAGTTGTGATAAGATTTTGATGATGATAAATTTACTATGCAATGCAGCTCTTTTTTTGATACGCTATCCAAGGGGGCTGGGACCCATGAGAGCACATACACGTGGAAAAAAAGCCCACACACCTGCATAGAGAGCCAATACAGGTGGTTAGAGAGCCCACATGAATAGGAAGAGGACATCATACCTTGGGATTGAACCTTCGGCAACTGGGCGAGAGGGCGAGTTGCTTAGGCAACATAAGCAAGCTCGATCTGGTTCTCATTAATCAATGTAGTTGTTACGTAAAGGTTACAGCTATGCAAAAACAATTGCTGGTCAATGTTGCATGTCACATCGTTTTCGGTAGCATACGTTAAAGCAGCTGGCACACCTAATCAGCCCTTTCTAAAGATTTATATTTTAGCCATATTAAATCATATCTTAGATAAATTGGGATTCCATTTTTTTTTTTTTTTGGGAAATTGGGGTTCTTGATACAAATATAGAATTGGAGAAACTTTAGTGTTGCTTGTCTAGATTACTTTAACAGAGTATCTCATTTATAAAATCTAAATAAGTGCCCACTTTGTATTCATTTTAAGCGGAATGTTCTTCGTGTAAAAGTTACTCGGACAGATAAATTAATCACAAATAAGACATGATTTCACTATTTTTTCTTATTTCTTTTTCTTATTTTATTTATGCGTTATGGACGTGATCATAGTCCATTTTTTTTAGAGCTGTTTCTTTCATCAAAAGGCAAAACACAACAATATACTATATTAAAGCCGTGAGTTTTGAAGATAGTTCTAAATATAACTTCTAATTTTGACTGAAAATTAAGTTATTTTTTCTATAATTCACCTACATTCTTCTCATACTTCCAACCTGAAACCGCTTAGGTCGTCTTCTCGCTTTTTTTTGTGATCTAGGGCCTAGCAGAAGAGATCAAGCATGCAGGAGAAATAAGAGATTTACGTGGTTCTGCTTTTGGCTTACGTCCACGGGAAAGTTTGGAGAATTCACTATACAATCAGCAGAGATGTACATCCTAGAGACTCTTAGTCTCTATTTATAATATCAGTTCCAAAATCCTGTCATAACCAAACACTACTTCTTAATCACAGTAGACCTATAACAGGCATACTTATAATCACAGTACAAGTTGGGCACTCCAAGGGGCCGGTTAACAAGATTTATTAACTTCTATTGAGCTATACAAATGAACACTTTTCATGCTTTTGTAACAACTTCAATTCCATCCGAAATCTCATATATCCTTTTTTTTTTAATATATCTATTTATCTTGTTTCTTTCTACCCCCACTTCTCTTAGCTCATTTATACTTCACAGACTCCATAATTGGGAAAAGAGGTGTTATCATAATCTTCTCCTCTTTTATTCTTTGTTTTTTTTTTTTTTTTTCTAATTTATACCCCATCTGCACCAAATCATGCCGATGGGTGTTTGAGGATGATTTTGTGTAAACTGAATTTCCTTTTAATAAATCGTAGAACATATTTTTGCTATTATTGGTGAACATTCTTGTGCTAGGCATGGGTTGCTTTGTTTGAGTGGTTTGGTTTTTACATCTCATAACCTCGTCATTAGATTTAGAGCTAGCAGTGGAATTCTCCAATTCCTCACCACATGTGATCAAATATCTAGATCATCAATCTAAACAAAGTTATTAGAGAGTATAAAATTCCTCATCTCCCCCAAAATGAAAATCAATCCAATAAGGTGAAGAAATCGATCCAAACTCTCACAAGAAAGAAAATTAAAGAAAACAAAATGGATGAGTGTTCAAAATCTCTTTATTTTTTGCACGGCAGCCAATTCAAAATAGAGACATACCATCTCTCTACAGCTCTTATGATCATCATCATCATCAGTGGTGAACTGGGGCAACAGTGGATGCCCTACCCGCACCCAAAAGTCTTTCAAAATTTTATATTTATTTCACTTTAATGGCCCCAATACAAAATCTCCTACTTCTTCCTCAATCATCATAATCATCATCATCATCATCTTCATAGTTAAAAGGAACGTTTTTAGAGGCTAGGAAGTGAGTGCGGGGTACCTTTGCGAGAGCCTTTCTTTGAAGGTGTAGCGATAGACCGGCCTCCAGCGAACTGATTGAGTGAGAATCCAATAGAATCCAAACCAAAGTTCAGCAGCAAGCATACCAAGCCATGCCCATCTTCCTATCCCCACTCCAGGGACATAAGTAACTCTGTACATCCAAATCAAACAAATACCCACAAATATGGAGATTGAAAACATCCTATAAGCAGTACGGCCCTTCGCTTCCTTGGTTTCAAACAGAGGGAGACGCCCTTCTTCTCCCATCTCTCTCTGTCTTTCTGTGTGTGTGTGTGTGTGTGTGTGTTTTGAGGGGGGTGGGGAGTACAAAAAAGCAGAAAAGTTGGAACTTCTAGAGTATATTACGTGATTGGAGGTGAGAATGTCTGCATTCCTTAATCTTTTAAGAACTAAGGATTAGGAGCCTGAGTCCTTCTCCAGCTTTTAACATTTACTACGAAAGACCCTGCCTGATTTTTTTCTTTTGTATCCATATATACAATGGAGCCCACTTGAATGTATATCCAAACACGCAAACACAATAGCTTTGACAATGGAAACGTTTAAACATAGATGAAGGAAATGAGGGACAGCTGCTCCATAAAGTTTTAAACTCAAGTTATTTTATTTGTCATGAAAGTCAGAAGTTTCTAATGTTCTAAACAATGTAAAATTTTGTGGAGGATAGGTTAATGGTGCGCCGCAGGCCATCCTAAAATAAAGTTGACAATGGCCGACCTTTGAAAAGTAGTAATCACTAGGAACAGAAAAAAAAAAAGTAGTGGTCGATGGAATTCCATTATCTTAGCTAGAAGATACACGGACTGCATTTTAGGACCCAGCTACCAGTAAAAGGGGTAAGATTAGATAGAATGGAGGTTGCTAGCTAGGGACCCAAACAAAGTGATTGCAGATACACGGACTGCATTTTAGGACCCAGCTACCAGTAAAAGGGGTAAGATTAGATAGAATGGAGGTTGCTAGGGACCCAAAACAAAGTCATTGCAGGTATCTCGAAATTGGAAGGCCTCTCTTTATATTATTAACCATTCATTTGATAGAACTAGAAAAACATGTCCGTGCAATGTAATCCTAATATTAAAATTTATGAAAAAAACTTAATGATCAATTTCTTTAAAATTAAATGCAAAAGGTTATAAATGTCGTCATTTTTTCAGTAATATTGTCATTTTCTTATGAATTATGAAACTTATTATTTCTTTTTCAATCCCATATATTATATATATTCATTTGGGTTTAGTTTTATTGTAAAACGGTTATTATAGAAAATTAATGACTCTATAAGAAATCTTATAAAATAGTTATTTCAAAGGTTTGATCACCTATGCTTAAAGTATAATGCATGACTATGAAAATAATAACAATATTTATAGGGGTCAATATTCTAAAAATATAGTTACTTTTATAAATACCTCATAGATAAAATCCAACTCCCGGTCAACATTCCAAAGTGGGGCTAGGGTCCCTTCCTCATTAACTAATTTTAACCTTTTGTTTATAACTATTAACAAAAAAATGGTATGTGGTGTCATGGCAGGGTTGCCCATTTAAAACTTGCACATATCATGATTAATTTTTACCGTGTCATTAAAAAACACGGGTTGGGTCTAACCCGGGGCTAGAAGGGTTTGTCCGATCCGAGACTTAATAGGTGTGGGTTGCAGGTTTGCAACCCGTTTTAGATGCGAGTTGGTCACGGATTGGAGGTCCAAGAAGTGTGTTCTACATCTGCTGGCCCGACCCATCTGCCGGCCTCAGTAAGAAGAGAGGATGTGGGGACAAAGAGAGGGGATTGGGCGGGGTCAAACTAAATTAAACTGGATGAGTCAACATCAATTGGAGCGAATTGGAGTTGATTTCAATTTGAAACCACTTCGTTTCATTATATATAATTTGATAGAATTAGATCGAATGGCTGACAATATCCAATCCATATCGTTTTCTTTCATATATCTAATCTAATCAAACAATACTTTTAAACTAGTTTGGCCAGTGAGACCCCCGGACATGTCTCATTATCAACTCTCTAATATGTTAGAGAGGGTATGGTTGAGGTTTACCAGTTCACTTGCCTCACTTTTCCGCGTTTTGTAACTTTATCTATATGTCTATGGATGTAAATGGGTCTGTTCCGATCCGGTTGACACTAAGGAGAAATTGGACCTAGCCCCGGACCCGGAGCCGTCTCGGACCAGTTTCTTGGTTCCGAACTCGGAACCATTAAGGAGAAGTTGGAGCAAGATCTAGAACTAGAACCATAAATGGGGAGGGTCCGGGTCTAGGTAGAGAATAGTATGGGAATAAAAAAGTAATTTTAAGGAGATATTCTTGAAAATTGAGGTAATGTGTCGGATCCCAAGTCCACGGGTCTGAACCAAGGTGGAACCGGACCCTTACCCATTTAGGTCACGGGTAAAAAAAAAAGAGGACCCGGACCCATTTACTTAGAGGGGCCAAAATAAGGACACAAATATGGTTTTTAACGGGTCGGAACCTTCAGGTAATTAGATAATCGAGGATCCATATATATATATATGTCCTTTTAAGGAAAAAGACAACGCATGGGTCTCTTTCTTCTTCTTTACGCATAGGTCTCTTTCTAGCTTCACACGCCTCACTTTACGAGTTTCTTTCGTTTTTTTCTTTTATAGGTTTTACCGGGAAAAGTACTTTATGTTACCGGTAGATTAAAAAAATCACTTTAGTAAACATTACACCAAACCAGCCTTCCCGCCCAAAAAACCTCTTTTTTGTACTTTTTTTTTAGGGTCGACGTCGACTCTCGCTGTAACTAGAAACTACAGTTGTCTTGTATTGTTTTTCTTTATGGCATCAAGCAAAGTAATTATTAGAGAGAAAAGAATCACCCATCAAAATTAGATAAATTCACAGTAAACTTAGATAAATTCACTTAATTCGTATCAAACTTAGATAAATTCAAAGCAAACACAAATAAATTCATATCAAACTTAAAAAAATTCATACAAATACAGATAAAATCATGACAAAGTCAGATAACCCTATGCCAAAGTCAGATAACACATATAAAACACTTGTTTTCAAACTGGCTATGATTTCAAATACAGATAAATTCAAATAAACTAATGTCAAAGTTAGATAAGTTCCCATCAAAATTAGATAAATTCACAGTAAACTCAGATAAATTCATATAAGCTCATGCCAAAGTTAGATAAGTTCCTATCAAAGTTAGATAAATTCACAGCAAGCTCAGATAAATTCAAAGCAAACACAAATAAATTCATATCAAACTCATAAAAATTCATACCAAACACAGATAAAATCATGCCAAAGTTAGATAACATTATACCAAAATCAGATAACAAATACAAAACACTTGTTTTCAAACTGGCTATGATTTCAAATACAGATAAATTCATATAGACTCCTGCCAAAGTTAGATAAGTTCCCATCAAAGTTAGATAAATTCAAAGCAAACTTAGATAAATTCATAGCAAACTTAGAAAAATCCATACCAAACACAGATAAAATCATGCCAAAGTCAAATAACATTATGCCTAAGTTAGATAATATATACAAAACCCTTATTTTCAAACTGGTTATGATTTCAAGTATAGATAAATTCATATAAAATCATGCCAAAGTTAGATAAGTTCCCATCAAAGTTAGATAAATTCACAGCAAACTCAGATAAATTCATATCAAACTTAGAAAAATCCATACCAAACACAGATAAAATCATGCCAAAGTCAAATAACATTATGCCAAAGTCATATAATACATACAAAACACTAGTTTTCAAATTGGCTATGATTTCAAACACAGATAAATTTATATAAACTCATGCCAAAGTTAGATAAGTTTCCATCAAAGTTAGATAAATTCACAGCAAATTCAGATAAATTCATATAAACTCATGCCAAAGTTAGATAAGTTCCCATCAAAGTTAGATAAATTCATATCAAATACAAATAAATTCATATCAAACTTAGAAAAATTCATATCAAACACAGATAAAATCATGCCAAAGTCAGATAACATTATGCCAAAGTCAGATAACACATACAAAACTTAGATAAATTCACAGCAAACTAAAAAAAAACTCATTTAAAACCAAGTTGAATGTTGAATACATATTAAAGTCAAATAAAATCATATGAAATCCAGTTAATTTCATACCAAACTCATTTTTTCATAAGAAACTCAGATAAACTCAGTAAAAACTCTAAGAAAATGTTTTCAAAGTCACATAAATTCGTTTGAAACCTTGTTTAATTGATAACAAACGTAGTTAAATTGAAATCAAACTCAGAAAAATCTATGTCAAAGTAAAATAATTTCATGTCAAGCTCATATAAATTCAAACCAAAACTTAGATAAACTTATGTCAAAGTTAATTAAATTTAAGTCAAGATAATTCGGTTGATTGAGGTCACCA
The DNA here is from genome assembly GCA_003546025.1 of Camphora micrantha. Taxonomy (NCBI): domain Eukaryota; kingdom Viridiplantae; phylum Streptophyta; class Magnoliopsida; order Laurales; family Lauraceae; genus Camphora; species Camphora micrantha. The sequence continues at coordinate 20,700,177 of QPKB01000005.1, read as the reverse complement.
ATGAGTTGATTTTGTTTCTTTCTATAGTTTCCTTCATCTTTGGTTTCAGAATCTTTATTTTGCTTAGATTTCGAAGTGTATGATGAAATATTTTAAATCGGTACATATTTGGTGACGTATAGAGTACATAAAGAGAGGACGTTTTTGTCTTTTTGACTCATTTAATATTAAAAGGGGATCGCTGTCTTTATGAGAAAATAACTTGGACCACAGGCTCTGAAATGTGCCATTGAGGGACCACCCGCCAAATGCCCAAAAACACAAAAAAAAAAAAAAAACTAGTGGTCTATAGAATTCCATTTTCTTAGCTAGAAGATATAGGGACTGCATTTTAGGGCCCAGCTACCGAGACCATAAGGAGTCGTTTGTTTTTTTCATTTACATATGTAATGGAATCACATGGGTAATTGAATCACATAAATCATGTTTGTTTGGTGTGATTTTGATTCACATGTGTAAAATAGCTATGTAAATGGTGTGAAACCTAGCCCTTTTTATGCCTTACATTTTCACACCTCAAGAGGTGTGAAAGAGATTCACATGACACTATTACCAGGTGGACTGCTACAGTGCCTCAATGAGCAGTCCGCCTTTTTTTTTTTTTTTTAATTTTTTTGGGCCCCACTTGTAACATCCGGACCATTCATTCTCTTAAGAAGCTCAAACACGGCCATGTGTCCAACTTTCAACCGTTGATGATGCATAAAGGTTGAGATATCATCAACATAATTACAGCCGTTGGATTAATCTATTGTTACTAACATACCCAGTCCGCCTTTTATGATTTCTTTAATTTTATGGGCCCCCACCTGTAAAATCAGAACCGTTCATATTCTTCAGAAGCTCAAACACAGCCATGTGTCCAATTTTCAACCGTTGATGTGGCTTGGATGTTGAGATATCATCAAACAATATATAACCTATTGTTACTAACTTACCTAGTCCGCCTTTTATGATTTCTTTAATGTTCTGGGCCCCACCTGTAAAATCCGAACCGTTCACATTCTTTAGAAGCTCAAGCACGACCATGTGTCCAATTTTCAACCGTTGATGTGGCTTGGATGTTAAGATTCTATCAAACAATATACAACCCATTCATAGATTCACATGTGAAATGTTATGCTAGTAACAAACAGTGAAATCTAATCTACATGTGAGTCATTTACCTATGCAAATGACTCACATGTGGGTCATTTACACATGTGAATCACTTTCACAAGAAATAAACGACCCCTAAAAGGGAAAAGATTAGATAGAATGGAGGTTGCTAGGGGCGCAAACAAAGTCATTTCAGGTTCTCGAAATTGGAAAGCCTCTTTATTTGTATTGACCATTCATTTCATAAAATTAGACCCAATGGCTAACAATGTCCAATTAGGGCCGTGAAAGGGCCGGGCTGGGCCAAGGCCGGGCCTAAGCTAGCCAAAGCCTTGGAGGGCCTTCATTATCTAGGCCCTTAGAGGTAGGCCTGTCGATGGGACGGGCTGGGCCTGGGCTTAGGTTGTCCAATCCCTTCCCGAAAATAGGACGGGCCTGCCAGGTGTTGTCCAATCCTGGCCCTAAATTGAACGGGCCTACATCAAATCCCGTCCCGTACGGGCCCAGGCTGGGACAGGGCTAGGCCTGGGCTTAGCCCGATTGATCTTAGACAGAAGCAAAACATTCTCTAATTATTCTTGCTGTCACCAAACACCTTGTGTGAACCGGACTTTAAACCCTCCTCCTTTTTTTCGGGCTTGGGACCAACAATACAACGCAACAAGCAACATGGCGGAGGTTTTTTTTTTTTTTTTTGGCCGGTGACAGTAGAAATCAGAAAATCAATAGAAATGAATGAATATCCTATAGGCTATATGGGTCAAGAAATGAATGAGTATCATATATGAGTCAAGTTAAAGTAATGTAGGATCAATTAAAAACTTCTTGTTTTTTTTTTTTTTTTTTTACGGTGAAAGTAGAAAATCAAAAAATCAATAAAATGAATGAGAATGAGTATCCTATTTTCCTATATGGGTCAAGTAATTTAAAAAAGAAATGAACAGAAATGTGTTGTCCAAACCCAACCCACTAGGCTCAAATTTTTTTAAAAGCCCTGTATTTTAGGGCTTGGGACGGGTCGGGCCTGAACGGGCTGGGCATCCTCTGCCCAGTCCCAGACCCATTTTGGCTGGGCTTTAAAATGTATTGTCCAAATCCAGCCCACTGGGTTCAAATTTCTTTTAAAAGCCCTGTATTTTAGGGCTTGGGATGGGTCGGGCCGGGCTTTTTACTCGTTTCATCCCATCCCATTGACGGGCCTAGGGCCAGGGCAGGGCTCAGGACTTCAAAACAAGAAAATTATTTTTTTAACATTGTTACCAAAATCTGAGTGTGGTCGTGCATTATCTTGTCTAACCTCAATTTATAAAGAAATCATTAAGAAAACATTTGTTATCTTGTCTAATCTTAATTCCAAACGAACCATTAAGAAAACATTGGAAGAATGTAAGAATCTCTAAAAAGTTTTTTGTATCGGATAAAGTCATACGTGCTTTGGTGACTTAGGTTGGGTTCTAGACATATGATTATATTTGTTTTGACAAAGAATGAAAATGGATAAAGAGTATAATCTATTTCACACCTTTGATATGACTTTCATATGAATTTTCACATATGAAAATCCTTCCAGCAGTATCTTATCTTGAGAGTTTTAAACCATTTACACTTACATACCTTTTATTAATTGGCATTAATTAACACTGATCTGACTATTACGCATTCTTGGATTTCGGTCACAAAAATAAATACATTTAAAAAATACGATAAGTATAAACTTTTAAGAATTGAGAGTTATAATTATCTAATTAAAAGGATGTTTGGATTACCCCATATCCATAAAGTTCCATGCACATTCAAACTAACTTTATGAATTGGTTGATATCCTAAGCAACTCTATGGAGCAAAAAGTGTATCATTATTAATAGAAATGAGTACACCCCCTTTTGCACTAACAATGTTTACAAAAATAATATAAAATACTTAAATAAGAAGCAATAAAAATAAAAGAAAGTGATAAGAAGCAACTGTGCAGCACTTATTGATTATGTACTAAGTACAATACATAACTTAAATAATTAAATATAGATGAAATGAATGAGGTATGTATGTATGTATGGATTTACAGGACATTTTTTAATGGGTAAGTGGGTATGAAATTGCCTTCATATCCCCCATATTATTGCAAAGTGACTATGATAAGGGCATTTTAGTAAATATTTACATTTATGTATATATTATATCTAAAATAAATAAAAATAAGTGGGCCAGGGCCACGGCCAGGGCCAGTATTGTCCAAGCCCGGCCCTCAAATCTCATGGCCGGCAAAAAATTGTCCAAGCTCAGCGCTAAGGCTTTTTGTTAGAAACAAAAGCCCTCATTTCAAGAACATTTAGTGGGCCGGGCCGGGCCCCTTTCTCATGGCCAAATTGACAGGCCTATATCCAATCCATATCGTTTTCTTTCATATATCTAATCTAATCAAACAATCTTTTAATCTGATTTGGCTAGTGAGACCCCAGACATGCCTCATTATCAAGTTTCTAAAATGTTACTGAGGGTTTGGCTGAGGTTTACCAGTTTCACTCGCCTCACTTTTCCATGTTTTGTAACTTCATCTATATGTCTAGGGATGTAAACAGGTTGGTTCCGGTTCGGATCGCCGTTGAGGAGAAGGTGGACTTGGCCCCAGACCTGGAACCGTATCGGGACCAGTTTCTAATTGGTTTCGGACCCGGAACCATTAATGAGAAGGTGGAGCTGAACCCGGAACCTGAACCATATATGGGGCGGGTCCGAGTCTAGGTAAATAATGGCGTGGGAATAAAAAAAACTAATTTTAAGGAGAGATTCTCGAAAATTGAGTTAATGTGTTAGGCCCTGGGTCCATGAGTTTGAACCAAGGTGGAACCAGAACCAGAACCAGGCCCATTTAGGTCACGGGTCCAAGAAAGAGGGCCCGAACCCATTTACAGAGAGGCCTAAATAAGGACCCAAACCCGATTTTTAACGGGTCGGAACCTCCGAGTAATCAAAGAATCAGAGAACCGAAATAAGGACCCAAACCCGATTTTTAACGGGTCGGAACCTCCGAGTAATTAAAGAATCGGGGATAAATATATATGTCCTTATTAGGAAAGAGATGACGCATAGGTCTCTTTCCTTTTTTTTTTTTTTTTAGCAAACATCACACCTAGCCGGCCTTCCCGTCCACAAAACCTCTTTTTTGTACCCTTTTTTTCTTTTTAGGGTCGACGTCGCTATAACTAGAAACTACAGTGGTCTTGTATTTGTTTTCTCTATGGCATCAAGCAAAGTAATTATTGCAAGATTTAGAACTAAAAAAGCCATTTTTTGTAATTTCTGATCTCATGGGATCCGTGAGACAATCATTAATTTAAACTTTGTATGTGATTGTCATAAACCCTAGTTCCGCTTCGGACTAATGCCTAAACAATACGAACAATTGGAAAAGAAATCTCACAATAATGTATAAATTTTCCATTTATGATGTTTCTAAGCCATATTGATATTTCTTTACTGATTATTAACTAATCAATTGCCCGCTTCCCAGAAGATCTTTGGTCATTTGCATGACACATTTATTCAATAAGGGTCTAATTCCAGGGAAAACTTCCACCTACATATGCAGTCTAGCTCATGGGACCCAGTTACAGCATGTCTATCAATAAGTTTGGGATACGGGTTATTCAAAAATAAATAAATTCAGCCAATTAGATTGTCGTAGTCCTTGATTTAACAACCGTAAGTTTAATGACGTTTTAACCCTAGAACGATTGGGCCTTGAGCTCCCCAAGCTTTTACTTTGAATCTCATATTCTTCACTCCTCACCTCTTCATTAATGTTTTTATTTGAAATGGTTTGAGAGAAATACGTTTCAAATGGTTTGGGCATATTAAACCTAGGCTGCTGGAAACGGCCTAAGTAAGGACAAAATTGGCTATATAGGTTGATAGCCCACCAAAGAAAACGGGTAGACTGAAGAGGATGTGGATAGAGGTAGAAAAAATAAATATGCTTCTTCTTTGAAAATTTGGCACATGATAGATGGGAGAGAAGAATCAAAATTCAGGTAGTTAACCCCAACATCATTGGGATAAGGCTTCGGTGATGATAATGATGACAATGAATTATATTTATCAATCACATTAAATGTCATATGATAAATTATGGCCTACTCTAGATGAAGCCCATGACGGAATGGATGGTTAGGAAATAAATGTTAGGCCATGGCCCACTTAGATGCAGCAATGGATGATTAGGATACAAAGAGTTCCTTGTTGTTAATTATACTTAAAAAAAAAATCAAAGAAACCAACGGACCAAATCCCTTGTCTAAATCCAACAAGAAACAGTTAAATTTGTCCTTAAAAATTTCTCTCCTCTATCCATCATACAAAACTCTTAATTTTCCTCTTCCATTTCTCATTCACCTCTCTTTCTTCTTACCTTCCTCTGCATGGTACTCTTCTATTAAGACGCCCGCGAAATCATTGCCGTCCAAAAGCGCGGGAAAACCAATTAGCGGTCTGATGACCCATTCCTCTATCAACGTTTGAGAAAGCTCATTTGAGGTACAGGCGGAAAATCAATTTCAATGCCTTGATCCATGTTCTGTAAGAACCCGTTCCATGGTTGCTTTCGCCATAGACAATAATGTCTTGCTTGCATCACCTTTTTCAATCATCATATATTTTCTTCATGAATTCAGGAACATCTATTTGTTTCTTTTAATGCTTGTGTTTAAAGTATATAAACTTTCAAGTGTTCCCTTATTTGCAGAGGCCCTGTTTTTCCCTTCCCTACCTTTTCCAATTGAGTTTCAAGTACATGGGGCTGTGGTGACTATTTATTGGAGGACCTTAGCAGGTCATGCAGGTTGAAATATTTGATACTATCATTGTATTGGTCATTTGGATGAGACTCATTGACAAAAGAGAAAGGTGAGGATAGAAAATGAAACAAATGTTGGTCACAAAAGAAGTTTGATACTGCGAAGTAACCCAAAACGAGAAGAGGGCTTCACAAATGTACACAATAATACCAAGAAATTGTTTAGGCAAGAACTTTAAAGCATGGGCAATACAGAAGCCAATACTGCCAAAGCAGTAGATGTAAATGCTAGAGATGGGGGCATGCGACCCTCGTCTTTCCTCAAAAACAGGCCTTCATAGATTGGTAAATTGATCAAAACCCATAGCCCACATTGAGCAAACTGCAAGACAAATGATTCAACTCCAACTCCATCATCCATGACCACCCTCTTGATTGCACCACCCAAGCAAAGTAAATTAATCATTGCAAGTGTGGCTAAGACGGTGAACATGGGTGAAGTGGTCCCAAACTCCATGATCTCTTGCTCATACCTCTTTGAGAGCTCGTCATCGACTATTTTCACTGTGATCGGGGAATGCTAACTTGGTGATCCCTAGTAGGTTGAGGCCGCAATCAATGGTACCGAAGAGGTAGGCCGACGTCTTTCTCTACAGCCAGATCCTTTGGTCATTCCACCAAGCCTTAAGTGTCTCTCCATGCCAAAGGTGTTCTTCTAGGCTGTAAGTGTATTTGGCTATGATAACATAGCAGAAGGGTATGAACCATGGACTTGTTATCTGCAATATATGAAGTGATGGTTGCAGTATTAACGGCAAGGCCCCGTTATTTTAGACAGAATACATAGAACTGAATGTACAGGAATTCATAGTCAAATGAATTACATTTAGATGGGACCTAACTATCCTAGGATTTGAATTACAGGGCCTGGGCCTAGATTATGAATCCCACATGAAATTTGGTAGCGTCTAGACCCTTTAAACAAGGGCATCAGGCATGCAACTCATTAAACAATCAATGTGCGTGCGCATCCCTCCTGCCGGAGTGATTTGATGACACTTATATATCCAACCATTGCCATTTAAAATGAAATCAATATATATTGCTTACCTAGGTCATGCAAATCATGGGAGAGAGGACTTATTAATTGGGCCTACCTAGGCACATAAGTCAAGGGAGAGAGAGAACGGAGAGATCTCAATAAGACCTACGTTTGTGCAAAATATCATCTCTATCATCTTAACTCCTAGATCCGTGACCCTTAATTTTAATAGGTTATAAAATGCATCACTGTTTTGGGTTTTAATTCAATTGGTCAGTAACGATGGCATGACTTTTTGAGTTTTGGCAATGTGGGAAACTGAATTTTGGGTTGGGGGTCCTCCCTAAAAAAACCAAAGAAAAAAAGCAAGGGGGGTCTATATAGGCGTGCTCAAAATATCAGCTCTTGTAGAAACTCCTACATCTATGTCCAAAATTTAATGCTTTCCAAAGGTATCATTGCTTTTAGGTTTAATCTAAGTAACAATTGGAAGAGCGTTGAAGGGTTATGTCATCAAAGGTGGTATACAAAAATTTGAAAAAAAAAAAAAAAAAAACATCATTCCAAATTCAATGTCAGCATAGTTGGATTGGTATCAATTTGGAATTTGAACTATTTCATGAAGCATCAATAAGAGTAGGGTGTTGGCTTGATCATAGTTTGGCCCACAAAAACTAGCTCCCCGAATTTATGCGGTGACAGTTTTAAGGGGATTTGACATATTAATCTCCCTTTAACCCCGCATCCCGAATTTCATTACTGAAATTGAACTAATGTCACCAAAGGTCTATATATTTTTTTTTCAAGATCCCATGATATCATGGGATGCAAATGTAAAAAAGTTAAAAAATTGCTTACATTAAAAAATCTAACATGATATCATGGGATTTTAACTTTTTTACATTCAAATCCTATGATGGGATACAGGGCAGGAATTAGTAAAAAAATAATTATGGAGCAGAGTCGTTTGACATTAGTGATTTTAGTCATGAAATTAGGAGAACAAGATTTAAGAAAAAATAATATGTCAAATTTCCTAATTCTAATACTGAAAATTTTCTTATAGGAAACATACCAAGAGATTTGGTAAAGACCATGCGGTAACTGAGACAACCAAACTCAAACTGATATTAAAGTTGGGTGTGAATCTACAATTTGGCTCTGGCATGTGTCGGCCATATTCAGGTCTCATCTGGTGTCGGTTGAAAATTGAGTTTAGGCACAAACAATTCACGTGGTGTTAAGTATAGTGATCAATGAATATGCTGTTAAGTATAGTGATCAATGAATATGAGAGAGAGAGAGAGAGAGAGAGAGAGAGAGTCGTACCTCAGGAAACGAGGGGAATGGCATGAAGAAGGCAGAGGGGAGAAATAACAACATAATATAGGTGGGGAGGGCATTGAGAGCCCACAAGTTAAAGATACAATAAGCCATCTATGAAGGGGTAACTTAATCTTCCATGCCTTGTATGAAGGAACAATGGCGTGAGAAAAAGATATGAAGGTGGCCCTCTACCCATCATCGTGTTGTACAAGTGGTTGTAGCAGTGTGTAGGAGCCAAACCCAAAGAGCATCTCTTGTTGGCTCAAATAATGGACTTCCATCTTCTAGAGTGAATTGCTAAGCAGTTGTCACCATCTTCTACTAAACATCCATACTTCAAAACCATCTGCAAATCCAAGTATAACTCACAGAGGTAAGGAGAGAGATGAGAGAGAGGAGAAGACCTCTTTTTTCCCATTGAGCTACCCAACTCATAGCTACAACTTGCCAAGACCTTTGCTCTGTCTGCAATTCATCCACTGTTTCACTTCCGATCTCTCTTGGGCCCTTTTACTTCCAGTCTGTTCTTGTGGCCTTAAAGTCTTTTTACCAGATAGGCCTCTCCCTCCTGAAAAAAGTTTCCGGTGCCAATGTACAGAGGCCCTCATAACCATCCATTCGAGAGAGTTCCAACCCTCATCAAAGAAACAAAGAGAAAAATTTAGTGACCTATTCAAGTGGCCTGGATCTGTGCCAAGAGCCTATTTTTTTACCCCGCTTTCGGCCGTCTTCGAGTTTGGATCCGGTGAGTTGGGTAGGTTTAGCCATAATACCAAGTAATCAGTGAAAAACTCACCATTTGGGCAAACTGCGTTGACTCGGTCAAAGTTCAGCCCTGCATCTTACAATTCCTCATGAAAAGATGAAATTAATATCATTTTTACGTTTAGAAAATATAGAAGCTGCTCACCTTAGTGATTACTCTGAAGGAGTTGGCATAAAAATCATTCTTGGTGATGTTCATGAATCTCTGTGGATATTGCACAAAACCAATATTTAGGCTGCCACTATCAATATTTAGGCTAAGATGTCCCCTTATCCATATGATCAGGTTCCGTACATAATTTAGGCTCAGATGACACGGTTTTAAGCTTTGCCCATCTTTACATTTAAAGGATGAAATTACCCAATGCATTCAGACTCCAGCCTTGAAGTTGTGGTGGTGTCGGGGCCTCTTTCACGGGACAATACACAAGAGTTGGCATCACAAATCCAGCATTATCCACAGCATTTGGTCTCTCCCATCAATCAGAATCTGAATTTGTTTCAACAAAATGGGAAACTAATAGGAATGAAAAAAGAATAAAAAAAAGAACGAGAGTGTATGAACTCAATTGTGAAAGAAAAGCTTTTTTTAAGCTAAACAAA